>LR738715.1:505055665-505159049 GCA_902687465.1 Secale cereale
GGGGGGGGGTCTCGAAACAGTGGTGGAGGGAGAGCTGGCGCTCCCCCGCGGTGCCGATGGATCTCTTGGCAGCTTCCTTCTTCATGCACTGGCGCCGCGCGTGGGCAGTCATGCCGCGGGGCCACGTGCCTTGGGTCTTGGACGACGCCTTGATGCAGAGGCAGCAGTGGAGCTTCATGGGCCACGTCGTATGCATGGGGAGGCGGACGAGGCAGGGATATGGACAGCACTGGAGAGCCCCCAGCAGCGCTGACAAGCTCAGTGATGCGGTCGAACCATTCCTCATAGAAATCGTCAACGGGGCGGTAGCGCAGGAGCTCGCGTGCCATGAGCAGCGCAGCCTGCGCGTCCGTGGGTCCGCGACGAGTATGGGATGATGAGACTGCTGGGGTTAGCGACGGGGTCATGGTGCGACCGTCTCACCGCACGGAGGGGTGCAGGGACGAGGCCTGCTGTTCATGTAGCACCGGGCCGATGGCGGCGTTGGCGGCAGGCGATGGAGAACGGTGGGGTGGTCCGCCGACAGGAGCAGTCTGAGCGACACGGGCGGCAAGGGCAACCCGCCGCTCAGCTCAGGCTCTGCGGGTGTCGGCCATGGAACTGATGGGGCGACTGAGCGCGGATCGACGGAAGGGAAGTTTCGGCACACCCCTACCTGGCGCACAAATGTCGGATCTTGGGTTCCGGAAAAACCCTTGAGGTTCGAACTCTGGGGTGCACACGAAGATCTCTCCTTCCACCCTAGCTCGTCTACTCACCGATCCCTAGGCCTAGCTCGTCAGATTCGAAGAACAAGGGACACAAGGTTTATACTGGTTCGGACCACCGTAGTGGTGTAATACCCTAATCCAGTGTGGTGTGGTGGATTGCCTTGTAGGCTGAGGAAGAACTAGTACATGGATGAACTGCCTCCTGGGGAGAGGAATTCTTGTTCTCAAGTGAGCTTGTGTGTGTGGCCTTCTATCTGATCAGCTCAAGATGCGTTGATCGCAATGGTGGTGGCTAGTCCTATTTATAGTGGCTCGGGTCCTCTTCCCAAATATTAAGCGGCTAGGGATCCCACAACGGCCAAATTTGAAGGGGACAACTAGTACAAGCTATCCTCACAAAAGGAGGTCTTCGCCTGCCAAAGGCTCTGGTGGTGACGCTGCCGTGGGCTCCGCAATGACCTTCGCTCTGTCGTCCTACTGGTCTTGGTCTCGTTGCACCGATATGGAAACCTTTGCGTGACGCCTCGAGACTCCTCGCCTGCACCTGCTCCTTTAGCACCAAAGAGGAAACTGGCACCCTACGCCCGCTGGCGCCCGCCTGGCCTTGGTCGTCACTGCTCACGTCACGAGGACCTCATGAGTTGCCCCTCGCCTTGATATCTCTGATCCTCAGGAGCTGGCCTTGTGAGGCCGCCCCAGGGGATGTCGTGCGTCGCCCGCCTCGCGAGGCTTGGCCCCTCGCGAGAATCTTTCATTGTTGCTGAAGGGGTTGGGCCATACCAGGCCGCCTAATGAGCCACGCCCTAGGCAACAGGAAGGCAAGTCTGGGTACCCCCGTTGCGAGAACTCCGACAGCAGCTTAAGGTTGCGCCTTTAAAGCCTCGGAAGGCCCTTCCTAAGATCAAGGTGGACATTCCGATTGCTTCAACGTGAGTGTTATTCTTCTATGTTCTTCTCTTGTTTGAGAAATCTTATCCATCTTGTTTATTCATCTTCCTGTTTGACCGAGTGTGTTCTAAAACTTCTAGTGCTGCTGCTTCTGGGACATCTATGGAGATTGACAAGAGCCACAACGATGAGGAGACTGCGGACGTGGCCACTTCCAGCGCGGGTATAGCTGTTCGGCCATGTCTTCATTTTTTTGATCGCTCTGTCAGTCGAATGATTGTTCTTCTTGGTCGAATGTTTTGCAGCACCGCCCAACGCTATCGAGCTGCCGGATGATGATGATGATGAGTATGTAGAAGTGCCTCGCAGGAACACAGGAAGGACGAGTAGGAAGGTGACTACTGCTTCAGACGCTCAGCAACAGGACGACACAGTTCGGGCTGCTGTTTGTTTTGTTGTTCATGTGTGGACTGATCGTCCTTCGGCGCCGACTGCCCAAGTTCTTTCCTCGCCCGTGCAACCCCAAGCTTCGGATCATCTGGATACTCCGACTACTCCATCGTCTTCGCATTTGGGACATGTTCGAGTTGAACTGATAGCCTTCACATTTGTCGACTATATCTTTCGCCATCTCATTTGCTCACGGCCAGTAGAATCCTCCTCGGTATGCTTTGGCAACAATAGTCTGAGAGGACGCATGGTGACCACATGTCCTCGAGTGGATCTCATTCAAAATCATTCGACCTTCCTCTGGGGTGATGCAATGATGGGCGACTCACGTGACACTTTCTCTCTAAAGCTGCCCTTGTATCACCGTGAAGGATTTGGATCGACAGACAATTTGGCGAGCCTCATCAGCAAGTAATGTGCAACTTTCTCTGAGCAGGTACACTTTTTCTGAGCAGGTACGCGATATACGACATTGTCCAGTGGGAGTGATCACTAAAACCTCCATGATTAAGTAAACTACAGTTGGGACTTCGATCTCAGTCGGATTGGTTGTACTTATCGGTTGCAGGGGCTCTTCCATGAAGGGGTCTTCCTTCACTGATGGGGTGTGGAGATGCTCCAAGAACACATTACTGGGGATAGGTTTTCGAGTGGAACCTATCTTTGCTAGATCATCAGCAAGTTGATTCTTGATTCTAGGCACGTGGTGGAGCTCCAACCCATCAAACTTCTTCTCCAACTTTCTAACTACGTTGCAATAACCGGTCATCGCTGGGCTCCTGACATCCCACTTCTTCATCACTTGATTGCCCACTAAGTCTGAGTCGTGGTATACCATCAGGCGACGGACACCGAGTGAGATGGCCATACACAACCCATACAAAAGTGCCTCATACTTAGCTTCATTGTTTGAAGAATCAAAGTGAATTTGGAGGACATAGCTGAGCTTGTCTCCTCTTGGGAACACCAAAACCACACCTGCGCTGGATCCACTCAGTATCTTGGATCCATCAAAAAACATAGTCCAATGGTCCGACTGAACTTGAGTCAGTTGTTCTTGTTCAATCTACTCGGCAACGAAATCCGCTATTTCCTGAGACTTGATTGCGTCCTTTACTTCAAACTTGATATCTAATGGAAGAAGTTCAATTTCCAATTTAGCCACTCGACTGGTTGCGTCTCGATTGTTCAGAATTTCAAATAACGTAGTGTCACTGACGACTGAAATTGAGTGATCTGAGAAGTAATGTGCAACTTTCTTGGCGGTCAAGTAGATCCCATACACAAGCTTCTGATAATGCGGATATCTCTGCTTAGATGGACTCAAGACTTCAGAAATGTAGCAGAGTAGCGTTGAAATTTGTAGGCCTTGCCTTCTTCTTCCCGCTCGACCGTGAGCAGTGTGCTGACATCTTGTCCAGTGGCTGCGATATACGGGCCCTCCCACATGGGTGATAGCTTGTGCAGTCCTTTTCCTGGAGAGGACTCGCCTGGAGATGAGGTCGCCTACCTCGAGTGTCCTGGGGCGAATGCTGCGCATGTGATACCGCCGCAGCGCCTGCTGGTATCTTGTAGCTCGGAGTGAAGCATCCCGCTGGCGTTCCTCTCCCAGCACGAGGTCCGTCCCCCGCACAGCGCCCTGCTGTGCCTCATCGAATGCTAGGTCTCGCGCGGAGTGGTGCCTGACCTTGTGAGGGAGAACCGCTTCAGCTCCTAGATGAGGAAGAATGGGGTTTCGCCTGTAGGCTTTGTGGCAGTGGTGTGGATTGACCATAGTGCAGACTTGAGCTCGTCGTGCCAACCCCTTCCGCAAGCTTCAAGCTTTTTCCTGAAGGTCCTGGTCTTGTGGCCTCTCAGAACCTCTGTGTTGGCGCGCTCGTCCTGGCCATTGCTTCTGGGGTGTGCTACCGAAGCGTAGCAAGTTTGCGTTCCAAGGTAAGCACAATATGTCCTGAAAAGGTTGCTAGTGAACTGTGAGTCATTGTCGGTGATGATGTGGTTGGGGACCCTGATCCGGTTTACGAGACCCTTGATAAACTTGACTACGGAGCCGGCTAGAATGGTTCGGACGGCTTCCACGTCCACCCATTTGGTGAACTTGTCGACGGCGACATAGTGGTAGCGGTAACCCCCGAGCGCTCGAGGGAAAGGGCCCAGGATGTCTAGCCCCCAGACCGCGAACGGCCAGGAGAGCGGGATGGTTTGGAGGCCCTGAGCCAGTTGGTGGATCTGCTTGGCATGGAATTGGCAAGCCTCGCAAGATTTCACCAGCTCGGCGGCGTTGTTAAGCGCCATGGGATAGTAGAAACCGCTGTGGAATGCCTTGCTCACCAAGGTGCGCGACGATGAGTGATGCCCGCAATCCCCGGCTTGGGATGTCAGCTAGCAGCTAGCCTCCCTGCTTCCAGGAGATGCATCGCAAAGAAACATCATTCGGCCATTTCCTGTAAAGCTTACCGTCATGGATGCAGTATGTCGTAGCCTGTCGGAACACGCGTTCGGCATCCTCCTCCTTTTCTGACAGCGCTCCTCGCACCAGGTATGCCTTGAACTCCTCGGTCCAGCATCCCTCCTGAGGCTCGAGCGCCAGGAGTAGGCGGGCTCCTGAAGCCGGGCCACAGGCAGGGGCTCCTGAGGTCGGTGGTTGGGGGAGTTCCTCCTGAGGCTTCGTCAGCCCTTCTCGTGGGGGTGACACCGAACGCCTAAGGAGATGCTCCTCGAAGACGCCTGGTTCCTGGGGCAGGCGCCTGAACGCTTTTTTGGCAACACCGTCGGCTTCTTTGTTGGTGCCACGGGGCACGTGCTCCAGCTCCAGGCCCAAGAACTGCTTCTCCATTTTGCGTACCTCCGCGAGGTATGCCTCCATATGCTCTTCCTTCGGCTCGTACACATTGTGGGAGAAGTTGACGAGGAGCTGTGAGTCTCCCCTGATGAGGACGCGCTTCACCCCCAGTGCCACAGCAGCCTTGGGACCAGCAATGAGGCCCTTGTACTCTGTGATGTTGTCGGAGACCTTGTCGCCCGGCTGAAAGCAGAGCTGCACGCTGTAGTAGAGCTTGTCTTGAGTGGGTGAGATGAGCACAGCCCCAGCCCCCGCGCCCTGGCGGGCGAACGCACCGTCGAACTACATGACCCAGCCATCCAGCACTTCGCTTCCCGGTGAGAGGGATCAGCTTTGGCTTGCTTCGGGCTCTGGGGCATCTGTCCATTCTGCCACAAAGTCAGCAAGCGCGGCTCCTTTGATGACTCTGGTTTTGCTGAATTCTAGCTGGAATGCCTGCAGCTCGATATTCCATTCTGCGATCCTTCCCACCGTGTTGGGGCTCCGATGTACTCTGTCCAGAGGGTAGGCTGAGATGACCTTGATGTCGTGGCCTTGGACGTAGTGGCGCAGCTTACGCGAAGCGTCGAGGAGTGCAAGCAGAAGCTTTTGCGGTATGGGATAGCGTGCCCGAGCATCATGGAGCACCTTGCTAACGAAGTATACCGGGTGCTCGATGGGGGTGAATTCCTGGCTTGCGTGTGGCTGTGTAGTCTGACTGGGAAAAGGGGCTTCAGGAGCTTGGTCGCCAGAAGGGGCAGCTGCGGCCTCAGGAGTGTTGTCTTGCAGGGCATGGTCGCTTGCCGGCCCTGCGGGAGCCTCGGGAGCATCGCTCCGGGGCTGTAAGGTCTTGTCCTAGCGCTACTCCCGGATAGCCACCAGTGCTGCACTGGCCAAATGTGGCATAGCGGCCAGGTAGACCACCAAGGTCTCTTAAAGTTTGGGTGCCACCATTACTGTTGGGCTAGTGAGGTATCTCTTGAGGTCTTCGAACGCCGCATTAGCTTAAGGGGTCCACTCGAACAGGCCCTTCCTTTTCATTAGCTTGAAGAAAGGGAGGGCTCTCTCCCATAGCTTGGAGATGAAATGCCCGAGCGATGTTACACTACTGGCCAACTTCTTCATCTCCTTGAGGGTCTTGGGCAGACTCATCTTTTCTATGGCATTGACCTTCTTGGGATTTGCCTCGATCCCTAGGTGCAACACCAGGAAGCCCAAAAGCTTGCCTGAAGGGACACCGAACACGCACTTTTCCGGGTTGAGCCGCCGGTCTAACTTACGCAGATTGACGAAGGTTTCCTCCGGATCTTCGATGAGGGTTGTGGCCTCCTCAGACATTACCACGATGTCATCAATGTATGCCTCAGCTTTCCTCCCGAGATGTTTTCCCAGAGTGATATGCATCAATCGCTGAAAGGTTGCTCCTGCATTTCACAACCTGAACTGCATGCAGGTGTAGCAGTATACTCCGCACGGGGTGGGGAAGGCATTCTTCTCGACGTCTTGTACTACCAACTTGATCTGGTGGTAGCCTGAGAAGGCATCCAGAAAGCACAATAGGTCGCACTCGGCGGTGGAGTCGACGATCTGGTCGATTCGGGGCAGAGCATGTTGGAAATATGCCCTAGGGGCAATAATAAAATGGTTATTATTATATTTCCTTGTTCATGATAATTTTCTATTGTTCATGCTTTAATTGTATTATCCGGAAACAGTAATACATATGTAAATACATAGACAACAACGTGTCCCTAGTAAGCCTCTAGTTGACTAGCTCGTTGATCAACAGATGGTCATGGTTTCCTGACCATGGACATTGGATGTCATTGATAACGGGATCACATCATTAGGAGAGTGATGTGATGGACAAGACCAAATCCTAAGCCTAGCACAAGATCATGTAGTTCGTATGCTAAAGCTTTTCCAATGTCAAGTATCCTTTCCTTAGACCATGAGGTTGTGCAACTCTCGGATACTGTAGGAATACTTTGGGTGCGCCAAATGTCACAACGTAACTGGGTGGCTATAAAGGTACACTACGGGTATCTCTGAAAGCATCTGTTGGGTTGGCACAAACCGAGACTGGGATTTGTCACTCCGTATGACGGAGAGGTATCTCTGGGCCCACTCGATAAGACATCATCATAATGAGCTCAATGTGACTAAGTGGTTGGTCAAGGGATGGTGTATTACGGAACGAGTAAAGAGACTTGCCATAACAAGATTGAACTAGGTATATGTATACCGACGATCAAATCTCGGGCAAGTACTATTCCGATAGACAAAGGGAATTGCGTACGGGATTGATTGAATCCTCGACATCGTGGTTCATCCGATGAGATCATCGAGGATCATGTGGGAGCCAACATGGGTATCCAGATCCCACTTTTGGTTATTGACCAGAGAGTCGTCTCGGTCATGTGTGTGTGTCTCCCGAACCCGTAGGGTCTACACACTTAAGGTTCGGTGACGCTAGGGCTGTAGAGATATAAGTATGCGGTAACCCGAAAGTTGTTCGGAGTCCCAGATGAAATCCCGGACGTCACGAGGAGTTCCAGACTGGTCCGGCGGTAAAGAATTGTATATTGGAAGTCTAGTTTCGGCCATCGGTAAAGTTTCGGGGGTCACCGGTATTGTACCGGGACCACCGGAAGGGTCCCGGGGGGCCACCGGGTGGGGCCACCTATCTCGGAGGGCCCCATGGGCTGAAGTGGGAAGGGAACTAGCCCCTGGTGGGCTGGAGCGCCCCCCATGGGCCTCCCCTCCGCCTAGGGTTGGAAACCCTTGGGGTGGGTGGCGCCCCACCTGGCTTGGGGGGCAAGTTTCCCCCCATGGCCGTCGCCCCCCCTAGAGATTGGATCTCTAGGCCCGGCGCCCCCCTAGGGCCCTATATAGTGCGGGGAGGAAGGGCAGACGTACCCTAAGCCCTGGCGCCTCCCTCTTCCTCCCGTGACACCCCTTCCTCCTCAAGTTGCGCTTGGCGAAGCCCTGCTGGAATCCCGGTGCTTCCACCACCACGCCGTCGTGCTGCTGGATCTCCATCGACCTCTCCTCCCCCTTGCTGGATCAAGAAGGAGGAGACGTCCCCGCTCCGTACGTGTGTTGAACGCGGAGGTGCCGTCCATTCGGCGCTTGGTCATCGGTGATTTGGATTACGACGAGTACGACTCCATCAACCTCGTTTTCTTGAACGTTTCCGCGCGCGATCTACAGGGGTATGTAGATGCACTCCCCTCTCCCTCGTTGCTAGAGGACTCCATAGATTGATCTTGGTGATGCGTAGAAAATTTTAAAATTCTGCTACATTCCCCAACAGTGTCATCATGAGTTAGGTCTATGCATAGTATCTTGCATGAGTAGAACACAAAGTAGTTGTGGGCGTAGATTTGTTCAATTCTCTTGCCGTTACTAGTCTTATCTTGATTCGGCGGCATCGTGGGATGAAGCGGCCCGGACTGACCTTACACGTACGCTTACGTGAGACAGGTTCCACCGACTAACATGCTTACGTGAGACAGGTTCCACCGACTGACATGCACTACTTGCTTACGTGAGACAGGTTCCATCTGTCTCTCCCACTTTAGTCAGATCGGATTCGATGAAAAGGGTACTTGTGAAGGGTAAATAGAAATTGGCATATCACGTTGTGGTTTTGGCGTAGGTAAGAAACGTTCTTGCTAGAAACCTATAGCAGCCACGTAAAAAACTTGCAACAACAATTATAGCACGTCTAACTTGTTCTTGCAGCATGTGCCGTGTGATGTGATATGGCCAAAAGGATGTGATGAATGATATATATGTGATGTATGAGATTGATCATATTCTTGTAATAGGAATCATGACTTGCATGTCGATGAGTGTGACAACCGGCGGGAGCCATAGGAGTTGTCTTATTTTATTGTATGACCTGCGTGTCACTGAAAACGCCATGTAATTACTTTACTCTATTGCTAACCGTTAGCCATAGTAGTAGAACTAATGTTTGGCGAGACAACTTCATGAAGACACGATGATGGAGATCATGATGATGGAGATCATGGTGTCATGCCGGTGACGATGATGATGATGGAGCCCCGAAGATGAAGATCAAAAGGAGCAAAATGATATTGGCCATATCATGTCACTATTTGATTGCATGTGATGTTTATCATGTTTTTACATCTTATTTGCTTAGAACGACGGTAGTAAATAAGATGATCTCTCACTAAAAAAATTCAAGAATTGTGTTCCCCCTAACTGTGCACCGTTGCTAAGGTTCGTTGTTCCGAAGCACCACGTGATGATCGGGTGTGATAGGCTCTAACGTTTGCATACAACGGGTGTAAGCCAGATTTACACACGCAATACACTTAGGGTTCACTTGACGAGCCTAGCATGTACAGACATGGCCTCGGAACATGGAAAACCAAAAGGTCGAACATGAATCGTATAGAAGATACGATCAACATAAAGATGTTCACCGTTGATGACTAGTCCGTCTCACGTGATGATCGGACACGGCCTAGTCGATCCGGATCATGTATCACTTAGATGACTAGAGAGATGTCTATCTGAGTGGGAGTTCATTAAATTTGTTTAGATTAACTTAATTGTCATGAACATAGTCTAAAATCTTTACAATATGTCTTGTAGATCCAATGGCCCACTCTAATGTTGCCCTCAACTTCAACACGGTCCTAGAGAAAACCAAGCTGAAAGACGATGGTAGCAACTATACGGATTGGGTCCGTAACTTGAGGATCATCCTCATAGCTGCCAAGAAAACATATGTCCTTGAAGCGCCACTAGGTGACGCTTCTGCCCCAGCGAACCAAGACGTTATGAACGCCTGGCAGTCGCGTTGTGATGATTACTCCCTGGTTCAGTGTGGCATGCTTTACAGCTTAGAATCGGGGCTCCAAAAGCGTTTTGAGCATCACGGAGCATATGAGATGTTCCAAGAGCTGAAAATGGTTTTCCAAGCTCATGCCCGAGTCGAGAGATATGACGTCTCTGACGCATTCTACAGTTGTAAGATGGAGAGAATAGTTCTGTCAGCGAGCATATACTCAAATTATCTGGGTTGCACAATCGCTTGTCTCAGTTAGGAATTAATCTCCCAGATGAAGCAGTCATTGACAGAATCCTTCAGTCCCTCCCACCTAGCTACAAGAGCTTCGTGATGAACTTTAATATGCAAGGGATGGAGAAGTCCATTCCCGAGGTGTATTCAATGCTGAAATCAGCGAAGGTGGAGATCAAGAAAGAACATCAAGTGTTGATGGTGAATAAAACCACTAAGTTCTAGAAAGGCAAGGGTAAGAGGAACTTCAAGAAGGATGGCAAAGGAGTTGCCGCGCCCGGTAAGCCAGTTGCCGGTGAGAAGCCAAAGAATGGACCGAAGCCTGAGACTGAGTGCTTTTATTGCAAGGGAACGGGTCACTAGAAGCGGAACTGCCCCAAATACTTAGCAGATAAGAAGGCCGGCAACGTCAAAGGTATATGTGATATACATGTTATTGATGTGCACCTTACCAGCGCTCATAGTAGATCCTGGGTATTCGATACCAGTGCAGTTGCTCACATTTGTAACTCAAAGTAGGAGCTGCGGAATAAGCGGAGACTGGCGAAGGACGAGGTGACGACGCGCGTCGGGAATGGTTCCAAGGTTGATGTGATCGCCGTCGGCACGCTACCTCTGCATCTACCTTCGGGATTAGTTTTAAACATCAATAATTGTTATTTAGTACCAACTTTGAGCATGAACATTGTATCTGGATCTCGTTTAATGCGAGATGGCTAGTCATTTAAATCCGAGAATAATGGTTGTTCTATTTATATAGGAGAAATGTTTTATGGTCATACCCCGCTGGTCAATGGTTTATTCTTTATGAATCTCAAACGTGATGTTACACATATTCATAGTGTGAATGCCAAAAGATGTAATGTTGATAATGATAGTCCCACATACTTGTGGCACTGCCGCCTTGGTCATATTGGGGTCAAACGTATGAAGAAGCTCCATGCAGATGGACTTTTGGAGTATCTTGATTAGGAATCATTTGACACGTGCGAACCATGCCTCTTGGGCAAGATGACCAAGACTCCGTTCTCCGGAACAATGGAGCGAGCAACCAACTTATGGGAAATCATACATACCGATGTGTGTGGTCCAATGAGTGTTGAAGCTCGCGGTGGCTATCGTTATGTTCTCACCCTCACAGATGACTTAAGTAGATATGGGTATGTCTACTTGATGAAACACAAGTCTGAGACCTTTGAAAAGTTCAAGGAATTCCAGAATGAGGTTGAGAATCAACGTGATAGAAAAATAAAGTTCTTACGATCGGATCATGGAGGAGAATATTTAAGTCACGAATTTCGCACACACCTAAGGAGCTGTGGAATTGTTTCACAATTGACGCCGCCTGGAACACCTCAGCGTAATGGTGTGTCCGAACGTCGTAATCGTACTCTGTTGGACATGGTGCGATCTATGATGTCTCTTACCGACTTACCGCTATCATTTTGGGGTTATGCTTTAGAGACCGCCACATTCACTTTAAATATGGCACCGTCAAAATCCGTTGAGACGACACCGTATGAACTTTGGTTTGGCAAGAAACCTAAGTTGTGATTTCTACAAGTTTGGGGATGCGATGCTTATGTCAAGAAACTTCAACCTGAAAAGCTCGAACCCAAATCGGAAAAAAACGTCTTCATAGGATACCCTAAGGAAACTATTGGGTACACCTTCAACCTCAGATCCGAAGGCAAGGTCTTCGCTGCCAAGAATGGATCCTTTCTAGGGAAAGAGTTTCTCTCGAAAGAAGTAAGTGGGAGGAAAGTGGAACTTGATGAGGTGATTATCACCCCTTCCGAACCGAAAAGTAGCGCAGCGCAGGAAGATGTTTCTGTGATGCATGCACCGACTATGGAGGAAGTTAATGATAATGATCATGAAGCTTCAGATCAAGTTACTGCTGAACTTCATAGGTCCACAAGGACACGTTCCGCACCAGAGTGGTACGACAACCCTGTCCTGGAAATCATGTTGTTAGACAACGATGAACCTTCGAACTATGGAGAAGCAATGGCGGGCCCGGATTCCAACAAATGGCTTGAAGCCATGAAATCCGAGATAGGATCCATGTATGAAAACAAATTATGGACTTTGGTGGACTTGCCCGAAGATCGGCACGCCATAGAAAATAAATGGATCTCTAAGAAGAAGACTGACGTAGATGGTAATGTGACCATCTATAAGGCTCGGCTAGTCGCTAAAGGTTATTGACAAGTTCAAGGGATTGACTACGACGAGAATTTCTCTCCCGTAGCGATGCTAAAGTCCGTCCGAATCATGTTAGCAATTGCCGCATTCTATGATTATGAGATATGGCAAATGGACATCAAAACAGCATTCCTTAATGGCTTCCTCAAGGAAGAACTGTATATGATGTAGCCGGAAGGTTTTGTAGATCCTGAGAATGCTAACAAGGTATGCAAGCTCCAGCGCTCAATCTATGGGCTGGTGCAAGCATCTCGGAGTTGGAACATTCGCTTTGATGATGTGATCAAAGCGTTTGGTTTTATACAAACTTGGGGAGAAGCCTGTATTTACAAGAAAGTGAGTGGGAGCTCTGTAGCATTTCTCATATTATATGAGGATGATATATTGCTGATGGGAAATTATGTACAACTCTTGGAAAGCATAAAGTCCTACTTGAATAAGTGTTTTTCAATGAAGGACCTTGGAGAAGCTGCTTACATATTAGGCATCAAGATCTATAGAGATAGATCGAGACGCCTCATTGGTCTTTCACAAAGCACATACCTTGACAAGATATTGAAGAAGTTCAATATGGATCAGTCCAAGAAAGGGTTCTTGCCTGTATTGCAAGGCATGAGATTGAGCACAGCTCAATGCCCGACCACGACAGAAGATAGAGAAAAGATGAGTGTCATCCCCTATACCTCGGCCATAGATTCTATTATGTATGCCATGCTGTGTACCTGATGTGAACCTTGCCATAAGTTTGGTTGGGAGGTACCAAAGTGATCCCGGTATGGAACACTGGACAGCGGTCAAGAACAACCTGAAGTACCTAAAAAGGACTAAGGATATGATTCTCGTTTATGGAGGTGACGAAGAGCTCGTCGTAAAGGGTTACGTGGATGCTAGCTTCAACACAGATCTGGATGACTCCAAGTCACAAACTGGATACGTGTATATTTTGAATGGAGGAGCAGTCAGCTGGTGCAATTGCGTTTATGGAGGTGACGAAGAGCTCGTCGTAAAGGGTTACGTGGATGCTAGCTTCAACACAGATCTGGATGACTCCAAGTCACAAACTGGATACATGTATATTTTGAATGGAGGAGCAGTCAGCTGGTGCAATTGCAAGCAAAGCGTCGTGGCGGCATCTACATGTGAAGCAGAGTACATAGCTGCTTCTGAAGCAGCACAGGAACGATTCTAGATGAAGGAGTTCATAACCGACCTAGGAGTTATTCCAAGTGCATCGGGCCCAATGGCTCTCTTCTGTGACAACACTAGAGCTATTGCCATTGCCAAGGAGCCCAGGTTTCACAAGAAGACCAAGCACATCAAGCGCCGTTTGAACTCCATCCGGAATTATATTCAAGATGGAGACATAGATATTTGTAAAGTGCATACAGATCTGAATGTCGCAAATCCGTTGACTAAACCTCTTCCACAGCAAAACATGATCAACACCAGAACTCTATGGGTGTTCAATTCATCACAATGTAACTAGATTGTTGGCTCTAGTGCAAGTGGGATACTGTTGGAAATATGCCCTAGAGGCAATAATAAAATTGTTATTATTATATTTCCTTGTTCATGATAATTGTCTATTGTTCATGCTTTAATTGTATTATCCGGAAACAGTAATACATATGTGAATACATAGACAACAACATGTCCCTAGTAAGCCTCTAGTTGACTTGCTCGTTGATCAACAGATGGTCACGGTTTCCTGACCATGGACATTGGATGTCATTGATGACGGGATCACATCATTAGGAGAATGATGTGATGGACAAGACCCAATCCTAAGCCTAGCACAAGATCGTGTAGTTCGTATGTTAAAGCTTTTCCAATGTCAAGTATCCTTTCCTTAGACCATGAGGCTGTGCAACTCTCGGATACCATAGGAATACTTAGGGTGTGCCAAACATCACAACGTAGCTGGGTGGCTATAAAGGTACACTACGGGTATCTCCGAATGCATCTGTTGGGTTGGCACGAACCGAGACTAGGATTTGTCACTCCGTATGACGGAGAGGTATCTCGGGGCCCACTCGGTAAGACATCATCATAATGAGCTCAATGTGACTAAGGGGCTGGTCAAGGGATGATGCATACGGAATGAGTAAAGAGACTTGCCATAATGAGATTGAACAAGGTATCTGTATACCGACGATCGAATCTCGGGCAAGTACTATACCGATAGACAAAGGGAATTGCGTACGGGATTGATTGAATCCTCGACATCGTGGTTCATCCGATGTGATCATCAAGGAGCATGTGGGAGCCAACATGGGTATCCAGATCCCGCTGTTGGTTATTGACCGGAGAGTCGTCTCGGTCATGCCTGCGTGTCTCCCGAACCCGTGGGGTCTACACACTTAAGGTTCGGTGACGCTAGGGTTATAGAGATATAAGTATGCGGTAACCCGAAAGTTGTTCGGAGTCCCGGATGAGATCCAGGATGTCACGAGGAGTTACGGAATGGACCGGTGGTAAAGAATTGTATATAGGAAGTCCTATTTCGGCCACCGGCAAAGTTTCGGTGGTCACCGGTATTGTACCAGGACCACCGGAAGGGTCCCGGGGGTCCACTGGGTGGGGCCACCTATCCCGAAGGGCCCCCTGGGCTGAAGTGGGAAGGGAACCAGCCCATGGTGAGCTGGTACGCCCCCCATGGGCCTCCCCTGCGCCTAGGGTTGGAAACCCTAGGGGTGGGGGGCGCCCCACCTGGCTTGGGGGGCAAGTTTCCCCCCTTGGCAGCCGCCCTCCTAGAGATTGGATCTATAGGGACGGCGGCCCCTAGGGGCCCTATATATAATTGGGGGAGGGAGGGCAGCCGCAGCCTAAGCCCTGGCGCCTCCCTCTCCCTCCCGTGACACCCCTTCCTCCTCCAGTTGCGCTTGGCGAAGCCCTGCTGGAATCCCGCTGCTTCCACCACCACGCCGTCGTGCTGCTGGATCTCCATCAACCTCTCCTCCCCCCTTGCTGGATCAAGAAGGAGGAGACGTCCCCGCTCCGTACGTGTGTTGAAGGCGGAGGTGCCGTCCGTTCGGCGCTTGGTCATCGGTGATTTGGATCACGACGAGTACGACTCTATCAACCTTGTTCTCTTGAACGCTTCCGCGCGCGATCTACAAGGGTATGTTGATGCACTCCCCCCTCCCTCATTGCTAGATGACTCAATAGATTGATCTTGGTGATGCGTAGAAAATTTTAAAATTCTGCTACGTTCCCCAACAGAGGAAACATGTCTTGTGGGCAAGCTTTGTTGAGGTTGGTGAAGTCGACACACATGCGCTCTTTTCCGCCTTTCTTGGGTACGACGACGGGGTTTGCCAGCCACTCCGGGTACCAGACCTCGCGGATGACACCTGCCACTTCTAGCTTACGAGTCTCTTATACGATGAAGGACTGCTTCTCCATAGACTGTCGCCGGGCCTTCTGCTTCACAGGGCGCACGTTGGGGCATACGTTCAGGTGATGCTCAATCACCCCCCTCAGGACTCCCGCCAGGTCCTTGGGTTCCCATGCAAACACATCCTTGTTTCCACGCAGGAATCCAACCAGCGCCTCTTCTTGAGCCGGGGGAAGGCCGACACCTATGGTGAAGGTGGTGCCTGATGGCTCGTCTTCATCTACCAGCACCTGCTTCATCTCAACTCGTTCTTGGGAGAAAAGTTGCTTCTTCTTCGCTGGTGCAGGCCCCTCGGTTCCAGGGGCGGCTTCATCGGCCGGGTGTGCTATCGCAGCGGTCCGGAAGGCGTGCCTGAGGATCGCTAGAGCTTCTTTGGTATCTCCTGCCATGGTTAGGACGCCGCTGCTCCCCGGCATCTTCATGAGGGTGTAGGACGGATGGGTCGCGGCCATGAATTGAGCCAGCGCGGGGTACCCAAGGATGGCGTTGTACGGGAGGCCGATACGGGCGATGTTGAAGTCGATCAGCTCGGTGCGGTAGTTGTCGCGAATGCCGAAGGTTACCAGGAGGCGGATCTGCCCTAGAGGGCTGGTGGAACCGCTACCGACTCCGGAGAAGGGCTTGGTGGGGCACGGCCGCTCGAGCGGCATGTGGAGCAAGCTGAAAGCCTCTACTAAGAGCACGTTGAGGCCTGCCCCACCATCGATGAGGGTCCTGGTGACTACCACATTGCAGATGGTGGGGGTGCATAGCATCATGAGAGTGCCTGAGCCCGCAGTGGAAGCGGGGTGATCCCCTGAGTCGAAGGTGAGGTTAGTCTTGGGCGCCGCCCATCCAGGAGGAGCCCCCTAGCATATGGAGGCGACGCCGGCCTGGTGGAAGAACTGCTTGATGTGGCGGCCGGACGGCGGCGCTTGGGAGCCGCCGAGGAGGGCCGTGACGATCTGGGGCACCGGCGCCCCGAAGCTGGTGGCGAAGAGGTCGCACAGCTCCTCCCAGGACGCCACGGACGATTCTGGCAGGCTAAAAAACCAGTTGTGCGGTACACCAGTGAGCGCCATGGGGAGCCAGCTAGCCATGACCTTGCTGTTGCTGCTGTCCGCCGAGACAGACTCTTCGTAAGCCTAGAGGAAGACGGCCGGATCTGTCGCCCCGTCGTAATGGGGCGGCAGATCTGGCCTAAACCTGGGTCACCGCTGCACCTGCCGCATTGCGGGGGTGAAGGCCAGGTGGCCCGCAACGCCGCTGCGCACGCCCATCGAGACGGTCAGAGGAGAGGCGCCTGCCGTGGGAACCTGGCGGGCGGAGAGCGGGATGGACGGGGAGGCGGAGTCTTTGAACACCCCTACCCGGCGCGCCAAATTTCTGCAGCGTCGACAAATCCAAGGGATGAGCTCTGTCTGGCGAGCTGGCCCCGTTCACGTCACCTCCTGGGGTCCTTAGTGTTTGGCCTTCTCATGCGATATCCTCATGAGATTAACTCGGTGCAGGTTACCAAACCATCTTGCAGGACCTTCACAAGTATTCCAAGACAAATTCAGGCACAACCCGCCTTGAGGTAGGGCCTCGTGAGTCCCGCGCTGGCTCAAGAGTGCCCATACACACGTCCTCCAGTCCTGCCGTGCAAACCACGTGTCAGGACGGGGTTTTACATGCCCCGGGGCCCCCACCCACGCACCAATGGAAGCCCCATGCTCCGCGCTGGCGGACGACACTATCGAGGAGCGGCTATGCTCGTGCAAGAGCGGAAGCACCATGCTCCATGCTGGTGAATAAACAACTAAGGGTGGCCTCGCGGCCGCAACACCTTCAGGAGAGCCACCAAGCTCGCCCCCCCAGCCTCACCATGCTACTGTCCCTCGGGAGGGTACCGTGAGGGGGCTGGGCACGGAGGCTACGCTCAGGTCACACCTGGCATACGCCACCTCGCTAGGTCCCTCGGACCTGGTCTTCGCGCACCCCTCCCGAGCGAAAGCCCTGCGAGGAACATGTATGGAGGTCTATTTGTACGTCAAGGGGGACCCTAGGGCATCGCGACCGAGGGGCCTAGCTGGTCACGTAGGCCCTCACCCCTTGGTCTTGTCTTGGTGATCCGGACGCCCCAACGGTGGTTGAGGTATGGGCTGGGCTGGGCCCTGCTGACGCAGAACACTCGAAACAACACTTGCATCTCCTTCCTGAGGGATGTTTGAACGTCAAGGGGGAACCCATTGGCATCGCGACCCAGGTACCTAAATTTTCATGTAGCCCCTCACCCCTTGGTCTCATCCTGGTGATCCGGATGCCCCAATGACGTAGAACGGTAAATCCAGCAAAAAGGAAGATAGCGAAACCCTAGCATTTTTTACAAAAATACGGTCTCACAAAGGTTCAAAGCAGAAGTTCTTACGCCTCCATGAGGCACGATAAATGTTGCACAAAAAAAGAAGGAAGCAGTGGTGCCCCTCCCTTTTCTTCATTCCTGAGCGCCACCATCGCTAGCCTGGGGTGACCCGTCGTCGACATCACCATCGTCTCCTCCATCTGTCCCCGTTGTTGCAACCATGGGGTCGACCGGATGAAACTGCTGCAGTAGAGCCCCCACCTACTCCTCCACGATCTCGGTAGCGACACCTTAAAGCTTGGAAGCTGGAGGCTCAAGCAACGCACCATAACCGAAGTTGGGGTCCTGGAGTTAGAGGTGGAGATAGATGCGCATTGAAACTGAGGTGGTGAAAGCATGATCCTTCGCCTCCACCGAGGGGCCCAACCGGGCGACAACACCCTCAAGCGACATAGCAAGCCTGGGGAGCAGTCCAATGGGGCCCTACTTTGGTGTTGCTAGTGCCTTCTTGTACCTTGACACGTAAAGGAATCGCAGGGGGTGCGGAGCCTCTCCTTGAGGGAAACGAAGGCATCGCTCTCCATAGTGGTCACCTTCTCAGCCTCGGCAAGGGACCTCCGGGATGCTTCCACCTCTTTCTTCAGCTTCTCCATGCGGCTACGCTCTGTAGCTTGGTCTTGGGTTGCTTGCTGCAGCTCGGCGTCACGGTCGTCAAGTGCAGCAGCCTGGGTCTTCAGCTCCTTCTCCTGCTCCACAAGACTACGGGTGTCCTCGGCACGTGCCTCGGTGCGAATCTTCAGCTTGGCTTCCACCATGTGGAAGTGCTCCTCAGCAGCCTTCACATTGGCCCTCGCCAAGTCGCGTTCGGCCGTGGCCACGCCAACCACCTTCTCGCCCTCTTCGACGGTGGCCTCAGCCATGCTCCAGGCTGTCCTAATGGATGAATCGACCTAGAGCTACCCCGAGGTCAGCCCAAGGCGTCATGTCGCCATGCGGCGGTCACCGTCGTGGAGGTCAACCTGGAGCTGGTTCAACATGGCGAAGACATCCTCCAAGGTGCGGGGCATGGTGGCAGAGCCATGGCCTGTGAGTGTGATTACCTGAGGCGAAGACGGCGTCGGCGCCCGGGCCGGCGGAGTAGCAGGAACCTAAGCGACAGGGGCCTCCTGAGCCTTCGCACCTTGCCGAGGGCTGGGGCCTCCAAGGTCAATCTGGCCACACTTGAGGCCATCTCCTGAGAATGGGCCCCCGAGCCCCAAGAAGTGCGCCCAGGATCAGGCAAGCGCAGGGCGGCCCCTTCCTTCTGCGCCAGGGTCGTTGTGGCATCGGCAGAAGGCACGACCTCAAAAGGCCTGTCCTCCTCTTGCCTCTTCTTCGTCGATGGCGGCGGCCTGGCCCTTGAGAGGAAAATGTCTTGAGTACGGTGCCCGAAGTGGAAGAAGAAATGAGATAAGACACTTACTGGTTAATAGCGACGTACACCCTCTTCTTGGACAAGAGCGAGGCGGCCCCAAACTTCCCGGCCGCAAGACTCACCGCACCCTTAAGGGCGAGTGGGTGCGCGGCAGTGGCCCCTGCAACACCAACCACCAGAGGCGAGGCAGAAGCACCTCCCTTCTTCATGACCCCATGCACCCGCCTCTTCAAAGGGGTGGCCCCCGACCTCGTGGTCACCCCGGTGGAGCGTGCCGTCCCCTCCACCAAGCGCTCGCCGGCATCGTCATCGTCAGAGAAGCCGTGGAGAAACTCGCTCGGCCTAGGAGGAGAGGTCTCCGCCATCTCCTCCAAGGTTGCCTCCAATTCCACCTTCTCCTCCTCATCATAGTTCTCGCTGTAGGACACTGGCACCGCTAAGGAGGTGCGAGCGGGCTCATCGGCAGCACAAGCCCTTGCTCATTGAAGACGGGCATTGTGGCAACTACGTCTGCCCAATCATCACGGTCGTACAACGGAACATAGCCATCCGGAAGGTCGCCGGTGTCTTTCTCCAGCAGGACGCGCTCGGCCCTGCCCAGTTCCACGTCATTCATAGCCACTAGGTGCAGCTGGAGCTTGTCATCTTCGCCATGGAGGCTCCACAAGGTGCACGAGCGCGCCTGGAGAGGATCAAGGCGTTGCTTCAGGAACTCCTTAACAAGCAAGACCCCCGTCAGCTGCCCCGTTGTCAATTCCTTTGTCATCGTCTCTAGGAAATGCTCCGCTCGGGGTTCAGTGAGGTTCTTGTGAGCCCATTGGGACAGCTTATCCAGCAGCACAAGTGGCCGCTCCAGCCAGACATGGGAACACTTGGCATCCACGAAGACCTACTTGTGCCGGAAGTCATCCACCTTCTTCTTGGATTTGGAGATCATGTTGCCGGTGTGGACTATGACGAAGGTAAGGCTCCCGGAGCACTGATCAGTGCTACCCCGAAGGTAGAAGAAGTGGTGGAACAGCGCAATGGAGGCCGCCACCCTGACGAATGCCTCACAGTAGAAGGAAAATATCGACAAGAGAAAAGTGGAGCTGGGTTGGAGATGAAGGGCGTGGATTCGGTAGTGGTTGAGGATGGCGAGGAAGAAATTGGAGAAAGGAGGTACAACCCAGCAAAGATGTTGTGCAGGAAGAGGGGGTAAAAGGTCTCACCGAGAGATTTCAGCTCGGGGGAGCTAAACTTGACCACCGTCTCTCCCCCCTCATTATGGTTGGACTCCAGCAGCCGGAGCACAGTGGCGAGGTCCTTCTCCTTGGTAATGATGGAGGCGCTGAGGGCCGGCTCTGGGTCTAGGGCCAGACCTGATGGAGAGGCACCAGACTATGATTTCTCGGTGGCCATTGGCGTCAGATTCGGGGGCAGAACTCAGCAGATCTGGAGGCGCTCGCAGCAAGAATGTAATGGGGATGATGAGGGTTAAGGTGCAAGCACCATCCTTTTTGTCAGTCCGAGACGGTTGCCGAGGCAGCATGGAGAAACGGAGACGCCCACATCCCATCAGGGCGCCACGCGTCAGACAGATCCATAGGCGGTTGGAGCCCGCGGCGCTTCAGCATTGTCCTTTGTCTTCACCTCAAAGCCAAGTCCGAGTTTGCCTTGAACCCGGGGGCTGCTGTCGGCGTTCTGGGAACCAGGGTACCAAGGCTTGTCTACCTGCGGTTCATAAAGTGGCTCCTTCACCGGCCTGGTATGGCCCATTTTCAGTATCGACACTCAAGACCCTCCTGAGGGGCCAAGCCTCGCGAGGCGGACGACATCAAGACCCCCAAAAGGAGCAGTCCCACCAGGCTGGCTCCCGAGGGGCGGAGATCTCTATGCAAGCCCCCACCTCGTGCGGTTTGGATGGCGCCAGGCATGATGAGCGGGCGCCAGCGGGCGTAGGATGATAGGTTCCCTCTTTGGTGCTAAAGAGGCAAGCGCGGGCGCGGAGTCCCGACGAATCAGCTAAAGGTTTCCATTTCCGTGCAACAAGACCAGCGTCGCCGGGACGGCAGGACGAAGGTCATCACTGAGCCCACCATGGCGTTAGGACAGAGGCTTTGTAGGCGAAGACCTCCTTTAGTCAGGATAGGATGTACTAGTTGTCTCCCTTCAAATTTGGCCATTGTGGGAACCCTTCCCGCTTACATTTTGGGGGAAGAGGACCAAGGCCACTATATATATATCTTAGCCACCACATAGAGGGGACGGATCATTCAGACCTCCCTCACCCACACAAGCAAGAACACACCTCGCGAGGTTGTTTATCCACTATACTAGTTCTTCCTTAGCCCACCTCGAGGCAATCCACCACATTGCAGGAGTAGATCCACTCACCGATAGGTGGCCTGAACCTGGGTAAATTGCCTTGTGTCATTTCCTTTCCTATTCCTCGAGCTAGATCATAGAGACGGTGAGTAGGCTGATAGGGGAAGTTGAGTTCTTCGCACGCACCCAATGTTCAAACTTACAAGGGTTTTACGGAGCCCCGAATTCGACAGCGTGAGTAGTTCACCTCAGACCTAAGGGTCCGTAGGCAGTAACTATATGGCTTCTTCTCTTTTTGTTTCTCAATACAATGATCTCTTGGAGATCTATTTGATGTAATGACTTTTTGCGGTGTGTTTGTTGGGATCCGATTAATTGTGAGTTTATGATAAGATTTTCCTTGATTTAGTATCCATTCTTGATTATTATAGCCTCGTATTTCTTCTCCAATATTTGGGTTTTGTTTGGCCAACTTGATCTATTTATGTTGCAATTGGAAGAGGTGCTTTTAATGGGTTCGATCTTGCGGTGTCCTTTCCTAGTGATAGAAGGGGCAGCAAGGCACACATGTATCGTTGCTATCAAGGATAAAAAGATGGGGTATATTCCTACATGAATATATATCTTGTCTACATAATGTCATCATTCTTATTGCATTACTCTGTTTTTTCATGAACTTAATACACTAGAAGCATGCTGGATAGCGGTCGATGTGTCGAGTAATAGTAGTAGATGCAACCAGGAGTCAATTGCCCAAAAGTAATTTGTTCACCCACCATTGCTATTTTTCCAAGAGAAGCCACTAGTGAAATCTACGACCCCCGGGTCTATTTTCCTATCATATACTTTCAGATCTATATTGCTATTTGATTTATCCTTTATTTGCAACTTTTGTTTTCTGATTTATATTTTAAAAAGCACAAAATACCTTGTTGTGTTTTATTTAACGTTCTTCCATTTGCATCTATCAATTTACCTATTTATCATTCTATTACCCGGGAGGGATTGGCAACCCCTCTTATATGTCGGGTTGCAAGTATGTTATTTGTGTGCATGTATCGTTTACATAGTAATGTGTGGTACTCCTACTGGTTCGATTACCTTGGTCTCATCACCGAGGGAAATACCTACCATAGATGTGCTGCATCATCCCTTCCTCTTTGGGTAAATACCGACATATCTCAAGCGACATCAATGCGAAGGACCTAGATTCGCTCCTGGAGCTCCCATCGGAGCCGCGAGTGAAGACCTCGCGGTGGAGCTCCGCCAAGCTTTCCAACCCCTTGGCAGAGCCCATCCTGAATAAGATGCATGAAGACATCGAGGACAAGTAGCTGACTAGGGAGATGTTGGTGAAGGAGTTCCTGACCCAGCACCTTGCACCGCTCAAGGCGCACTCAAGGCCCATGTGGGACTTCTGCGGCGCGCTGGACGGCTTGAGACTACGCCCCACCAGCCTAACGGATGAGGAAATGGTCAAGGCAGTGACCGCTCTGCTGAATGGCGTCCTGGGGGGACCTTCTTGAGGCCTATGTTCCCTTGTACCTTCGCGGCGATAGGGAGGAGGTAATTAATTCCATGCCCGCCTTTGATGCGTTGGGGCTTGTTTCTGCCGACTGCCCCAATGCCCTTGTGCGAGTGTCCTTCGGCGATAGCGGCGACGAGTTAAGCTCGGGGGAGACAGAGGACGAAGTCCTGGAGGAGGAGTTTCCCAAGTCATAGACCGAGTTCCTGCGACACCTCGACGATGATGACAACGCGGTGAGTCTCTGGCCGCGGAGCCCCCGCGCTTGGCCAGGTCTCTGAAGCACCAGGGTTCGTCCCTCGATCCTCGTGATCATCTGGCGGGGCGACCTCGAAGAAGAGTGCATTCTCCACCCCCGGGGGACCCTTCAGACACAAATCAGGGCCGGCCCCTACCCCTCCGGAGGTACAACCAGAGGTCCAGGCGATCGATGTCGAGGCGGACGTCGTCTCTCTCGCTTCCTATTGCAATCCCCTGGCTCCTCTCGATGGGGGTGCTCCCCCAGTGTCGCCTAGGGGCCATTCAATCCGCGTCCGGAGCACATCCAAGGCCACACCAGAGAAGACAAAGGCATGTCGGCGCTTGGCGAGGAGGAATTGAGGAAGAGGAAGTGGACCCTACCCGACCGGTAAGTACTTCGTCTTGTTTCTTGGCCGAATGCTGATTTTTCAAGTACCGATCGTGCCTTTTATATTGCTGACCAATGATGAAGACGTGCCACCAAAGAAGAAAGTGGGGAGGGGCCCGAGTGAGCCTCCTGTCCTGTGTGCACCGCTGACCTCTGGAGGCCTGCAAAGCGTGGAGCCATTCGTCTAGGAGGTCCTAGAGGCTGCGTCATCCCGAGCCGATCCTGCAGCCGCCTTCCTGGATCCTGCGCCGGTTGCCGAGCCACCTGCTCTCTTCGCGCTCGCTGAGTGCGGTCCTCAGATCAGGCCTGGAGGCTATATCGAGGGCCCTGTAGGAGGAACAAGCCGGGCAAGCGTACAACTCTAGGAGAAGGAGGACGGCCTCTAGGCCCGCGACGCTGTGTTGTTGAAGACAACAACCAAGCGCGATCGCCTGACCAAGCTGAAGGACGAGGTGGCTGCGGCCGAGGCATCCCATGACAAGGATATCGCTGAGGCGACTGCACGACTGGAGGCTAGGGACAAAGCTCTTGGTGCCTCCGAGGGGAAAGCGGTCGCTGAACATGACGCCTTCCTCTCCGTGGAGCTCATGGCCCGCGAGGCCCTGTGCTCCATTTGCAGGGCAGGCTTCAAGGGGCCACTCGCGCCCCCCGAGGACGGTGACGCGGAGCTCTCCTCGAGGCTCACCGAGGCCCTCGAGTGTGCCGCCACCAAGGTAGACACCATATTGGAAGCATAGTGTCATGACCTCTGCTTCGAGGCTGCTACGCGCATCTTCAACCACATGTACCTCAATGACACCATGCCACTACGGCGGCAGCCGTGAAGACCCACACGGATAAGCTGGCGAAGAAGTTCGTGTGCTCTCCTGAAGATGCGCGTAGATCAACTTGCACAAGTTGGAGAGAAGGATAACTTGAAGATCAAGAAAACACCATCAAACCCCCTCAAAACTATTTCTATCCATTTTGAAGTTTGAGAAACTATACGTTGCAAAATATGTCCAACAAACGCTGTCAAACTTGGTACACATGATCAAGTGGAGTAATTATGCATCTAGACAAACTTGCACAAGTTGGAGAGAAGGATAACTTGAGAAAAGTGCCCCAAAACCCCTTTTGACCAGATCAAAATTTGAACAACTCTACATTGCCAACTTTGTACTTGTGACCTCCAACTTTGTGGACATGCTCACAATCCCAAATGACGACACTACACCAAGTGGTGCATCAAGGAGGAATGATTTGCATGACTAAATCTTGGAAAATCCATTTTTGTTGATTTCTAGGGTTTACCATAGTTACATTGGAAACTTTTCCCAAATGAGCTCTAACTTGGTAGAACACCCTATTTCTATATGCCATTTGATCCTGTTAAGTGTCATGTTATTTCGACTCTAATTGGTTTCCCAAAACACCATCAAACACCTTCTTGTGATTTTCCAAAACTGCTATTTTCACCTCTTTCCTTGTTCGCCATGAGCTAAGCTTTTTGCCACAACTCCTCCTAGACCTATTCTAACACCAGTAACTCTCCCAAAGCCAGAGCTCAATGATTGAGGGGTGAAAGCCTCACTTTACCCCTTTGGACAACTCACTATCTTCTCTCTCTCAACCCCACCTCTCTCCCATTGGTTCACCAGGGCATTCAAGGCCACCTCCCCTTTGTTTACTACCCCCTCTCCCTCCAAGACACTAGTGGCCAAGCCCTAGGCGCCAAAAGGATACCAGTGCCAGCCATACACGCGCTCTGGAGCATGCTATAGTGCTCCCCCACACTGTAGCTCACCCATGCCAAGGACATACGGCATCCTTGGGCATCGGAATGATGTCTCCCGAGGTGGCCTTGACGTCCGGGACACGCCCCGCTGTCGGGCCCCTCCTTGCTCTCTCTCCTCACCACTCTGCAGAGCTCGCCCGAGCGTCGCCTGGACCACGCCCACGGTGCACTGCGGCCATGCCCATTTAAGCCACCCCGACTCCTTCTCGTCTTGGTTAGAACCCCCTCCCTCCCGTGAACCTCTCGGACAAGCCCCCTTTCACCCTGGTGCTCTCTTTCCCTCTCCATGGACACCATGGTCGTCGTCGCCCTCTGCCCGGCTCCGGCAAACCAGTGCCTCCCCTCCTCTCCTCTGACCACCAGGAGGAGGACCACAGGACCACGGAGCCCTCCCACTTCTTCCTTCCCCTACCCTAGCGCCCATGGCGTCGTGCCCGTCTTCTCCCGAAGCCGACCGCCGGCGCCAAGGTCGCCGTCGCCCCCGTTCCTCGCAAACCGCGTGAGGCCCATGGATGGGCACGGCTCGATCCCCGAGCCCCTCAGTATGCTGGACGCCGCCGGGGACGGCCGGAGTCACCGGGAAGGGGCGCCGACACCTTGGTTGGCCGGCCTCCCCCGCCCCTCCTATGTTTTGAGTGGGAGGTAGGAGGAGGACCTGCTAGAAGGGCCCGCTTGTAAGTGGCTAAGGCCCCGGGCCTCGGGTTAAGTGGAGATGACCTCCGGGGAAGGCGTCTGCCCTTATCAAAGGCGTACTCCAGGAGTGCGCCATCGACGTCACCTGTCCACCCCGCATGGCTCATGCCACTGGTCGGGCCCACGTCTGCATCTTGCCTGTGCGCAAGATAACGGTAAAACCATTTTTTCCTTTTCTTTTTCCAGCCAAACTTCAAAAATCCATACATAAAATAAATGGACTCCAAAAGTGATGATTCAAATTTCTATGAGTTCATAAATTCATGCTCTATCACATGGTGCATGTTGCACATTTTTTCAGAAATATTTTCTTCACAAATATTTATGAAATCCCACTTTTCTGTTTCTGTGATGAACTTTAGAAAATCACAGAGAACCCACTTTTGATCCAAATGCCATGATTCAAATTCCCAGGTACTTATAAGATCGAAACTTAGGTTTTGAACATTTTTACCAGTACATTCGATGCTACAAGAAATGTTGGTTCATTTCTCCATGTATTGCCCACTTTGCAAATTCATAGGAAAATCATTTGAACTCCAAATCTAGTGAAACCAACTCCCAGATGCTTCTAAAATCTTGCTTTGTCAAATGGGTGCCTTTTCTCATTTTTCAAAATAATGTTTCTGTGCACCTCTTGCAAATTCAATAATCCCTTTATCTCACCATATTGAAATGTTGAAAATTATCCATGGTTCCAATCCCAATAAAACCACTTTGGTCATTTGATATATGACCAAAAGTATCCTAGAAAAGTTGAACTAACATTTTTAGAGCACTTTTAGTTTTGCCTTGTTGTGTTGCTTATTGTGATTATTTCCAACGTTAGTTGACGAAGTATACGGAGTACTCGGAGAAGGGCCAGAGGATTTGAAGACCCTAAGGACTTGGTTAAGACAGGCTAGCAAACCTTTGACCATGTTTAAGAAACCCTTTTATGCATGTCTTATAGCACCTTATTATCAATGCATCGGAATCATGTTGAGGTGGTGACCACTTTGGTTGGTACCTTTGTTACTTTCCTATTGAAACTTGCATCAAGCATGACCGTACCTTCCTATGAGGGTTATGCGCGTGGGAGTAGCTAGGTTGCTATAGTAGTGGCTACGCAAATGGGACGGGAATATGCATGGTGACGGAGGCAGAGTACTTTCAAAATATTTTTTGAAAACCCCGTCGGGTGCCACTTATGCCTGAGGGAGATGATGAGTTGGGTAACTACTTGATGATGAAGTGGTGTACCGGGGCAAGTGTGTGTGTTGTTTTCAAATCAAGTTGGTTTAAGTTGCGACCGTTATTCCAACCTTACATGCACAACCACTCTACCCTTATAAGGGAAAGGGCATTAATGATTACCTAGGCCGATACTAGCATGGTGCCCGCATTACTAGTGACGGGGGTGACACGAGGTCGCTCTCGAGACAGGGTCGTGCTTGGATAGGCGGCCATGACTGTTTTCACAGGGCACCGGACACACCGTTGGTACCTCGTGCCAGTGGTATGTGATGAATATGGGAGCGAGGCTCCACAATTTTAAGATGTGAAATGTTGGGCACGGGGTTTGCTACCAATCGAGTGGGCTCTATGTTAGTGTCGTCTAGGGAAAGATAGTGATTGCGTGCTTACCCCGGGTACTTGAGGTACCGCGGGTCGTGGATGACACGGAAATTCCCCGGATCTTGTGGGTAAAGTGTGCAACCTCTGCAGAGTGTTAAACTATTCGAATAGCTGTGTCCATGGTCAAGGATAGTTGGGTAACCTCTCTTGGGCTACGTCCATGTTTGCGAAACCTAGTGTGTGTCTGAGGATAACAACACAGTTCGGTGATATTGATGATGCAATCCTTGAGAAAGTCATGATGAGCTTGAGCTTGAGTTGTTCATAACTCTTTCTCGATGTTGATGTATGTAACCTCCTATACGTGATGTAGACGCTTTCATATCCCTGATATATGTTGATCATACTTGCATATGAAAAACTAGCCTTATGCAAAAATGCCAATTTAGTAGTAAATCCTTCCATAATTATTCTGTCATCACACTTGGGTTGCTTGCGAGTACATTCAAAGTACTCATTGGCTTGCCACCGGTTGTTTTATTGGCCAGGCATAAAAGAATAGGTGTAAGATGAAGATCACTTTGGTGACGAACATGCGACTTAGGACGCTTCCCAGTCAGAATGCATGTAGGGTTTAGGCAGATGGCATGAGACCAAGTTTTCAACGAAGATTTCCGCTGCAATGATATACTCAAGACTTGACCATAATGGTCCTACTTGTGTAAAACAGTATGTATGGATGTAAGACTCTTGTTATTCAGCTTCTGTGTGTTCAGTGAGCATTGATCTCTGGGATCACTGTACGCGTGCGTTCGGTGATCTCGACTTGTGAGTTGGGGTCCCCACACTTTCTTACCTTTTTGTCAACTCTTGCGTGGGAGGGGCACGTGAAGACTAGGTACAAGGACCTGGTGAGGCGGAGTGCGACAGGCCGTCCCTGAAGCTGTGCCTGAGCATAGCCTCCATGTCGAGCCCCCTCGCGTGCTCATCACAGGAAAGAGTTGAGAGGTCGGCCGAGAGGCCATCCTGAGCTTAGTGCAGCCCAAAGGCGCCCTCAGTTGTTTATCCAACAGCGTGGAGCATGGGGCTACCACTGGGCATGGGCACCCTCGCTCCTCGACGGTGTCGTCTGCCAGCGCGGAGCATGGGGCTTCCAGTGGGTGCGTGGGTAGGGGGTCCCTCTGGGGGGTGTAAAGCCCCACATGATATGTGTATATGGGTACTCGTGAGCCAACACGTGACTTAGGAGGCCCTACCTCAAAGGCAGGTTGCGCCTGGTCTTCTAATGATGGGCGTGCTTTGTAAAAATCTGTGTAGCTATGGTGACCTGCACCGATCCGACCTCCAGAGGTCGTTGCATGAGAAGGACGAGCACCAAGGACCTCAGGAGGTGACATGAACGCGGCCGGCCTGCCAGACATGGCTCGGTCGCTTGGGTTTATTAACGCTGCAGGGACGAGCCCGACCACACACACCGTGCCTGGTCTTCTTCATGCAATGCGCCATAGGAAAAGGCCCCTCAGTGCACGATTCTGGCGGAGGCCTCCCGCGTTGCGAAAGAAAGAACCAGACTGCGTGGCCTGACTTATCTCAATCAGGGCACGGTGAACCTCACGATGGTGCAGCACCGAACATGCAAGTTTAAATGCTCAAGAAAATTGATCAAAGGCAAAGCTAGTTCTAGTACATGCATGAAGTCATACGGCCGAAGGTATGAGCCCTGATGACTTGAGGATAATGTATTCCAACGGGCGCCCTCGTCTTAAACAAACCAAACATCACGTGGTAATGATGTTGCTGAAGCATTGAGGTAGCTGAAGAGTTGTGTCATAATTGTTGCTCCTAACGAACCGGGTGGCTCCTGAGGTGGTCGGAGCGTGCGAGGCCCGGAGGGCTCGCGAATGTCCAGGTCCTCCTGAGCCACAATTGCCAGATGCCTTGCCTCCCGAATCGCCATTACGCGCTGCATGATCTGCTGAAACATGGCCCCCGCGTTAAGCACGCCGAAAGGTATGCGAACATGGTGGAGCGGGCTGCCTCCGCTCTGGCTGACATGGTAGGGCCAAAAGATGTCTTGCGAGGGGCCCCTTTGAGGCCCGGGATGTTGACGCAGACGAGCAGCTCGCCACTCAGGTTAGGAGGGGCAACAGAGTCGGTAGGCCGTGCTGGATGACGCTCACCGCGCATGGTGTCGGTGTGAAAACCGGCAGATCTCGGGTAGGGGGTCCCAATCTATGTACCTGAGGATCAATGGTAACAGGGGGAAAATAGGGACAAGATGTTTACCCTAGTTCGGGCCCTCTTAATGGAGGTAAAACCCTACTTCCTACTTGATGGAATATGGTGGATATAGGGGTTACAAGAGTTGATCTACCTCGAGATCGAATTGGCTAAACTCTAGATGTCTAGCCTGAGATTTTTATGATAGCCTCTACGGACTAAACCCTCCAGTTTATATACACACCGAATGGACCTAGTGTTGCACCAAGTCATCTTGCAGAGGAAGGAAACATTGCACCGAGACAAAAAATTTGCCATTCTACGCATGTAGGAGTCCTATCCAGACACGAGGGATAATCTTCTGCTTCATCTTCACGGCCCATCAGTCCGGCCCATATCCAGTAATCCAGACACCGAAGACCCCGTAGTTCGAGACTCCCTCAGTAGCCCCTAAACCAGTCTTCGATGACAATGTGTTCGACACGCATACTGTCTTCGGCATTGCAAGGTGGGTTTGTTCTTCCGATCATATGAAGTTTACTTCCTGCATAAAGGAACTATGTCTGGCTCCGCATGATTAATACAACCCTTAAGCACGAAGGGATAAACATCCAAATAGGTACAATGTCATTACTGACAAGTTTTTTCTGCAAACTTCACACTTGACCCTTTAACATTTCAAACCATTTCGCACCTCTTGTTTCGCGTTTCGAGGCATAGCCTCCATTGGCACATCTTATCGAAACAGTGATCGTGCCCGCCCATTATGGGATCCTCATCAATATGGTTTGGCTAACCCAACCGCACCTTACGCATGATGTCTTCGGGAACAGGCGAGTTTCATGGCCTGACTGGGGGGCGTTTGGTATTTCTACCATTTATAAAAGGATAAAGACCCCTCCTTTTTCCTCACGGTTTCCCCTAGACTCTGTTTGCCAATCTCTTAGCTCCAACACTCATAGTTCCAATCGTCTCCACCACCGCTTCCTTCTCCAGCAATGGTTAGATCCGGCTCCAATGGCAAGTGGGAGGCCTCCATCGTCACTAAGAAGGACGTGAATGATCTCCGGAGTGTAGGCTATCTTTTTGCAAACATAGCGCACCAGCTTCCTAACAAAGATCAGGTGATCCCTACTTCAGGGCCTGGTGAGAGGGTTGTGTTCATCCCTCATTTTCTTCGGGGCTTGGATTTCCCCTCCTCCGCTTTGTCCGGGGCCTTTTGTTCCTCTATGGGCTAGATTTCCCTGATATAGCCCCAAATTCTATCCTACACACATCGGCTTTTATAGTCGTGTGTGAGGCTTTCCTCCGCGTTCCCCACACTTCGGCCTATGGCCCAAGGTCTTCAATCTGAAGCTGAAGGTGGTCGACGGAAAGCATGCAGACTGTGGCAGAGCCATGGTAAGCAAGCTCTCTAAGGCCACCTAGCCGAAAGGGGCCTTTGTGGAGATAGTCAAAATATGGTAGCATGAGTGGTTCTACATCACCGAACTCCGTGAAGCCACTTGGGAAGCCATGCCCGATTTTAGACACGGACCCTCGGAGAGACTCGCCCCATGGACCACCAAGGGCCTTGAGTGGGGGTCCAAATTGGAGGTGAATATGCTCCAAAATCGTATCTCCGATATGCTGGCGGAGGGCACTAATCTCATTGACGCGATTCAAGTGATGGTCTTCCGCAGCATTCTTCCCTGCCAGCTCCGGGCCTCTCGCTTGTGGGAATTCGATACGGAGGAGACATGGACCGTGAAGCGCTTCTTTGACACCACATACGACTACATCTGGAAGCAACTCTTCAAGGCCCAGAAGAAGTGACCGAAGAAGAATGAGGACATTGGATTCGACAGCGAGACTCCGCCTACGGCGGTAAGCACGATTTTGTCAAAGCCTTATCCAGTATATATTTCATGTATAACAGGAATTGGAACATATGCGTTCCATACAGGCATGGAAGGCAAATGCGGAGTGGGTCAACTGTCTAGTTCCGCTATCCGAGGACACGGCCACACCCCAGCTGACAGAGATGCTGGTAGCGGCACCGTATCCAGTGCCGGAGAAGAAGGCCAAGAAGAAGAAGGGAAAGGAGGCCAAGGGCGGCCCCCGCCCCAAGGGTCCTTCGGAAACCATATTCGAAAAGGCCGAAGCCCCTTCCTCCCACGACGAGGAGGAAGAGGAGGAGGAGGTGGAAAGCGACTCCCTTGTTAAGGGGAGGAAGAAGAAGAAGAGGGCGGCCCCCGATGTCATGGAGGAGGGGGCGCCCTGGAAGAGGAAGCTGAACCTCCCGTGCAGTTCAGATCCAGGATCCGAAGCTGTCCCCCGAGGACAGCCCAGGGTTAAGCCCCTGGACGAATCGTAAGTATTCGGAAATTTACTGTTGACTTCGGTCCATTTGCTTTCATTGTATAAATTATCTTGTTTGTTGTTTTTCAGTCCTCCCCGCACATTCCCCGATACATCATCGGAGGGGAATTCTCTGCCAACCGAGATGGCAGAGAGCGAGACACCGTCGTGAGCCCCCTCACCTAATGTCATGGGGGACAATAAAGTGCCATCCCTACGGACATCCCCTGCCCAAGAGGGGGTGAGCTGGGCCAACAAGAGGGTGCCCGAGGTTAACTCCTCGGCCACCGAAAATCAAGGTGAAGCGGTACCTATGGCGACTGACGGCACGGAGCCCATGCAATCCGGGCTCCCGCCGAACACCATTCCAGCAGTGAGTATGGCTATGGAATCAAGTAAGCAATCCCCTGCGAAAGTGGGAGTAGCACCAGCTCCAGCGGCAGCCTCTGTTAACCCGAGGGCGCCCAACACTCTGGAGGAAGCACTGCAAAGTGCTTCCATCGTAGCGGACAACCGCACTCTGATGGGTGCGGTTATGGGGAAGATTCGGTCTGCTAAGAGCGGGCTGAATGAAGCCTTCTACAACCTACTAACATGCTTTGAGGTATGCGACATAATACTCTACAAAGAACTTTATATTTCATTTGTATTGGATATAAAACATGTGTACGAACGATAGCCCCTGATGCTCTGTCCGATTTGAAAGGAATCGGATAGACGATCAATGTAGTATTTGGGAATATAACATACTATGTCGTTTATTCAAACAATCTTCCATCTTGGCGGCAACCGCCCAGGCCGCAGAGGTTTCCGAGCTCAATCGTAAGCTTCAGGAAGCCGACGAGGAACTCAACCGCATTAACAAGCGGTTCGATGAAACGAAAGGTATGCAGACTTAGAATTTTTTTATTTTTATATCAAAGATGATATGTATATTGTGAGTTAAACTCATTAGATGATGTGATTGTGATCACAGATGGCGCAACTGAGGTCGAGACCCTCAAGGGCGCCCTTGCCCAAGCCATGAAGGAGGCTCAGGTGAGCAGGAGTTCAGGTGACCAAAGTCGAGTAGGAGCTGAAGGACGCCATTGGCAAATGCAAGGCCTTGGAGCAAAATACTTCGAATCAATCATCAAAGCTTACCAAGGCTCTCCATGACGCCAAAGGGGCATAGTGCGAGTCGCCGAGTGCTCGCGAAGAGATCCTCTAGGCGAGGCAGATAGCGGCTGGTAAGGCCTTTCTTTTGCACAGTATCTTTGGAGGTGAGAGGTATACGTTGCTCACTCGTGTGTGGAGTTCTCCAGGTACGTTTTCAGATCTCCCGAAAAGTGCCGCCGGCACTGCACGGTTCTTCAGAGCCTAGGAGGGGAACTCGAAGGAGGAGCCGTTTGTCGGCGTCCTGGGAATGGTGGTACCCAGACTTGCCTACCTGCAGCCCAGAGTGTGGCTCACCCAGCGGCCTGGTACAGCCCAACCTCATCCGCAACCACTCAAGACCCTCTCGAGGGTCCAAGCCCAGCGAGGCGGACGACGCAAGACCTCCCCTGGGGCGGCCTCATTAGGCTAGCTCCCGAGGAGCGGAGATATCAAGACAAGGGTGTCACATCCCTAGTTTAGTACTTGCAATAGGACTAGCTAGAGTGTGCATCATGTTTACTTATCAAAGAAACTTGAAATGGGAATGACAGAAACCCCAGCACCCCTCTTCTAACAACTAGGGTTTGATAAAATCTTTTCCAATGTACCCAAAATGCCCTTAAAAAATGTTCATCATTTATGCCTTGGTCTTAAACCTCTGCCAAAAATGGTGCACAATTTTCTAGGACATCTAAGGGCTCTGGATTAAATCATATGGTATTTCCATTTGGTCATTTAAATGCTATAAAATATTTTAAATGCTCAAATAATCATAAACTATAATGTTCGATGCTGTTCATATTATATACAGTGGGCATGACAAGTTTCATGAGTTATAAAAATGTTCTGGCATTTTTAATAATTAAACAAAGTTGCAAAAGAAATGAAAGAGAAAAGAAATAGGAAAAAGAAAGAGAGAGAAAGCACTTAACTTGGGCCCAACACTGTTGCAGGCCGGCCCAGCCCACCAGCCCCGTTCTGTCGCCTTCCTCCTCGCGCCAGTCGGCAGCGCGCGTGGCCACCGCGCGCCGGCACGCGCCTGGCCACCTCCACCCTGCCTGCCTGCCTCCCGACGGCCTGGACGTCTCCTCGCATCGCCACGCAGCTGCCCCGACCCCTATCGCACTTTCCCCTCGTCCCCGTCGCCTCCCCTGGCTCTCTCCCTCTCACCACCGAGCCGCTCGTCGCCGCCGCTCGCCGTTGCCGCACCTAGACCCTCCCCCTCGTCCCGTTACCATGTCCAAAAGGTTCGCCGCGACGCTCTCTACCTCCTCGCTGAGCCACGGATCGCCGGGAGCCCTGCAACGCCTTCACGCCGTCGTCCCCGACCTCGGATCGCCGGAGCACCTCGCCGTCGATTAAGAAGCTGCAGAGCATCCCCGACCCCTCCGTCGAGCTCGCTAGCACCGCTGTGAGGTCCTACGCTGAACCCCTCTCTTCTCCGCTTCGTTTGAGCCGTGTAGCCGCCGCTCCGTTGATCACCGAAACTCACCGCCGCCGTGCTCGCCGCCGGCGATGCTCCGGTGACCATTTGGCCACTGGCACATGTCCATCTCGCTCGCCGCAGCACGTAGACGAGCTGGGTACTACGCACGCATCGCCTAGGCCATGGTAGCCGCGTCTCCACACACACCCGAACGCCGGCCGCCGCCGTCGAGCTCGTTGCCGTCGTCTCCGGCCACCAGAGGTCCGGCGACCACCACCGTTCGACGCGCAACGACAAGGGCTCTCCAACGCGCCCAACCGCGGCTCGAACCGAGCCCTGTGGACGTTTTCCGAAGCACGCCGCCGTGTCTGGCCTCGCCGGCGTCACTTCGCCGGCGAGTTGGACCTGTTTGACCACGGGTTTGACCCCCCTGGGTCACTGACATGTGGGCCCTGCCTGCAAGTCAAACCTAGTTTAGGTGTTAATTTAATTCTAATTAGTTAATTAGTTAACTGTGACACTCACCAGTCGGTCCCACTGGTCAGGTTTGACTTGGACTAGCTCCTGTTGACTGACTGACGTCAGCATGATATCATGCTGACGCAGTAAAGGTTTTTCTGGGATTTTTAGATTTAAAAATAATTCAGGAAATTCCAGAAAATGCCTAAACTTCAAAAAATCATATAAATTCAACAGTAGCTCAGATGGAAAAGATTTATATAGGAAAAATGATCAGAAAAATCCAATCTTTCCAATGGCACTAGTTTCATGCATGTTTGAGCAATTTAACCTTGCTGTATACATTAAAACATGATAATGCACTTATTTAAATAATGGCTAAAGTGCCAATTTGAATCTTTGATTCAAATAAGCTCAAACCCTTCTGGTTTTAGTTGCATTAGCCCAACACACATGCATATTGCCATGTCATGAGCATGAATCATATTGTTGCATTTGTTTGTTTAATGATTGTATCGCCGGTAATCTCTGTGTTAGGTCCTGCTCCCGAGGATACTGCTGCGTATCCAGTTGAAGAGCAGTACCCGACAACCACTTTGTTAGGCAAGCAATCATTGATCATTCCGATACAAACCCAATCTTCTCGCTCCTGCTCTCTTTTACTGCATTAAGGCAACAGCGTGTGAACTGCTACTTGCTGCTGTAGTTGAACCCTATTCCCTTGCATGACCTGTCATTGCCACAGTAAATAGTTGAAACCCACTAGCATGTGTAGGAGTTGATTGAGCCATGTGATGTGTGATCCACCATGCTATTTGTTTATGTTGCCTGCTATGCTTAGAGTTGTGCCTGGTCTGGTTCATCTGGGTGATGGATCAGAGTGAAATGATCATACCGATAAAGAGAAGGAGGTGTGGAATACGCTTGGTAAAGGTATCGATGAAAGGCCATGTAGGAGTACATGGTGGGTTGTTTCATTGGAATCGTCCATAGGACCCGAGATTTGTATGTGTGGTTCAAGTTACAACTACTACCACGCATTTGGATCCTTAATTGACCCTCTCGGCTTATTAATTACCCTCGATCTCTGTCCAGGAGTTGCAACTAGTTTCTGGTGTTTATAGCTTACTGGAGGTCGTGCACAACGCTGACCCTCGGGGTGGGTTGTGATGCGACAGGTACGTGGCACGGTGTACCGGTTGCCCGTTTGATGACTCGGGAACCCTGTACACATCGTTTGGGTCCGTGAGCGACACCCCGGCCGGATCTCCCCACGGATGGAACCCAAATAGGCGATAAACCTGGACGAGAGACTTGAGTAGTTAGTCAGGTCGTGGCCGACACCCTCGTTGGGCTTCCGCTTGAAGGTTGCCGAGTACACGTCGAGTAAACGGCGATAAGTGGTGGGAGCGTGTGTGAAGAGGTACACCCCTGCAGGGTTATCAATCTATTCGAATAGCCGTTGTTCGCGGTACGGACTACTTGGTTACTCTTACAGTTCATAGACAAGTTGATGGATACTACTAAAAGTCTCAAGATAAGTGTGAGTGCCGTGGATGGCCCATCCGTAGGATGATGGAAGAGGATCCTCGGTAGTGTATTGTTGTGGTGAGTAGAGGACTCGTGTTCATAATAACATCTTGCAATCCGTTGATAGTTGTAGTATAGGTTAGCCAAGAGTCAAAGTTGGCTTTCTGCTATGAACTCCACTACCCCTTTGATAATGTTGCATGTATGATAGGTTCTGTGGTAAGACTTGATGAGTACCTTTGTACTCATGTTTGCTTAATAACTGTTGCAGAGGAGAACCCTGCCCCTGCTGATGGGTTCTACATAGACGTTGACGTCGACGAGTAGCTTGACACCCACACGGAGATCTGGAGCTTGTGAAGGGCCTTGTAGATAGTCAGGCTACACCAAGCCTGTTTTATTTTCTAAGTTGTCTGTACTCAGACATGTAGCTTCCGCTTGTGCTTGTATGACTGTATGACTTGAGTGTTGGGTCATGTGACTCCTACCTGTATGGATATGTTATGTATGGCTCTTGGAGCCTTTTAAATAAAGTACTTTGAGTCATAGAGTTCTGTTGTGATGCAATGTTGTATTTGCACATATTGAGCATATTGTGTGTATGGTTGAAATGCTTGGTATGTGTGGGATCCGACACCTAGTTGTTTTCCTTTGGTAGCCTACCTTACAGGGAAATGCCTCCTAGTGATTCCAATGAGCCTTGGTAGCTTGCTACTGCTCGGAACACATAGGCTGGCCGGCATGTGTCCTTCTTCGTTCCTGTGTCTGTCCCTTAGGGGAAATGTCACGCGATGTTCCTTTAAGTCGATGTAGCTTGCTACGACTTGGGTTCATACGTTGATGACCGACACGTTCGTTGCTGGGTCATGGATGCCTGTCTCTGTAATCTAGTGCCACTTTTGGTTTTTAACTAGCCATGTCGGCCCGGGTTCTCTGTCATATGGATGCTAGCGACACTGTCATATACGTGTGCCAAAATGCGCAAACGGTCCCGGGCCAGGTAAGGTGGCACCCGTGGGGTTACCGAGCGTGAGGCCGCAAAGTGATATGACGTGTTACAGCTAGATCGGTGTGACTTAGGATCGGGGTCCCGACAAAGGGGCACCTCACGAGGTTCCCGTGACGTGAGCCATGACGACCAAGGCCAGGCGGGCGCCAGCGGGCGCAGGGTGCCAGTTTCCTCTTTGGTGTTGAAGGGGCAAGCGCAGGCGAGGAGTCCCGAGGCATCAGGCAAAGGTTTCCATATCGGTGCAACAAGACCAAGACCAACAGGACGACAGAGCGAAGGTCATCGCGGAGCCCACGGCGGCGTCACCACCAGAGCCTTTGGCAGGCGATGACTACCTTTTGTTAAGATAGCTTGTACTAGCTGCCCCCTTCAAACTGGGCCATTGTGGGATCACCTCCCGCTCAATATTTGGGAAGAGGACCCGAACCCCTATAAATAGGACTAGCCACCACGATAGAAAGGGGATCGGATCATCAAGACCACCCACACATCCACAAGCTCTCGGAGCACAAGAGCACCTCACCTCATGAGGTTGTTCTTCCCATGTGCTAGTTCATCCTCAGCCTGCAAGGAAATCAACCACACCACACTGGATTAGGGTATTCCACCACAATGGTGGCGCGAACCAGTATAAACCTTTTTGTCCTTTGTTCTTCGAGTTGGACGAGCTAGGCCTAGGAATCGGTACGAGAGCGAGCTAGAGCAGAAAGGAGAGATCTTCGTGCGCACCCTAGTGTTTGAACCTCTAGGGTTTTGCTGGAACCCAAGATCCGACATTTGGCGCACCAGGTACGGGTGCGCCGGATCCTTTCTTCCGACGTTCAGTTCGTTACCGCTCCGTAGTCCCAATGGCTGACGATCAGGGGGTTCACCCTGGCCGCTAGGCAGCCTGGCCCGCGCGGGCAGTGTTGTCCGCCCATGAAGGCCTCAACCCCATGCGTCAGGTGGCCCCCGCACCACCTAACGCCACCGGTCACGGGCGGCGCGGACCTGCAACCTCCTCCTTGGCGTCACGGCGCGCATGCTCCGCAGTGCGATCCTCGAAATATGCCGCGGCAACAGCACCGCACACCCGACGGGAGCAGGCAAATATGAGGGCTACGCTCATCATGGTGCGAGAGCTGTTACGATGCATGCTAGCCGAGGGCGGCCGTGATGTGCTGCTGCAACGCGTCGCTGAACTGCTGGACTGCGCCTGCATGGGAGCGCCACCGTTCTATTCCTCACCCACGCCCCAGGTTGCGAGTGAGGCGCATGCGAGGTCCCGACAAGCTTGCGCGCCGCTTAGGGCGATGGGGGGGCTGACGACACCTACATGGGCGCTGGCGCCATCCGTCCGACCGCAGCAACTTCGTCACAGGCGGGAGCAACCGCCAGCGGCCCCTTACAAGGGCGCGCCGGAGTACAATCCAGCGGCCGCCAAGCCAGGTGCCTCAGTTGGAGGTTAAAGGTGCGGGGCACTCTGGCGGTGTCCTTGGTGGGCTAGCCGAAGAAGCCTACGTACCCCGCATGGTGGACCTGGCTTACGCGTTCGGGGAAGGCCCCAATGCCTTTCTCGGGGCGAGATGGAATGGCGGGACACTCGAAGCAGGAGATTACCACGAGTTGTCTGGGGGCTCCGTCGACCCCTTCAGCGATGACGACAGGGCATAGCAGGTATCGCAGCAGCAGGCGAGCACTAACAATGGGCTGCAGGTGAACCTGACCACGGTGATGGTTGGAGACCCAAGAGCGGCAGTTCCACCCTCGACCGGAGCAGAACGCTGGGGCCGGGCTGCACGTGGAGGGCCTGGAGCCGCGGCATCCCCCGCGCCGCGTGGAGCAAGGTAGCATAATGAGGTAGGTCCGCTGGCGGGGGGAGCATCAACAAGCCCTTGCCCCCGGCAGAGGGCCCGTGGTCGCCGAGGGCACCGCTGGCGTCCCCCTTGCCCCTTGGTCTCGTCCTGGTTTCCGGACGCCCCAACGGTGGTCGGGGGCGGCGCAAGGCGGGGCCCTCGTCTGCCGATATGAAGTAAGGCTCACGTCTGTGAAGGTCTCCGCCTGTGACACTCTCACGTAATAATGAGTGGGGCTATACACGCCTCGGAGTCTCCGGAGTGCCGCCCTCGGGAATCGGGGGCTCCCTCCCACGTCCTAGTGGTAGCACTTAGCTCCGCGCTGGTGGAAGACTTGAAGACTATATAGGTGCTGGACGCGGCTATTTGCTTTCCTCTCCCTTTTTTTGTAACTTGGTTCACCGCCTTTTTGGATCGAATTTGAAGTCTTGCTCGTTGCCAAAGTGGAGGGAATTTTCTGTTGATTTCTGCTATATTTTGTCGCCTTTTGGCCATTTTTAAAGCTCGTACCTCGAGCCCTCTGGCTCGGGGACCAGAAGTCCGATCCCACCTGGAGGACCTCTGTAACCTCGGCAGGACCCCCTCGGGGCAAGAGCCTACGCGCTGTAGAGTTGCCGCATAGTCATCCAGCCGCGGCCAAGAGGACACCCCTGGCGCCGCTCCCCAGAGCTGGGCCACGTGTTGCTCAGGAAGCTCAGGACCGCAGATCACTAGAGATCTACCCCAGAAGAGAGGCGTTCCAACGGCCTCGTAACCTGCATGAGGCCAGGTAAGATCTAGGTGAGTTACAATGACAACCCAACGCAAAAAACTCGAGGACGCACGTCCCAGGTTCGTCTCTAAGCAGCAAAAAAGGGAAGTAGAACATCAGCTTACACACATAGGGGGCTCCCCCATCAAAATGCTATCATACCCTACGGGCCGTGTCCAATTCCTTGCGTGCAGGACCGAGGCGGAGGAGTACAAGCTCAATCGGACATATTGCTCACCGCGCCATCCGAGTCGCTCTCATACACACTACCGGTGCTCTCGCTGGCCACGTCTTCACCATCGTCAACCGCGCCGCCTTCGTCTGCTGCGACCACGACCTCATCATCCTTAGTAGCAAAGGCCCTGACTAGAGAATCCACGTTGTCGTCCACCCAGCGCTCCAGGTTGTCTCGGGTGGCCCCGGGCACTGGGGTGATGGCGGCATCAAAATCAAAGTGGGTGTCGATGTTCTGGAGGTAGCTGAAGACCCGGGAGAACGCGCGCCCAAGGAGGATGCAGCTCTTTTCTTCAACAAGCTGGCGGGCCCTCATGGCTTGGCTCTCCAGGCGCGTCACAACCTCGGTGAAGAAGACAAGATGGCAAGCGTAATCCTCCACGTGGGGATGAGGGACGTTCTCCTCACAGATGGCCCCCAGCACCCGGTTAGCCTTCACATGGAGGGCCTGAAGCATGGGGGTGTGCTTGTGCTGCAACAGCAGTCGATGGTAAGCCTCGTCCTTGCTCCACCGCACGAGAGCCACGGCATCATCAACCTGTCGCTAGAGCAAGGCTAGTTCGGCCTGCACGGAGTCCTACTTGGCCTGAGCAGAAGATTGGGCTGCCGTGGCGACCCTCTCGCGCTGCTCTACTTCCTCTAGCTTCATCTTGAGGGCGGTTGTTCTCCCATCAGCTTCCGCCCTTTGGAGCTCCAACTTAAAGCCGTACTCCTTGGCAATGTCTGCGCTGGCCTTAGCCACCCTCTGGTTGATTTCCTCCTGAACTCTAGCCTCGCGAGCGGAGAAAGCATCCTCGGCTATGGTAACATGGTACTCCCTCGCCTCTAGCCGCTTGAGCTTAAGGCTGCACTCCGTGGCCTCGAACATCAACGCTTCCTCACGCCGCAAGATCTCCACTTCTTCGGAAGGCGTCCCTTTCATCGACGTCAAGGCAGTCCTGCGCACCTCAGCTCGTTGTTACAGGTGGGCGTTCAGGGACTGAAGCTCCTGCCTGCTCTTCTCTGCAAGCTCGCAGCAGCGGTCAGCCTCCCTAGCTTCTTCTAGGGCTCGGGCACTGGCCTCACGCGAGGCTGCAAGGGATGCCTCAGCCTCCGTGTTGGCTCGCTCGTGATGGAGATGCCTGAGGTTAATGGTCACCTTTAGTTGATGCCATTCGTCCATGAGCCGGAGGCCCTCAGCCTCAAGACGGGCATCAACATCCACAAGCTCGCCCCCTAGTTGATTCAGCGCACTCATCGCCTCCTGAAGAAGCACATGATGGGCGGCACCCCGCCTATGCACAAACTCGAACGTGTGACCAGGATCATCCTCAGCACCGGAGGCCATTGAAGAAGCTCGAGGAGGCTCGTCCCCTCCCGGTGGGGGCCAGGGGTCTCCTCCGCCCAATCATCTTTTGGGCCTCGGCTGGGATATGGAGGGGCCGGGGGTCATTGCTCGAAGAAGACACCAGGGCCGAAGTGACCCAAATGCTGTCGACGATCGTGGGGGGAGCCCTCGGCACGCCTCCCGAACCCCAGGCGGGACCATGAAGGAGGAATGTCCAGAACACAGGGTCAAGGCGCCAGGCCGACGTATCCGCCCTCTTGGACGGCCTCGCGCCAGAGGCAGCACATCGGCTGAGGGCCCTAGGATCGGCGGAGAACTCGAGGCAGCAAGGGGCTGCTTCTTAGGAGATTTTGTCGCCTTGGCAGGAGGGGCCCTGAGGAATCACAGTTAGGAGGGAAGGAAGCACTCAAGGAATTACAAAGATAAGTTACTCGCTCTCTATGGCAATGTACATCCTCCACTTCAAGGGCCGGAAGGCATCACCACTACAGCTTGGAGATCCCTTCCTCTTGCGGAGAGCTTCGAAGTTCAGCTGAAGCCGGCCGAAGCCCAAGATGCGGTTGGAAACGCCAGGCATGACCGCGGCGGCTCCAGGGGAGGCGCCCCCCGAAGCCCTAGGCCGAGCGGGGCCCCATGCCCCGCCTCAGAGGGACGCGAGGGGGCCTCGGGGGCTTTGGCCTTAGGACCACCAGGCAGCACCTGCTCCTCAGTCATCCCCTCTGGGCGGCTCTCCCGATCCCCAGGTGACGGCACTTCAGGAGCGCCAGGAGACGCCAATGCTGAAGCAGCCGCGGCACCAGCACTCAGCGGCGATCGCCCCCTTCCTCCCCCCCCCCCCCGCGCCCTCTTCTGCGACGATCGCCGCAATAGCAGCAGACAAGGGAGACGCGCAGATGGGGTTCTTGCGAGACCCGACAAGGCTGGATTGATGAAGCCCCTATTCGTCGAAGGAGGGCATCTGCTTCACGAACTCCACCTTGTTTGAGTAGCAGTACAGAAAACAACCTTCCTCGGGCAAGCGGGATGGCGCTCGGTCGCCCGTCAGGAGCTCAAGCATCATGCGCCGTACCTCACGAGGAAGAGCGTGCACTTGGAGCCACATGCGGTCCCCGTAGCCGGAGAAGGTCCACATCGGCCGAGAGTGGCGCTGGAGTGGAGCGATGTGGCACTGGATGTACTCCTTCACCACCATGGGCGCTGTCACCCCAAGCTTTTACAGCCTGCCAGCCAACACCAAACGGGAGCTAGTTTCTGATCAGTGAGCTTCTCATGCTTCCAGCCGGAGCTCGGGGCAGCTGAATCCGCGGAAGAAGCAGTAGAGGGCTGCGCACACCGACATCCACAAACACCTACCGCTTCCTAAATCCACCGACGACCGGCGAAAGGTCGAAATCGATCCACGAGCCAGCCATCACCGCAATGGCCTGGAAGGACACACACCCAGAGCACTGGAGTGTGTCTGTCAGGTGCAGCAAGAAGAAGTGGCGTAGCAACGCCACGGAGGGGGCAATGCCCACCATGGCTTCGCAGACGATGGCGAAAACAACAAGGACGATGATCGATTGAGGATCAAGGTGCAGTGCACTGATCTGGTAATACGAGAGCACCGCGTTGAAGAAATTAGACAAGGGAGGAATCAGGCCTGCCTAGAGGGCGTGAAGGTGGAGGGGGACCTTGGTGGACGTCCTGTCGATTTCGGCACGGGAAGCGGGCCAAGCCACCATCGTCTGCCACTCATTGGAATCGGCGGCGAGCACCGGGCGCACCTTGTCGATCATCTCTTCGTTGATCACCACTAACTGCATGGTGGCGGGACCGAAGGCTAGCGACGAGGGAGCCAAGGTACGAGACTCCTCCCCCCTCCTTCTTTCGACTGGAGACCATGGTGGCAGAAGGACTTAGTGTCGAATCAAACCAGGGGGGAGTGATCAAGAAGACGAAGAAGCTGTCGGGCGTGATACCGGCGAAGGAGGTGGAGTTGTGCAAGCAGCAGTGGCCGTCTAGCCGGGCAAAAATCGATGCTGCGTGGGGAAGTGGAGGCGCCCACGTCCCATCAGTCACCACGCAACAATCAAGGCTGCAGGCTTTTGGGGCCCGTGATGCTCCGCACTTGACCCTTGGCCTCACCGCGAAGCCAAGTCCGTGCGCGCCTTGGGACCGGGGGCTACTGTCGGTGTCTTGGGAATGGGGTACCCAGATTTGCCTGCCTGCGGCCCAGAGCGTGGCTCACCCAATGGCCTGGTACGACCCAACCTCATCCACAACCACTCAAGACCCTCGCGAGGAGCCAAGCCTTGTGAGGCGGACGACGCAAGACCTCCCCTGGGGCGGCCTCATTAGGCTAGCTCCCGAGGAGCAGAGATATCAAGACAAGGGGTACCTCACGAGGTTCACATGACATGAGCCATGACGACCAAGGCCAGGTGGGCGCTAGCGGGTGCAGGGTGCCATTTTCCTCTTAGGTGTTGAAGGGGCAAGCGCAAGCGAGGAGTCCCGAGGCATTAGGAAAAGGTTTCCATATCTGTGCAATAAGACCAAGACCAGCAGGACGGCAGAGCGGAAGACATCGTGGAGCCCACGACGGCGTCACCACCAGAGCCTTTGGCAGGCGAAGACTACCTTTTGTGAGGATAGCTTGTACTAGCTGTCCCCCTTCAAACTTGGCCGTTGTGGGATCCCTTCCCGCTCAGTATTTGGGAAGAGGACCCGGGCCTCTATTAATAAGACTAGCCACCACCATAGAAAGGGGATCGGATCAGACCACCCACACATCCACAAGCTCGGAGCACAAGAGCACCTCACCTTAGGAGGCCATTCTTCCCATGTACTAGTTCATCCTCAGCCTGCAAGGCAATCCACCATACCACAGTGGATTAGGGTATTACACCACAACGGTCGCCTGAAACAGTATAAACCCTTCTGTCCCTTGTTCTTCGAGTTCGACGAGCTAGGCCTAGGAATCAGTGCGAGACCGAGCTAGAGCGGAAAGGAGAGATCTGTGTGCGCACCCAAGTATTCGAACCTCTACGGTTTTGCCGGAACCTTAGATAAGACATTCTTCTGGTCGCAATTTCTTGCATCGGAACACCCGACGCATCTCAACGACCAGCTGAAACAGCTGGTGGAGCTACATGAGGTGGCAGGCTTGGCTATGAAGGACTTAATAGTCCACCTCTGGCCAACCGAGCCGATCCCTAGTAGTTACTTTGGCGTGGTGAAGCGACTGATCGATGCACTACCGCGGATTGATGCTGTGAAGCGCTCGGCCTGCATAAAGGGTGCCCGGATGGCCTTCGCTCTCATCAAGATGTAGTGGGCGAAAATGAATGCCACCAAAGTGGCGACCACAAGCCCGCCCGAAGGCAAAGAACATCAGAAGCCGGAGAGATACTTCAATGGCATCCTAGAAGGAGCCCGCATTGTAGAGGGTCAATGCTCGAAGGACGTGATTTTCAGTTAAGTGTATTTGGGTTGTAAAAACTATGTTATGAGTCCATGGTACTATATATGACTATGTTTTTGCGCATTCTATTTTGGCGACTTCTCCACTTGTGCGAACGTTTATTTTTATAGTTCTAAAAGTTACCAGTCATCGGCTACAGCCCCATGTAGATGCTACAGGGGTGTTCATATGATGCGTGACCACACTTTATCCAATGTCTCGGTCCATAAAGGAGGTGTCCGCGGGATGAACCAGGCAATCACACTATGCGGCTTCATTACTTTCACTTAGTCGTATGAGTTTGACTAGCCCCTTGTGCGTGTGCGCTTATCCAGATTACGATGCCTTTTCCACCCGGCTGGGCGAAGACCAACCCCTCATGTAACATGGGGTAGATATCTAATGATCTGTAGTATAGTACTAAGTCACTGAATCGCCGACCAGCTCTCGCTTATCATAATAGTCAATTTCCAGTTTTCTCTGCTGAGGTACTTGACCGGACAAACCTTTACTACCTTAGCCGAACAATGCGGTGGAAGGTGGTAAGCACAGGAGCTGGCAACCCAACTATAGAACCAAGACATGATTTGGAGCCGATGCATATAGTGCAATATCTGGGACACTGAATAGTTCCCTATAGGTGTTCGGAATTTGGAGTGTGCTAGGCCGCAGATGGCCCCCGGTGTTAGGGCTGGATTGAAACTCGTGTGGCAATCTGAGGTAGGGAGGGAACACAGATGGTAATGTAAGCTAAAATAAATTCCAAACAAAGTGGGAATCAACTGCTTCCTTTACAACCTGATTAATACGGCAAGCCGTGTAGTTATAGATAATGCCAAAGAACATGAAGGACATTTTACCTACCAAAAGTTTATACAAGTGAAAGGTTTACACAGAGCCTAAACGAAATGATATAAAAATCCCAATGATGCCCTGCTTCACGTTTGCGCCGTTTCTCCTTGCTGACACATCCTTCAAAGGATAGGAGTCCGATGGTCGTCTGCGAAAAAAAGGAATCCAGAAAGAAGTCCCCGCATGACCGTCGATAAAGTGGGTTCTTTAACGAACCTGCAGAGGAAACATTTTTAAGGTCCGAATAGGGTCAAGCCGTACTATGGACCGTTTTCCGCAGTTTGGCTCCCCAACTGCCCAATGTATTTTAAGGGCGTAATTATGTATGTGAGGTATGTATTCCGCAACTTTATGGGGCAGTTGGCGAAGGCTAGATTGCTACTCAAGATCTGGTTCCACTGAGCTACCGCGTTGCAATGTGGGTTAGACACATTTAGCAGTGTCTTGGGCCTTGATGACCGGTGAGTTGTCCGGCTTGATAAGACTGCCTTGAACTTCAGTTGAAAGGGCCGTAGTATGCTCCTTAGTATGGAGGGAGCACTCCATATTCCCATTTACTATGATAATGCCACGACGTCCAGGCATTTTGAGCATGACATAAGCATAGTGCGGGACTACATTAAAGCCGGCGAAAGCAGGTTGTCTGAGCTGTGCGTGACGATCACTGTGAAAGGGGATGATGTCGAAGATCAATTTTTCACTTCGAAAGTTTTCTAGGGAGCCGAATACTACCTCCAATGTTAATGAGCCCGTGAAGCGGGCCTCCACGCCAGTTATTGATAACCCACAAGTGTAGGGGATCAGTTGTAGCCTCTTTCGATAAGTAAGAGTGTCGAACCCAATGAGGAGCTAAAGTCAGAACAAATATTCCCTCATGTTCTATCGACCACCAATACAACTCTACGCACGCTTGACGTTTACTTTACCTAGAACAAGTATGAAACTAGAAGTACTTTGTAGTGTTTGTGGGATAGGTTTGTAAGAATATAAAGAACACATAAATAAAACTAGGGGCTGTTAAGATAAAGAAGCAATAAAGTTAGTGATAGCGAGTGTGGAAAAGTGGTGGTAGGTGTTGCGAAATTGCCCCTATGCAATTGACTATGTTACCAGACAGATAGCATGTTTTATGTGGGAGAGGCCACTGCTAGCATGTCATCCCTTACTTGGAATTCTATGCACTTATGATTGGAACTATTAGCAAGCATCCGCAACTACTAACGTTCATTAAGGTAAAACCCAACCATAGCATTAAGATATATTGGTCCCCCTTCAATCCCGTATGCATAAATTTCTACGCTAGGTTGAAGCTTCTATCACTCTTGCCCTCCAATACATAGTCCTATCAACATACAACTAACCCTATGGTGTGATCCACGCGCACGCTCATATGATGGGCACCAAAGGACAACAACATAACCACAAGCAATTTAAATCAATCATAGCAATTCACCAATCACCGATAGGACAACGAACATCTACTCAGACATCATAGGATGGCAACACATCATTGGATAATAATATGAAGCATAAAGCTCCATGTTCAAGTAGAGGGTACAGCAGGTTGCGGGAGAGTGGACCGCTGTAGATAGATGGGGGAAGGTAATGGAGATGTTGGTGAAGATGACGAAGGTGTTGGTGTAGATCACCGTCACACGATGATGGCCTCGGTGGCTCTCCGGTGCCACTGGAAGCAAGGGGGAGAGAGCCCCCCTTCTTCTTCTTCCTTGACCTTCTCCCTAGGTGGGAGAAGGGTTTCCCCTCTGGTCCATGGCCTCCATGGCGGCGGAGGGGCGAGAGCCCCTCCGAGATTGGATCTGTCTCTCTGCCTCTCTCTGTTTCTGCGTTCCCAAATTCTGGCCCTTCACCGTTTCTTAAATTCCCGAACATCCATAACTCCGTTTGGGCTGATTTTTTACATGATTTTTATCCGAATATTAGGTTTCTTGCGGCGAAAGAAGGGTATTAACTGCCTTATGGTCTGGCCACGAGGGACCAGGGCGCGCCCCCTGCCTCATGGCCCACTCGGGCATCGTTTCATGTTGGTTCCGCTTCCCAAAATTCACATATATTCCAAAAAAAACCACCGTTCATTTTTATTACGTTCAATATGGATATTCTGCGAAACAAAAAACATGCAACAAACAGGAACTGGCTCTGGGCACTGGATCAATATGTTAGTCCCAAAAAATAGTATAAAAAGTTGCCAAAAGTATATGAAAGTTGTAGAATATTGGCATGGAACAATCAAAAATTATAGATACGACGGAGACGTATCAGCATCCCCGAGCTTAATTCCTGCTCATCCTCGAGTAAGTAAATGATAAAAAAGATAATTTTTGATGTGGAATGCTACCTAGCATAATCTTGATCATGTAATCTAATCATGACATAGAAGAATTTAATACTCGGGCATCCCAACAAACAATCTAGTCTTTCAAAATATCAATGCTAAAGAACGTTATCCCTACAAAATCATATAGTCTTTTATGCTCCATCTTCACCACACAAAGTATTTAAATCATGCACAACCCCGGTTTTAGCCAAGCAGTTGTTTCATACTTTACTGTTCTAAAACTTTTTCAACTTTCACGCAATACATGAGTGTGAGTCATGGACATAGCATTATGGTGGAATAGAAGGTGGTGATAGATAAGAGGGAGAAAGTCTCACATCGACTAGGCAAATCAATGGACTATGAAGATGTCCATCGATCGATATCAATGTGAGTGAGTAGGGATTGCCATGTAACGGATGCACTAGAGCAATAAGTGTATGAAAGATCAAAAAGAAAACTAGTGGGTGTGAATCAACTTGCTTGCTCATGAAGACCTAGCACATTTGAGGAAGCCCGTCGTTGGAATATACAAGCCAAGTTCTATAATGAAAATTCCCACTAGTATATGGAAGTGACAAAACAAGAGACTCTCTATTATGAAGATCATGGTGCTACTTTGAAGCACAAGTGTGTAAAAGGATAGTAGCATTGTCCCTTCTCTCTTTTCTCTCATTTTTTTGATTTTTTTGGAGGGGCTTTCTCTTTGTTTTAGCCCCTCTCTATTTTTTAGGCCATCCTTTTTTTATTTGGCCTTTCCTCACATGGGACAATGCTCTAATAATGAAGATCATCACACTTTTATTTACTTACAACTCAAAGATTACAACTCGAAGCTAGAACAAAATTGTCAGGACCCCGATCCTAAGTCACACCGATCTAGCTGTAACACGTCATATCACTTTGCGGCCTCACGCACGGTATCCCCGCGGGTGCCACCTTACCTGGCCTGGGACCGTTTGCGCATTTTGGCACACGTATATAACAGTGTCGCTAGCATCCATATGACAGAGAACCCGGGCCGACATGGCTAGTTATAAACCAAAAGTGGCACTAAATTATAGAGACATGCATCCATGACCCAGCAACGAACGTGTCAGTCATCAACGTATGAACCCAAGTCGTAGCAAGCTACATGGACTTAAAGGAACCACGCGTGACATTTCCCCTAAGGGACAAACACAGGAACGAAGAAGGACACATGTCGGCCAGCCTACGTGTTCCGAGCAGTAGAAAGCTACCAAGGCTCATTGGAAGCACTAGGAGGCATTTCCCTGGAAGATAGGGTACCAAAGGAAAACAACTAGGTGTCGGATCCCACACATACCAAGAATTTCTATCATACACACAATATGCTCAATATGTGCAAATACAACATTGCATCACAACAGAACTCTATGACTCAAAGTACTTTATTTAAGAGGCTCCAAGAGCCATACATAACATATCCATACAGGTAGGGGTCACATGACCCAACACTCAAGTCATACAGTCATACAAGCACAAGCGGAAGCTACATGTCTGAGTACAAACAACTTAGAAAATAAAACAGGCTTGGTGTAGCCTGACTATCTACAAGGCCCTTCACAAGCTCCAGATCTCCGTCTGGGTAGCAAGCTACTCGTCGACGTCAACGTCTATGTAGAACCCATCAGAAGGGGCAGGGTTCTCCTCTGCAACAGTTATTAAGCAAAGATGAGTACAAAGGTACTCAGCAAGTCTTACAACAGAACCTATCATACATGCAACATTATCAACAGGGGGTGGTGGAGTTCATAGCAGAAAGCCAGCTTGACTCTTGGCTAACCTATACTACAACTCTCAACAGATTGCAAGATATTACTACGTACACGAGTCCTCTACTCACCACGACAATACACCACCGAGGATCCTCTTCCGTCATCCTACGGAAGGCCATCCACGACACTCACACTTGTCTTGAGGCTTTTAGTAGTATCCATCAACTTGTCTATTAACTGTAAGAGTAATAAAGTTGTCCATAACACGAACAACGGCTATTCGAATAGATTGGTAACCCTGCAAGGGTGTACTCCTTCACACACGCTTCCACCACTTAACTCTGTTTACTCGACATGTACTCGACAACCTTCAAGCGAAAGCCCAGCGAGGGTGTCGGCCACGACCTGACTAACTACACAAGTCTCTCGTCCAGGTTTATCGCCTATTTGGGTTCCATCCGTGGGGAGATCCGACCGGGGTGTCGCTCACGGCCCCAAACGATGTGTACAGGGTTGCCGAGTCACCAAACGGGCAACCGGTACATCGTGCCACGTACCTGTCGCATCACAGCCCACCCCGAGGGTCAGCGCTGTGCACGACCACCAGTAAACTACAAACACCAGAAACTAGTTGCAACTCCTCGACAGAGATCGAGGGTAATTAATAAGCTGAGAGGGTCCATTGGTTTCGGACCCAATGCATGGTAGTAGCTGGAACTTGAACCACACATACATATCTCGGGTCCTATGAATGGTTCCAATGAAACAACCCACCACGTACTCCTACATGGCCTTTCATCGATACCTTTACCAAACATGTTGCACACTTCCTTCTCTTTACCGGTATGATCATTTCACTCTGATCCATCACCCAGATGAACCAGACATGACACAACTCTAAGCATAGCAGGCAACATAAACAATTAGCATGGTGGATCACACATCACATGGCTCAATCAACTCCTACACATGCTAGTGGGTTTCAACTATTTACTGTGGCAATGACAGGTGATGCAAGGGAATAGGGTTCAACTACCGCAGCAAGTAGCAGATCACACGCTGTTGCCTTAATGCAGTAAAAGAGAGAAGGAGCGAGAAGATGGGTTTGTATCGGAATGATCAATGATTGCTTGCCTGACAGAGTGGTCGTCGGGTACTGCTCTTCAGCTGGATACGCAGAAGTATCCTCGGGAGCAGGACCTAACACAGAGAATATCGGCGATACAATCAATAAGCAAACAAATGCAACAATATGATGCATGCTCATGATATGGCAAGATGCATGTGTTTTGGGCTAATGCAACTATAACCAGAAGGGTTTGAGCCCATTTGAATCAAGGATTCAAATTGAAACCCAAACTATTAATGATTTAAGTGCATTTTCATGTTTTAATGTATACAGCAAGGTTAACTTGCTCAAACATGCATGGAACCAGTGCAATTGGAAAGATTGAATTTTTCTGATCAATTTTCATATATAAATCTTTTCCATCTGAGCTACTGTTGAATTTATATGATTTTTTGAAGTTTAAAGCATTTTTTGGAATTTCCTGAATTGTTTTTAAATCAAATAATCCCAGAAAATCCTTTACTGCGTCAGCATGACATCATGCTGACGTCTGCAAGTCAACAGGGCGCCCAGGTGAAACCTGACCAGTGGGTCCCTCATGTCAGTGACTCACTACACTAATGACAGCAATTAGTATTTATTTAAAAACCTAAACTGAGATTAGTCCATGGCCGGCCCCACATGGCAGTGACAAAGGGGGGTCCAGGCTTGGTCAAAACAGGTCAACCCCACCGGCGGCTCGACGCCGGCGAGGCCAAATGCGGCGGCGGTGCGCGGGTTTTGCCTATAGGCCGTAGTTTGAGTCACGGTTGGGCTCTACGGCGAGCTGGGGCTCGTGCACATCTAGTGGAGGCGACGGTGGGTACTGGGGTGGCCGGAATCATCGGCGGCGAGCTCGAAGGCGGCGGCTGGCATTCGGGCGTCGGCGAAAACGACGCTACAGCGCACGGCAGGAGCAGCGGTTGGTTGCTACGGGCCCATGGTGATGCGCTGAGTGCGGTGATGCACTCGGACGCGAGTGGCAGCCGTTGTGGCCGCGGCGGCGCCATAGCCGGCGGCGAGGAGCGCTCGGCTCTGGTGGCTGATCCGGCTAGGGAACAAGATAGGCGACGGGGCATGGGGGAAATGAAACCGGGGCTCACCGCGATTCTTCTGGTACTGCTGGCGAGGCAGGGGAGGCACGGGGTCCGGCGAATTTGTCGATGGCGTCCGGCAGCCGTGCGGAGAAGACGAGCTCGAGGACGAAGCCTCAAGGCGCCCGGGGTCCTATGGTTCGGCGTAGAGAAGCACGGCAGCGAGGCGGAGCTCGGGGGCTCGTCAGAGAGGCGAGGGGGACTCGGTGGGCGCGGCGGCAGCGACGAGCTCCGCTCGGGCTGTGCGAGGGAGAGAACCAGGAGAGGGGGAGAGAGGGGTGCGGTCAAGGGGGTCGAGGGGTCTGCGTGGCGTCGTCTGGTTTCATCCAAAGGGTCGAGGAGGCCAGCCAGGCCGGCGCGTCGGCGGCACTCGCCACCGAGCAGCTTCGTGCGCTGGCGCGGCGAAGAAGACGGGGATGCCCCTGGTGGGCTGGGCCGGCTGGCCAGGCAGGTAGGTCGGCTCAGGTAAACTGCTTCTTCCTTATTTTTTTATATTTCTTTTTGTTTCATTTCTTTTGCAACTTTGTTGAATTAATAAAAATGCCAGAACATTTTTATAACTCATGGAACTAGTCATGCCCACTGTATATAATATGAACAGTAAGGAACATTTTAGTTTATGATTATTTGGGCACATAAAATATTTTATAGCATTTAAATTCCCAAATGCAAATACCATATGAATTAATCTAGAGACCTTGGATGTCCTAGAAAATTGTGCACCATTTTTGGCAGAGGTTTAAGACCAAGGCAGAAATGATGAACATTTTTGAAGGGTATTTTGGGTACATTGGAAAAGATTTTATTAAACCCTAGTTGTTAGAAGAGGGGTGCTGGGGTTTCTGTCATTCCCATTTCAAGTTTCTTTGAAAAGTAAACATGATGCACACTCTAGCTAGTCCTAATGCAAGCACTGACTAGGGATGTCACAACTCACCCCCACTCAAAAGAATCGCGTCCCGAGATTCGGGTTCGTCCGGAAAGAGGGTGGGGTACTCAAGTCAAAGATGATCCTCCCTTTCCCAGGTAGCTTCACTCTCAGAATGATGTGACCATTGAACCTTGATAAACTTGATATTGTGACGTCGAGTGGTGCTCTCAGTTTGATCAAGAATACGAACGGGGTATTCTCGATATGTGAGATTGTCCTGCAGATCAAGCGTTTCGTGGTCCACTCCGCGGATAGGATCCGAGAAGCAACGCCTGAGTTGAGATACGTGGAAGACATCATGAACTCTGGAAAGGTGCGGAGGTAGTTCCAGTTGGTAGGCAACTTCTCCTCGTTTGGCAAGAATGCGAAAAGGACCGATGTAACGAGGGGCCAATTTGCCTTTGATACCGAAGCGATGGGTTCCCTTAAGAGGAGTAACACGAAGGTAAGCCTTATCGCCGACTTCAAAAGTCATAGCCTTATGATGACTATCATATTGGCTCTTCTGGCGAGACTGGGCTGTTTTCAATTTCTCACGAACGATGCGAACCTGCTCTTCTGCTTCCTGGATCATATCCGGACCAAAGAATTGTATTTCCCTGGTTTCTGACCAGTTAAGAGGTGTTCGACATCTTCGTCCATATAAAACTTCAGAGGGAGCCTTGCCCAAGCTGGCTTGATAACTATTGTTATAAGCGAATTCGGCAAATGGACGACACTTCTCCCATTCCATACCGAAAGAGATGACAGAGGCTCGAAGCATATCTTCCAGAATTTGATTGACTCGTTCCACTTGAGCACTTGACTGAGGATGGAAGGCAGTGCTGAAAGAGAGATGAGTTCCCACAGCATTCTGGAAACTTTCCTAGAATCGTGAAGTGAAAAGACTTCCATGGTCTGAATTAATCTCCAACGGCACACCAAGAAGTGATACTATCCGAGAGATATACAAGTCTGCTAGCTGGCTAGCGGTGATACTCTCTCGAACAGGCAGGAAATGAGCTACTTTAGAGAGGCGGTCGATGACGACGAAGATAGCATTATTCCCTTTCCTGGTCCTGGGAAACCCGGTAATGAAGTCCATACTGATCCTGTCCCATTTCCATTCAGGAATAGCTAAAGGTTGAAGGGTGCCAGCAGGCCGTTGATGCTCTGCTTTGACGCGACGACAAACATCGCAGTTAGCAATGAATTGAGTGATTTCTCTCTTCATCCTAGTCCACCAGAACCTCTGGTGTAGGTCCTGATACATTTTGGTACTACCGGGATGAATCGTCAGAGGAGATTCATGAGCCTCCTTAAGGATGAACCGTCTCAGGTTCCGTACCATAGGAACCACTAAGCGGTTGCTAAAGAGTACGACTCCTTGATCATCAATTGAGAAACATCCCGTGACTCCTTTCTGGATGTTCCTCTTGATACGGGAGATTCCCGGATCAACCTTCTGTGCTTTGATGACCTGATCCGTAAGGGTAGGTTCCGCCACCAAGGTGGAAAGGAATCCTCGTGGAACAATGTGAAGGTTAAGCTTACGAAATTCCTCGTGAAGAAGTGGTTGCCCGTGTTGTAACATCAAGTTGTTACAATAAGACCTACGGCTTAGTGCGTCAGCCATGACATTGGCCTTCCCAGGGGTGTAAGTGATTCCTAAGTCGTAATCTGTGAGCAACTCAACCCAACGTCTTTGCCTGAGATTTAGATCCGGTTGAGTGAAGATGTATTTCAGACTTTGGTGATCAGTGAAGATTTCACAGTGATTACCAAGAAGGTAATGTCGCCATGTTTTGAGTGCGTGGACTACAGCTGCAAGTTCTAGATCATGTGTAGGATAGTTATCCTCATGTGGACGCAACTTTCGAGATGCGTATGCGATCACTTGACGATCTTGCATGAGTATGCAACCTAGTCCTTGTCGCGAGGCTTCGCAGTAGATAATAAAATCCTTGGAAAAGTCTGGTGGTACCAGTACAGGTCCAGATGTCAGGCGTCTTTTCAGTTCCTGAAAGCTGGACTCGCACTGTGGGGTCCACTCAAACTTTTTTTCTTTCTTGAGGAGTTCAGTTAGAGGTTTAGCAACCTTGGAGAATTTCTCGACGAAGCGTCGACAATAGCTCGCTAAGCCAAGGAAACTCCTAACTTGCTTGACCGATTCAGGGGGAGTCCAATCAAGGGCGGCTTGAACTCGCTCGGGATTGACAGCAATACCCTTGCCAGAGATCACATGACCTAGATAGGTCACTTCCGGCAACCAGAATTCACATTTAGAGAATTTGGCATAAAGGCGGTGCTCTCGAAGTTTTGTCAATACCAGTCTTAGATGCTCGACATGATCTTTCTTGTTCTTGGAGTAAATGAGTATATCATCGAGGTATACCACGACGAATTTATCCAAATATTCCATGAATATAGAATTCATTAGCCGTGAGAAGGTGGCTGGGGCATTGGTTAATCCGAAGGACATGACGGTGTACTCGTATTGGCCATAACGGGTAACAAAAGCCGTTTTAGGAATGTCCCCGTTCTTGATTTTGATTTGATGGTAACCCAACCTCAAATCCATTTTGGAAAAGACTGAGGATCCAGCGAGCTGATCATACAGATCGTTGATCCTAGGGAGCGGATACTTGTTCTTTTTGGTGACCAGATTGACAGGTCGGTAATCTACAACCATCTGTTCCGTTCCATCCTTCTTCTTGACGAAAAGGACGGGACAAGCCCAAGGGGAAGAACTAGGACGGATGAAACCCTTTTTCAAGGACTCATCGAGTTGTTTCTTAAGCTCAGCTAATTCTAGGGGTGCCATCTTATAAGGTATCCTAGAGATTGGGACAGTTCCTGGAATAAGATCTATCACGAACTCGACATCTCTGTCAGGTGGAACACCTGGCAGTTCTTCTGGGAAAACATCCGGAAAGTCACGGACTACCGGGATATCTTCGAGTTCTGGTAGAGGGCTGTCATTAAGAGAGTAGAGCTGACGCTCAGCCATTCGGGTCAAGACATTGACTGTCTTGCCGGATGGGTGTGTAAGTTGAACGGTCCTAGTGTAGCAATCAATCTTGGCGTAATGAGTTGTCATCCAATCCATACCCATGATGATGTTTATGTCCGAGGACTTGAGAGCGATTAGTGATGCAAGGAAAACAAGTCTATCGACAAGAATTTCATTTCCATGACTTACCCTAGAGGTTTGCCACTTTGAACCAGGAGTTTGAATAACCATGGAAGTAGGCATGTCACAAAAAGTCATGTTGTGCATTCGAGCATAGCTCTCAGATATGAACGAATGGGATGCTCCAGTATCGAAAAGAACAGATGCTGGGTGGCAGTTAACGAGAAGCGTACCAAGGACGACGTTAGGATCCTCATAAGCTTCCTCAGCAGAAACATAGTTGACATGACCACGTGCAGTGGGGATTGGCTTGACATAATTCACCTTGCCGGTTGGCTTACCACGGCCAACGGGTTTTCCTGGTTGGTTCTGGGGACACTCACGCATGTAGTGCCCCGGTTCTCCACACTTGAAGCATGTCACAGTGCCAGTGCGTGGAGCAAGGTTGGTAGGTGGTCCTCCATAAGTCTTGGCAGGTGCATACTATTGAGTTGGGCGAGGCGCCTCATAGGATGGCCTCGGTGTGTACTTGGGTGGAAGAGCAGTGTTAGGAACCCACACACGGTGCTTATGAGAGCCAGAGCCGGATGAGGAACCAAAGTCACGAGGATGCTTGCGTGTGGCTTCGAAATCAGTCTGGCCCGTCTCAGCACTGATGGCTTTGTACACCAACTTTTGGAAGGAAGTGCACTCGTGCAGACGTAGATCTCGGCGGAGTTCAGGGCTAAGTCCCTTGCGGAACCTCGCCTGCTTCTTGGCATCGGTGGATACTTCCTCAGGTGCATAGCGTGCCAAGTTGCCAAACTCGCGACTATAGCCATCCACTGTTAACCGGCCCTGGGTGAAATTGCAGAATTCCTCCCGCTTGCGATCCATGAGACCTTCCGAAATGTGATGTTCACGGAATGCCTCACTGAACTCGACCCAAGTAGTGATTTCGCCAGCAGGACGCATAGCCTCAAAGTTCTCCCACCATAGGCTGGCAGGGCTCTCAAGATGGTAGGCGGCGTAGGTAACCTTATCAGCTTCGGCCACACGGGCAGAGTGTAGCTTGGGGGTGATACTACGAAGCCAGTCATCCGCATCCAAAGGTTCAGTGGAGTGATGGAACTTCGGTGGGCACATCTTGATAAAGTCATTGATTGACACCACGTCATTCCTCTGACGGAACCCGGTGTTCTGCTCTATGCGTTCCAGCAGACGGTTGGTCTCTCTCTTGTTCCGTTCTGCCTCGAGCATAACTTCAGCCAAGGAGGGTGGCTGGGGCAGATTCTCATCTCTAGCCCCACTAGCCTCACCCTGCTCCTGAGCAGCACGAGTTGTGCGAGTGTTGACCATTCTAGGAAAACAAAACAATGGTATAGACAAGGATGGCAAAAACTTGACATAGGAGTGCAGAATGTAATGGATGACACAGAATGCAGAGATGTTCATCCGTACGACGTGGTAATATAGAAACTGCCATATATACACTAGTGGTCATACACACCATACATAGTTTAGTACAAGCCAAGGCTAAAGTACAACTGCGGTGAAAGATGATACATCCCATCAGAGGCATTCCAAGCTCCTATACATTATTTAACTACACCTCCGGAACTCAGTACACACTAAGTCATATTCCACAAGGCACGCAGGACTATGGAAATACAACTACTACGATAATATTACTGCCACGGTCTAGCTCAGACATTCCCGTAGTAATTTTCGTAAAGATTACCACCGTAGCCTGGAAGTGGAACAGATGGATCTTGAAACTCTTGAGCAATCGAAGGCTGTGGACCATAGGGACATGGATGTAGCCTCGGGCTTGATGCTGGTGGTAATCGACGCCCACGTGGAGGTGTAATACCCCCAACGTCACGCCAATCCATACGATCAGGCAAACGAGTCCGCACGGGGTACAAATCCCGCATATCCAGATATCCGGCGTGCACAGCAGGTGCAAGCCGTGTCAAAGTAGTCCAGTGGGCGGCTCGAGTGTTATACAGCTCCATTCGGAGGGCACGGACCTCACGGTCCCTATCCTCCAGCATCTGAACAGTAGTCTGAAGCAGTGGCTCCTCATGAGCAGCATCAGTATACAGACCAGTGTAGTAGCCTTCCTCTCCGGGGAGTGAGGCTGGCATGTAACAGAACTCAGTGTTTAGCAACAGGGCATGCCTAGCCCGGAGGATGGTCATCATCGAATAAGCGGCATCCTGCACTGCCATCTCGATAGTAACCCCGAGTCCATAAGACCAATGGATGGGGTCGTTAGCTCCGGGATATGAGGGGTATATCCGGACTATGCAGAAATACTGACTCTGATTGAAATCCCGGTACTGTTCCTCCACGGTGTACTCAGGATACCAGCGGTAACCAGTCTCTGTCAGCACACGGACTAGCATGGCCATGTGACCGGGCACATTAATGCACCGAGTCAAACGAACCACTTGGTGAGGTGTGCGGCCAGACATCTGAAACACGAAGTAATGCAAAGGCATTAGTGTTTCTGGAAGAAATCGGGCAGCATAACAACTGTAAATGCTCAAAAAAAGATTTGAGACATCAGACAAATGATAGCATAGCCACTCAACAATATCATATCAAGGTTCCGGGTCCAACAAATCATCATACTAAAAGGGTAGAAACTGAACTGAGGCTTGAAACCAACAATCCTACGAGTCTACAGATTAGTAACACGTGAACCTAGTAAGGATAAGAGGCCTAGTCCTAAATCCCCGTAAAAAGAATAGACTGACTCAGATCATAAGGGCATAAGGTAAAGGAGTAAAAAGAGCCTTACGTTCCCTTCCACAATCAATTCCCCTACATATAACTAAGAATTTTTCTAGACTCAACATCGACCAGTTTGGCTTGAGAAACCTACAGGCAGTCCGGCTCTGATGCCAACGCTGTCAGGACCCCGATCCTAAGTCACACCGATCTAGCTGTAACACATCATATCACTTTACGGCCTCACGCACGGTATCCCCACGGGTGCCACCTTACCTGGCCCGGGACCGTTTGTGCATTTTGGCACACGTATATGACAGTGTTGCTAGCATCCATATGACAGAGAACCCGGGCCGACATGGCTAGTTATAAACCAAAAGTGGCACTAAATTACAGAGACAGGCATCCATGACCCAGCAACGAATGTGTCGGTCATCAATGTATGAACCCAAGTCGTAGCAAGCTACATGGACTTAAAGGAACCACGCATGACATTTCCACTAAGGGACAGACACATGAACGAAGAAGGACACATGCTGGCCAGCCTACGTGTTCCGAGCAGTAGCAAGCTACCAAGGCTCATTGGAAACACTAGGAGGCATTTCCCTGTAAGATAGGCTACCAAAGGAAAACAACTAGGTGTCGGATCCCACACATACCAAGCATTTCAATCATACACACAATATTTTCAATATGTGCAAATACAACATTGCATCACAACAGAACTCTATGACTCAAAGTACTTTATTTAAGAGGCTCCAAGAGCCATACATAACATATCCATACAGGTAGGGGTCACATGACCCAACACTAAAGTCATACAGTCTTACAAGCACAAGCGGAAGCTACATGTCTGAGTACAGACAACTGAGAAAATAAAACAGGCTTGGTGTAGCCTGACTATCTACAAGGCCCTTCACAAGCTCCAGATCTCCGTCTGGGTAGCAAGTTACTCGTCGACGTCAACATCTATGTAGAACCCATCAGAAGGGGCAGGGTTCTCCTCTGCAACTGTTATTAAGCAAACATGAGTACAAAGGTACTCAGCAAGTCTTACAACAGAACCTATCATACATGCAACATTATCAACAGGGGGTGGTGGAGTTCATAGCAGAAAGCCAGCTTGACTCTTGGCTAACCTATAATACAACTCTCAACAGATTGCAAGATATTACTATGTACACGAGTCCTCTACTCACCATGATAATACACCACCGAGGATCCTCTTCCATCATCCTACGGAAGGCCATCCACGACACTCACACTTGTCTTGAGGCTTTTAGTTGTATCCATCAACTTGTCTATGAACTGTAAGAGTAATCAAGTAGTCCGTACCGCGAACAACGGCTATTCGAATTGATTGGTAACCCTGCAGGGGTGTGCTCCTTCACACACGCTTCCACCACGTAACGATGTTTACTCGACATGTACTCGGCAACCTTCAAGCAGAAGCCCAGCGAGGGTGTCGGCCACGACCTGACTAACTACACAAGTCTCTCGTCCAGGTTTATCGCCTATTTGGGTTCCATCCGTGGGGAGATCCGGCCGGGGTGTCGCTCACGGCCCCAAACGATGTGTATAAGGTTCCCGAGTCACCAAATGGGCAACCGGTACACCGTGCCTCGTACCTGTCGCATCACAGCCCACCCCGAGGGTCAGCGCTGTGCACGACCACCAGTAAACTACAAACACCAGAAACTAGTTGCAACTCCTGGACAGAGATTGAGGGTAATTAATAAGCCGAGAGGGTCCATTGGTTTCGGGCCCAATGCATGGTAGTAGCTGGAACTTGAACCACACATACAGATCTCGGGTCCTATGAACGGTTCCAATGAAACAACCCACCACGTACTCCTACATGGCCTTTCATCGATACCTTTACCAAACATGTTGCACACTTCCTTCTCTTTACCGGTATGATCATTTCACTCTGATCCATCACCCAGATGAACCAGACCTGACACAACTCTAAGCATAGCAGGCAACATAAACAAATAGCATGGTGGATCACACATCACATGGCTCAATCAACTCCTACACATGCTAGTGGGTTTCAACTATTTACTGTGGCAATGACAGGTCATGCAAGGGAATAGGGTTCAACTACCGCATCAAGTAGCAGATCACACGCTGTTGCCTTAATGCAGTAAAAGAGAGTAGGAGCGAGAAGATGGGTTTGTATCGGAATGATCAATGATTGCTTGCCTGACAGAGTGGTTGTCGGGTACTGCTCTTCAGCTGGATACGCAGAAGTATCCTCGGGAGCAGGACCTAACATGGAGAATATCAGCGATACAATCAATATGCAAACAAATGCAACAATATGATGCATGCTCATGATATGGCAAGATGCATGTGTTTTGGTCTAATGCAACTATAACCAGAAGGGTTTGAGCCCATTTGAATCAAGGATTCAAATTGAAACCCAAACTATTAATTATTTAAGTGCATTTTCATGTTTTAATGTACACAGCAAGGTTAACTTGCTCAAACATGCATGAAACCAGTGCCATTTGAAAGATTGGATTTTTCTGATCAATTTTCATGTATAAATCTTTTCCATCTGAGCTACTGTTGAATTTATATGATTTTTGAAAGTTTAAAGCATTTTCTGGAATTTCCTGAATTGTTTTTAAATCAAATAATCCCAGAAAATCCTTTACTGCGTCAGCATGACATCATGCTGCGTCAGCAAGTCAACAGGGCGCCCAGGTCAAACCTGACCAGTGGGTCCCTCATGTCAGTGACTCACTACACTAATGACATCAATTAGTATTTATTTAAAAACCTAAACTGAGATTAGTCCACGACCGGCCCCACATGTCAGTGACACAGGGGGGTCCAGGCATGGTTAAAACCGGTCAACCCCACCGACGGCACGATGCCGGCGAGGCCAAACGCGACGGCGGTGCTCGGGTTTTGCCTACAGGCCGCAGTTTGAGTCACGGTTGGGCTCTACGGCGAGCTGGGGCTCGTGCGCATCTAGTGGAGGCGACGGTGGGTACTGGGGTGGCCGGAATCATCGGCGGCGAGCTCGAAGGCGTTGGCCAGAATTCGGGCGTCGGCGAAAACGATGCTACAGCGGATGGCAGGATCACGGTTGGTTGCTACGGGCCCGTGGTGATGCGCTGAGTGCGGTGATGCAGTCGGACGCGAGTGGCAGCCGCTGTGGCCACGGCGGCTCCAAGGCCAGCGGCGAGGAGCGCTCGGCTCTGGTGGCTGATGCGACTAGGGAACAAGATAGGCGATCGGGCATGGGGGAAACGAAACCGGGGCTCACCGCGGTTCTTCTGGTACTGCTGGCGAGGCAGGGGAGGCACGGGGTCCGGCGAATTTGTCGATGGCGTCCGGCGGCCGTGCGGAGAAGACGAGCTCGAGGACGAAGCCTCAAGGCGCCCGGGGTCCTGTGGTTCAGCGTAGAGAAGCACGGCAGCGAGGCGGAGCTCGGGGGCTCGTCGGAGAGGCGAGGGGGACTCGGTGGGCGCCGCGGCAGCGACGAGCTCCGCTCGGGCTGTGCGAGGGAGAGAACCAGGAGAGGGGAGAGAGGGGAGCGGTCAAGGGGGTCGAGGGGTCTGCGTGGCGTCGTCCGGTTTCATCCAGAGGGTCGAGGAGGCCAGGCAGGCAGGCAGGAGGTGGCCGGCGCGTCGGCGGCGCTCGCCACCGAGCAGCTTCATGCGCTGGCGCGGCGAAGAAGACGGGGATGCCCCTGGTGGGCTGGGCCGGCTGGCCAGGCAGGTAGGTGGGCTCAGGTAAACTGCTTCTTCCTTCTTTTTTTTCTATTTCTTTCTGTTTCATTTCTTTTGCAACTTTGTTGAATTAATAAAAATGCCAGAACATTTTTATAACTCGTAGAACTAGTCATGCCCACTGTATATAATATGAACAGTAAGGAACATTTTAGTTTATGATTATTTGGGCACATAAAATATTTTATAGCATTTAAATGCCCAAATGCAAATACCATATGAATTAATCCAAAGACCTTGGATGTCCTAGAAAATTGTGCACCATTTTTGGCAGAGGTTTAAGACCAAGGCAGAAATGATGAACATTTTTGAAGGGCATTTTGGGTACATTGGAAAAGATTTTATTTAACCCTAGTTGTTAGAAGAGGGGTGCTGGGGTTTCTGTCATTCCCATTTCAAGTTTCTTTGAAAAGTAAACATGATGCACACTCTAGCTAGTCCTAATGCAAGCACTGACTAGGGATGTTACAAAAATATGACTCTATGTGAATGCCTCCGGCGGTGTACCGGGATGTGCAATGATCTAGCGTAGCAATGACATAAAAAAATGGACAAGCCATGGAAACATCATGCTAGCTATCTTACGATCATGCAAGTCAATATGACAATGATGGTGAGTGTCATAATAAACGGAATGGTGGAGTTACATGGCAATATATCTCGGAATGGCTATGGAAATGCCATAATAGGTTGCTATGGTGGCTGTTTTGAGGAAGGTATATGGTGGTTGTATGGTACCGGCGAAAGTTGCACGGTACAAGAGAGGCTAGCAATGGTGGAAGGGTGAGAGTGCGTATAATCCATGGACTCAACATTAGTCATAAAGAACTCACATACTTATTGCAAAAATTTATTAGCCATCGAAAGCAAGTACTACACGCATGCTCCTAAGGGGGAGCTTGGTAGGAGTTAACCGTCGCGCGCCCCCGGCCTCCACACAAAGGATGACACTCAATAAATAAATCATGCTCCAACTTCGTGACATAACGGTTCACCATACGTTCATGCTACGGGAATCACAAACCTCAACACAAGTATTTATACAATATCACCATCTTTATATCGCAAAACTATTGCAAGGAATCAAACATATCATATTCAGCGATCTACAAGTTTATGTAGGATTTTATGACTAACCATGTGAATGACCAATTCCTGTCAACTCTCTAAATAGATATAAGTGAAGCAAGAGAGTTTTAATTCTTTCTAAAAAGTTATACCCACGCTCTAACAATTATAAGTGAAGCAAAAGAGCAATCTACAAATGGCGGTTTTCTATGTCAAGAGAAACAGGCAATCCAAACTTCAAATGATGTAAGTGAAGCACATGAAGTTTTCTATAAAGCCATACTCAAAAGATATAAGTGAAGTGCAAAGAGCATTCTATAAATCAACCAAGGACTATCTCATACCAGCATGGTGCATAAAAGAAAAGGAGAAAACTAAATGCAAAAGACGCTCCAAGATCTGCACATATCACATGAATGAAACGAATCCGAAAACATACCGATACTTGTTAAAGAAAAGGGGATGCCTTCCAGGGCATCCCCAAGCTTAGACGCTTGAGTATCCTTGAATATTTACTTGGGGGTGCCTTGGGCATCCCCAAGCTTGAGCTCTTGCCTCTCCTTCTTCTCCTCTCATCGAGACCTCCTCGATCTTCGAACACTTCATCCACACAAAACTTCAATAGAAAACTCGGTAAGATCCGTTAGTGTAATAAAGCAAATCACTACTCTAAGTACTGTTGCAAACAAATTCATATTTTGTTATTTCATTGTGGCTACTGTAATATAACTTTTCCATGTCTTAATCCACTTATAGACATTGATAGTTTCATCAAAACAAGCAAACTATGCATAAAAAACAGAATCTGTCTAAAACAGAACAGTCTGTAATAATATGAACATTCACCATACTTCTGATACTTGAAAAATTCTGCCAAAATTAGGAAAAATAAAAAATTTGTATATAAAGACAGTGCAAAAACTTTCAGAACCATTTGACGTTCCAGCAAAAAATGTAAAATCTCGCACTACGGCCAAAGTTTCTGTCATGCACCGCACAAACTAACAAGCATTGTAAACATCCTAAAGGCAAACCTTGGCACATTATTTTTATAATACAATGGAATTGTACAAGGGGATAATTATTTTTGTTGAAAAGTTTCTATAATTAAGATTCACAAATTTTCCATGGGCATGAACAAAGTTCAAGGACGTCCCCCACTTTAACGGTGCTCGTCCATCTTACTTTCACTTTTCTTTTTGAAAAAGTTTTAGGTTCCCCTCTTTATTTTTTTTGTTTTTAAACTTTATAAAATAACACAACAGAAATAAATGACTCTCTAAACCTTCCGGGTTGTCTCCCTGGCATCGCTTTCTTTAACTCCATTAAGCTAGGCATATTGTTCTCAAGTAATGGATCCACCCGGATCCCAAGGTATATCAAAGCCAATTTTAATTAGCAATGATTTGGCATTTAGTAGTGTGCACAAAGTGATATGTGTCATGCAAAAACGAAGCCTGACTCTCTTCCTATGCATAGGCATGTCATACAACAACAATTCATGCACATCAGGTAAAGGCCAATGCATAGTATACGCAGTTTCTTGCAATTTTATCGTGTTGGAAACATAGAGAGGCAGAGATGTAGTTCCTCTCTCATAATAATTGCAAGTAGGAGCAGGAAGCACATGCATATTATATTCATCAAAAACATCATGTGCAACAGAAAAAGACAACCCATCAATATAATCCTTAATAAGCGCAAACTTCTCCGATATAGTGTAGTTTGGAGAATTCAAAAATATAATAGGACTATCATGTGTGGGTGCAATAGCAACTATCTCATGTTTAACATAAGGAACTATAGCGTCTCCATAAGCATAATTCATATTGGCATCTTGGCCACAAACATAGCAAGCATCATCAAAAAGGGATATTTTAAAAGAATCAAAGGGATCATAGCAATCATCCTTCGGTAAGCACGAAGGGAAATTAAAAAATGTATGAGTTGAAGAGTTACTCTCATTAGAAGGTGGGCATGGGTAGCTAATCCGCTCTTCCCCCCTTTGGTCTTCGCTCTCCTCGTCATCTTTTTCATCCAATGAGTTCACAATGTCATTAATTTCTTCTTCTATGGACTCCTGCAAAATATTAGTCTCTTCTTGGACAGCGGAGGAGTCCTCAATATATAGTTTAACATAGGCATTAGAAGCATAATTATCATAACAATACTTAAATATGGCAAAAATTTCAGATTTGTAAAGAGTAGCATTATACTTTTCAATCAAAGAAGCAATTTCATAAGCACCCTTAAAAGCAACAAATTCTTGAATTTGTTGAACGTCATAGTAACTATAAACACTCTTAGCATACGAAGATACGATTCCATTATCACTAAACACAAATTGGTAGGGAAGGTGTTTCTTAGGGTCTTAAGAATGACTAGAAAATCATATATTTCACATAAATTCCAAGCATAGCATTGCAAACGATGAATTTAATCCAGTAAAAGTTTCCCTTCTTGAGACAAGCGGTGTCGCACATAACAAGCATGCTCATCTAAAGATTTGTCCTCAGCTAAGCTAGTTGGGGTTTCAACACGAGCACATAGGGATCGAAGATGATCCAAGTAAAAAGCTTCAGGCGTGTGATAGATTTTGAGTGGTACATCAACCATTGGTTCAGCAGGTACCACTAATTTTTTTGGTATTTTTGCATTTCCTACCCATAACTAAAGATAGAAAACAACTTAGAACAGCAAATAAAATCTACTTAGTGATAAAGCAAACAAGCACACACGAGAATATTCACCACACGCTATTGCTCCCCGGCAACGGCGCCAGAAAAAGGTCTTGATAACCCACAAGTGTAGGGGATCAGTTGTAGCCTCTTTCGATAAGTAAGTGTGTCGAACCTAACGAGGAGCTAAAGGCAGAACAAATATTCCCTCAAGTTCTATTGACCACCAATACAACTCTACGCATGCTTGACGTTTACTTTACCTAGAACAAGTATGAAACTAGAAGTACTTTGTAGTTTTCGTGGGATAGGTTTGCAAGAATATAAAGAACACATAAATAAAACTAGGGGCTGTTAACAAAAAGAAGGAATAAAGTTAGTGATAGCGAGTGTGGAAAAGTGGTGGTAGGAGTTGCGAAATTGCCCCTAAGCAATTGACAACGTTACTAGACCGATAGCAAGTTTTATGTGGGAGAGACCACTGCTAACATGTCATTCCTTGCTTGGAATTCTATGCACTTGTGACTGGAACTATTAGCAAGCATCCGTAACTACTAATGTTCATTAAGGTAAAACCCAACCATAGCATTAAGATATATTGGTCCCTCTTCAATCCCGTATGCATCAATTTCTATGCTAGGTTGAAGCTTCTGTCACTTTTGCCCTCCAATACGTAGTCCTATCAACATACAACTAACCCTATGGTGTGATCCACGCGTGCGCTCATATGATGGGCAACAAAGGACAGCAACATAACCGCAAGCAATTTAAATCAATCATAGCAATTATCCAATCAACGATAGGCCAAACGAAAATCTACTCAGACATCATAGGATAGAAACACATCATTGGATAATAATATGAAGCATAAAGCACCATGTTCAAGTAGAGGGTACAGCGGGTTGCGGGAGAGTGGACCGCTGTAGATAGATGGGGGAAGGTGATGGAGATGTTGGCGAAGATGACGGATGTGTTGGTGTAGATCGCCGTCACACGATGATGGCCCCGGTGGCACTCCGGTGCCACCGGAAGCGATAAGGAGAGAGCCCCCCTCCTTCTTCTTCTTCCCTGACCTTATCCCTAGGTGGGAGAAGGGTTTCGCCACTGGTCCATGGCCTCCATGGCAGCGGAGGGGCGAGAGCCCCTCAGAGATTGGATCTGTCTCTCTGTCTCTCTCTGTTTCTACGTTCCCAGATTCTGGCCCTTCACCGTTTCTTAAATTCTCGAAGATCCGTAACTCCGATTGGGCTGATTTTGTGACACGATTTTTATCCAGATATTAGCTTTCTTGCGGCGAAAGAAGGGCATCAACTGCCTTACGGTGTGGCGACGAGGGCCCAGGGCGTGCCCCCCTTCCTAGGGCGCGCCCCCCTGCCTCGTGGCCCACTCGGGCATCGTTTCATGTTCGTTCCGCTTCTCAAAATTCACATATATTCCAAAAAAAATATCCGCTCGTTCTTATCCCGTTCGGACTACGTTTGATATGGATATTCTGCGAAACAAAAAAACATGCAACAAACAGGAATTGGCACTGGGCACTGGATCAATATGTTAGTCCCAAAAAATAGTATAAAAAGTTGCCAAAAGTATATGAAAGTTGTACAATATTGGCATGGAACAATAAAAAATTATAGATACGAGGGAGACGTATCAGTTATCACTCCTTTAAAGGTAGTGCTTCTAGGCTTGATTCTTGACGGGTCAATCCCCATCTTGCGGATAATATCCTGATATATCAGGTTGAGGCTGCTACCGCCGTCCATGAGGACTCTAGTGAGATGGTATCCGTCGATGATACGATAGAGTACTACGGCTTTCGAACCTCCATGACGGATACTGGTTGGGTGGTCCCTATGATCAAAGGTGATCGAACAAGCTGACCATGGGTTGAATTTTGGGGTGAGATGCTCTACAGCGTAGATGTCCCTTAATGCGCGTTTGCGCTCCCTCTTAGGGATATGAGTGACATATATCATGTTCACCGTTTTTACCTCAAGGGGAATTGTTTATTGGACCCGGTGTTTGGTGGGAAAGGCTCGTCATCATCCTTTCTTTGAGGTCCTATCCCCTTGTGCTCGATATTTATTTTACCGGCCTATTTGAAAACCCAGCAATTTTTGTTCCTGTGGTTGGCCAGCTTGTCAGGGGTGCGATGAATCTGGCAAGGACTCTCTAATATTATGTCCAAGTTGGATGGACTATCTCGGTTTCCCTTAAACGGCTTATTTCGCTGGCCGGATTTGGAGCCACTGAATCCAGCACTTACTGTCGTATCCTCTGTTTCACCATTGTTGTCCCGACACTTGTTTTTGTTGCGTCGTGGCCTGCCATTGCCATCCCTGACCTCTGAAATGCCAGGGTCGCTGGTACTGTTGCTTCTACGAGCCAACCAGCTATCTTCGCCTGCGCAAAAGCGGGTCATTAGTGCAGTGAGAGCTGCCATTGTCTTCGGCTTCTCCTGGCCGAGGTGTCGGGCAAGCCATTCGTCACGGGCACTGTGTTTGAATGCCGCTAAGGCTTCGGTGTCCGGACAGTCGACGATTTGGTTCTTCTTAGTCAAGAACCGATTCCAAGGTTTGCGGCCTAACTCCCCGGGTTGTTGGACTATGTGGCTCAGGTCATCAGCATCGAGTGGCCGGACGTAAGTGCCCAGAAAGTTGGCCCGAAAAGCGTCCTCTAACTCTTCCTAGCTTCCAAGGGAGTTCTCTGGGACGCTGTTCAACCAACTCTGTGTTGGTCCCTTCAGCTTTAGAGGGAGATATTTGATGGCATGGATGTCATCTAAACGAGCCATGTTAATATGGAGAATGAAGTCATTAATCCATACGGCAGGATCTGTCATTCCATCGTACTGCACAATGTTCACGGGTTCAAACCCTTTCGGAAATTGGTGCTGCATTACCTCATCGGTAAAGCACATAGGGTGTGGACACCTCTATATTGGGCGACATCGCAACAGAGTCTGGATGAAATTTGAGTTTGGTGCTTACTCCGAGTTGGATTTTTTTTGTCATGCCAGGCATGATAGCCGTCATCCCGTGTGGGAGCACGTCCTCTTGACCCGTAGATTGATCTGGTCTGACTGGCTCTATTGGGCAGGTCCTGATGTACGTCGTACTTGTAGCTTGGAGCCATTGTCTCCTTTCCTTTTATGGTGGGCGGGTGTGGGCTGTTGTTCAGCGTTATTGGCCGCTTTGTCTCATCCGCGTGATGGTAGGTCAGGCTGATCGGCCTGCTTGTACCTCGACGGTATTGGCGCAAGGGCCTCATCGTCGAATTATGGCAGTAGCTTGCGCTTGGGATAGCTCTTTGTTTGGTGCTCACGGCCGTGACTTTTCTCAACGTCTAGCACTTGATTCCATCTGTCGTTTTGCGTATCTTGTTCGGCATTAAGCCGCCGCTGGTGATTTTTCAGGTTCCTTATATTAGCGAATAGCCGTTGCTGAAAGCGTTCTTGTTGGTGGGGTTCCTCTGGGATGATGAATTCTTCATCACCATGGCTGACATCCTCTTTGGCGGCGGGTAAATAGTTACTGTCTTCTGAATCATTGTGATCGGTGAGCTTTTCGGGCCAGAATTGACCTTCCTACCTTTCCTCCTACTCTAACGCTTGTTCCAAGGGCTTTTCGGGGTCTTCGGCGTTATCCGGAGTGTCATTATCTTCCGATGCCGATGTTGCTTTCCCTTCCTCGGCGCGATCAAGACCGGTGGCACTTTCATCGACGTTTTGCTGGTTCCACGATGGGCTTGTCCTTGTCTGGATCTTTAGTGTCGTCGTCATCCTTCTTTTCAGGCATGTCCACCATGTATACATCGTACGTACAAGTAGCCGTCCAGCGCCCGGTTATGGGTGGGTTTTGACTTGGTTCGGCTTCAACATCGTGTCCATGCCGTCGATATCTTCGGAAGCATAGTCTAGCATGTCGGTTTAGTCCACGATAGTGGCTACCAAGTGGGTGGTGGGTGGGATGCAAAAATCCCTAATCTCAGCCCCAAATTCTAACTAGGCATAGTTTGGTGATTCCTTCCTGATGGCGGGAGATTGTAGCATGTCCAAAGCCTCATTTAAGAGCGAGAGCTGGACAGGAATCTGGGGATCTGTCCTGCCAGGCCTGGTGATGACCACTTGATCGAGCCCGGAGGGTGTGGACCCCAGGAGTTTGAGGCTTGTGATCGGAAATGAGTCCGGCTTCCCAACGACGGGGAGAGTCCCATTTGATTCTGGGTCCATGAGTTGTGCAATCGCCTCTGAGCCTCCGACTAGAAGCTCCATGGAGGGGGAGAGTCCGGCGGGGTTTATCCTCCCTTATTGGGATAAAGTGTTATGCTCCAGATCTAAGGCCAGAGCATACATGAGTGTAGACCCCTGGATAGGATCTGATAATAGATCCGAAGGGTCTTCTTCATGCAAACAGGGAGCGGCAGTCGAGGCCATGAATCCCTCGTATATCAGATGTCCTCGGATATCAGCAACGTAGTTTAGACATCCAAACCTGATTTGATGACCAGTGGCGTAGCTATCAGATTTTGGGCTCCACAAACCCTTGAGAGGTTCGAACTCTGGGGTGCGCATGAAGAACACTCCCTCCCCAGCGCGCTCACGCTATGATATCACGGCCTAGCTCGTCGTGCTGGAAGAACATGGGACACAGAGAATTATACTGGTTCAGGCCACCCTGTGGTATAATACCCTACACAAGTGTGTGTGGTGGATTGCCTTTGTATGGCTGAGGATGAACTAGTACAAGGGATGAACAACCTCCGGAGGAGAGGTGTTCCTGGGGTCGAATGAGCTTGTGGTGTGAGTAGGGTGGAATGGATCCAGTCTCGTCCCCCTCTATGGTGGTAGCTAGGTCCTATTTATAGTGGCCTTGGTCCTCTTCCCAAATATCGGCGAGAAGGGGTCCCACAATGGCCAAATTTGAAGGGGAACACCTAGTACAAGTTATCCTGACAAAAGTAGTCTTCGCCTGCCAAAGGCTCTGGTGGTGACGCCGCGCTGGGATCCACGATAACCTCCGTTCTGAAGCCTTGACGGTCTTTGGTCTTGTTGCATCGATATGGAAACCTTTGCCTGATCCCTCGAGACTCCGCGCTTGCGCTTGCCCTCTTAGCACCAAAGAGGAAACGGGCGCACTGCACCCGCTGGCGCCCGCCTGGCCTTGGTCGTCATGGCTCACGTCACGTGAACCTCGCGAGGTGCTCCTTGCATGGATATATCCGCTCCTCGGGAGCCAGCCTAGAGAGACTGCCCCCAGGGAGGTCTTGCTGTCGCCCGCCTCGCGAGGCTTGGCCCCTCGTGAGGGTATAGAGCTACAGTTGCTGAAGTTGGGCAGCACCGGGCCGCTGAAGGAGCCACGTCATGGGCCGCAGGCAGGCAAGTCTGGGTACCCCCATTCCCAGGATGCCGATAGTAGCCCCCAGGCCCAAGGCATGCACGGACTTGGCTTCGAGGCGAAGCCAAAGGGGCAAGGGCGAAGCACCGTGGGCCCCAAACGCCTGCAGCCTCGGTCGACGTGTGGCGACTAGATGGAACGTGGGCGTCTCCGCTTCCCCATGCTGCCTCGGCAACTGCCCAACTTGACGAGACCCTGCTGCATGCACAGAAGAGACATCATTGCGTGAGATCGTGGGGGCGACGCTTGGACTTCTCCAGGCTATAAATGGGGAGAGGGTGAAGCCCCGGTTGCCCATCTCCTTCTTCTTTTCGCTCGCTCCTTCTTCTTCCTCCTTCCTTCGCCCTCTGGTTGCAACTTCCATGGCGCCAATAAGAAGATTTTCTGCTGCTGAGAAAGGAAAGACTCCCTGTGAGGAGCGGGTAGCGCTCCCGCCGAAGAAGAGGATCTGCCACTCCCGCGGTGCTGGCGAGAGGCGGGAGGTCACGAGGCCTTGGTGAGAGCGACCTCCTCCTAGTTACCCGCTTCCCTTATATGCCGAGGGGCAAGGGGGTCACGCTCCGTGTCGCCTGCGTCGTGGTCGATGTCGTCCTGCTAGGGCGGCCAGTTCCCGAACCCATGACGAGGGCTCCTCACGCGAGTTCTTGGAGTGGACAGTGATGTCGCCGCCCTCTTGGATCCGGTTGCGAGGTTCTTTGCCGAGCCGATGCCGCCGAGTGGGCCTGCCAAGATGTGGCTGCAGCATGCTGGGTGTCACAGCTAAGCTATAGAGGCAGACATTGAAGTCGTCCCCCGGCAGGTGTCTTCATGACTTGAGGGTGGGGCGAAGTCGCCACGTGTGCCGCCCTGATGGAGTCTCCGTCGTCCACTTTGAGTTCGACGACACCTCCACATCGTTCTTCAAATTATTCGATGAGGAAGGACTCCGCCAGGAGTGCTGCCCTGTTGGTCCCGTCGTTGGCTCTCCTAGCAGTAGTGATTGCCCTAGCAGTAGGAGGGCTGGTGAGGTGATGTATGCGGGGTAAGCCGCGAGTCAAAGCTTGATCTCTCGGATTTGCCGGCATTGCAGGGACGGACCCAAGCACAAGCATCGTGCCAATGTGTGTAGCCCCCGTTGTGGGATGAGCAGAAGTCCATTAGGCAGCGAGGAAGGACAGAAGAGGTGGTGAGTGATCAGGTGATGTCCATAAGGTAAATCATAAGAGGAAATGAGCTAACCCAGGCGATGTATAATGCGATACATGCCACAGGGACGGACCCATGTGGCTTGGGGATGATGCAGCCCGAGGGGTGCCCCCAGCAGAGCAAGCTAAGGATGCAAAAATGATACACATCGCTGGGGCAAGCCTGTGCTACTTGGGGATGATGCAGCCCGAGGGGCACCCCCAACTGAACAAACTGAAACAAAGTCACCTGGCATCGATGCTGGAGTGGTGCTTATGTAGCTAAAGATGCTTGCTACACATGTGGCTCCTCAAGAGCCGCCTGACTCTGGGGCCTCGCGAGGTTCCGAGAGCTCGCGAAGAACCGAGGCCACTTCTGCCAAGATCTCCTGATGCCTGGCCTCGCGAGCCGCCAGGACTTCCCGCATGCGGCGTTGGTGCAGGGCCGCCTGGTTCGGCAAGCCGAAGGGCATGAGAACGTAGCTATGAGGAGGGCCCTCGCACCGACCCACCTGAGAAGGCCAGTAGAGCTCCTGAGACGCAATCTTGTTGAGTCCGGTGATGTTGGCGCAAACGCGCAGCCCGTCGCTCGAGTCGGGCACGATAGCTGCACTCCTGTGCGCCGGGCGACGCTCGCCCCGCATCGCCCTTGGCACCTACAAGTCTTCGATGGTCTGGTTGATGAACTCCTGAGGGCGTGGTGCTTCTCGCCGTGTGTCCTCCGGAGGGAAGCGTGCGATGAAGCATGCCTCCACATGGTGCCCGAGCGCCTCCCTCGAGACGTTGGCCAGGTCATAGGCCCTCCAAAGGAGAGCCCCCGAGCCCAGCCTGAGCGAGGCATCGGGCACGCCATCCTATGCGAGGGAGGGAGGTGCCCCGTCCGTGGGCACGAATCCCGAGGCACGGCCGCCGATTGCTGCATTTTCGTGAGGCTCCAGGGCGAGCAGCTACTTCTTCTTCTTCGGGATGGCTTTAGGGGGGTAGATAGTGTCTTCGTTGTTGGGGTCTTCGACTACCGCAGCCTGGTAAGCGTGCTCGAGGGAGCACACTGCATCCTTTTCTTCGCAAGAGACGGTGATGATGTCCCGGCTCCCTAGCATCTTAAGAATGTTGTAGCCATGGGTCACGGCCGTGAACTTGGCTAGGGATGGATACCCAAGGATGGTGTTGTACGGGAGGAGAATGTGAGCGACTTCGAAGTCGATGAGCGCGGTGTGGTAGTTGTCGCGGGTGCTGAAGGTAGCGGGGAGCTGGATTTGTCCGATTGGGGTGGTGGAGCCATCAGTCACTCCTGATAAAGGCCTGTTGGGTTGTAGCTAGTCATAAGGTACTTGGAGACGGTCGAACATGTCGATGGAGAGGACGTTGAGCCCTGCACCACCATTGATGCAGGTCTTGGTGACTTGGACGTCGATGCTGACAGGTGAGCAGAGCATCGGGAGAGCGCCAGCGGTTGCCGCGCATTTAAGCTGGTCAGCAGAGCAAAAGATGATGGCGCACTTGGACCACTTGAGCGGCCATGTGGCTTCTATCCTGGGAAGAGCTGTGTTTACTTCTCTGGCGAATTGCTTGAAGAGGCACTGAGAGGCTGGGGCCTGCGCACCGCCCTAGATGCAAGCGATGACGCGAGGCTCCTGGAAGTCCCCAACCCCCTTGTCTTGGTCGTCGGTCCTCCTTGGCGGTGGCAGCGGAGGGATACCGGCCTTGCCCTAAGGAAAGTCCAAACGAGGTTGGTCCCTCCTGGCACCCTCGCGAGGCTGGTCCCTCTAGGCACCCTCGCGAGTTTGATCACTCTAGGCACCCTCACGAGGCTGGTCGTACCAGCGGTCCTCACGAGGCTGATCACACCACTCCTGACCGCGGCTGTGGTCGTCCCAGCACCCCCTGGTCTGGCTTCCTCCGCGGCCGTAGCCCCAGTCACTACGCTCGGGGCGTCAGTCGATGCGCCCGTCGCGGATGACCCAGAGCTCTTGGCAGTCGTTGGTGTTGTGGCTGTGCACATTGTGGAAGGCGCAGAACGGACGGTTGCCCTTGGACGACTCCGGGTGGTCGTGACCATGCTTCATCTCTGGTTCGGCCGCGAGCACGGCCAGCCCTTTGCGCTTCACGACCTTGGCCTTGGCCTTCTTGTCTTTAGGGTCAGCGGTGGGGAGCTTGACGAGGGAGAGGCACCCCTTCTCAGCTCTGACGCACTTGGTCACAAGGTTGAACAACTCCAGGCTCGTGAACTGATCTTCGTGGATGGCGATCTCCTCCTTCATCTTGACATCGCGGATGCCATTGGAGAATGCTGAGATGATGGCCTCGTCCGTGACCTTGGGGATCTTGACGTGAACGTTATTGAAGTGTTGGATGAACTTCTACAGAGTTTCTCGTGGTTGTTGCTTGATGCGCCGCAGGTCACCTGCGGTCGGGGGCGGTCGTGGGTGCCCTGGAAATTGGCGATGAACCGCTCGCGCATCTAACCCAAGGAGGAGATCGATCCCACGGGCAGGTTCAGGAGCCACGAGCACGCACCGTCCTTGAGAGACATGGGGAACCAGTTCACCATGATCTTCTCGTCGCCGTTGGATGCCTTGATGCTCAGCTCGAAGAGCTGCAAGAACTCAGCAAGGTCGGGGGTGCCGTCGTAGCGTGGAGGCAGGTCGGGCTTGAAATTCCCAGGCCAGTTGACGTTGCGCAGCTCGTGGGCGAAGGCCATGCAGCCTGTTGTTGATACCAGAGCTTGTCGCGGATGTGGAGCTTGGTCTTGGTTTCCGCATGCCACCATGGAAGGGGGCGCACGGTCTCGACATGGTGGTGAAGGGAGCGTTGGCGCTCCTCCTTGAGGCCGGTGGACCTCATGACAGCTTCCTTCTTCATGCACGGGCGCCCCGCGCAGTGGGTCGTGTCGCAGGGCAGCGTATCTTGGAACATGGATGACGCCTTGATGCGGAGGTGGCGGAGGCGCTTCATGGGCCACGTCGCCCGCATGGGGAGGCGAACGAGGTAGTGTGAGAGACGGGGCAATTGAGCCCCCAGCGGCGCTAACGAGCTCAGCGATGCGGTCGAGCTAGTCCTCATAGAGGTCGTTGACAGGGCGGTAGCATATGAGCTCGTGTGCCATCAGCATCGCAGGCTGTGCGTCGGCGGGTCCACGACGACCGTGGGACGTCGAGCTAGTGGGGGTCAGCGATGGGTTAGCAATGCCTCCATCCCACCGCATTGAGGGATGCAGCGACGAGGCTTTCTGCTCGTGCCGCGCCGGGCCGGTGGCGGCGGGTGATGGAAAACGGCGAGGAGGTCCGCCAGCGGGAGCTGTCTGAGCGACGCGGGCAGGGAGGGCGGCCCGTCGCTCAGCAAGAGCACGGCGAGCATCAGCCATGTAAGCGATGTAGTGGCGACGCACGGACTGACGGAAGAGAGGCTTCGGCACACCCCTACCTGACGCGCCAAATGTCGGAATTCGGGATCCGCAAACTCTAGAGAGGTTCGAACTCTTGGGTGCGCATGAAGAACACTCCCTCCCCAGCGTGCTCACCCTATGATTCTGTGGCCTAGATCGTCGTGCTCAAAGAACAGCGGACACAGAGAATTATACTGGTTCGGGCCACCCTGTGGTGTAATACCCTACTACATTGTGTGTGGTGGATTGCCTTTATATGGCTGAGGATGAACTAATACAAGGGATGAACAGCCTTGCTACTTCTCGAGCTTGCGTTGTATTCCCTCGAAGAGGAAAGGGTGATGCAACACAGTAGCGTAAGTATTTCCCTCAGTTTTTGAGAACCAAGGTACCAATCCAGTAGGAGACCACGCACGAGTCCCTCGCACCTGCACAAACAAATAAGAACTTCACAGCCAACACAATAAGGGGTTGTCAATCCCTTTACGGTCACTTATGAAAGAGAGATCTGATAGATAGGCTAGTATAATATTTTCGGTATATTTAGATATCAGAACATAAAGTAAATAAGGAAAAGTAAAGTAGATGAAAGATTAATATGTTGAGAATAGACCCGGGGGCCATATGTTTCACTAGTGGCTTCTCTCATGATAGTAGAATTCTATGCTGGGTGAACAAATTAGTGTCGAGCAACTGATAGAAAATCGGATAGTTATGAGAATATCTAGGCATGATCATTATATATAGGCATCACGTCCGTGACAAGTAGACCGAAATGATTCTGTGCATCTACTACTATTACTCCACACATCGACCGCTATCCAGCATGCATCTAGAGTATTAAGTTCATAAGAACAGAGTAATGCTTTAAGCAAGATGACATGATGTAGAGGGATAAACTCAAGCAATATGATATAAACCACATCTTTTTATTCTCGATGGAAACAATACAATACGTGCCTTGCTGCCCCTACTATCACTGGGAAAGGACACCGCAAGATTGAACCCAAAGCCAAGCACTTCTCCCGTTGCAAGAACTATAGATCTAGTAGGCCAAACCAAACCAATATTTCGAAGAGACTTGCAAGGATATTATAATCATACATAAAATATTTCATAAACGAATATAATATTTCTCATAGATAATCTTGATCAGAAACCCACAATTCATCAGATCTCGACAAACACACAACAAAAAAATTACATCGAATAGATCTCCGTGAAGATCGAGGAGAACTTTGTATTGAGATCCAAAAAGAGAGAAGAATCCATCTAGCTAATAACTATGGACCCGAAGGTCTGAGGTAAACTACTCACAACTCATTGGTGAAGCTATGGTGTTGATGTAGAAGCACTCCGAGGTAGATCCCCCCTCCAGCGGAGCTCCGGAACAGGCCCCAAGATGGGATCTCACGGGAACAGAAGGTTGCGGCGGTGGAATTAGGGTTTTCTCTGTTAACTCGATGTTTGCAGGGTACATGGATATATATAGGAGGAAGGAGGGCATCGGGGGAGCTAGAGGAGGCCCACGAGGGTGGGGGGGGCGCCCAGGGGGAGGGGGGCGCCCTGGACCCTCATGGCCACATCCTTCATTCGCTCGCGTGTACTCCAACTCTTCTGGGTAGATACGGTTCCAAAAATAACTCTCCCAAAAGTTTCATTCCGTTTGGACTCCGTTTGGACTCCGTTTGATATTCCTTTTTTGCGAAACCCTGAAATAGGCAAAAAAACAACAATCTGCACTCGGCCTTGGGTTAGTAGGTTAGTCCCAAAAATAATATAAAAGTCTATAATAAAGCCCATTAAACATCCAAAACAGAATATATAATAGCATGGAACAATCAAAAATTATAGATACGTTGGAGACGTATCAAGCATCCCCAAGCTTAAATCATGCTCGTCCTCAAGTAGGTAAATGATAAAAATAGAATTTTTGATGTGGAATGCTAACCAACATAATTTTCTATGTAATTACTTTATTGTGGCATGAATGTTCAGATCCGAAAGATTCAAGACAAAAGTCTATATTGACATAAGAATATTAATACTTCAAGCATACTAACAAAGCAATTATGTCTTCTCAATATCACATGGCCAAAGAAAGTTATCCCTACAAAATCATATAGTCTGGCTATGCTCCCTCTTCATCACACAAAATATTCATATCATGCACAACCCCGTTTCAGCTAAGCAATTGTTTTCATACTCAAATTTTTTCAAATCTTTCAACTTTCACGCAATACATGAGCGTGAGCCATGGATATAGCACTATAGGTGGAATAGAGTGGTGGTCGTGGAGAAGACAAAAAGAGGAAGATGGTCTCACATGAACCAGGCGTATCAACGGGCTATGGAGATGCCCATCAATATATATCAATGTGAGTGAGTAGGGATTGCCATGCAACGAATGCACTAGAGCTATAAGTGTATGAAAGCCCATCAAAAGAAACTATGTGGGTGTGCATCCAACTTGCTTGCTCATGAAGACCTAGGGCATTTGAGGAAGCCCATCGTTGGAGTATACAAGCCAAGTTCTATAATGAAAATGCCCATTAGTATATGAAAGTGACAAAACAAGAGACTCTCTATCATGAAGATCATGGTGCTACTTCGAAGCACAAGTGTGGAAAATGATAGTAGCATTGTCCGTTCTCTCTTTTCTCTCATTTCTTTGGAGGGGCTTTTTTTATTTAGCCCCTCTCTATTTTTTTGGGCCATCTTTTTTTTATTTGGCCTTTCCTCACACGGGACATATCTCTAATAATGAAGATCGTCACACTTTTATTGACTTACAATTCGAAGATTACAACTCAAAGCTAGAACAAAATATGAATCTATGTGATTGATGATGAAGCATGTCATATGAACGGAACGGTGGAAAGTTGCATGGCAATATATCTTGGAAAGGAAATGGAAATGCCATGATAGGTCAGTATGGTGGCTGTTTTTAGGAAGGTATATGGTGGGTGTACGGTACCGGCGAGAGTTGCGCTGTACAAGAGAGGCTAGCAATGGTGGAAGGGTGAAAGTGTGTATAATCCATGGACTCAACATTAGTCATAAAGAACTCATATACTTATTGCAGAAAATTACGAGTCATCAAAACAAAGTAATCAACGCATGCTCCTAGGGGAAGGGTTGGTAGGAGTTAACCATTGCGTGATCCCGACCTCCACAGAAAGGATGACACTCAATAAATACCTCATGCTCTAACTTCGTCACATAGCGGTTCACCATACGTGCATGCTACGGGAATCACAAACTTTAACACAAGTATTTATCAAATTCCTAATTACTCCACTAACATGACTCTAATATCACTATCCTCATATCTCAAAATAATCATCAAGTATCAAACTTCTCATCATATTCAATGCACTTTATATGAAAGTTTTTACTATATTCATCTTGGATGCCTATCATATTAGGACTAGTTTTTATAACCAAAGCACGTTACCATGCTGTTCTAAAAGACTCTCAAAAGGATATAAGTGAAGCATGAGAGATCAATAATTTCTACAAAATAAAACCACCACCGTGCTCTAAAAGATATAAGTGAAGCACTAGAGCAAAACTATCTAGCTCAAAAGATATAAGTGAAGCACATAGAGTATTCTAACAAATTCTAAACCGTATTTATCTCTCTCAAAAGGTGTGTCCAGCAAGGATGATTGTGGAAAACTAAAAAAGGAAATACTCAAATCATGCATGACGCTCCAAGAAAAATACATATCATGTGGTGAATAAAAATATAGTCCCGAGTATAGTTACCGATAGATGAAGACGAAAGACGTGATGCCTTCCCGGGGCATCCCCAAGCTTACGCTTTTCGTTGTCCTTAAATTGTACCTTGGGGTGCCTTCGGCATCCCCAAGCTGAGGCTCTTGCCACTCTTTGTTCCATAGTCCATCAAAGCCATACTCAAAACTTGAAAACTTCACAACACAAAACTTAGCCAAAAATCTCATGAGCTGCGTTAGTATAAGAAAACAGACCACCACCCAAAGGTACTGTAATGAAATCATTCTTTGTTTATATTGGTGTTAAACCTACTATATTCCAACTTCTATATTATTCATATCCTCCAATACTACTCATAGATTCATCAAAATAAGCAAACAACACACGAAAAACAGAATCTGTCAAAAACAGAACAGTCTGTAGTAATCTGTAACTTTCGAATACTTCTATAACTCCCAAAAAATTGAAATAAATTGGTAAACGTGAGCAATGTTTCTATTAATCATCTTAAAAAAGAAAAATAGCACTCTCCAGTAAAATCTGGTGGCTAATCTCGTAAGCGCTAAAGTTTCTGTTTTTTACAGCATGATCATATAAACTTCACAAAAGTCTTCCCAAAGGTTCTACTTGGCACAAACACTAATTAAAACACAAAACCACATCTAAACAGAAGCTAGATGAAATATTTATTCCTAAATAGAAGCAAAAACAAAGAAAATAAAATCGGGTTGCCTCCCAACAAGCGATATCGTTTAACGCCCCTAGCTCGGCATTGATATTTCAGTGATGCTCACATGAAATATAAGAATTGAAGCACACAAAGAGCATCATAAAGCATGTGAAAATCACATCTAAGTCTAACATACTTCCTATGCATAGGCATCTTATAGGAAAACAAATTAGCAAGACAAGCAAGATCTAACATATGCAAGGAAGAAGATAGAAATAAGATCAATCTCAACATGAAGAGAGGTAATTTAGTAACATAAAGATTTCTACAACCATATTTTCCTCTCTCATAGTAATTGCATGTAGGATCATAAGCAAATTCAACAATATAGCTATCACATAAAATATTGTCTTCACGATCTACATGCATGCAAAGTAGACACTCTTCCAAAATAGTGGGATTATCATTAACTAAAGTCATGACCTCTCCAAACACACTTTTATCAAAAAATTCATAAGATTGAACATTCTCCAAATATGTGGGATCTAAAGTTGACACTCTTCCAAAACCACTTTTAATATTAATGCAAACATTATGATGAATCTTATATTCATCATGGGGATTAGATAAGTTTTCAAGATCATAAGAAGAATCACCCTAATCATGATCATTGCAAGAAGTAGTGGACATAGCAATACTAGCATCCCCAAGCTGAGGGTTTTGCATATCATTAACACAATTGACATCAATAGAATTTACAATAGTATCATTGCAATCATGTTTTTCATTAAAAGAGCTATCATGAATCACTTCATAATTTTCTTCTTTCAACACTTCATCACAATTTTTAGATTCACGAATTTCAAGCAAAACCTCATAAAGATAATCTAGTGCACGCAACTCACTAGCAATTGGTTCATCATAATTGAATCTCTTAAAAATATTAGCAAGTGGATGAGAATCCATAATTTAGCAAGCGAAGATGCAAGTTAATAGAAGACACATGGCAACACAAGCAAACAAGAGGCAAGCGAACGGTAAACACACGGAAAAAGAAGGGCGAATAAAACAGCAAGGGTGAAGTGGGGGAGAAGAAAACGAGAGGCAAATAATGTAATGCGAAGGATAAGGGTTTGTGATAGGTATGGTATATGACTTTTGTGTAAGCCTCCCCGGCAACGGCGCCAAAAATTCTTCTTGCTACTTCTCGAGCTTGTGTTGTATTCCCTCAAAGAGGTACTTGGTGATGCAGCACAGTAGCGTAAGTATTTCCCTCAGTTTTTGAGAACCGAGGTATCAATCCAGTAGGAGACCACGCGTGTGTCCCTCGCACCTACACAAACAAATAAGAACTTCGCAGCCAACGCGATAAGGAGTTGTCAATCCCTACGGTCACTTACGAAAGTGAGATCTGATAGATAGGATAGTATAATATTTTTGGATATAAGAACAGAAAGTAAACAAAGCAAAGTAAAGTAGATGAAAGATTAATATGTTGAGAATAGACCCGGGGGGCATAGGTTTCACTAGTGGCCATGATAGAAGAATTCTACGGTGGGTGAACAAATTACAGTCGAGCAATTAATAGAAAAGTGCATACTTATGAGAATATCTAGGCATGATCATTATATATAGGCATCACGTCCATGACAAGTAGACCGAAACGATTCTGCATCTACTACTATTACTCCACACATTGACCGCTATCCAGCATGCATCTAGAGTACTAAGTTCATAAGAATAGAATAATGCTTTAAGCAAGATGACATGATGTACAGGGATAAACTCAAGCAATATGACTATCCAGCATGCATCTAGAGTATTAAGTTCATAAGAAAAGAGTAATGCTTTAAGCAAGATGACATGATGTAGAGGGATAAACTCAAGCAATATGATATAAACCCCATATTTTATCCTCGATGGCAACAATACAATACGTGCCTTGTTGTCCCTGCTGTCACTGGGAAACGACACCGCAAGATTGAACCCAAAGCCAAACACTTCTCCCGTTGCAAGAACTATAGATCTAGTAGGCCAAACCAAACCAATAATTCGAAGAGACTTGCAAGGATATTATAATCATACATTAAAGATTTTAGAAAAGAATCAAATATTTCTCATAGATAATCTTGCTCATAAACCCACAATTCATCGGATCTCGACAAACACATCGTAAAAAGATTACATCGAATAGATATCCTCGAAGATCGAGGAGAACTTTGTATTGAGATCCAAAAAGAGAGAAGAAGCCATCTAGCTAATAACTATAGACCCGAAGGTCTGAGGTAAACTACTCACAACTCATTGGTGAGGCTATGGTGTTGATGTAGAAGCACTCCATGGTAGATCCCCCCTCCGGCGGAGCTCCGAAACAGCCCCAAGATGGGATCTCACAGGAACAGAAGGTTGCGGCGGTGGAATTAGGGTTTCTCTGTTGCCTTGATGTTTTCAGGGTACATGGATATATATAGGAGGAAGGAGGGCATCAGGGGAGCCAAAGGGGGCCCACGAGGGTGGGAGCGCGCCCAGGGGGAGGGTGATACGTCTCAAACATATCTACTTTTCCAAACACTTTTGATATTGTTTTGACCACATTCTTGCATGATTTGAACTAAACTAACCCGGACTGACGCTGTTTTCAGCAGAGCTGCCTATATGGTTTTATTGTGTGTAGGAAAACGGATTTTTAGGTATCTCAGAAAATTCCACGAAAAATCACAGAAAATCCACGCACCCGAAGGAACCTGGTGCCAGAAGAGGGGCCAGAGTGGGACCAGGGGGGCTCCAGACGCCCTGGTGGCGCGGCCCACCCCCTGGCCGCGCCGGGAGGCCGCCTGGGTGGGCCCCACCACCCCTGGTGCCCTACTTTGACCCATATTTTAGCTCGTGATGGAGAAATCCCAGATCAGAAGTTCTTTTCCCAGTTTTCGTCGCGGAGCCGCCGCCACCCTCTATTCGTCTTCGGGAGGGCTAATCTGGAGGCTGATTTGGCCTCCGGAGAGGGGAGATTGTCGCCATCGTCATCATCATCACCACTCCATCCTCCCTCCATGACTTCTCCTTCCATGTGTGAGTAATCCCCTGCTGTAGGCAAAGGGGGTGGTAGGGATTGGATGAGTTAGATCATGTAATAGTTTGTCAGATCGTTGGGGGCATGTTGCCTATCATCTACTATGGTGTTTATCATCTTTGCTTCAACTTGTTATTCTTAATGCTTGTCACTTAGGGCCCGAGTGCCATGATTTCAGATCTGAACCATATGTGTTTGCATGAATATATTTGTGTTCTTGATCCTATCTATGAGTTGTTTGCACCTATTACGGTTCGGAACCGGCGATCCCAAAAGTGACAGCTTGGGACACCAAAGGGGATGGTCCGTAGTTTGAGGATTACATGTATCCATTGAGTTTATTGCTTTGTTCCGGTGCTCTTTGACAGGAGCACCTTAATCTCCATAAGTTCCTTTTGGCCCCGTTCGTAGCGGGATGGTAGGACAAAAGATGTTGTGCAAGTTCTTATTGCAAGCACGTACAACTACCTACGGGATACATGCCTAATGTTTGATATTTGCCTAGATGATCATTACTTTTCTGTGTGCCTTGCCCCAAGTTAGAATCATGATATATCTCATCCATGCAGCGCCCAACCATCCATCTCCCTAGCCTACAGTGTTTTAAATCCTGCTAGTTACTAGTTGCTACTTTTGCTATTTACTTTCGCTGTTTACTTTTACTATCACCACCGTCACTACCATATCACCGTTACCATTCATCTTTTGTTGCAAGTAAGTATATTTCAGGTGCGGTTGAATTGACAACTCAACTGTCAAAGCTTATAAATACTCTTTGGCTCCCCGTGTGTTGAATCAATAAATTGGGTTATTCTTACCCGCGAAGACTATCTCGATCCCTTACGGTTGAGGGTTATCAAGTACCGTTTTCTGGCGCCGTTGCCGGGGAGCATAGCAATATTTACAAGTCTACTTGAAGTATCCTAACTGCTGCACTTCATCTGCTATGGGTAAGAAAGGAGACCCTAAGGTTCCGATCTTACTATCCACTACAAGAAGAGGTACTGTTCTGAACACTAGTGCTACACTTGATTCACCTTCTGTTATGAGTAAGTTTGCCTCACCGCCACCACATGATGCTCCTACTGAATCTGTTACTATGTCCGATACTCTTGATGATGCTCCCACTACTCTTGATGATATTAGTTCACTTGGTTATGCTCTTGAGAAACAGATCGCTGCTGCTGCAAAAAAGTCTGGAATTGAAATTCCTGTTACTCGCTACCCTATTGGTGGAACTTACGATTATCCTGATTTGAGTAAACTCAAGGAGAGACTCCTTGATGATGATTACTATATGCTTGATGAAGATTTATGCAGGGAACTGACAGAGTTTGCCAGCTCTGACCCTGAAGTTATTAAGAAGCTATTTGAAAAACACTCTTTGAAGAACAAAACCGTTCCTGATCCTGAATTTGCTACATCTCCTATATGCATTGATGATCCTGATTATGATTTCTCTGTTGATCTTTCACTTATACCTATGGTTGAAGCTGACCCCTTTTATGGCAGAGAAAATGATGATGCTATTGCACACCTGACTAAACTCGGTGAGTTGGGTGGCTTGTTTACCACGGATGAGAAGATACGATACTTTTATGTGACCAAGCTTCTTCCTTTCTCCTTGAAGGAAGGTGCTAAAACATGGTATGATTCACTCCCATGCGGTTCCAATAAGAGTCCTCAAGACTTAGCTTACTCTTTTGTTGATAAGTACTTTCCTGCTCACATGCAACATGCTGCTTTACAAAGAATTTATAACTTTAAACAGTTGCAGGATGAGCACCTCCCTAAAGCTTGGGGGAGGTACTGCGGTCCGATTCGGGCTAGACCAGGACATGAAGTCCCTAAGAACGAATTAATCGATATATTTTATGTTGGTCTAACTGATGAATCCAGGTCCTATTTGGACAGTTGTGCTGGTTGTGTTTTCAGGAAAAGAACACCGGACGATGCAGAGGATTTGATGGGCAGGATTGCCAAAAACCATGAAGATTGGTCCGTCCCTGAACCACCTCCACCACCAAAGAAGAGGGTCATGTTTGTTCTAAGCCCCGAAGATATGCGAGAAGCAAAGTAGTCTATTAAAGAGAAAGGTATTAAAGCTGAAGACGTGAAGAATCTACCCCCTATTGAGAAGCTGTGTGAGCCTACCACTCACCCTCCTATGGTAGAGGTACACTCTCTTTTAGATTTCAATGCAAGTGACATCCCTCATGGTAAGCCTCCTGATCAATGTTTAGATGAGTTTGATAATTTTATTATGAAACAAAATCATTTTAATGAGAGGATACAAAGTCAATTGCATGATAATTCCCTTGCTATCAAAAGTTTGCTTGATGTTCTAGGTAGAACAGTTAATGATGTTCAATGTCTTGTGAAGCATTTTCATATGGTTCAAACTCAGCTTGAACAAATTTCTAATGTGCAAAAAGATTTGCTTGCTAACAATGCCAAACAAGATGATATGCAGGCCTTCGGGATTAAGACCCGAGGAGGAACTAGCACTCAAGATCCTCTCTATCCAGAGGGGCACCCGAGGAGAATCGAGCAAGATTCTCAAATGCAGGAAGAAGAAATTGTTGGCTCTCCAAAAAAGAAGAAGAAGAAACATAAGGAGACTGTCAATTCCAATGATCCTATTACAGATGAAGAGCCAGTTGTTGATCCCAACAGTGTATCTATCTCCGATGCTGAGACTGAAGACGGTGCTGAACCTGAAGGTAAGGATAATGAGAAGAATGATCCGCCTGAAGTTCGAGAAGAAGAAGCACCTGCCAGACGTAAGAGGTACACTAGAGAAGACTTCGTCGCAAGAAGACATGGGAAGGAAAGAGAACCATGGGTACAGAAACCCATGCCCTTTCCAGGTAAGTCTCTCAAATCTAAAGAAGAAGAGCATTACAATAAGTTTTGTGAGTGGATTAAACCTCTTTTTCTTCAAATCCCTTTGACTAATGCTATTAAGTTACCTCCCTAGTCAAAATATATGAAAGATATTGTCACTAATAAAAGAAAAGTTCCTAATGAAGCAATATATACTATGCTTGCTAACTACTCTTTCAATGGCAAGATTCCTGAGAAGCTTGGTGATCCAGGTATACCCACCATTCCTTGCTCCATAAAGAATAATTATGTCAAAACTTCTTTATGTGATCTTGGAGCAAGAGTGAGTGTTATGCCTTTTTCTCTTTACAAGAGGCTTTGTTTAGAGAAACTAATTCCTACAGATATCTCTCTTCAGATGGCTGACAAGTCAACCGCCGTTCCGATAGGTATTTGTGAGGATGTTCCAGTAGAAGTTGTTAATTGTTTGATTCTTACTGATTTTGTTGTGCTTGACATGCCCGAGGATGGAAGCATGTCCATTATTCTTGGTAGACCTTTTCTTAACACCGCAGGTGCTATTATTGATTGCAATAAAGGGAAGGTTACCTTCAATGTGAATACCGACAGGAGGCATGGCCTCAACTCTATAGAAAATATCGAGACCGTGAAGATTGGAGAATGGGACTGTCCACTACATGTGCATCACAAATACAAAACTATTATGGTGGGGACAATGTCCATCAAAGTAAAGGTTCAGTGATTACTTCGTAAGAGGTGAGACTTTTTGCTCTATATATCGCCTGTTTGTTGGTAAGACTTGATCAACCTTACTAATAAACATGTTTTATATAGATAAAAAGTTGAGCTTGTTATATTTTCATTTGTTTTAGTTTTTGTTCTCTTTGCTGTACCAAGTGTTTATGTTTTGAAGCTTCACAATACTAATCACCGCTTCAAGTTTTCAGAAAGTCTTGTAGCTTTTTGAACTTCGAAAAAATATCAACAGTGAAGTTTTAAGAAAAATTCCAGAAAAATAAAAATAAAAGTTTCCATGTCGGGAGTGACCCAGAGGTACCTGGGGCCAGCCAGGGAGACCCACCAGTGGCCTAGGCGGCCAGCTGGCGCGGCCTGCCCCCTGGCCACGCCCACAGGGCGCCTGGGGCCCACAAGGCCCCCCTCCAGGTAAGTCTTCTTCCTCCCTCTCTCTTTCTCTCCAAAAACGCGAGTTCTGCACTTGTTCTTGCGTTCTTGCTGCTCTTGGAGGCGATTCTTCGATCTCTCTCTACAGCCTATCATTTGAGCTGAGATTTTGAACAAATACTCCCTGGTATGTGACTCCTCCACCCCTCCAATTAGATTTCTGATTGGTGGCTTCATTTGTGAGTATTTAGTAGTTCTTGGTGCTGTATAGTTGAGCTTGCATGCATGTGTAGAAAGTTATTTTCCAAGTTTTGATGCAAGTTTATGCCTTGGGCAAGTGAGTTGAGTAGTTTGCCTTAACCCACCTTGTTTTAATCCTTGTTTTTGTAATTTGCCAAAAATTTCAGAAATGAGTTTGTTAGGAAGGGCAAAGGGGTGGCTTGAGAAGAGGAGGCCCACGCACTCCGATCGAGTTACTAGAGCCGCAGCTTCACCCTCGACTGCTAGGGTGAGCTATAATGAAGATCATGTGCCCCTAGAGTTGTTGGAAGACACAAGTCCAGCACGTGCTATGACGTTTCCATGTGATGAATTCCTTGAAGCTGCGGGAATCAAGGATGAGTTTTATAATCTTTGTGCTAATGCAGGTCTGACACGGCTCGTCACGTGTCGTGTTACTCAGTATCAAAAACTCACCTCCAGTTTCATTAACAGTTTTAGATATAATCCTGATTCAGATGCTATTGAGTTTAAAATTTACAATGATCTTATCACCATGCCTTTGGGAAAGTTTTGTGAAATAATAGGTGTGCCAAACGTTGGGAGGACGGCTAGGATGACCTCTCAGCCCTCCGAGTTGAAAACGGTCTTCAACTCTCTCTGCAGCATGGGTACGAGGGATATTCATCGGTCAAAGATCTCCAGCATCTTATTCCCTCACCTCAGGTATTTTGCATATTATGTTGCTAGAGGGGTGTTAGCTCGTGACAACACGAGCAACACTTCTGCGCCGGATATTGCTATCCTGGCAGCCGCCCTCTCAGGGAGGTCTGATTATAATCTGGGTGCCTTAATTGCTCGACGCCTTGCTATGAACGGTAACAAGGGACACTTATATGGTGGCGTTTATGCCACACTTATCTTAGAACATCTTGGAGGCACCCCACACCCTGATGATAATCCTTTTACTTATTTAAGCTTTGATCTTGCTGCTATGAAAAGGCATAAGTTTGTTACCATGACTTCTGAGCTTGATAATCTTGTTTATATCTTGCGTTTCGGAACTACCGCGGAATGCGAGATCCGTCTACCTGCACCTCTTTTGTTTGATTTTTCTCGCAGGAACGGATGGTCCTTGATGTTATCCAGTTCGATGAGTTCATGGCCGAGCATCAGTTTCATAACCCCATGGAGGGGGTTGTGCCCGACGAGGAGGAGCACGGTGAGTTACCACCTTTTCAGGAAGAAACCGCCACCGAGTTTGGTGAAGGGTCTTCCTGTGCTTGGCGTACGGACCCTTCCTCGTGGGAGACTCCGAGGAGTTCGGTGTACACGCCAGCATCCTTCTACGACCCTTGGACTCACCACCATACCCCTGGAGCAGGAGGCTCCTGGGGGCAGTAGCTGCTACCAACTTAGGCCAAAAGCCTAAGCTTGGGGGAGTACGTGCCCCTCTCACTTGTCCATTGTATTATCCGTTTTATTCGCTTTGATCTTTTTGAAGTTTTTGCCCGTTCTTCTTTATTTATCTCTTTGCAAAAACAACAAAAATATTTTCTCTTTCTTTTTCTTTCGTTCAACCTTTGAAATAATCCAAAAAGATTTCCTTTCTCTCTTTAGTTTGCTTTGTTTTCAGAGTTCAGCTTGAGTCCGTGATGGCATTTAATCATATTTCCTACGTTCGATCGTGCAAGTGACGAGGCAGTAATGACGAAGATCGACTGAAGGGAAGCAACAAGGAAGACCGGTATGAACTCTTCTTGTTTCTACTTTTGTACATATGCCTGTACTTATGATCTAGAGACCAGCTTGTAGCGACATAGTGCTATGTTTACAATGCTCTCCCAGTGGTTCATGCTTTCCTTGTGGCTAGTCTCGAATAGCTAGAGTATATAATGTGTTATTGAAATGATTTACATGCATTGCACTGTTCATAGTTCGGTATACTAAGGTGGTATTTCCCTTTGGAGAATTTTTGGATTGACTTGGCACATGTTTACACATGATTAAGACTAAAAAGTCTGCTCTGCCTTGATGATCTTTGAGTTTTAGAATAGTTATATCACTTCCATACCCGATTCAATGTTGCTTTGTCGCTCTGCATGATTATGACCGTTGCTCTCTAGTTGGTCGCTTCCCACTCTTTTGCTAACCTCCACCTGTACTAAGCGGACTGACTTTCGTGTACCATCTCGAAATTAATCAAAAGCATTTCGTTTAATAAGGCCAAGCTATGAGTCCACCATACCTTCCTATACATGGTATTTACCTGCCATTCCTAATGAAGACTTTCGTGTACCATCTCGAAATTAATCAAAAGCATTTCTCTTTTTTCCTTTGTTTTAGCTCATGAGGAAGTAGTAGTTAATTCATGATCTTTTTAAGTTGGACAAGTTTCACCCCGGGATTGCATGTCTAATCTGCAAACCCATAATACGAGAAGGAACTGGCATAGAGTGCGCCCGGCTCATTAAAAATTATACAATAAACAAACCCTCCTTCACGCTTTGTTCATGAGAAATCAGAAAACTTTGGAAGTGATAAACAAAGGAGATTAAGAGGATGTGATCGTCCTCATGCGGGAGCCATTCCTCGAAACTTGTCCAGCTCAAGAAGTGATTGAGTTATCTGCTAGCATTCGTTGACGAAATATGCACCTCTCAAAAACATTTTTACCTCTGTTTTTAAAACCAAGAGCTCTGGTACATGTTTAGTTTTTGTTTCCGACCACGGGTTTTCAACCTTGCCAACAAAAGCCACGGTTCGAGAGTCTCCACCTTCTTTCTTCAAAGCACCAACTAGGAGAGCATAATTGTCATTCTGAGTGTAATGTGCATTGTCCCAAAGTATTACATTGTCTTCTGCATGCTTGTGATATTATTTATTCTGAAAGTCTTAGTTCTAGTCTCCTTTAAAACTCTGGAGGAGTTTCTGCATTTATGTTTTGCTTCACTCATGGAGGCCAGCGAGATACCACCCTAATATGCTCAAGCTATGTGCAATGTAATCTTGTCTTGATTTTCAGTAATATATTATTTACTTTTACGTATTTGTGATTGGTCACTTGAAAGAAGGATTGCTCCGTGCATTGTCCTCATAGCATTGTTTCAATACTTGCTGGACTCTTTTCGTAGTACATGTTTATATACATCTAATGAAGCAAAAGAGTTTGTCAAAGTTTTCTTTCTTGCGTCCAGTTCGTTGAACTGAATTGCTTGAGGACAAGCAATATGCTAAGCTTGGGGGAGTTGATACGTCTCAAACGTATCTACTTTTCCAAACACTTTTGATATTGTTTTGACCTCATTCTTGCATGATTTGAACTAAACTAACCCGGACTGACGCTGTTTTCAGCAGAGCTGCCTGTATGGTTTTATTGTGTGCAGGAAAACGGATTTTTAGGTATCTCAGAAAATTCCACGAAAAATCACAGAAAATCCACGCACCCGAAGGAACCTAATGCCAGAAGATGGGCCAGAGTGGGACCAGGGGGGCTCCTGGCGCCCTGGTGGCGCGGCCCACCCCCTCGCCGCGCCGGGAGGCCGCCTGGGTGGGCCCCACCTCCCTTGGTGCCCTACTTTGACCCGTATTTTAGCTCGTGACGGAGAAATCCCAGATCAGAAGTTCTTTTCCCAGTTTTCGTCGCGGAGCCGCCGCCACCCTCTGTTCCTCTTCGGGAGGGCTAATCTGGAGGCTGATTTGGCCTCCGGAGAGGGGAGATCATCGCCATCGTCATCATCATCACCACTCCATCCTCCCTCCATGACTTGTCCTTTCATGTGTGAGTAATCCCCTGTTGTAGGCAAAGGGGGTGGTAGGGATTGGATGAGTTAGATCATGTAATAGTTTGTCAGATCGTTGGGGGCATGTTGCCTATCATCTACTATGGTGTTTATCATCTTTGCTTCAACTTGTTATTCTTAATGCTTGTCACTTAGGGCCCGAGTGCCATGATTTCAGATCTGAACCATATGTGTTTGCACGAATATATTTGTGTTCTTGATCCTATCTATGAGTTGTTTGCACCTATTACGGTTCGGAACCGGCGATCCCAGAAGTGACAGCTTGGGACACCAAAGGGGATGGTCCGTAGTTTGAGGATTACTTGTATCCATTGAGTTTATTGCTTTGTTCCGGTGCTCTTTGACAGGAGCACCTTAATCTCCATAAGTTCCTTTTGGCCCCGTTCGTAGCGGGATGGTAGGACAAAAGATGTTGTGCAAGTTCTTATTGCAAGCACGTACAACTACCTACGGGATACATGCCTAATGTTTGATATTTGCCTAGATGATCATTACTTTTCCGTGTGCCTTGCCCCAAGTTAGAATCATGATATATCTCATCCATGCAGCACCCAACCATCCATCTCCCTAGCCTACTGTGTTTTAAATCCTGCTGGTTACTAGTTGCTACTTTTGCTATGTACTTTTGCTGTTTACTTTTACTATCACCACCGTCACTACCATATCACCGTTACCATTCATCTTTTGTTGCAAGTAAGTATATTTCAGGTGCGTTTGAATTGACAACTCAACTGTCAAAGCTTATAAATACTCTTTGGCTCCCCGTGTGTCGAATCAATAAATTGGGTTATTCTTACCCGCGAAGACTATCTCGATCCCTTATGGTTCAGGGTTATCAGAGGGGCGCGCCCTGGACCCTCGTGGCCACCTCCTTCGTTCCCTCGCGTGTACTCCATGTCTTCTAGGTAGATACGGTTCCAAAAATAACTCTCCTGAAGGTTTCACTCCGTTTGGACTTCGTTTGATATTCCTTTTCTGCGAAACCCTGAAATAGGCAAAAAAACAGCAATCTGCACTAGGCCTTGGGTTAGTAGGTTAGTCCGAAAAATAATATAAAAGTGTATAATAAAGCCCATTAAACATCCAAAATATAATATATAATAGCATGGAACAATAAAAAATTATAGATACGTTGGAGATGTATCAAGCCCCCGGAGGAGAGGTGTTCTTGGGCTCGGATGAGCTTGTGGTGTGAGTAGGGTGGAATGGATCCGGTCTCGTCCCCCTCTATGGTGGTGGCTAGGTCCTATTTATAGTGGCATTGGTCCTCTTCCCAAATATCGGTGGGAAGGGATCCCACAATGGCTAAATTTGAAGGGGAACAGCTAGTACAAGTTATCCTGACAAACTTAGTCTTCGCCTGCTAAAGGCTCTAGTGGTGACGCCGCGTCGGGCTCCACGATGACCTCCGTTCTGCAGCCTTGACGGCCTTTGGTCTTGTTGCACCGATATGGAAACCTTTGCCTGGTCCCTCGGGACCCTGCGCCTACGCTTTCCCTCTTAGCACCAAAGAGGAAACTGGCGCACTACGCCCGCTGGCGCCCTCCTGGCCTTGGTCGTCATGGCTCACTATCGGTGTCAAAACCGGCAGATCTCGGGTAGGGGGCCAAGCTATGTGTCTAAGGACCAATGGTAACAGGAGACTGGGGACACAATGTTTACCCAGGTTCAGGCCCTCTTGATCGAGGTAATACCCTACTTCCTGTTAGATTGATCTTGATGAATATGAGTACAAGAGTTGATCTATCTCGAGATCTTAATGGCTAAACCCTAAAGTATAGCCTATGGGGATGTAATGATTCTAACGTCCTCTCTATGCAGACTAAACCCTCCGGCTTATATACATGTCGAAGGGGGCCTAGGGTTACAAAGGTGACTTGAGGAGGAAGTAATAGCTACATCCGGACATCAGGCCTACCTTTCTATGTTCATAGGAGTCCTGACCGAATATGGGGGAAGGTCTTCTGCTTCTATCTTCCTAGCCCATCAATACGACCCAGCTTCATCGACCCAGACGCCTCAGGACCCCTGAATATAGGACTTCCTCAGCAGCACCCGGACTTGCGTTCAAGGACGAGATTGTGTCCGACTTCGTGTCTTCGGTCTTGCAAGGTGAGTCCTTCTGGTTGATAGTTCGGCTTCTTTTAATATTGTATTCCGTCGATTCCTTGCCACCGTCGCCTTTGCCTCCACGTGTCCAATGAATGCGAACCGTCTGGGTATTTTTGCAACTACCCCCTTGATTGTGTAAGGAAGGCACCTATATAAAGAGACTCGATCTCAGTTGCCATTCCATTCCATTCCACGCGGAGAAATCCCTAGTGCGTGCAAAAAATCTTCAAACATGCACTACAAAGAAAGACACATCCGTGACATTTTGGTCTGAACGAAACTTTTTCTGTCATACTTATGACACTTCTATGACAATAATTGTGACAAAACACGGTATCATCATAGATGTGGTGGGGTCGTACTTCCATGACAAAAAATCATGACAGAAAATGGGTTTTTCGTCCTGGGCGGGCCGGAGACGCAGCTTCATGACATTCTTTGGGCCGTCCATGACGGAAAAAACCATGGTAGAAGCGAGGGCGAGGAAAATATCGGGGTGTTCCCGGTTACGGTGGGTGGTCGGGGCCGAGCGATGCGCGTTTCTCTCTGAAAGTGCAACTAATCCCCGGGTGGTTTTGGCAATTAATAACAACATATATATCATTAAACTAATAGTTACTTGAGAATCATTTCAGAGAAGTTCAGTGATATGGGTATGGCAATGACTGAAGAAGTGGACCCCTCAAACTGCTAAGGCAAGCATTGGCAAAAGCTCAAGACTACATTTTTGGTTTAGTGATCAAAGATCACATTGAGTCCATAGGAAAAGCCAATACTATTAAAAGGGGATGAGGTTGTGTTGATGATCTCGTTGCTCAAGTGCTTAGTGATATATCTCCCTCAACTATCAGCAACTTTCACTACTATACACACTCATAAGTAATCTCGGACAAACCGATTCTTCCAACTCAGTCCCACCGAGATGAACCACCTCAGCCATAAGCCAAACCCTAGATAAATCGGTCAATCCGAGTTTGAGTTCGGTCTCACCGAAACACGGGCTGCCAACCTTCTGTAACCGTTTGTCATCATATCGGAATATCCGAGTTGTTGATTTCGGTCTCACCGAAACTGGCAAGTTCCTATCTTTGACTCAAATCGGACAAACCGAGATGGTATTTTCGGTCCCACCGAAAACCCCAACGTTCACTATATTTGAACTTTCGGTCTGACCGAGTTTCCACTTCGGTCTCACCGAGATTGCTCAATTATGTGTGTAACGGTTGGATTTTGTGTGGAGGCTATATATACCCCTCCACCCCCTCTTCATTCGTGGAGAGAGCCATCAGAAAGAACTACCACTCCTACCTTACACTTTCTGAGAAGAGAACTACCTACCCTTGTGTTGAGATCAAGTTATTCACTTCCTACCATATGAAACTTGATTTCTAACCTTCCCAAGTTGCTTTCCACTCAATCCTTTCTTCCACCACAGCCATATCAGTGAGGAGAGTTGAGTGTTGGGGAGATTATCATTTGAAGCACAAGAGCAAGGAGTTCATCATCATCTACAACATCTATTACCTTTTGGAGGGTGGTGCCTCCGAGATTGGTTAGGTATCGCTTGGGAGCCTCCGTCATCGAGATGTGGAGTTGAACCAAGAAGTTTGTAAGGGCAAGGAGATCGCCTACTTCGTGAAGATCTACCCCGAGTAAGGCTAGCCCTCCGTGGGCCCATGATGGAATAGACAAGGTTGCTTCTTCGTGGACCCTTCGTGGGTGGAGCCCTCCATGGACTCGCGCAGCCGTTACCCTCCGTGGGTTGAAGTCTCCATCAACGTGGATGTACGATAGCACCACCTATCGGAACCACGAGAAAAATCTCCGCGTCTCCAAATTGCGTTTGATCTTCTCCACCTCTCTTTACTACATGTGCAATTTACTTTCCGCTGCTTATACTCTAGAATTGCATGTGTAGGGTGATACTTGACTTGATCTTAATTGTGAAACTACCTAAAACTGTTCTTTGTCAAAGGCAGAATTTTTTATATTAACAAGTAGTCTAATCACCCCCCTCTAGACATACTTTTGATCCTACAAGTGGTATCAGAGCTTTGGTCTCCATTGTTTTGGTTTCCATTGCATTGGACTCCATAAGCTTGGTTTCACAACCTAGGAGAGTATGGCGTCTAGTGAGGGTAATTATCGTAGAGGTCCTTACTTTGATGGTACAAATTTTGCTAGTTGGAAGCATAAAATGAAAATGCATATTCTTGGTCATAACCCAGCCGCATGGGGCATTATTTGTGTTGGTATGCAAGGTGAATTCTACGAGGAAGGAAAAGTTCCGGATCGCGAAGCTACACTGGAAGAGTTGCGGATGTTGCAAAACAATGCTCAAGCTTGTGACATTCTCTTCAATGCCTTGTGTCCCGAGGAGTTCAACAAAATCAGCCGTCTTGAGAATGCTAAAGAGATTTGGGATACTTTGGTTGAAATGCACGAAGGTACTGAATCTGTGAAGGAATCAAAGCTAGATATTCTTCAAGGTCAACTTGACAAGTTCAAGATGAAGGATGGTGAAGGAGTCGCTGAAATGTACTCTAGGCTTGCTCTCATCACAAATGAGATTGCCGGCTTAGGAAGCGAAGAAATGACCGACCGATTCATCATCAAGAAGATTCTAAGAGCTTTGGATGGAAAGTATGACACCGTGTGCACTTTGATCCAAATGATGCCAAACTACAAGACTCTCAAGCCAACTGAAGTCATTGAAAGAATTGTTGCTCATGAGATGACACTTAAGGATAAGGAAGAGCTTCACAACAAGTCAAGTGGTGCTTACAAAGCTACAAGTGATGCTCCCACAACCTTAAGTGACAAGTTAATTTCCAATGAAGAGATAAGCCTAATGGTTAAGAACTTCAACAAGTTCTACAAGAATAGAGGCAAAGAAAGAAGCTCAAAGTCTAGATCATATGATGAAAAGAGATCTTCTAGTCGTGATCGAAACTGCTACAATTGTGGAAGACCCGGACACTACTCAAATGAGTGTACGGCTCCCCACAAGAGAAGAGAAGAATCTCCAAGAAGAAGATCAAGAGATGAGTCACCTAGGAGAGAGAGAAGGAGTAGAGATGATCGTTATGAACGAAGACCCTCTCGGAGAAGCAAGGATTCGGAGAGGAAAGACAAGTCATCAAGGAGCTACACAAGAAGAAGACATCAAGCTCATGTAGGTGAATGGGTCTCCGGCTCCGACTCCGACAATCAATCCGATGGAAGCTATCACTCCGACTCCGACTACAGTCAAGATGAAGGTGTTGCCGGTCTTGCTCTCGTATCCTCCAACTCCAACTCCTACGACTTATTTGATTCACCAAATGAGGGAATTGGAAGATGCTTCATGGCTAAAGGCCCCAAGGTAACACACCCTGAATTCATTGACTTTGATAGTGATGAGGATGACTTGCTTGGTGAAGATGAGCTCTTGCATGATAAATCTAGTGAGCTTAGTAACGATGAAAATGCTAGTAGTCTTTATAGTAGAGAAGAGTCGAATGACAATGCTATGAAGGAGATTGAGCGTCTAACTAAAGAACTAAACACTCTTAAGTTAGCTCATGAAACAACTCAAGAAGATCATAGAGAGCTCCTAAGATCTCATGAGAAGCTACGCTTCGAGAAGCTCACTCTAGAGCAAGAACATGAGTTTCTAAAAGCGATCAATGACGATCTTCGAAAGAAGAGTTCTTCATATCTCGCCAAACGACTTCTCTTGTCTAATTTCTTGCCACCTATTAAGACTAAGCATGACAAGCATAAGAAAAATTCTTCCTCTAGTAGTAACAATAACCTTGTTAAATCTAATATTGTTGCTTCTAGTAGTTCTCTTGATTCCACTAACAATGTTTCAAGCCAAGTTACACTTGAGCAAGAAAATAGCTTATTGAAGGAAATCATAGAGAAAGGTGTCTACAAGAGTCTTGCCGGAAGCAAGAACTTTGAGGAAATTGTTCGCAAACAAGGAAGGCACCGGAAGAATCAAGGGATTGGTTTTGAGCGAAAGTTCAACGCCGAAGGTGTTGAGTGGGAAGAAGGTCAATACCCTACTCCACAGTTTGTTTCTCAAAAGGAGAAGTATGATCCTACTTCTTCCAATATGGAACAAGCTCAAGATGACCTTCCACCACAAGACCACAAGCTAAAAGCTAAGGACAAGCTTCAAGAGGAGATTGATGCATTCATTGAAGCACCTCAAGCCATGGTCAAGTGGGTTCCCAAGGACACGTCAAGTTCTACTTCGTCAAGCTCAACTACAACCCCAAGGATTCCCATCAAGATGATGTGGATCCCGAAGAAGAAGAACTAGAAAGTTCTTGAGGGTGACTCCGCCAACATACTTCACTCATATTCATTTTGTCAACTTGTGCAATCAACTTCCACATCATGCACTAGTTCATGGAGTCACAAACCCTCTTGTTGGTAAGTCAAGGGACAAGGTAATCATTGCTTTCATGGACATCATCTATTGTGAACTTCAATCTATGTCCATGGATATCCTTGTTTGTTCTTTGTGGGACTAACCCATGTAGGTATTGAAAGTGCCCTAATCCAAAGGATAGCTCCCAACTCTTGATGATCTAAATCAACATTGAGCATCCACATCTTCAACATCTACATGAAGTCTTCTACGACAACCCAAGGTTAGTTTGACCCTTTAAAAGGGGTTCTCACATCTAGGGGGAGCTTTGCTCTAAAAAAAAATTGAGCTAAAGCATCTCCAAATGATGTGAACACATCAATGCTTTATGTAAAAGTGGTAACCCCACTTGTGCTTAAACGATGAGTATGACCTATGATCAAATGTTCTCATTTGGCTCCTAAGTCAAAATACTCATATAAAGATGACCTAGTCATCGACAAATTGTGTGCCAGTAGCTAGAGTTTTGGTTGTGCATGTTTGACACATATTTCATTTGCTATCTTATTGTGTGAGCATGTTGAATGCATGATTTTATCCATTCGAGGACATCCATTTGTTGTTTTGGTTGTTTTAATTTTTTCTGGCCAAATGGATGGACAAGAATGCCTAAGCACCTTCCCTAGCTATCTATGCTTTCTTGTCTCAAATTCTATTCATGCTTATATCACAAACTTCGAACAAGTCATTTTTGGACCCTCCGAGTGAGGAGCACTCGGAGCCACCGATCCGTCTAAGGCTGACTTCCAAAACCTTCTAAGTCAATTTCGGTCAGACCAACTTCTCCCACTCGGTCCAACCGAAACGCTTAGACTGATCTAGGTTTCATCTCGGTGAAACCGAGTTCTAAATCTCGGCGTGACCGATATGCATAACTGCATAGAAGTTATCCATCTCGGTGTCACCGAGTTTTTCAACTTGGTCCCACCGACAGCAAGGGGATATAAATACTGAGGGCAGCGCGCGATTTTTCCTTCAAACGTTTTCGCCCCCAAGTCCCCTGCTGCCGTCGCCCTGATCTCCGGATCGTCGCCGTCGTCGCCTGTGCGCCCTCGCCGCAGGTCTCCGCCGCCGTCAACGGTTTTCTCCTCCGCGCCGTTGCCGCCGTAGAGGGACTCCACCAAGTTAGGGTGAGTCTCGATCCCTCTCGTGCTCCCCATCTGATTCATTGCACGATTGGTTTGCCCTGCATCTGGCCACGATTGAAAAATTCCTTAACATCAGATCGTTTCTAGTTTCGAGTAAAATTCTTAGGTTTAGGTTTCCACGAAACACATCTCGGTGAAACCGAATTTAAATTTTCGGTGTGACCAATTTGGCCTCTGGCCATTGCACTGCACTTTCGGTCTAACCGAGTTGTGCAAATCGGTGTGACCGAAGCTCAGTTTTAGTGAAACCCTAGTTTATCGGCAGGACCGAAACCCATTTCGGTCTGACCGAAAGTGGTGTGTAAGTTTCTGTTATACACTTCGGATTCACCGAAACTGAAAATCGGTTTGACCGAAATGCATTCTGTGAAAACTCAAAACTAAGACTTGAACTCATTTTTTTTGCAAAAACCTCTGCAGTTTGTGATAACTCTTCTACTCTGCCTATACCTTATCTATTCACAGGTTGTCAGCCATGTCAGATGCCAGTGACAACCATAACAGGTCAGAATCACCTTTTGCAGAGATTCCTGAGGCAGATACTAGTCCTGAGGCTAGTAGTCCAGTTCATGATGGTGAGAGGAGTACACCTAGTGGCTTGCCTCCTGCAGCCACCAGAACCAGAAAGCCGAGAAATTCTGATGATGAGGACTCTGACTTCATTGCTTAGGAAGTAACCTCCAAGCCCAAGAGAAAAGTTGTTGCCAAAGAGCACCAAGGGCATCAGTCGAAGAAAGGCACCAGCAAGGTCAAGCAGTCAGCTGTTGCCAAGAAGCTGAACTTGGGAGAGCCAGCCCCAAGTGAAGTGAAGAAAACTTCCAAGAGGAAGAGGGTAGTGTATGCTGATTTTCATGCAGATGTAGCAGCCGAAGAAGAAGAAGAAGAAGAAGCACCCCAGCCTGCTCCTCAGAAGCAGAAACTCATGGGTGATGCAATTAGGGCTCAAGCCACTTCTAAGCCCAAGAAGCCTGCTCAAGCAAAGGCAGCTCCAGCAAAGCCTTCTGCCAAGCCCAAGAGGACAACCAGGAACATCCCAGCCTCTGAGAAGAACAAAGGTGATGTGCCACCGTCTGAGTCTGAAGAAGAACAAGTGTTGCTGAAACTCCGTCCAAAACTGCCACTTCACAACGATGCTCATCCTCAAGCCGAGGATATGAAGGCAAGGAAGGATAGAGGTCTCAGGCTATGGAGACAGTCTGATCCATATGCCGTGAGGAGAAGGACTGCTGTGGACCCCAGATTCCACACCAGAGAGCAGCAGGACTTCTATGAGACCGTGCTGATGGATAAGAAGCCTATTGTTGCAGATACCAGATACGTTGACTGGGAGTACATTGACAGTGAAGAGCACCGAGACTTCTTTCCCCATGTGCATGAGAGCTTCACTGCATGTGGAGTTGATGAGTTTGTGGGTCAGAAACTGACAGATTGGAACGATGAGATGATTATGCAGTTCTACGCCACAGCCCACTTCTATCCTGATGGGAAGATCACCTGGACGACTGAAGGTCAAAGGTTTTCTTCGTCTGTTGAAGAATGGGCAGAACTTCTGAATGCTCCAGTGCAGAGAGAGGACGACATTGATGTCTATGGGATTCCTAAGACGAACCATGATTCCATGAAGAACATGTACAAGGAGATCCCCGCAAGAGATTTGGAAGTGTGGAAGCTTGGCTCAGTGTACTATCTCCAGGCAGGTCTACCTACCACAAACACTATTCTGAGGCATACCTTGATGCCCAAGTCTGGAGACCATCGCATGATCCGAGGCTATTCTATCAACATGCTCCACATACTTGATGAGAAGGCACCTTTCAAGGTGATGGACTTAATGGTAGAGACCATTAAGAGGACTGCAGCTGACCAGAAGAGATCGTGTGGATTTGCCCCGCAGATTCAGATGCTTATCAATGCCAAGTTTGGCACGGGCAAATTCTTGTTGGATAGGAAACACTTACCACTGCAGCCAGAGCATGAAGATAACGTTGTTGTGATGGATGAAGAGGATCCAACTTCAGTTGAAGGTCAAGCCAAGATTGAAGCTGCTAAGAAATCCGAAGCTGATAAAGAGGCAGCAGCAGCAGCTAAACCAAAGAGCTTCGGAGAGCAGATTCTTGAAGCTACCCAAAGGATTGAACAACGCCTGGCCAGCATTGAACAATCTCAGGAGAGCCTAGAGAGGATTATTGACGAGAAGGTCCACGCTCTGGACGTGAAGCTGACTGAACTTCAGGTGACCGTCAACAAGCTTGAGGCAGACATGGAGGAAGTTAGGCAGGACAGGGCAGAGCTCATGCAGGATGACCTAGTCCAGGACTCTCATCGCCAGACTGCTCCGGTTCCCAGAGGATCCCGATCAGCTGCTATTCCAGTGACTAACTCCAGGGCTACCACTTCAGCACCTCCTACAGCTCCAGCAGTTACTCCAGCCACAGCTCCAGTATCCACTCCTCCAGCGCAGACATCAGCTGAAGTCTTCGCCGATGCCGTCATATCTACTCCGACATCTACCCATACGGGAGCCGCCAGCAGAGCCCACAGTGACGCTTAGCTCTATGCTTTTTCAAACTTTTTGGTAACTTGTTGCCAAAGGGGGAGAAATTGTATAGATCATAGGGCTTCGAGAGAGAGAGAGTGCTCTTTCGTTCTTTTGCCGGTTTTCTTTGAGATACTTTTGGTTCTTGAAACTTTCAGTGTGCTTGATACTACGTTTGATGCTACCTTAATGAGTGCTTAGTCATACTATGCTTTAATGTGTGCTTAATGCTTATCATATGCTATTCCTTCTTGTATGGCTATTTACTCATGTCTTGGTGATTGGGTGCATGTTATTCATTCTTATCATTTTGTGCGCTCCACCAAGATGTATGTGACATGGAAGAGTGACCCATAATCCTAATCAATTGTGCATTTGCATTCAAACGCAAATTTTAAATATTGCACAAATTTAGGGGGAGCTCTTGTTTATCACATACTTCTCAAAGCGACGATATTATTCATTGATTATATCTTTTGTCGAAGCTTTGATCTATATGTTGTCATCAATTACCAAAAAGGGGGAGATTGAAAGTGCAACTAATCCCCGGGTGGTTTTGGCAATTAATAACAACATATATATCATTGAACTAATAGTTACTTGAGAATCATTTCAGAGAAGTTCAGTGATATGGGTATGGCAATGACTGAAGAAGTGGACCCCTCAAAATGCTAAGGCAAGCATTGGCAAAAGCTCAAGACTCCATTTTTGGTTTAGTGATCAAAGATCACATTGAGTCCATAGGAAAAGCCAATACTATTAAAAGGGGATGAGGTTGTGTTGATGATCTGGTTGCTCAAGTGCTTAGTGATATATCTCCCTCAACTATCAGCAACTTTCACTACTATACACACTCATAAGTAATCTCGGACAAACCGATTCTTCCAACTCAGTCCCA
>LR738715.1:505169293-505188812 GCA_902687465.1 Secale cereale
TTGCTAGAAACCCTATAGAAGCCACGTAAAAATTGCAACAACAATTAGAGGACGTCTAACTTGTTTTTGCAGCATGTGTTTTGTGACGTGGTATGGCCAAGAACGAAGATGTGATGAATGATATATGTGATGTATGAGATTGATCATGTTTTTGTAATAGGAAATCACGACTTGCATGTCGATGAACTTGAAAACCGGCAGGAGCCATAGGAGTTGTCTTTATTATTGTATGACCTGCGTGTCACTGAATAACGCCATGTAATTACTTTACTTCGTTGCTAAACGTTAGCTATAGTAGTAGAAGTAATAGTTGGCGTGACGACTTCTTCAAGACACGATGATGGAGATCATGATGATGAAGATCATGGTGTCGAGCCGGTGACAAGATGATCATGGTGCCCCAAAGATGGAGATCCAAGGAGCAAGATGATTTTGGCCATATCATGTCACTTTAATTGATTGCATGTGATGTCTATCATGTTTTTGCGTCTTGTTTACTTAGAACGACGGTAGTAAATAAGATGATCTCTCACTAAAATTTCAAGTAATGTGTTTCCCCTAACTGTGCACCGTTGCTAAAGCTCGTTGCTCCGAAGCACCACGTGATGATCGGGTGTGATAGGTTCTAACGTTCGCATACAACGGGTGTAAGACAGATTTACACACGCAATACACTTAGGGTTCACTTGACGAGCCTAGCATGTACAGACATGGCCTCGGAACACGGAAGACCGAAAGGTCGAACACGAGTCGTATAGAAGATACGATCAACATGAAGATGTTCACCGTTTTTTGACTGGTCCGTCTCACGTGATGATCGGACACGGACTACTCGATTCGGATCGTGTATCACTTAGATGACTAGAGAGATGTCATTCTGAGTGGGAGTTCATTAAAATTTGATTAAGATGAACTTAATTATCATGAACTTAGTCTAAATTCTTTACAATATCTCTTGTAGATCAAATGGCCCACGCTCCAGTTTCCCTCAACTTCAACGCGTTCCTAGAGAAAACCAAGCTGAAAGACGATGGTAGCAACTATACGGATTGGGTCCGTAACCTGAGGATTATCCTCATAGCTGCCAAGAGATCATATGTCCTAGAAGCACCGCTAGGTGATGCACCTGCTCTCGATGCTGACCAAGACGTTTTGAACGTCTGGCAGTCGCGTAGTGATGATTACTCCCTGGTTCAGTGTGGCATGCTTTACAGTTTAGAATCGGGGCTCCAAAAGCGTTTTGAGCACCATGGAGCATACGAGATGTTCGAAGAGCTGAAAATGGTTTTCCAAGCTCATGCCCGAGTCGAGAGATATGATGTCTCCGACGCATTCTACAGCTGTAAGATGGAGGAAAACAGTTCTGTCAGTGAGCACATCCTCAAGATTTCAGGATTGCACAATCGCTTGTCTCAGCTGGGAATGAATCTCCCAGATGAAGCGGTCATTGACAGAATCCTCCAGTCGCTCCCACCAAGCTTCAAGAGCTTCGTGTTGAACTTCAATATGCAGGGGATGGAGAAGTCCATTCCCGAGGTGTATTCAATGCTGAAATCGGCGGAGGTTGACATCAAGAAAGAACATCAAGTGTTGATGGTCAATAAAACCACTAAGTTCAAGAAAGGCAAGGGTAAGAAGAACTTCAAGAAGGACGGCAAGCAAGTTGCCGCGCCTGGCAAGCCTGTTGCCGGGAAGAAGCCAAAGTATGGACCCAAGCCTGAGACAGAGTGCTTTTATTGCAAGGGAACGGGTCACTGGAAGCGGAACTGCCCCAAATACTTAGCAGACAAGAAGGCCGGCAACGTCAAAGGTATATATGATATACATGTTATTGATGTGTACCTTACCAGCACTCGTAGTAGCTCCTGGGTATTCGATACCGGTGCAGTTGCTCACATTTGTAACTCAAAACAGGAGCTGCGGAATAAACGGAGACTGGCGAAGGATGAGGTGACGATGCACATCGGGAATGGTTCCAAGGTCGATGTGATCGCCGTCAGCACGCTGCCTCTACATCTACCCTCGGGATTAGTTTTGAACCTGAATTATTGTTATTTAGTACCAGCTTTAAGCATGAACATTGTTTCTGGATCTCGTCTTATGCGAGATGGATATTCTTTCAAATCGGAGAATAATGGTTGTTCTGTTTATTTGAGAGATATGTTTTATGGTCATGCCCCGCTGGTCAATGGTTTATTTTTGATGAATCTCGAACGTAGTGATACACATATTCATAGTGTAGATGCCAAAAGATGTAAAGTTGATAACGATAGTCCCACATACTTGTGGCATTGCCGCCTTGGTCATATTGGTGTCAAACGTATGAAGAAGCTCCATTCAGATGGACTTCTAGAATCTCTTGATTATGAATCATTTGACACGTGCGAACCATGCCTCTTGGGCAAGATGACCAAGACTCCGTTCTCCGGAACAATGGAGCGAGCAACCAACTTGTTGGAAATCATACATACCGATGTGTGCGGTCCAATGAGTATTGAGGCTCGCGGAGGCTACCTTTATGTTCTCACCCTCACAGATGACTTAAGTAGATATCGGTATATCTATTTGATGAAACACAAGTCTGAGACCTTTGAAAAGTTCAAGGAATTTCAGAATGAGGTTGAGAATCAACGTGACAGAAAAATAAAGTTCTTGCGATCGGATCGTGGGGGTGAATATTTAAGTCATGAATTTAGCACACACCTTCGAAGCTGTGGAATTGTTTCACAATTGACACCGCCCGGAACACCTCAACGTAACGGTGTGTCCGAACGTCGAAATCGTACTCTGTTGGACATGGTGCGATCTATGATGTCCCTTACCGATTTACCGCTATCTTTTCGGGGTTATGCTTTAGAGACTGCCGCATTCACTTTAAATAGGGCTCCGTCAAAATCCGTTGAGACGACTCCATATGAACTTTGGTTTGGCAAGAAACCGAAGCTGTCGTTTCTGAAAGTTTGGGGTTGCGATGCTTATGTCAAGAAACTTCAACCTGAAAAGCTCGAACCCAAATCGGAAAAATGCGTCTTCATAGGATACCCAAAGGAAACTATTGGGTACACCTTCTACCACAGATCCGAAGGCAAAGTATTTGTTGCCAAGAATGGATGCTTTCTGGAGAAAGAGTTTCTCTCGAAAGAAGTGAGTGGGAGGAAAGTAGAACTTGATGAGGTAACAGTCACCACTCCTGTACCGGAAAGTAGCGCAGCGCAGGAAACTGTTCCTGAGGTGCCTGCACCGACAAGGGAGGAAGATAATGATAATGATCATGAAGATACAGATCAAGTTACTACTGAACTTCGAAGGTCCACAAGGGCACGTTCCGCACCAGAGTGGTACGGCAACCCTGTGCTGGAAATCATGTTGTTAGACAATGGTGAACCTTCGAACTATGAAGAAGCGATGGCGGGCCCAGATTCCAATAAATGGCTTGGAGCCATGAAATCCGAGATAGAATCCATGTATGAAAACAAAGTATGGATTTTGGTGGACTTGCCTGATGATAGGCATGCCATAGAAAACAAATGGATATTTAAGAAGAAGACAGACGCGGATGGTAAAGTGACCATCTATAAAGCTCGGCTTGTCGCTAAGGGTTATCGACAAGTTCAAGGGATTGACTACGATGAGACTTTCTCTCCCGTAGCGATGCTGAAGTCAGTCAGAATCATGTTAGCTATTGCCGCATTCTATGATTATGAGATATGGCAAATGGACGTCAAAACAGCATTCCTTAATGGCTTCCTCAAGGAAGAGTTGTATATGATGCAACCGGAAGGTTTTGTCGATCCAGAGAACGCTAACAAGGTACGCAAGCTCCAGCGCTCGATTTACGGGCTGGTGCAAGCATCTCGGAGTTGGAATATTCGCTTTGATGAGGTGATCAAAGCGTTTGGCTTTATACAGACTTATGGAGAAGCCTGTATTTACAAAAAGGTGAGTGGGAGCTCTGTAGCATTTCTCATATTATATGTGGATGACATATTGCTGATGGGAAATGATATAGAATTCTTGGAAAATGTAAAGGCCTATTTGAATAAAAGTTTTTCAATGAAGGACCTTGGAGAAGCTGCTTACATATTAGGCATCAAAATCTATAGAGATAGATCGAGACGCCTCATTGGTCTTTCACAAAGTACATACCTTGCCAAAATATTGAAGAAGTTCAATATGGATCAGTCAAAGAAAGGATTCTTGCCTGTTTTGCAAGGTATGAGAATGAGTAAGACTCAGTCGCCGACCACGGCAGAAGATAGAGGAAAGATGAGTGTCATTCCCTATGCCTCGGCAATAGGTTCTATCATGTATGCCATGCTGTGTACCAGACCTGATGTGAACCTTGCCATAAGTTTGGTAGGGAGGTACCAAAGTGATCCCGGTACGGAACACTGGACAGCGGTCAAGAACATCCTGAAGTACCTGAAAAGGACTAAGGATATGTTTCTCGTTTATGGAGGTGACGAAGAGCTCGTCGTAAAGGGTTACGTCGATGCTAGCTTCGACACAGATCTGGATGACTCTAAGTCGCAAACCGGATACGTGTATATTTTGAATGGAGGGGCAGTAAGCTGGTGCAGTTGCAAGCAAAGCGTGGTGGCAGCATCTACATGTGAAGCTGAGTACATAGCTGCTTCTGAAGCAGCGCAGGAAGGAGTCTGGATGAAGGAGTTCATCACCGACCTAGGAGTCATTCCAAGCGCGTCAAGCCCGATGACTCTCTTCTGTGACAACACTGGTGCTATTGCTATTACCAAGGAGCCCAGGTTTCACAAGAAGACCAAGCACATCAAGCGCCGTTTCAACTCCATCCGGAATTATGTTCAGGATGGAGACATAGATATTTGTAAAGTGCATACGGATCTGAATGTAGCAGACCCGTGGACTAAACCTCTTTCACGGGCAAAACATGATCAACACCAGAACTCTATGGGTGTTCGATTCATCACAATGTAACTAGATTATTGACTCTAGTGCAAGTGGGAGACTGTTGGAGATATGCCCTAGAGGCAATAATAAAAGCATTATTATTATATCTCCTTGTTCATGAAAATTGTCTGTTATTCATGCTTGAATTGTATTGTACGGAAACAGCGATACATGTGTGAATACACAGACCACAATGAGTCCCTGGTAGGCCTCTAGTAACCAGCTCGTTGATCAACAGATGGTCACGGTTTCCTGACCATGGACATGAGATGTCAGTGATAACGTGATCACATCATTAGGAGAATGATGTGATGGACAGGACCCAAACTTGAGCATAACACGAGATCGTATAGTTCGTAATGCATAAGCTTTTCGGTGTCAAGTATTTATTCCTTAGACCATGAGGTTGTACAACTCCCGGATACCGTAGGAGTACTTTGGGTGTGCCAACCGTCACAACGTAACTGGGTGGCTATAAAGGTACGCATCGGGTATCTCCGAAAGTGTCTGTTGAGTTGGTACGAACCGAGACTAGGATGTTGTCACTCCGTATGACGGAGAGGTACCTCTGGGCCCACTCGGTAAGACATCATCATAATGAGCTCAATGTGACTAAGTAGTTAGTCACGGGATGATGAATTACGGATCGAGTAAAGAGACTTGCTATAACGAGATTGAACAAGGTATCGGGGATACCGACGATCGAATCTCGGGCAAGTACCGTACCGATGGACAAAGGGAATAACATACGGGATTGAGTGAATCCTTGACACAGTGGTTCATCCGATGAACATCATCGAGGAACACGTGGGAACCAACATGGGTATCCAGATCCCGCTGTTGGTTATTGACTGGAGAGTGGTCTCGGTCATGTCTACGTGTCTCCCGAACCCGTAGGGTCTACACACTTAAGGTTCGGTAACGCTATGGTCGTAGAGATTAATGCACGTGGAAACCCGAAAGTTGTTCGGAGTCCCGGATGAGATCCCGGACGTCACGAGGAGTTCCGGAATGGTCCGGAGGTAAAGATTGATATATGGGAAGTCCAGTTTCGGCCAACGGGTGATCTCCGGGGGTCACCGGGAGCGTCCCGGGACCACCGGAGGGGCCCCGGGGGTCATCCTGGTGGGGCCACCCATCCCGGTGGGGCCCCTAGGCCGCAAGGGGATGTGTGCAGCCCTCTGGGCTGGCGCACCACAAGGGGGCCCCACCTCCCCATGCGCATAGGGATAAAACCCTAAGGGGAGGGGGGCCACCACTTGCCTTGGGGGAGGGGGACTCCTCCCTGGCCGCCGCCCCCCCTTGCAGATTGGATCTGCAAGGGGCTGGCGCCCCCCCTGGCCCCCTATATATATGTGGGGGGGGGAGAGGGCAGCCGCACCTCAGCCCTGGCGCCTCTCCCCCTCCCGTCACACCTCCCAACTCCTTCGCAGGGCGCCCGGCGAAGCCCTGCTGCGCTCTCCACTGCATCCGTCATCACGCCGTCGTGCTCCCGGATCTCTGACGACTTATCCTCCCCCCTTGCTGGATCAAGAAGGAGGTGACGTTGCTGCACCGTACGTGTGTTGAACGCGGAGGTGCCGTCCGTTCGGCGCTAGATCATCGATGACGAAGAACGTGAAGAGTACGACTACTTCATCCTTGCTTCGTTGAAAGCTTCCGCACGCAATCTTCATAACGGTATGTAGATGCACTCTTAGTTGCTCGTTGCTAGATGTCTCCATAGTTGGATCTTGGTGAAGACGTAGAATTTTTTTGATTTATGCTACGTTCCCCAGTGTTCACAACAAAATGAGTCTGGATGAAGGAGTTCATCACCGACCTAGGAGTCATTCCAAGCGCGTCAAGCCCGATGACTCTCTTCTGTGACAACACTGGTGCTATTGCTATTACCAAGGAGCCCAGGTTTCACAAGAAGACCAAGCACATCAAGCGCCGTTTCAACTCCATCCGGAATTATGTTCAGGATGGAGATATGGATATTTGTAAAGTGCATACGGATCTGAATGTAGCAGACCCGTTGACTAAACCTCTTTCACGAGCAAAACATGATCAACACCAGAACTCTATGGTTGTTCGATTCATCACAATGTAACTAGATTATTTACTCTAGTGCAAGTGGGAGACTCTTGGAGATATGCCCTAGAGGCTATAATAAAAGCATTATTATTATATCTCCTTGTTCGTGATAATTGTCTGTTATTCATGCTTGAATTGTATTGTACGGAAACAGCGATACATGTGTGAATACATAGACCAAAATGAGTCCCTGGTAGGCCTCTAGTAACCAGCTCGTTGATCAACAGATGGTCACGGTTTCCTGACCATGGACATGAGATGTCAGTGATAACGGGATCACATCATTAGGAGAATGATGTGATGGACAAGACCCAAACTTGAGCATAACACGAGATCGTATAGTTCGTAATGCATAAGCTTTTCGGTGTCAAGTATTTATTCCTTAGACCATGAGGTTGTACAACTCCTGGATACCGTAGGAGTACTTTGGGTGTGCCAACCGTCACAACGTAACTGGGTGGCTATAAAGGTACGCATCGGGTATCTCCGAAAGTGTCTGTTGAGTTGGTACGAACCGAGACTGGGATGTTGTCACTCCGTATGACGGAGAGGTACCTCTGGGCCCACTCGGTAAGACATCATCATAATGAGCTCAATGTGACTAAGTAGTTAGTCACGGGATGATGAATTACGGATCGAGTAAAGCGACTTGCCATAACGAGTTTGAACAAGGTATCGGGGATACCGACGATCGAATCTCGGGCAAGTACCGTACCGATGGACAAAGGGAATAACATACGGGATTGAGTGAATCCTTGACACAGTGGTTCATCCGATGAAGATCATCGAGGAACACATGGGAACCAGCATGGGTATCCAGATCCCGCTGTTGGTTATTGACCGGAGAGTGGTCTCGGTCATGTCTACGTGTCTCCCGAACCCGTAGGGTCTACACACTTAAGGTTTGGTAACGCTAGGGTCATAGAGATTAATACACGTGGAAACCCGAAAGTTGTTCAGAGTCCCGGATGAGATCCCGGACGTCACGAGGAGTTCCGGAATGGTCCGGAGGTAAAGATTGATATATGGGAATTCCAGTTTCGGCCAACGGGTGATCTCCGGGGGTCACCGGGAGCGTCCCGGGACCACCGGAGGGGCCCCGGGGTTCCACCGGGTGGGGCCACCCATCCCGGTGGGGCCCCTAGGCCGCAAGGGGATGTGTGCAGCCCTCTGGTCTGGCGCACCACAAGGGGGCCCCACCTCCCCATGCGCATAGGGATAAAACCCTAAGGGGAGGGGGGCCACCACTTGCCTTGGGGGAGGGGGACTCCTCCCTGGCCGCCGCCCCCCCTTGCAGATTGGATCTGCAAGGGGCTGGCGCCCCCCTGGCCCCCTATATATATGTGGGGGGGGGGGAGAGGGCAGCCGCACCTCAGCCCTGGCGCCTCTCCCCCTCCCGTCACACCTCCCAACTCCCACGCAGGGCGCCCGGCGAAGCCCTGCTGCGATCTCCACTGCATCCGTCATCACGCCGTCGTGCTGCCGGATCTCTGACGACTTCTCCTCCCCCCTTGCTGGATCAAGAAGGAGGTGACGTTGCTGCACCGTACGTGTGTTGAACGCGGAGGTGCCGTCCGTTCGGCGCTAGATCATCGGTGACGAAGAACGTGAACAGTACGACTACTTCATCCTTGCTTCGTTGAAAGCTTCCGCACGCAATCTTCATAACGGTATGTAGATGCACTCTTAGTTGCTCGTTGCTAGATGTCTCCATAGTTGGATCTTGGTGAAGACGTAGAAATTTTTTGATTTATGCTATGTTCCCCAACAGTGGCATCTGAGCCTAGGTTTTATGCGTAGCATCTTGCACGAGTAGAACACAAAGCAGTTGTGGGCGTATGATCTTGTTCAACTTTCTTTCCGTTACTAGTCAATCTTGATTCGGCGGTATTGTGGGATGAAGCGGCCCGGACCGACCTTACACGTACGCTTACGTGAGACTGGTTCCACCGACAGACATGCACTAGATGCATAAGGTGGCTGGCGGGTGTCTGTCTCTCCTACTTTAGTCGGATCGGATTCGATGAAAAGGGTCCTTATGAAGGGTAAATAGAAGTTGACAAATCACGTTGTGGTTTTGGCGTAGGTAAGAAACGTTCTTGCTAGAAACCCTATAGAAGCCATGTAAAACTTGCAACAACAATTAGAGGACGTCTAACTTGTTTTTGCAGCATGTGTTTTGTGACGTGGTATGGCCAAGAACGAAGATGTGATGAATGATATATGTGATGTATGAGATTGATCATTTTTTTGTAATAGGAAATCACGACTTGCATGTCGATGAACTTGACAACCGGCAGGAGCCATAGGAGTTGTCTTTATTATTGTATGACCTGCGTGTCACTGAATAACGCCATGTAATTACTTTACTTCGTTGCTAAACGTTAGCTATAGTAGTAGAAGTAATAGTTGGCGTGACGACTTCTTCAAGACACGATGATGGAGATCATGATGATGAAGATCATGGTGTCAAGCCGGTGACAAGATGATCATGATGCCCCGAAGATGGAGATTCAAGGAGCAAGATGATATTGGCCATATCATGTCACTTTAATTGATTGCATGTGATGTTTATCATGTTTTTGCATCTTGTTTACTTAGAACGACGGTAGTAAATAAGATGATCTCTCACTAAAATTTCAAGTAATGTGTTTCCCCTAACTGTGCACCGTTGCTAAAGCTCGTTGCTCCGAAGCACCACGTGATGATCGGGTGTGATAGGTTCTAACGTTCGCATACAACGGGTGTAAGACAGATTTACACACGCAATACACTTAGGGTTCACTTGACGAGCCTAGCATGTACAGACATGGCCTCGGAACACGGAAGACCGAAAGGTCGAACACGAGTCGTATAGAAGATACGATCAACATGAAGATGTTCACCGTTTTTGACTAGTCCGTCTCACATGATGATCGGACACGGACTACTCGATTCGGATCGTGTATCACTTAGATGACTAGAGAGATGTCATTCTGAGTGGGAGTTCATTAAAATTTGATTAAGATGAACTTAATTATCATGAACTTAGTCTAAATTCTTTACAATATCTCTTGTAGATCAAATGGCCCACGCTCCAGTTTCCCTCAACTTCAACGCGTTCCTAGAGAAAACCAAGCTGAAAGACGATGGTAGCAACTATACGGATTGGGTCCGTAACCTGAGGATTATCCTCATAGCTGCGAAGAGAACATATGTCCTAGAAGCACCGCTAGGTGATGCACCCGCTCTCCCGGCGACCCAACACGTTATGAACGCCTGGCAGTCGCGTAGTAATGATTACTCCCTGGTTCAGTGCGGCATGCTTTACAGTTTAGAATCGGGGCTCCAAAAGCGTTTTGAGCACCATGGAGCATATGAGATGTTCGAAGAGCTGAAAATGGTTTTCCAAGCTCATTCCCGAGTCGAGAGATATGATGTCTCCGACGCATTCTACAGCTGTAAGATGGAGGAAAACAGTTCTGTCAGTGAGCACATCCTCAAGATTTCAGGATTGCACAATCGCTTGTCTCAGCTGGGAATGAATCTCCCAGATGAAGCGGTCGTTGACAGAATCCTCCAGTCGCTCCCACCAAGCTTCAAGAGCTTCGTGCTGAACTTCAATATGCAGGGGATGGAGAAGTCCATTCCCGAGGTGTATTCGATGCTCAAATCAGCGGAGGTAGACATCAAGAAAGAACATCAAGTGTTGATGGTCAATAAAACCACTAAGTTCAAGAAAGGCAAGGGTAAGAAGAACTTCAAGAAGGACGGCAAGCAAGTTGCCGCGCCTGGCAAGCCTGTTGCCGGGAAGAAGCCAAAGTATGGACCCAAGCCTGAGACAGAGTGCTTTTATTGCAAGGGAACGGGTCACTGGAAGCGGAACTGCCCCAAATACTTAGCAGACAAGAAGGCCGGCAACGTCAAAGGTATATATGATATACATGTTATTGATGTGTACCTTACCAGCACTCGTAGTAGCTCCTGGGTATTCGATACCGGTGCAGTTGCTCACATTTGTAACTCAAAACAGGAGCTGTGGAATAAACGGAGACTGGCGAAGGATGAGGTGACGATGCGCGTCGGGAATGGTTCCAAGGTCGATGTGATCGCCGTCGGCACGCTACCTCTACATCTACCCTCGGGATTAGTTTTAAACCTCAATAATTGTTATTTAGTACCAGCTTTGAGCATGAACATTGTTTCTGGATCTCGTCTTATGCGAGATGGCTACTCTTTCAAATCGGAGAATAATGGTTGTTCTATTTATTTGAGAGATATGTTTTATGGTCATGCCCCGCTAGTCAATGGTTTATTTTTGATGAATCTCGAACGTAGTGATACACATATTCATAGTGTAGATGCCAAAAGATGTAAAGTTGATAATGATAGTCCCACATACTTGTGGCATTGCCGCCTTGGTCATATTGGTGTCAAACGTATGAAGAAGCTCCATTCAGATGGACTTCTAGAGTCTCTTGATTATGAATCATTTGACACGTGCGAACCGTGCCTCTTGGGCAAGATGACCAAGACTCCGTTCTCCGGAACAATGGAGCGAGCAACCAACTTGTTGGAAATCATACATACCGATGTGTGCGGTCCAATGAGTGTTGAGGCTCGCGGAGGCTATCGTTATGTTCTCACCCTCACGGATGACTTGAGTAGATACGGGTATATCTATTTGATGAAACACAAGTCTGAGACCTTTGAAAAGTTCAAGGAATTTCAGAATGAGGTTGAGAATCAACGTGACAGAAAAATAAAGTTCTTGCGATCGGATCGTGGGGTGAATATTTAAGTCATGAATTTGGCACACACCTTAGGAGCTGTGGAATTGTTTCACAATTGACACCGCCCGGAACACCTCAACGTAACGGTGTGTCCGAACGTCGAAATCGTACTCTGTTGGACATGGTGCGATCTATGATGTCCCTCACCGATTTACCGCTATCTTTTTGGGGTTATGCTTTAGAGACTGCCGCATTCACTTTAAATAGGGCTCCGTCAAAATCCATTGAGACGACTCCATATGAACTTTGGTTTGGCAAGAAACCGAAGCTGTCGTTTCTGAAAGTTTGGGGTTGCGATGCTTATGTCAAGAAACTTCAACCTGAAAAGCTCGAACCCAAATCGGAAAAATGCGTCTTCATAGGATACCCAAAGGAAACTATTGGGTACACCTTCTACCACAGATCCGAAGGCAAAGTCTTTGTTGCCAAGAATGGATGCTTTCTGGAGAAAGAGTTTCTCTCGAAAGAAGTGAGTGGGAGGAAAGTAGAACTTGATGAGGTGACAGTCACCACTCCTGTACCGGAAAGTAGCGCAGCGCAGGAAACTGTTCCTGAGGTGCCTGCACCGACAAGGGAGGAAGATAATGATAATGATCATGAAGATACAGATCAAGTTACTACTGAACTTCGAAGGTCCACAAGGGCGCGTTCCGCACCAGAGTGGTACGGCAACCCTGTGCTGGAAATCATGTTGTTAGACAACGGTGAACCTTCGAACTATGAAGAAGCGATGGCGGGCCCAGATTCCAATAAATGGCTTGGAGCCATGAAATCCGAGATAGAATCCATGTATGAAAACAAAGTATGGACTTTGGTGGACTTGCCTGATGATAGGCACGCCATAGAAAACAAATGGATATTTAAGAAGAAGACAGACGCGGATGGTAATGTGACCATCTATAAAGCTCGACTTGTCGCTAAGGGTTATCGACAAGTTCAAGGGATTGACTACGATGAGACTTTCTCTCCCGTAGCGATGCTGAAGTCAGTCAGAATCATGTTAGCTATTGCCGCATTCTATGATTCTGAGATATGGCAAATGGACGTCAAAACAGCATTCCTTAATGGCTTCCTCAAGGAAGAGTTGTATATGATGCAACCGGAAGGTTTTGTCGATCCAGAGAACGCTAACAAGGTATGCAAGCTCCAGCGCTCGATTTACGGGCTGGTGCAAGCATCTCGGAGTTGGAATATTCGCTTTGATGAGGTGATCAAAGCGTTTGGCTTTATACAAACTTATGGAGAAGCCTGTATTTACAAGAAAGTGAGTGGGAGCTCTGTAGCATTTCTCATATTATATGTGGATGACATATTGCTGATGGGAAATGATATAGAATTCTTTGAAAATGTAAAGGCCTACTTGAATAAAAGTTTTTCAATGAAGGACCTTGGAGAAGCTGCTTACATATTAGGCATCAAAATCTATAGAGATAGATCGAGATGCCTCATTGGTCTTTCACAAAGTACATACCTTGACAAAATATTGAAGAAGTTCAATATGGATCAGTCAAAGAAAGGATTCTTGCCTGTTTTGCAAGGTATGAGATTGAGTAAGACTCAGTCGCCGACCACGGCAGAAGATAGAGAAAAGATGAGTGTCATTCCCTATGCTTCGGCGACAGGATCTGTCATGTATGCCATGCTGTGAACCAAACCTGATGTGAACCTTGCCATAAGTTTGGTAGGGAGGTACCAAAGTGATCCCGGTACGGAACACTGGACAGTGGTCAAGAACATCCTGAAGTACCTGAAAAGGACTAAGGATATGTTTCTCGTTTATGGAGGTGACGAAGAGCTCGTCGTAAAGGGTTACGTCGATGCTAGCTTCGACACAGATCTGGATGACTCTAAGTCACAAACCGGATACGTGTATATTTTGAATGGAGGGGCAGTCAGCTGGTGCAGTTGCATGCAAAGCGTGGTGGCAGCATCTACATGTGAAGCGGAGTACATAGCTGCTTCTGAAGCAGCGCAGGAAGGAGTCTGGATGAAGGAGTTCATCACTGACCTAGGAGTCATTCCAAGCGCGTCAAGCCCGATGACTCTCTTCTGTGACAACACTGGTGCTATTGCTATTACCAAGGAGCCCAGGTTTCACAAGAAGACCAAGCACATCAAGCGCCGTTTCAACTCCATCCGGAATTATGTTCAGGATGGAGATATAGATATTTGTAAAGTGCATACGGATCTGAATGTAGCAGACCCGTTGACTAAACCTCTTTCACGAGCAAAACATGATCAACACCAGAACTCTATGGGTGTTCGATTCATCACAATGTAACTAGATTATTGACTCTAGTGCAAGTGGGAGACTGTTGGAGATATGCCCTAGAGGCAATAATAAAAGCATTATTATTATATATCCTTGTTCATGATAATTGTCTGTTATTCATGCTTGAATTGTATTGTACGGAAACAGCGATACATGTGTGAATACATAGACCAAAATGAGTCCCTGGTAAGCCTCTAGTAACCAGCTCGTTGATCAACAGATGGTCACGGTTTCCTGACCATGGACATGAGATGTCAGTGATAACGGGATCACATCATTAGGAGAATGATGTGATGGACAATACCCAAACTTGAGCATAACACGAGATCGTATAGTTCGTAATGCATAAGCTTTTCGGTGTCAAGTATTTATTCCTTAGACCATGAGGTTGTACAACTCCCGGATACCGTAGGAGTACTTTGGGTGTGCCAACCGTCACAACGTAACTGGGTGGCTATAAAGGTACGCATCGGGTATCTCCGAAAGTGTCTGTTGAGTTGGTACGAACCGAGACTGGGATGTTGTCACTCCGTATGACGGAGAGGTACCTCTGGGCCCACTCGGTAAGACATCATCATAATGAGCTCAATGTGACTAAGTAGTTAGTCACGGGATGATGAATTACGGATCGAGTAAAGAGACTTGCCATAACGAGATTGAACAAGGTATCGGGGATACCGACGATCGAATCTCGGGCAAGTACCGTACCGATGGACAAAGGGAATAACATACGGGATTGAGTGAATCCTTGACACAGTGGTTCATCCGATGAAGATCATCGAGGAACACGTGGGAACCAACATGGGTATCCAGATCCCGCTGTTGGTTATTGACCGGAGAGTGGTCTCGGTCATGTCTACGTGTCTCCCGAACCCGTAGGGTCTAGACACTTAAGGTTCGGTAACGCTAGGGTCATAGAGATTAATGCACGTGGAAACCCGAAAGTTGTTCGGAGTCCCGGATGAGATCCCGGACGTCACGAGGAGTTCCGGAATGGTCCGGAGGTAAAGATTGATATATGGGAAGTCCAGTTTCGGCCAACGGGTGATCTCCGGGGGTCACCGGGAGCGTCCCGGGACCACCGGAGGGGCCCCGGGGGTCCACCGGGTGGGGCCACCCATCCCGGTGGGGCCCCTAGGCCGCAAGGGGATGTGTGCAGCCCTCTGGGCTGGCGCACCACAAGGGGGCCCCACCTCCCCATGCGCATAGGTATAAAACCCTAAGGGGAGGGGGGCCACCACTTGCCTTGGGGGAGGGGGACTCCTCCCTGGCCGCCGCCCCCCCTTGCAGATTGGATCTGCAAGGGGATGGCGCCCCCCTGGCCCCCTATATATATGTGGGGGGGGGAGAGGGCAGCCGCACCTCAGCCCTGGCGCCTCTCCCCCTCCCGTCACACCTCCCAACTCCCACGCAGGGCGCCCGGCGAAGCCCTGCTGCGATCTCCACTGCATCCGTCATCACGCCGTCGTGCTGCCGGATCTCTGACGACTTCTCCTCCCCCCTTGCTGGATCAAGAAGGAGGTGACGTTGCTGCACCGTACGTGTGTTGAACGCGGAGGTGCCGTCCGTTCGGCGCTAGATCATCGGTGACGAAGAACGTGAAGAGTACGACTACTTCGTCCTTGCTTCGTTGAAAGCTTCCGCACGCAATCTTCATAACGGTATGTAGATGCACTCTTAGTTGCTCGTTGCTAGATGTCTCCATAGTTGGATCTTGGTGAAGACGTAGAAATTTTTTGATTTATGCTACGTTCCCCAACAAGAGGGTACAGCCCGGACATGGTTAAAGGGCCTGCTGCCTAACTCCATCGGATCATGGGGTGAGCTGCGTCCCCAGTTTATCAAAATTTTCAAAGACACGTGCAAGCAGTCAATGTCATTGGTAGATTTAGCGGCATGTGTTCAAGGAGAGCAGGAACCTACGAGCGCCTGGGTGCGGCGAATATCAGAAATCCTGCATTCTTCCAATAGCATCAATCCTAGTACGGCGATAGTGACATTGGAAAACTTAGCCGCTCACATCCTGCCGTAGCATCAATAATCTGATCAATACGGGGGAGAGCAAAAGGATCAGTTGGACAAGCCTTGCTTAGGTCTGTATAATCCACACACATCCTCCATGTTCCATTTTTCTTTAACACAAGAACCGGATTAGCCAACCACTCCGGATGGAACACCTCAACTATGAATCCTGCGGCCAAAAGCCTGGCCACTTCCTCACCTATAGCCTTGGGCCTCTCCTCATTGAAGCCGCGCAGGTACTGCTTGACCGGTTTAAACTTCAGGTCAATGTTAAGACTGTGCTCAGCGAGTTCCCTCAGTATACCCGGCATGTCAGAAGGTATGCAAAGATATCCCGATTCTCACGGATGAACTCGATGAGCGCGCTTTCCTATTTGGGGTCTAGGTTAGCGCTGATTTTGAACTGCTTGGATGAATCGCCTGGCATAAAGTCAACTTGCTTGGTCTCCTTTGCCGATTTAAACTTCAACGCCGGATCATGCTCTATAGTAGGGTTTTTTAACGGGGACATATCTGCCGGATCGACGTTGTCCTTGTAGAATTTCAATTCCTCCGTAGCACAGACTGCCTCTGCATAGGCCGCATCTGCTATACGTGGCTGCCAATGCTCGTGCAGTTAGCATGGCAATTGTGGTGGAGCGCAAGGAGGTAGGCAAGGAATATCCGGTTCAGCGCCCGGTTTACTTCATCAGTGAGGTTCTCATTGAATCAAAGCAAAGGTATCCGCACTGGCAGAAGTTGGTGTACCGCGTGTTCATGGCAAACCGAAAGCTGAAGCACTACTTCCAGGGCCACCCAATTACTTTTGTTAGCTCAGCTCCGTTGGGGGATATAATCCAGAACAGAGAAGCCACTGGCAGACTGGCAAAGTGGGCCATTGAGCTTAGCCCACATGGATTGAAGTATGTACCCCGTACTGTTATTAAATCCCAAGCACTGGTAGATTTCATCAACGATTGGACAGAGTTGCAAGCGCCAGAGGAAAAGCCCGATCATACATACTGGACTATTCACTTTGACGGTTCAAGGAAATTAGAAGGCTCGGGGGCTGGAGTGGTGTTAGCTTCCCCACGAGGAGACACGTTTTGCTATGTCCTCCGACTAATGTTCCCTTGTACTAACAATGCTGCTGAGTATGAAGCCCTCCTTCACGGCCTACGGATGGCTAAGGAGATGAGCTTGAGCCGGGTCAAGTGCTTTGGTGATTCAGATCTAGTGGCGCAACGGTTGTCTGGCAAGTGGGACTCTAAAGATCTGCTCATGGCAGCTTACAGGCGAGAAGTTGAAGCAGTCGCAGGATATTTCAAGGGATATTAGGTGGATCACATAGACCGGCGGAAAAATGAAGCGGCCGATAAGTTAAGCAGGTTCGGCTCTCAGCGTAAACCGGTTCCACCCAATACCTTCTTGGATGAATTTCACAGTCCATCGGTTCAGGTACCATCAGAGGAGGATTTGGCTGTTCCTGATCCGGAAGCACAACTAGTCGCAGCGCTTCATGTTATTCCAGATTGGACACTCCCTTACTTGGCGTATATGAGCCGAGGGGAGTTGCCGAATGATGAGGTTGCAGCCAGGCAGATAATCCGGCAATCCAAATCTATGACTATCGTCAACGGAGAACTCCATCACCGCAGCGTTTCTGGGGCATTTCAGCGTTGTGTATCATCGGAAGAAGGCAGTGATATTCTTCGAGAGATACACGAAGGAGATTGTGGTCATCATGCCGGTTCAAAGTCATTGGTAGCCAAGGCTTTTCGTCACGGGTTCTACTGGTTAACGGCCGATGCTGATGCAGAGGATTTAGTCCGGAGATGCGACGCTTGTCAGAAATTTTCACGGCATGCTCTAGTTCCGGCGCAAGAGCTATGGATGATCCCAATTACTTGGCCGTTTGCAACTTGGGGGCTTGATATGGTTGGGCCTTTTAAACGATCCCAAGATCATAAAACCCACCTGTTGGTGGCAGTGGATAAGTTTACAAAGTGGATTGAGGCAGAGCCTATCAGTAAGTGTGATGCGACAACACCGGTTAAATTCATCAAAAAGGTGATTTTCCGGTTTGGCTTTCCACACAGCATCATTAATGATAATGGCACCAATCTATCAAAAGGAGAGATGGAAGAGTTTTGCCGAAGGGAACATATTCGCCTGGATGTATCTTCAGTAGCTCACCCTCAATCCAATGGTCAAGCTGAAAGGGCCAACCAAGAGATCTTGCGAGGCATGAAGCCCCGGCTTATGAATCCCTTGCAAAGGAACACCAGGGCGCTGGGTTGAGGAGTTACCTTCTGTCCTCTGGAGCATCAACACTACGCCTAACAGGTCTACAGGCTATACGCCTTTCTTCATGGTGTATGGTGCTAAAGCGGTTCTCCCTAGTGATATCCGGCACGACTCACCACGGGTGGCGGCTTATGTTGAAGCGGCCAATGAGCAAGCAAGACAGGACAACTTAGACTGGCTGGATGAGGAGCGTGACATAGCAGCGGCACGATCCACAATTTATCAGCAAGACCTGCGCCGATATCACAACCGCCGGGTCAAGACCAGGACGTTCCAGGAGGGGGACCTGGTGCTCCGGCTCATCCAAGACCAGACAGATATGCACAAATTATCCCCACCTTGGGAAGGACCCTTTGTGGTCAGCAAGAACCTACACAACGGTTCATACTACCTGGTGGACGTTCGAGAACATAAAGACTCAAGGACAGCAGAGGAAGAGATGAAGAGGCCGTGGAACATTGCTCTTCTGCGGCCTTACTACACTTCAGCGATGGGCTCCGCTTCATGTATCCTGTATATATTATGATTAATAAATAAACCGGCACCCCCGGTAAACCGAGGGATCAGCCATCTTCTTCAAATATAAGTGTCTTATGGGAGTTCACTTAGGTGATATCCACCTAAAGTTTATTTTTCTTGGCATATATTATTTTCATCAAGAAAACAAGATGCTTTGATCAATCTATTTTGATATGCAGGACAATTCTATAAGGGACCAAACAGGGTTTGCCATACAAGCGCAACTCTCATATAGGTACCCCGCCTCTACGATCACCAGAGGGCTTCCTGTTCAAACATAGGCCGTAGTCGAACCAAAGAGAACATAACCCAACTCACTAGGGGGCTACGTGATCGTATTCGAATCCCAGCTTAACCCCTTTGGTCCAGTGTATATGATCGTATTCGAATCATAGCTTAAACCATGTTTGGCTCCGCCTTGGATCGTATTCGAATCCACTGATCGGCAAAATCTCAAAGCCACTGCGGGCTACGTCATCGCATTCGAATCCTAGCTCAACCCCTTTGGTCCGGTTTGCTGATCGCATTCGAATCAGAAGCCTCTTAAAAATCACAAAGCCACTGGGGGCTACGTGATCGTATTCGAATCCTAGCTTAACCCCTTTGGTCCGGTGTATATGATCGCATTCGAATCATAGCT
>LR738715.1:505189252-505208463 GCA_902687465.1 Secale cereale
AAATCACAAAGCCACTGGGGGCTACGTGATCGTATTCGAATCCTAGCTTAACCCCTTTGGTCCGGTGTATATGATCGCATTCGAATCATAGCTTAAACCCCATTTGGGTCCGCCTTGGATCGTATTCGAATCCACTGATCGGCACAATCTCAAGGCCACTAGGGGCTACATGATCGCATTCGAATCCTAGCTCAACCCCTTTGGTACGGTTTACTGATCGCATTCGAATCAGAAGCCTCTTAAAAACTCTCAAGGCCGCTGGGGGCTACATGGTCGCATTCGAATCCTAGCTCAACCCCTTTGGTCCGGTTTACTGATCGCATTCGAATCAGAAGCCTCGATTCCGAGCCTGGTAGCTCATAAAAAGCCTCGATTTGGAGCCTGGCAGCTCGCAAAAAGCCTCGACTACATGGTCTTATTTGCCAAAGAATGCTTTGTTTTTTGCGATTTTACAAGTTTTTTCTGGTTAACCAAGTTTATTGATCTGGAATTGGGCAACTTCAAAGTTGACCACATATCTACAAAGTTAAAAGTCTGGGTCATGAATACCAGCATGAGTTTAAAGTCAGGGTAATAAATGCCAGCATGGTTTAAACCAGCGTTTATCATAACTCGGAATAGTCATCGGGCAAACGCCAAGAGAGCCAAGAGCCTCATCAGAATCTACACATTCAATTATACCCACCGGTTTAAGGACGTCAGGCACACTTAATCAAAGGTATGAGGTATTTTTGGGTATACAACAGATACTCTTTATGTATATGGGAGCAATATAATAGGTCCGACGGTAAACTGCAGGACATCTTTTTAGCATTCTTTATGCAGATGCAGATAACATAGACGGATCAACCATAGCAGACAAAGGATTAAAATTGGCAGACGCCAAGTCAAGCTGTGACATCCACATTGGGACAAAGACAATGTTTCGAACTATCCTATTACAAGGCACTTGCAGGCCCGGACGGATTAAAGTTTTTTGCAAAAAAATTCAGCAACTATGAATTAAACCGGGCGGTTTATGATTCCTCTTCATGCTGCGAAGGCTGAGGGTCGGCTTGTTCCGGATCTTCTTCATCTTCAGGAAGTGGCTGGAAGTCAGGAACACACTAGTCAATCTTGGAGAGTGCACGGAAGTATATTTCCTCAGTAATAAGATCGGACGGATCAATATCTGGTGCGAAATTATGGCCACGCACTGGCGGGATCAGATTCTCGGTGTCATAAACCGGCCGCTCCACCCGTTCATTTTCTAAGTCATAGGCCGGATGATACCTTGTCAGATCAGCTTCATCGGCAAGTTTGCTGGTGAGGGGGCGCATCTCTTTGGTTAAGGCACGGAGGTCTTCGGCAGAGAAGGTTTATCCATCCTCTTTATTGCTGGGATATCCGTTCATAGCCTCCTCCGGATCAAAGTCTGGAACCCATGCCTTGGCCCGGGTCAGTGCTATAAGAGAGTCGACCCGTGCAGCAGATTTCTTCACTTCCACCAAGCGCACAGGCAAGACAGATAGCTTCTCCAAAGTACCTTGGATGGTAGTTGGGGCCGGTTTCTGATGAGACATTGCACTTATAACCCTTTGAGCGCCGGAATACAGCTGCTCCACTAGGGTATAAGAGGCCTTGAGCTTCTTTCGTACATCATCTCCAAGATGAGTTATGCGTCGCCCTAAATATGTTTGTTAAAGTTAAACCGGAGCAGAACAAGGATTGAAAAGATGAAAATCATATATAGTTGAGTGCTCACCAAAGATAGCAGAGGTCATAAGTTCTATTTGCTGTCTTAAACCGGTCAACTCCTGCGTAACCGGATTAAGGGTAGCCTCAGCATCCTTTGCTCTTTTCTCAAGAGCATTCCTCTGCACCTCCCAGGTGGACCGCTCCGCTTCAAAGTCCTTTTTCAATTTTTCCATGCTGGTTAGGTTCAACACAAGTTCCTCCTTGGCTTTGGCAGAAGCAGTTTCAGTAACAACCAATCTATCCCTGAGTTCAATTACCTCTGCAGCCCTCTGGGTCAAGTCAGCCTACAAGGAAATCAAATGGATTAGAAAGACAAGTCAGACAAGTCTCAAGCATATAAACAAGTTATCCACTTGACACTTGGGGGCTAATGTGCAGTTGAAGTATCAAAAGAGAATTTCAGACAAGTCTCAAGCATACAAACAAGTTATCCACTTGACACTTGGGGGCTAATGTAAGTTCATTCTGCATACACTAGAAGTCCCGGTTCATCTACAACGAAGCTAAACCGGTACTTGGGGGCTACTATGGCCTGAAGACAGGATTACAAAGAACACAAAACAGAGATAAGTAAAGGAAAGGAAATTACCTCGTGCTTATCCATCATCATGTTAACCAACCCGGATTCATAATCGCGGCTGGTAAAGAGCCGGTTCAAATACCCGGAATGAAGTTCCTGGGAACTCAACTGGGCATAGCTGGATAAGTCCGTGCTCCACTTGCCTTTTTCTTGTTGAAGTTTTTCCTCTTTGGCAGTGTGCTTGGCCAAGATGACAGGCTCAGCAGGAGCGGTAAAGCCTAACCCAGTTATCTCAACGTCCGGGGAGGAAGCGGCAGTTTGTCGAAGAGGGGCAGTAGTAGGCGTCGGGCTAACAGGAGCCAGGCTAGCCCGAGGAGGGCTAACCCGGACAGGACTTGCCGGTTCATCTACATTATCTGTATTGTCACCTTCTGGAGCGGTGACATTGTCATGATCCATAGGGAGAGAATCATTAAACTGAGCATCAGGGATGTCTTCTAGAAGGATGGCTGCTTCAGGATCATCAGTCGATTCAGTGGCAGTAGTTTCAGCAGCCACTTTATTTGCCTTTGCCTTCTTGCTAGGCTTCGACTTTCTGATGAGACCAAAGGAACGATAAGAATCATGAAGTCAAAAACATGAAGATAAACCGGATGTTAAAAAAGACTTACCCAGGCACGGTCTTCAGCACAGGGACCTGTGTAGCAGTCGACTCGCCGGAAGAGGACAAAGGAGCCTCCTAATAGTTAGGATCAGACGGTTTAAGCGGTTTATGTATGAGCCCGACTTTTGAATGAAGGAGAGTTGGAGAAAGTAAAACCTCAGAGCAGCGCCCGCGAGCTGGAGTGAGAGGTATTCCAGAGGACTCCACTACATGGCCACTGTGGCGCGTGGTCCGGCGCGCCTCATGCTGCTGCTTCTTCAAAAGAAATTTGGGGTCCAATTGAGCGTAAGGATGAGAAAAAGGGTATTTCCGAGACACCCGGCGGATTTTGGGGGGCAGCGGTTCTAAGTCTGAAGAGAGAAAAATTAACTCAACTTCCGCCGCTTTACTTCCTTCCGCCAGATCCTGTGGAAAGACACTGTTAAATATAAATTTAGATAAAGGGAGGATAAAGCGTACAAGGGTTGATTCATACCTCTGAGTCCGGATCGTCTTCCTCGGGGTGTGAACCGTAGGCGGCAATAACCTTCTTTTTCTTAATATCATACATCTTCCGGCGCGGTTGTTTGGCCGATTTATCTTGAGGTTTCCTCTTCCAGAAGGGGTCGTTGGCCTGTGCAGAAGATAGGAAATAAATGGAAGACAATTGATATGGCCGGATCAGAACGAACAGAAAAGATCAGAAAGAACTTACTGCTGGCGGTTTATTGTTTTCGCAGAATGGAGCTAAACCGGTCCGGCTGCACTCTTCCAGAGAGATGTTGAGCATTTTCTTTGCGGATTAAGCGACTTCTTTTTCAGGAAGTATTATATCAATGTGGCGCTTAGGGTCATCCGGTTTACCAGTATACTCGCACATCAGGCCTGAGCGCCGGCTCAGTGGAAGAATGCTCCAGACAAGCCAATAGCGAACAAAGTCTACTCCGGTTAAGCCGTTGGCCACAAAGGCCCTAAGCTTAGAAAGTTGAGGGGCAAACCGGGCACGGTCTGGGGCGCTGAGGTGTTGCGGCAGGGGATGATCTTCAAGTAGGCGATATGCGCGGTAACCCGGCAGTGGGTTTTCTCCTTCAGGCGAAGTATCTATACAATAGAACCACGTTTGATTCCATTCCTTAGGGTGCGTGTGAAGGGCAGCGTGAGGGAAGCTCACATCCTTTCTCTTTTGAATGCTGACGCCGCCCAATTCTTGATGCGGCCCGTCAGAAAACTCTGTCCGCCGGTTTAAATGCAAAAAGTCTCTAAACAGATCCACTGAAGGTTCTTCCTGAAGATATGCTTCTGAGAAGACTTGAAAATTGCAGACATTTGATATAGAATTCGGACCTACGTCCTGAGGATGGAGCTGAAAAGCGGCTAATACATCCCGGAAGAATTTTGAACCGGGAAGGCTAAAGCCCCGGGCCATGTGATTAAAGAAAACAATGACCTCTCCTTCTTTAGGAGTAGGGGGACATTCATCTCCTAGGGCTCGCCAGTGCAGAACCTCTTTAGGACCCAGAATACCGATTGAAGCGGCATTCGTTAGGTCATCCTCAGTGATGCGGGAACGAGCCCAGTTGCAAGCAACAAACTGCTTGGCCATCGTTCGGAATAAGGAAATGCTGAAAAGTACAGTACAAAATCCGATTTACCAATTGCTGAAGCATAAAACCGGAGCATGGTATAAAATTATGGACCTAATCGACGGTTTAGAGAAGGGACTAATGGCATTGTCAACCCGGAAGCAGATGTGAAGCGAACAACTACCGGTTTATGATAACAGGAAAAGAGGAAGCTAAACCGTCAATTATGGTACGGGCTTGCGTTTAACTCGTTAAAGAAAGTATAGGATTGATTAAACCGGTGAAGACAAACTACAGATCTATAGTGCGAAGGAACAGTTTCCACAGAAGGCTGCAGTAAAAATGGATCTGAGGCATAAGAAAAAGATGAAATAAATTGAAGTCATAGACAGGAAGATCCGTGGAGGTTTTTCTACAGATCAAATCTAAGCTGGTAAACTAGAGGAACTAAAGAGGTGAGCGCGGAGCAGGAGCGCATTCAGAACGAATCTAAATAAGGTTCGAATCTACCGCAAGGTTAACCCACAGGGATGAACAACAAAGCTTCAAAGTTTCATGGCAGAAGCTATGGAAGGAACCCTAGATTGAGATCTACAGTGAGGAAGAAGGAATACCTGATGAAGAAGAGGACGGCGGTGAGTTGCTCTTGACATGATTCAGGGTGATGCAGCGGCCTAGCTAGAGGACGACGACGGGCTCGAAGAGCGGCGGCAGAGCTTCGAGCTACGGAGGAGGACGAAGGCAGAAGGGGGAAAAGAAGGTATGCCCCAGCCGTATTTATAAGCCAAAGGGTGAAAACGGTAAGCGCGGGAATCGAGGAGGCCAGAGATTAGATAAAGATTACGCTGTCGCCTTGATTTTCGGTGCAGCATTTAATAAAGGTAACAGACAGAGGCGAGCATTCAAGTGCAGAGATGACGTCACGACGGACGAAGGAGATTTGAGGAAATGACATCATGGCCGGTTTACAAAGAAGATAAATTGCAGGGAAGAAATTTATGCAAGACTTAGAAGACTGACATGAACAAGTTCAAATCAATCTGGGGCCTAATGTCAGGGATATTACTAGCAGGTATAAACCAGACATGAAGATCCGGATTACACTGACTTACTTGTATTATCACAAGTCCGGTAGAATATGTACAACGTTTACAGCCCATAGAAGTTAGGGCCCATGTGTAAAGCCCACGGTTTGTAAACCGTCATATCATGTAACTTGGGATGTAAGACAGGAAGAGTAGAGACCGAGGCGGACACGTTTATGAGCCGGCCTCGGGACTCTGTAAACCGGGCCGAGCGTTGCCTCCTATATAAAGGAACAACCCTGCGAAGGTTCAAGGAAAAGCAACAACAACTCGAGAGACAGGCAAGCGATCCGCTCCCTGTTCATCGATGCACAAGCAATACCATAACAAACTAGACGTAGGCTTTTACCTTCATCGAAGGGGCCGAACTAGTATAAACCTTCTGTGTCCTTTGTTTGCTTTTACCCCCTTCAAGCTAACCCGCGCGATGGCCTCACACCTAAGTCCTCTAAACCGGACATCTGCCGTGCCAATTCCACAACAGGCGGCACGACCGGCGCTGCTGTGGGTGGCTGGAGCAAGAAGACTAGAGGTTGAAGAAGCACTAAGGCCGTTGGATGGACATCGTACGGTCACTGGAGCTAGAATCGTTCATATTGATTAAGTTGACAAAGCCCTCCATCCCCATCAACTTAGTAGGCCCACAAGTCAGCCTCCCACCGTGGTGGGTCCCAGCTGGCAGGGGGGTATTCATTTTTCTATGCGCCATAAGGAGGCACTTCCTTTCGTGCGAAGATATAGTTGGTGGGTCCAACCTGTCAGCGGAGGGAATGTTTTTTTTGCGAAATACAGAGGCCCTTCCGGCAGGTCCCAGATGTAAGGTAGAGGAATCATTATTTTGCGCGTAATAAGGAGGCATTTCCTTGTGTGCGGTCGTGGACCCAGCTGTCAACCTCTCCACATACAGTCCACTTCCGATGGATGTCGTTCATTGACCACGTTGACCATGCCGCGCCGAGAGCACCAGGGCGGCGGATGACGGCGAGGCCATACAAAGGGAATGACATGGAGCCGGGGAAGACACGGCAGTGGCTGCCCACACGGTGGAGAGTACGAGGGTTGATTGGTTCGGCTACCGTCGCCGAAAAATAACAGGAGGTGTGGGTGAGTAGAGGGATAGACAGGCCAGGGATACGAGCATATGATGGGGCCGTGAGGCCTACCCGGCAGCACTGCCGGCCACAAGCGGAGGGAGAAGGAGGTTCTGACGGCGCTGGTTTGGGCGGCTGGGGCAGGAAGATCAAAGACTGAAGAAGCACGGTTGCCGTTAGATTGACATCTAACGGTCTGACGCTGGTACAGTCCATTGTTGACTAAGTTTATTTTTTGATAAACCTTGTGTACGGATGAACTTAGTGGGCCCACAAGTCATCCTCCGAATCTGTGGCAGATAACATAGAGCCAATTTGCTATTTTTTAATAATTTGCAGCCCATTTGCTAATTCTTAAGTAATTTATTACAGCCCATTTTTTGCCCAGGACCACGGTCAAAAAGTTCAAGCTTATTTTGTATATTTCGGTGCAGTCCGAACTTTTGTAATCCCGAAATGATAAACATTTTTAAGAACTTATTGATTCGCCAAAAAATCGTTTTTTGTAAGCTAATAATACGTGGGACAATTGAGTTGGTTTAAGGGAAAACCAGTGGTAAAAAAATCAGCGTTGGGAGGGAAAACAACAGCAAAAATAAGGATGTAAATATGAAAAGTGAATTTTATGTATTTTGAATATAATGATACGTGTATATGAACTAGTAAAACTATAGGTAGAGATTAGAAAACGGATGTAGGACATGCGTTTCAAGAGGAAAATAGAACTGGGCTGTGTGTTTGATTCAGTAAAAAAAAGTGCATGCGGATGTTGTAAGACAAAATATAACTAACGTTGGCGGGCCAGAGGCCAGTAGATACCTGCTGGATCTTTGTGCCCCGTTGTCGTCATGGGCTAGGCCTGTTAAAAACAAAACCAAGCCTGGGCAGTCTACAGCCCAATTGAAACTTGCTCGACCTAAAAAACAATATACGTGCTCAATAAACGAGATAATTCTGCAAGTACAGACTGATAACTGGGATGCAGCATAGATATTGTTTTTTCATCGTGATAATAAGAGCATGCACTTGTTTCGAAAAATGTGGAGAACTAGGAATTCGAATGGCAGGTGCTTACGCTACCTATCAAATAAAAATCAAGTGCCTGAAAATTCGTTTCGAAACAAATGATTCAGCTTTAACTCCACGTCGAACTTCGGCATGATGGTTGGAAGCAAATGCCAAGTTCATACCAAAAGATCGTTAACAACAATACCAACTTGCGAACGACAAGGTAGTACAAGTACCAATACCAAACTAACTTATAATCTTTTTACTCCTGGCCCTAGTGTTCGTCTGGTAGAAAATCTTGTAGAGGACCAACTCCCGCTCCTTCTCTTGCTCCAGGTCCCCGAGGTGGTACTGGTGCATCACCCAGTTGGTCCTCCGCTAGTCGAAGTTCTGGTTGGTGTGCAGCACCAGAACCTTTTTGCTGCCCGTCTGTCGGCCGTTGACCATTACCGGCAAGGTATTGCCGGTGTTGTGCCACATCGCGTGCATGCCGCACTCCGACTGTATCTTGCCACGCGTCCAAGTGCCCCTTTTAAACGCTCTGGAATTGTGCTGGAAGAAATGCTTGCTTAGGCCAGTCAGTTTGATACTTGCAATATTGTCGAATACAAGTTTTAGTGTATGTAGTTGGCATTTTCATAACATCTTTGGCATGTTGCAGTCACTTGTTTCACTTTTTATTAACTGTCAAATTGTAGTTGCTTCACCAGGTTTGCATCTAAAAAGAAAAATAGAGCTATAAACAAAAGGAATATGTTTGTGCAAGTAGACGGTCGATCGGTGTCTTACCTGGAAGTTTCTCAGGATGGGTGTAGCATATGCTGTGCTCGCTATCGATGGTTGGTATCAACAAATCAATGAGAGGGTGAGATCTCGTGCTGTCAGCACTCACATTGGCCTCAAGGTTCTCAATCAGCTCCTGATCCGTGGGATCGAACATGACGCCAGCCGGCAGCACCGGCCAATCCTTCTTCAACTTGCATGTGTTAATTCCAGTTATATGGTACTCAATGTATGATCAATCGACTGTTTTAAGTGAATGATGAAAGATTTCGACAGATAAGTGGTACTCCAAATCTGAAGTCTAGAATACCCGAACGCGCCGCCGGGATTCTAGTGCACCTCACGCATCATGTTGTCACGTCAATTCAATGTGTGGACATGATGAATAATTTGACCGACATATACTAGTACTGCTACTGTACTACTTACTAGTCATATTTTAACCATAGGTTTAACTAACAAGTACGCACTTGAAGCCTAAGTGATATATATATATATATATATACCGCACAGCTTCAAACTAACAACAGTACATAATATCCAACAAAAGAGGGTCTTGCTACTATTGGAATTTTGCTAGTAGGCCTTTGGCCTCATATTTCCAACAGCTACAGCAGCAGAATACATGGCTCGGTCTACATATCAGTACGAATCAAATTGTCCATATTTGCTGTTGGCATGAACCACATCGCCGGATGTCGTGTTTGGAAAAGTCATCCATCACATGGAAGCTTGATGCCTTTCACACACTGAAGATTATCTGGCAACAAGCTGTGTTGACGAATCTCTCGATATGGTGATTCATGAAACCCATGGTATGATGTGTAAACACAGCCCCCCTTAGCGAATGGAAGTTGCATAGCATGGTAATCATTGCCAGTGATATGATCAATGATTGGTTAGATGATCGGAAAATTGAGCCCGAGGAACATGGAGTGGTTGCCGAGGTTGTAAACCCGCCTCCAGTTGAATACGCCTGGCCCAACGGAGCTGTGATCTTTCTCGAACACGAAGCAGCCATAGCCATCAATGTCACGAACATCCCACGCATTGGACTGCATGATGTTTGATGAAATGGTTTGGTCAATTTGGTACGTGCAAATGAGCATCAAATGACCACCGTCATCTGAACAAGCGATAAACCACCATCCATCGGCTAGTATGATTCCAGATCCTGGAATCATGAAGGCCAGCGCATTTGCGTCTGCTTTAACAATTCAAATTGGAGTCCAAAAGGACAAACATAAACAATCATGTTCAGAGTATGTGTGGAATTAAGATTATTATAACAGTGACACATATCATAGACAAGGAATTTCAATGCCGTGGTCATAATCATACCCGAAGTTAAAAAAATAAGCCAATGGCTATCATATTCTAGCAATATATCATGGTTCAAACATCATGTAACAATGAGAGGAAAACATATATGACAGGGCCTACTCATATTCTACCATAGCACTTACTACAGTTATCATATTAACTCTAAGCAATAACAAGCGTTGTTATAAAAATCCTGGAAAGAGAGTAACATATAGCAATCATGATGTTATACTCATAATATATATTCTAACAATCATTAGATACCAACTATACTCATATCAACTCTAACAATAACATGTGTGGTCATGAAATCTAGGAAATGAGAGGAACATATAGCAATGATGTGGCTATAGACATACTATATATTCTAAATTTGTAACAATGAACAGGCAGTCGTATTCTTAAGGTAAAGATCAAATGAGATATAATAATTACACGACGATAGATTCCACCAGTATAGGCAGCCAATCTGTGCGTCGACCGCATAAACGATGCCATCATGCACTAAAGCATCAGACAGAAGTGTTAGGTAAAGAGGATCGACGATGAGCCATAACCATGTATGCCGACCTGATTCCAGATATACTAATACCATGTTGAACATGACAGTGAGCTTGTAATCCATGTAGTCTTCTGATGGTGTGGGCACTTCATAGATTACAACATTCAACAAAGAGAGGTCGAGCCAAAAGCTCGACGCGTCTCGTGCGTAGTAGGCAGGAGTGTCCGGCGGGCCACGAGGCTCGATGGTGGCGGTATCCAAAGATGGAAGGGTGATCTCTCGCTGGGTGTAGATATCCACGAGACGCCACGGACTACCGGATTGGTGGAAGAGGATGATCAAGTTGGCATTCATGCCCGCCTAGTAGTGGCCGTGCATGAAGGACATGTGGACGGGTAGTGGTAGCATGTCGAGGGGCACCACGGCAACCTCCGTAGGATCGTCAAGTCGGTGTCTGGGCCACCTGCGAGGATCGGGCATCAGCAAGCAGGGTGTCTTGAAAAGAGCCGGCCGGTTGCAGACGAGTAGACGGTACAAAGACACTAAGCATGCGGCCAGACGGACGGTGCTGAGTAGGTCCATATGATGACAGATCTGCTCCAAGAGAATATCGGGGAGGGAATTCCAATCGCGGCTCTGCGTGTCAGTCGGTTCTGCCATTGGGGTTTTCGGTGCCTGCGAGCCAGCGGGGAAGTGGATTTAGGCGGGCGAGCGAAGAAGCTTCTCCTCGTGTGGCCGAGCAGTGAGCGGGGGGATATGGTACGCGCGAGCTACCAAGGAAGATACCGTGGGCGGGCGAGCTGAGAGCGGGGGGGAATGGTGTACGGCCGACGATGGGGAAGAGAGGAGGAAGAAGAGTGGAAGACGGGGAAGAAAGTGCATTAAATCTCAATTCTACTACTACTATCAGGATATACCGTCCTTCGGAGTGTAAATAGTTACACCGATGACATATGTGTCTACCACAAGAGGGCCCATACGTCAGTTAATGGAGGACAGAAGCGTGCTCTACTGGCAAACATGATGGGAGTACTGGGTACGGCTGATTTAGTAACACCAACATGCTGGTTCAGCTTATTAATTAAGTGTCCCATCTGCTGTAGCGTGTATTGTCACTTCACTACGAAGACTAGTTGAATAGTTCTCTCTGACCGAGATGGGGAATAATGGATCGCGAAGACTTCCTTTCCTATGTCTCTACGCTCACTTCACTCATTTTGCTCTGTACATAGTCACTTGTTGAAATCTCTAGAAAGACAAATACTCCATATTTGGGAACAGAGGGAGGATTTTACTCCGTATTTGGGAACAGAGGCAGGATTTTACTCCGTATTTGGGAACGGAGGGAGTATCACCATATGGAGGGAACAGAGGAAGCTTGAAATATGAACATGTCAATGGGAGGTAGTAATCCCCATGCATGCATGCATGCAACATGCAACACTCACACGTACACAAGGACGCACGCAACACTCACGCACCCATGCGTCACACAGCACACGACGCAACACACACGCTCACGCTAAAGTGCTCAACCTACTCCCTACGTCCGTGAAAGACTGTACATTTAGAGATTTACACATTGACCAGGTCATAATTAACGCCCAAAAGTAGCAAACTTATGTGTGGATGCGACCATTGAGAGAAGAAGATTAAATGAAGGTCGTTGCATGCTGTAATTAAGGATAGACATGTAACCTATACCTAGAGCACAAGTTGGTGCATTAGTCAATCAATATCGATTTATATTAAAGGCTAAATGCATTAGAAGTGTAGATGTACTACACTCTTTGTTTTTAGCTGATTTCTTTGCTCTGCCAACTGACAGGTGGGACCCAGAAACTAGGTGACAATTTAACCACTCAACAAAGTGCCACGTCGACTATGTGGCCGGTTAGTAGGGTGCAATACGGTGCTCTACGATGAGCTAGTGATCGTATAATCACTACAAAACTATATATAGTGATCGTAAAGAGCGTATTGTTACATACGTTGACTGCCAGTTTATTTTTCTCGTTTCAAATTAAGCCATATTAACCGGAAAGGACGCAGTATGGACTAGTACTAGTACTGCTTTGATGTGTCCCGTCGACTCGCCGAACGAGGAGAAGCTTGCTTACTACGCCTCTCCCTCGCCCACGCGTGCGGTGGTTCACAGGACGAGGAGAGGGTTTTGACTACACCACCCTCTCCCTCTCCCTCTCCCTCGCGGTGGACGTGCATTAGTTCAATTGGTGTCAGATTGCCAGAAGCATAATGTGTACTATAGTATCATCATTGTTGGACCTTCCGAAGAGGCGAAGAGCCATGTGCATGGTTCACACGAGTACGAACTGTTGAACCTCCCGAAGAGGCAAAGAGCCAAGCGCAAGGTTTTATAGGAGTGGTCGTCCTAGTAGGAGCGTACTACATGGAGTACAACTATAGCGAACGATGCTACTATATGATGCCACCATGTCACGTATATCCAAAGATGTGCCACTTTTTTTTCTCATGGAGCGTGTTGGAGCCCATGCAACAACCACACAAGTTGCACGTACACATAACACATTTACTAGTAATAAATTCTGAAAGACAAATGCTAGTATGCCACACAAGTTCATCTCCAGTTCATGTGATAAATTTGTGCACTACCAGTCTACATATTTCAGAGTGCTACCGTTCACAATTTATCGTACTCCACTTACACGTTATAGATGTGCTACATGTCCTCCTCCAGGTTCCAGTCCCAGGTGTTCTTCATGGATGGCATGATCCATAGCGGTGGGCAACGGGAATCATTGTCGCAGCTTTCTAGTCCGGTTCCACACGATCGAGACTCATCCAAGCTGAAGCGGCATAAATCAGGAATAGCGTGTCCCAGCATGTCGTGCATCCGGCGGTGCCCACTGAAGACACAAGGATGCTTCATGAACGGCAGGCCTTTCGTGTCATTCACGGAAGGTGGCATCCGCTTCACAATGGGGTAGCTGTCCCCAATGAAAAGCGAGTACTCTCCAAGAGTGTTCCTCGGCAACCACGTAGCATCACGGGGGTCGAACTCGGCGCCGTTCATCTGGTACACGCGGCATCTCAGATCTGGACACATGGTGATGTACATAGTCAAGGTCCATGCATAATAATGTTGTGCTCAAATATGGCGGTCAATAATACTCCGGTATAGAGGAAGTAAAATAACCGACTTATTATATATAGACACTCTTGGCTACATGTATGAGATAGTAAGACATGGAAAAACAAAAATGGTGGCAGCTAGTGGGTTCATGTCTTCAATGGCCTAGCTAGCTATACGCGTCCTCCAAGGTAAAAAGTACTCCTACTTGTACGTAAGTAGAGTACTAGTACAACAATGAAAGAGAAGGCGAGAGGGTTAAAAAATGGAATACGTGGGTAGAAGGTGACAGTCCGATCATGGTAGATTGTGTGACCATGTTGCACATCAGTGGTACCATGGGTAACGACTGCTAAGATAGTTGATCCCAATATGCCATAATCAGCTACAAGGTTCCAGGTTAGACCAAATCCCGGATGCAAATGCACATCCAGGATCGGCGATCTTATTTTGATGGAGGGATGACTGGTCCCTACAAAATAATGGTATACTGTTAGGGATGCAAATGATGGTTTGTGCATTCTGTTTGTAAGCTCCCGTACCGTAGGATGGCAACCAGATGAAACAAGTCCCCTGGCTTGTCACCGCGAAGATGCGGCCTAGATGGCGCATGGCGGCTTCGAACGTGTATGGGTACAAATCTGCCACCGACAACATGCGCCAGCCTATGCCGTTAGTGCCTCTTGCATTGATGGCAATCCTTATGTCGAACACCGCAATGAGATAGTAATCATCGTAGCCGCATTGCTTTGTCGGCGGCTTTGCAATTGCTCTTTTCTTCAATCTCATGTAGGCATCATCATACGTATTCAAACCCAGCCAGTCCGGAGGGCCAATCCCAATGGTGGAGAAGGGGTCTACCGGAATGGCCGCACTGATGTGGATGTCGTGCAAAATGGTGGTGGTATCCGGCCGGAGGTATGCAAGCCAATCTTCATTGGCACCGACCCAGACCTATATATAAGACGGTGGGCAGCGGAGAAATTACAGGATGGAAATGGAATAACTAAGTACTACATGATCAAACTCCATTATTGACCTGCTCATCGGACAAAATCCGACTACCTCTCAACGTCGGCAACTCTAGCGGAGTCAACGTGCAAGCATGGCCAGGGAGCGGTGGACTATTCGAAGGATTGTCCCATAGGAGAACCTTCTCCTCGAGGACGCATGGAAGACCAACAAGCATGGCCTTTTCCCAAGCCATTTTAAGCATCCTCTTGAAAAAGTTGGTGCATGAAGCACCGAGTCTTGCGACGGTGAGGACGTCGGAGCGGTGTGCGATTTCTCCCAGAGGATTGTCGTCCAAGGTCTCCTAGCCCCGACAAGGAGGAGAACCGCCTGGCGTATCCATGGGAGAAGCGACGAACTACCTTCTCTTCGGGGGGGAGGGGAACTGGCGAGGAGGATATAAGACCGTAGTAACCACAGGGCCTCGTCCCTTCCAACTGCAGCAAAGAGGTGAGGCCATTATTTACTACTAGTACTAGCATTATGGGACGTTATGGGATTGCATTATACCGTAAATAAAAGCACTAGTAAGAAATTTTTGGCACTAGCTAGTAGTTTTTGTTGTGGATTATGAAATTTTGGGTATGTTTTTGATGCAAATTTTTTGTACACACCAACTAGTGTCAAAAAACGCCTTACATTATGTGACGGAGGAGTACGTACTCGTACTATAGTAGTACTAGTACTGCTATCTCAACTAGTAGTGCGAGGGTACTACTAGTGCTATGTACTGTACTTCTAGTATAGTGCACCAGTTTTGAACTCTTGAATCTCAGGGCCAAGGAGCTACAGTTGGAAGTGGAGGGTACTACTGTTCTCCAGAACCATCGATGTACTATCAATGCAAGGAAAGTACACCTGCATAGTGGCCTAGTGGGTACTCTCGATGCTCTATTCAGCAGCTCCTCTCACGTAGCTGGCATGCTTAGGCCCTCCACTACTACCGGTGTCCGACATTGCCCAGCCGATGCCATATGTAGGCCAAAACCAGTGCGAAATTCACTTTTTGAATATTTGGCACCGGTGTCCTACATTGCCCAGCCGATGCCATATAAAAATTTCAGGGCATCGATGCTTGTACTTGCTCCAACGCCATATTTCGTTGAGGCAATAAACAAAGCAACCACTGTACTTTTGCATGCGAAGCAGCCACTGATTTGAGTTGATATATTACTAGTTTATAGCTAGGTGGGCCAGAGGTGGATGGATGCCAAATCCTTCACGTTGTGGTGCCGGTGCTAAATATTTTTCATTTGGCATCGAAGTGTATGTGGCAAACTTTTTAGATTTCTGCCACCGAACACATAGTGGAGGGCCTCAACCGCTCCTCTCACGCACACACTAGCAGCCTGTTTATCAGTGATGGTTACTGCGGGGGAAGAACATTTGAGTTATTTGATACAACGAGACTAGGCTTTTCCCTTCCATTTGTGGAGGTGCAATGAATCTCGTCGAACTTTGTTAGTAGTTCTTCTTTATGAATGAGATGAAGCAAAGCTTTTGCCTCCGTTTCAAAGAAAACACGTCAAGAGGAATTTCTTTTATAGTAGAGCCGATAATGGAGTGAAGTCCATGTGTGCAACGCCACAAGCTACAGAGTAGTAGTAGAGCACTTTACGTACAGAGTCATATTGCAGAGTTCCCAATGCCCCGCTAGGCTTTTTCGGCTCCTCGGACTTAATTGGGAAGCCCTAGTTTAAATATGCTACTAGTTGATGTGGAAGCTGCAAGGGAGGTGCGGCTAGGGCAAGCACGCGAGCCACGAGATGCTGGGAAGAAAAACCCATTCATGTGGCTAGGCTATCCAGTGCACCCAGATTGTGGTGCCGCACGTCCGTTTGACTTCAAAACTCAAACTACCCGTGTAAAATATTGGCTCGCAGCGAAGTTACTATTTAAAAAAGTCCACCGTGCGTTTGGCCGGGATCGAACCGACAAAACGAGGTATACAGTCCCGCGACCACTGGTAGTACTCGTTGGAGTACAACGCAACCTAGAATCGCCTTTTGTCGCTAGTAGTACATTGTTACTTGCAAGAAACCCCTAATAATGCAAGAAACCACTAATAATGCCAAGAAACCACTACCACTTGCATACGTGGTAGAATTAAGACATGACTACCTTATCAACCATTGTACATGCTCTTACCAACCAGCCCTACCAAGAAACGACTACTCTACAAAGTGCTGTTATAGGCACGTTTCAACCCATGGCCCTGTTTGGATACATTTGTTGTCAATCTAACCCTACCATCCAAACACCACTTTGGTCAGAGTTATTTCAGGGTTAGAATATAAACACTGACTTAGAGTATCCAAACAGGGCCCACGTCGCCCATTAAGTCAATGCCTTTTATTCGACCGGGTATTATTACTTGTGGGACCCACATGTCAGTCTGCACAAAAATCCCCGAGTGACCTCCTACGTCCGGCCCATCCACATAGTCATCCTCGGTCATGGGACGCAACTACCGCCGCTGGCAAAAGGCGAGGTTAAAACCGCCGGCGGTGCGGAGCCCATCTTGCGGCAGCCCGGATGCCAGCTCCGTCCAGTGCTCGTGGCCGCTAGCTAGCCAAGATAGCTCCGTCCAGCTGCTTGTCTGCAAGGTTTGCTAGCTAGATTAGCGCTGCTGCTTGCTCGCGCGCGCCGCGCTAAGGCCAGCCATCTGGCTCGAGAGAAGGCCAGCGCGGCGTCTTGCTCTCTCGTGAGTCATGCTCGGGCTAGCCTGGCAACCCGTGCGGAGGCGAGCGCGGCGTCCGGCCCGTCCGGCGGAGCGGCAGCCAACTCGCTACTCACCGGCGCCACCGACGAACACGCATCACTACTGTTTGAAGTAATGTTCAGGAAAATAATGATTTGAGGGGGAATAACAGGATAGAAGGTCAGATGTGGGTCCTAGTGTCAACGGTTAAACAAAATGTGTTGGTTTAAGCTGCCTCGTCAGCACGGATGTGTTGGCCAACCCTCTCATAAATGGGTTTAAACTAACCTATTCGGTAGGTAGTAGTTTTTGGCATGGATTAAGAAATTTTGGGTATGTTTTTTCTATTTAAGAACTTTTTGAAGTATTCTTCCTAGGGCTGGTTGAAAGTGGTAGTTTGTTGTTAAATACTCTACATATTGTAAGTAGGAGTGAAAGTAAAGGTTTGGAACCCAATAAGCAAGGCTAGTTACATAGTGCATATGTGTACATGATTGAAAGTAAATGTCAACCATGAGTGACTAATATCTTGATGGAAAACTCGAAACTATGGAATACTAGGGAATTTTTTTTGCATGGTTGGAAATACTAGCAATGTTCATGTGCGTTGCAACGAATCATAATTAGAATAATACTTATTCACAAACTTGATACAAAACACTCTAATTTTCATATACATATATCACTAGAGATATATTATGTTTCAATTAGAATATATTCTTTGGGCTGTTTTAGTGAGGTCAGGGAGGGATGTGGTTGGTTTTAAGATACTAATTATGGGTTTTTCTGCAAATTGGTAGACAAGTGAGATGTCTGTGAGAAAAGGCAACAACTTACCTCATAGTCGTTAGATGTAGATCTAATGGTCACAAACGACGGATGGCAGACACACCATCATCACCAACTTAGTCTTCTGTAGGAGTACTAGCAAGATCCGTGCATTACACGGAACATCAAGATGCATTTTTTTTTATTAAAACACTCGCTGTGATTGACCCATGCGGGAGTAATCCCATGTGTAAAAACTAATGATATCTCGAGAACTAGGAGATAAGGTGAAGAGGAGTGGGGCGTGGTGGTGACTGGTGGTCGGACTGAGCGGAGGCATGGGGATTGACGACGCCGGCAGCGGCCACCAGGCCAGTTTGTTCCAGAGGCTTCCGTTCTTACTTGCTCAACAATGAGGTTGTTGGAGACAAGGATGAACGAGGGAAGGCCTTGTCTGCAAATGTGGAGAGGGGTGCGGGTATCTATTAGTTTACTTTCCATCAGTCAGATATAGATTGGACGGTCTATATTGCAAGATGGCACGCGTACCATCATCACCAACTCGATTTTTTTATAAGAGAAGAAATATAAGTATGGAGATACAAATGTATTATCAATACTTGTTTCCGTAAACTAGCATCTAAATTCTATTCAACGCCTCAACATGTGAGGCCTTAGCACAATGACTTCTCGACTGTGTAAAACAAATGTTTTCCCATCACCGATAAGGAGGGGCTGACGGCGGCGCGCTTTTTGGCTTGCTCTAGTCCTAGTAGTCATACTAGGTGGTCTAAGCACGTGTAGATTTATTCTTTTTCACGTCTCGTGTTCGCCGTACTGCCGCGATTGTTGATGAATAGACGGTAAGTTATTCACGGGGAAACCCTTGTTGAGTGTGTTTGCGAGAGAGAGAGAGAGAGAGAGAGAGAGATAGAGTGTGTGTGCGTGTGTGATATGTCTAGAGACTGAGGCAATGATAACAAATTCTTTCTGTCTATGTGTGTGGACGACAGAGAGAGACATGTACATGGGGCTTTGTGTTGTGTAATGTGGAGACACATATACATAATTAGAGAGTGAGTGTGCGAGATACACATGCGGACATGGGGAGAGATGAGGATCCAGATTAATGGGTGTTTCTGTGTGTTTGTGCGCGCGTTTGTGTGTGAGAGGGAGTGTGTGTATGTGGAGTAGAGAGACCACTAATGATGTAAACCTAGTATAAGGGAAGGGGGATTGGTGTGACATGTGTAGTAGCGGGATAGCATGGGTGCCGGCAGGAGGAGCAGGCTATTTGGAAGAGACATCGATTGTGTGTGGGAGAGGGGTGTGAGAGCGAGAGAG
>LR738715.1:505208473-505250370 GCA_902687465.1 Secale cereale
CGACTTCTCTGTGTGTGTGTGGGGGGGCGACGAGGGGGGGGGGGCGGTTGGCTTCAGATAAAGAGTGAGGTGTCTATATTTGAGGGACTTTAGCGTAATTAAGATATACATGGTCAATAGTGTGTGCACTCAAGGTTGATCAAGTTGTTTCACAGTTTGGACTATGAGATGACGATACTTTTGAAGATGCGTGATATACTTTGATGTACCAGAATTACAAACCTAAGATTGGAATTTTGGAATTCGATCCATCATTAGTTTTTGTAATTCATTTAAACGGAGGTACATTTTTAAGCCAGGATTTCGTGATTGCAAATTAATATATCAAACCTAGAGATATACACATACGGGCATGTTCAAACTTTATAATCATCCACTTTATTCATACACATACACATTTTTGCTTTTGTCATCATATTTAGGATAAACACATTTGGAATTTCATTTGAATAGGACCATATGATGGTATTTGCTTGCAGTAGCTCAATGATCCATATTTGAATTTAATGGACAATCTAAGTTTCGAGTTGGAGACATTGATTTTCAAAACTTTCACTTTTTTTGCGTGCAAAACAAACAAATTCTCGGCCATGATATCATAGTCGGCCGTACAAGAGTGGAATATAATTTCAGGCGCCAAAAGCTTTCAAACTTCCCGCTCACATCAAAATATCTCGCGCCCGAAAGTTTAGCCCTACGATATTCCTGTTTTACCCCTGCCACATGAACGGAAAAGGGCTGCTTTGATAACTCCATTGTTTTCCCCTCTTGGCCCCCAACATTCTTCCGCAGAGCCCCTCCCCTTCCCCTCCCCGCCCCCCAACCACGGCAAGCCGCCGAATCTAGTCCTCCGCCGCAGCGGTGGACCTCACACCCCGACGGATCTACCTTCCGCACCTTCGAACCACCAACTGCCAACTCACCACTTCACTGGAGCCGCTTCAGCGATTGTCTTGTACACCGCTCCAGATCTCCTTGACCGCCATCATGCTCCACCGCACCGGATATGCTTAACTGGCGCCATTGTCCACCACAGTGTAGGCCCTTCACTGACTCCCTTGTCCGTCCCTTTGCTGGCCCTTCATACAAGCCCTCGTCCGCCGCAACAGATCCGCCTCACCGAAAGCACTGTACAACACGCCTCCCGAAGCCTTTGTCCATTGCACCGGACCTGCTCCACGGACGCCATATTCAACTCCACTGGCCCTGCTTTACGGACGCCGCAGCTTCATCAGGTTGTTTCGATCTGTACTCCTTTGGTTTTTCTCTTTATCGTGCAACTGTTCACTTACCATAGATGAGCTTTCTTGTATGTCGACAGGCGCCGCAACCATAGCACTGGAGCCGCATCAGCGACGTCGACAGCCGGCCCAAACTCAACCACAACACGAGCACCATCGACGATCCTTAGCTATCAAGTATGCCAACTATGCCCGTACGCCGCCGAGAATCAGGTACTATTATCCAACGGCCGGCGCCTACATTCACTTTCTTAGCATAAGCACCGCACCTTTGAATTTCTTCAGGGCATCATTCAGTTTTTCATCAGACGCGTTATTCTGCTTGCACCTGTAGGGCCATACTTCTGGGAGTGAACATGTTACATGTGCTAAATTACATACCAGTGCACATATAGTTAATATGCTTTACTTTTGTCCTATGTATTACTGTACTTCGTAGATATCACTGCCTACTATTTTACTTCTTGCATGCTATATTTATGATAATGGTGTAGTTCTGATGCCACCTGTTGTTTCCATCACACTGCTTCATGTTCTCTATGCTTAATTACACATCAGGAAACTAGCATGTGGTTCCGCTGGTTTTTGTTCGTTTTACCCTACATTTTCTCATGCTAGCTATTACATCACTGCTTCGAGCCTCTGTTCATTACTTTTTTGTGTGTTCTTGATCTTCCCAAGTTGCATGAATAATTTGATGCTTCTATTAATTATGGAGCTGCCAACTCCATCAAGAAAAATATTTGTTCTTTTGGGGCTGGCACCTCGAACAAGCAAAAAAATAGAGGGAAGCAGATATATTGTCGTGTATGCACACACCCTTCTTTCATTATTTTAGATGAACCATTGATGATCAACTTGAACCAGTGCATGCGATTAAAATTAATTTTACCTAAATAGAGGGTGCAGAATAAACTACAAAAGTAGATTTGCAACCATGAGATGCTGACGATATCTTCAAAGAACATTGCAACAGCAACGAGGCTTCACAACGACATATGGTAAGCCAATGTGTTTTAGTACATGTGAAATGTAATGCGTGTGGGCTACTTTTTTGGATTGTTCCCTCAACCTGTAATCCTACAGAATAACAAATAGTTCAGTTGTCTGCTTTGCTGTATTGCTTGATTCGAATTCTTGTTCGTTACTTGTTACGCTATACCTGAGTTGGCCAATATGTCAATAGTGCATGCTGTACTATGGTAAAGAAATGCATGCCTAGTTCATTTGAGTCCTTAACTTTTCCTCTGAACTTCATCACAAGACTGTCTTCGTAGTTTATATGAGGCCACACTGGTAAGTGCTTTCTCAGATTATTTCAGTTGCTTAGATGCCTTGGCAACTTAAATATAGCGGTGGTACACTCCCTTACAAGGTTTCATCTTACCATTTTAATTTCTTTTCGGCTGATGCTGCTTAGCACCATTTAAATATAGCTTGCCATGCTCGGCAATAATTCGTATGTCGTTTACCATGTAAGCTTACTGCCTGGATTGTGCGATAACTATCTCTTACTTATGTCCAGCGGAAACCTTTCAGGATGCCGTTCACACTAGGACACAATGTACAACCCCAGAATCTATTTGTGGAAGCAGTGCGCCATCCATGTTACCAGATGGTAGCAGTTCAGAGGCAACACCGCTGGAGAGAAGTCTGAGCACAGATATTATAGTTCTTGAGGCTCTACTAGAGGCAGAAAGAGATGGTGTGGCTGCCATGAATGAGGTAATTTTGATCTTGAAGCTGGAAATTACGCAATTAGCTGCACGCATTATGCAAGAAACCCAAGAATTGCAGGAAGTAAGAATGTTGCATTTGAGGACGGGGGAGGTCCTGCTGCTTCTGCAATCTGAAGCCCAGGGTAATCCCAGTTCTTCTTTAGATAGCAGTTGAAATTGTCATTAGATTATTGTACTTGCATGTTGTGTCATGTCTCTGAATGGATTATTTTGTAAGACCCCCTATGTTGTCCATGTGTTGTAATGATCTGAATTTTTTAGGCGAGGTAATCCTCAGTACTTGTATGAATGACATAAGGTGAACTGTTTTTCGTGTGAGCATATTGTATTGGATGAAATAACTATTTGACTCAAAGTGTATCCAACCTACTGAATTCGAAGATCACGGCATTTCTAAATCATAATCATATATAAAGGTGGAATAAATCTTTGTTGTGGTTTTGAAGAAATAAATAACAAAACATAGAATTATCTCAAGATATTCGTAATCGAATAAAAATTGGATTTGGATTTAATTGCCAGGGCCCGGGGCAAAGGTGGATGCTAATTCTCCCAAGTTTTGAACGAAGCGGCTAAACACCCACTATCATTTTTGGGCTGCCCGAAGCAAGTGTTTGCGAGATGGAAATTACTGTCTACCCTAAAACTTGACATCCTTATCGACTAGATTTACACTGTTGTCGATAGGGTTGCACTAGTAACTTCAATCAGACGTGACACGACGGACTCACATCCCATGCCGACACGATGGACGCCAAACGTGGGTGCCTGGGCGGTAAAACACATTTGATTCAAGCTCGTCCGAAAGACATGTGTCTCTCCCTCCATTTCCCCATTCATCCACGGTGGGCGGCAAAACAAACTCTCCTCGTCCGAAATCGATGTAGGCTAATATTTTACATATGGTCAGATGTGTAACTTCCCTCAGATGTGACACAACCGCCCTACCTGTCAGCCCCGTTCATACACCGTCGGTGCCAACCGTGGGCGGCAAAACACCCTCTCCTCACCCGAAATCGTTACCAGCAAATATTTGGGAGATGCGAGATTACCGTCATATCCCCAACCGACGTGATGTCTGGAATTCTAAACGGGGGATAAGTTCGTAACTTTGCCACATTTCAGACAAGCGCGTCCCAAAGTTTGAGATCCCCCCTCCCCCTCCATTTCCCCATTCATACACCGTCGGCGCCACGAAAACCTCCCCACTGTGGCCAGCCTCCTTCGTCCGCCACCCCATCCTCCACCTTGCCGGAGCCGCTACCCCTACCACATCGTCTACTACAAGAGATTGACGTCTCTCATCCACGGCGCCGGACGAGGATCCTTTCATCGCTTCGTCTCGCTTCATCGGCGCCGTCGTCCACTTTTCCGTTGCCGCTCCTATGACCGCCTCGTCCATGGCAACATGATTTATCCCCCAACCCGGTCGTCTGCCATCTAAAGTCTTCTTTCATGCCGCCGACAGCCATCGCACCCGCAACACCCTCAACGTATCAGCAGGGGCCTACACGGTGGTGTAAGAGATGTGGTACTCATCCATATGTGCTTAAGTTATTGATCTCACCCGGAAAATAGATCTTAAATTGTTTACTATACTTTTCTTGTCCGTACCAAATCATGGTGGCTAGTTGAATGCAAACATTGGCTGCGAAGTAGCTTTGTCCGGTTTGCACCTTAAGATCCGCCATGTCACAGTCACTATACACGTAAAGCTTATGGTTTCCCCCTTTATATTCACTACCATCATCGTAGGTTCTTCACTTATTCGTGTCGTGCTAGCACTGCTCCTCAAGACCTCAACCCATCAAGCGAAACAACATGCCACTCATATTTCCAAAGCTTATGTGTTGAAATACAAATCTGATATGATGCTCATATTACTAAAACTGAGAACGTTTAATTGGTCACCTAATGTTCCTATATTCGTTTCGAAAAGCATGTGCGCCACCCACTGGTCTAGCTAGTTCCACTTTCCTGATTTTACTCTTGATGCTTAGGGTTTTCCCCTTTTATCTACTCTACTATGATCTACATAGGTGCTTTCTATCATACTAGCATTACTCCACCCTTCAAGCTAAACAACACAACACTCAAAATTCCAAAGCTTAGTTGTTCAAATATGATTGTGATATGATAATGATATTATTTAACAGACACATTTAATTCGTTACCTAAGGTCCCACTTGAGTTCCCAAATGCATGTCGCGACATATAGAGAGACAACAGAATTACATTTCTTTGTCACTTGTTGACTGTACTTTCTTGTCCATACCAAATCTTAGTTGTTATTTCAAAGCAAATATCAGTTGCTAACTACCCTTTGCGCGGTTTGCAGCTTCAGATCTGCCATCCCACTGCCACGGTCAACACTATACTCATCATGCTTACGGTTTCCGCATTTTATGATGACCACGATCAGCCTACGTGGTTCGTGTCGTAATAGCACTGCTCCACCCATCGAGCTAAACAAGCTTAGTTGTACAAATTCAGATATGATATTATGCTGATGTTAGTAAAACTGGGAGATGTTTAATTGGTCAGCTAAATGTTCCTACTTTAGTTTCTAAATGCATGTGAGCCACATATGTAGAGACCGGAAGGAATAGTATTTCTCCGTGTGCTCTGGTTCATTATGGGTGGCCAACCGACATTGTATAGAAAGACTTGTAATATCTTCAATCTACTTGCTCTTCTGCTCTTCTTTAAGATGATCCTCTTCTCTTGCGGTCGACTGGTCAGATCGAGTTATTCTCCGTTAGTATATTTTGAATCTGTCAGGTCAGGTCGACTTGTTCTTCTTTACTATATGTTGAAGCTGTCATCTATGAAGTATCATCACTTCTGGAGCTCTCGTATTTTGTGTAGTAGGCCACATTATATTAATGAACACACCAAATTACTACATGCATGGAACTTCTTAGAAGAATTTCAGAGATAGCACAAAGTGGTTTACAGGGAGAAAGTATTGGATTAGAATCACTTCTGCATTACAAAGATAATCTCACTTGTTTTTATGTTTTCATGCATGTCAGGTATTGAACATTATCCAAATGAATATGAGAATGGGCGCACGAGAGGAATATTGTGGAACAACCCACTGGCTAACAAACTTTGCATGGTGGAGGATGGCCTATCTTATTCACCCATCAAGGTGCATGCTCTAACTTGGCAAGGTTGTATTGGTTGCACATATTTTGCATCTGAACTCTTGCATTACTTCTACTTTGTTACACCATCTGCTTAGTTTAAGAATCATATATGAGTATATGCCATACCTATCCATTTTCTGTACCTATTCCATGTGTCATCATACTATGTTTTTCTAGTCAAATGTTGTTCTTTCGTAATAGATGTCCAAAAGGAAGAGGTTGATTGCAGATCCTCAAGGAGTACAAACTAGGTATTTGGAAAAGGTAGTGATACGTGTTAAATCAGATAGATCAGCAGCCACAGAAAACACAGGCCCAACTGTAACAGACTTTACCCCTACTCCAGTGGCCAAACCCCTAATAGAACTGCTGACAACCCAGCGTCAGGTACTGCCTATGATATCAATTCAATTTTTGAACTCCTAAATTTCTGCATGTGCCTTACCTTATTTCTTGTATGAAAACTAATTTCAGATGAATCTCCTTGCTCACAGGATCATAGGATCTCACGACAATACTGGGCTCTGCATTGCTCTTTTCAGTACCTCTTGCCCTTTGTTAGCATACTTACACTCATTGCTGTTTGATTATGTAGGATCACTGTAAATGTTCGCTTCTTTATCCTCCCTTTGCTTGAAATTATAAGATCTATATTTACTCTTAGATAAATGTAGAATTAACACAATGGTTATGAAGTTTTGGATTGCTCATGTAAGTACCTGTTGTCATGTACTCCCTCTGTATCGAATTAATTATTGATCAATTGGATGTATTTTAGAACTTAATGGTGCAAGATACATCCATTTGAGCGACAACTAATAACGGACGACGGTGGTATTATTGTACATGCATCGCGAGATAGTTGATTGTCTAGCATTACTCTGCATCTTATCTGCCCTGCCCTCCACTTTCTCCAAATTATCATATCTACATTTACTCTTACCAAAATGTTGAATAAAGCCAATGCCACTGCACACGTTGATATCTGTATTCCTCTTGTCCGTACCTTTTGCCTTGTGACGCAGTACTTAATTAGTTGTTATTTCATTATGTATCATCAATCTGCACCTGAGCTTCATTATCCTCTATTTCTTACAATATTATTTGATCTATATTTACTCTTTGCCAAATGTAGAATAATGGCAACGCTTATAAAGAATTTTCTTTGGGGAATTATTTGAATTGTCTTTCCATCAACATGGAGAAGGGCTTTGTCCAGCCCATGTTAACATGTAATGTAAGTTCATCCTTCTCAAGCCTTCAAACTTTGTTCTAGTATAGATTTGGATAGGATCATTTCCTCCACTACTGTTTACATCTGATTGGATGTTTGCAACAACTACCAGTTTTAAATTGTAGTTGTAAAAACATGTTCCTTATGCAAAACAGATCCATTTATTTGCTTATATAATTGTGAAACCTGTTACGTGTGTCATTGATTCTCATTTAGAGTCGTATCCCTTATGTCAGGCACAACTTTAGGAAAGATAGTGAGCCAAACCATCTTGAGGACAGCGAGCTGACCCCAAGGTCCTGTCTTGATGAAGACAGTGAGTTTAAGCTACTCACCACCAGGTGTGAGACAACCTCCGTGCAGTCGCTGCCTCAATCAGTTCGACTTCTTCAGTGTCAACTTAAAGCGGAAAGGCTTGCTTCAGCTCAGCTCCGACTTGAAGTCAAAGATGTAATGAAGATGTCAGGGGATTGCCTTGCGCAATATGGTGCCATACAGCTAGGTATGAAGCATCTATCGTTGACACAATTGAGGTCTCATCAGCTTCTTCGGCTGCTTGCGGGGCCCGAGATTGGCAGGTCTAGTGCATTCTGAAGTGCTCTCAGTTTTGTATATTCTTTTGTCGGCGCGTTTATATGCACTGGTGGCGACCTTTGTGTTGGAGATATGCCCTAGAGGCAATAATAAAAGCATTATTATTATATCTCCTTGTTCATGATAATTGTCTGTTATTCATGCTTGAACTGTATTGTACGGAAACAGCGATACATTTGTGAATACATAGAACAAAATGAGTCCCTGGTAGGCCTCTAGTAACCAGCTCGTTGATCAACAGATGGTCACGGTTTCCTGACCATGGACATGAGATGTCAGTGATAACGGGATCACATCATTAGGAGAATGATGTGATGGACAAGACCCAAACTTGAGCATAACACGAGATCGTATAGTTCGTAATGCATAAGCTTTTCGGTGTCAAGTATTTATTCCTTAGACCATGAGGTTGTACAACTCCCGGATACCGTAGGAGTACTTTGGGTGTGCCAACCGTCACAACGTAACTGGGTGGCTATAAAGGTACGCATCGGGTATCTCCGAAAGTGTCTGTTGAGTTGGTACAAACCGAGACTGGGATGTTGTCACTCCGTATGACGGAGAGGTACCTCTGGGCCCACTCGGTAAGACATCATCATAATGAGCTCAATGTGACTAAGTAGTTAGTCACGGGATGATGAATTACGGATCGAGTAAAGAGACTTGCCATAACGAGATTGAACAAGGTATCGGGGATACCGACGATCGAATCTCGGGCAAGTACCGTACCGATGGACAAAGGGAATAACATACGGGATTGAGTAAATCCTTGACACAGTGGTTCATCCGATGAAGATCATCGAGGAACACGTGGGAACCAACATGGGTATCCAGATCCCGCTGTTGGTTATTGACCGGAGAGTGGTCTCGGTCATGTCTACGTGTCTCCCGGACCCATAGGGTCTACACACTTAAGGTTCTGTAACGCTAGGGTCGTAGATTAATGCACGTGGAAACCCGAAAGTTGTTTGGAGTCCAGGATGAGATCCCGGACGTCACGAGGAGTTCCGGAATGGTCCGGAGGTAAAGATTGATATATGGGAAGTACAGTTTCGGCCAACGGGTGATCTCCGGGGGTCACCGGGAGCGTCCCGGGACCACTGGAGGGGCCCCGGGGGTCCACCGGGTGGGGCCACCCATCCCGGTGGGGCCCCTAGGCCACAAGGGGATGTGTGCAGCCATCTGGGCTGGCGCACCACAAGGGGGCCCCACCTCCCCATGCGCATAGGGATAAAACCCTAAGGGGAGGGGGGCCACCACTTGCCTTGGGGGAGGGGGACTCCTCCCTGGCCGCCGCCCCCCCTTGCAGATTGGATCTGCAAGGGGCTGGCGCCCCCCCTGGCCCCCTATATATATGTGGGGGGGGAGAGGGCAGCCGTACCTCAGCCCTGGCGCCTCTCCCCCTCCCGTCACACCTCCCAACTCCTTCGCAGGGCGCCCGGCGAAGCCCTGCTGCGATCTCCACTACATCCGTCATCACGCCGTCGTGCTGCCGGATCTCTGACGACTTCTCCTCCCCCTTGCTGGATCAAGAAGGAGGTGACGTTGCTGCACCGTACGTGTGTTGAACGCGGAGGTGCCGTTCGTTCGGCGCTAGATCATCGGTGACGAAGAACGTGAAGAGTACGACTACTTCATCCTTGCTTCGTTGAAAGCTTCCACATGCAATCTTCATAACGGTATGTAGATGCACTCTTAGTTGCTCGTTGCTAGATGTCTCCATAGTTGGATCTTGGTGAAGACATAGAAATTTTTTGATTTATGCTACGTTCCCCAACAGTGGCATCAGAGCCTAGGTTTTATGCGTAGCATCTTGCACGAGTAGAACACAAAGCAGTTGTGGGCGTATGATCTTGTTCAACTTTCTTACCGTTACTAGTCAATCTTGATTCGGCGGTATTGTGGGATGAAGCGGCCCGGACCGACCTTACACGTACGCTTACGTGAGACTGGTTCCACCGACAGACATGCACTAGATGCATAAGGTGGCTGGCGGGTGTCTGTCTCTCCTACTTTAGTCGGATCGGATTCGATGAAAAGGGTCCTTATGAAGGGTAAATAGAAGTTGACAAATCACGTTGTGGTTTTGGCGTAGGTAAGAAACGTTCTTGCTAGAAACCCTATAGAAGCCACGTAAAACTTGCAACAACAATTAGAGGACGTCTAACTTGTTTTTGCAGCATGTGTTTTGTGACGTGGTATGGCCAAGAACGAAGATGTGCTGAATGATATATGTGATGTATGAGATTGATCATGTTTTTGTAATAGGAAATCACGACTTGCATGTCGATGAACTTGACAACCGGCAGGAGCCATAGGAGTTGTCTTTATTATTGTATGACCTGCGTGTCACTGAATAACGCCATGTAATTACTTTACTTCGTTGCTAAACGTTAGCTATAGTAGTAGAAGTAATAGTTGGCGTGACGACTTCTTCAAGACACGATGATGGAGATCATGATGATGAAGATCATGGTGTCGAGCCGGTGACAAGATGATCATGGTGCCCCGAAGATGGAGATCCAAGGAGCAAGATGATATTGGCCATATCATGTCACTTTAATTGATTGCATGTGATGTTTATCATGTTTTTGCATCTTGTTTACTTAGAACGACGGTAGTAAATAAGATGATCTCTCACTAAAATTTCAAGTAATGTGTTTCCCCTAACTGTGCACCATTGCTAAAGCTCGTTGCTCCGAAGCACCACGTGATGATCGGGTGTGATAGGTTCTAACGTTCGCATACAACGGGTGTAAGACAGATTTACACACGCAATACACTTAGGGTTCACTTGACGAGCCTAGCATGTACAGACATGGCCTCGGAACACGGAAGACCGAAAGGTCGAACACGAGTCGTATAGAAGATACGATCAACATGAAGATGTTCACCGATTTTGACTAGTCCGTCTCACGTGATGATCGGACACGGACTACTCGGTTCGGATCGTGTATCACTTAGATGACTAGAGAGATGTCATTCTGAGTGGGAGTTCATTAAAATTTGATTAAGATGAACTTAATTATCATGAACTTAGTATAAATTCTTTACAATATCTCTTGTAGATCAAATGGCCCACGCTCTAGTTTCCCTCAACTTCAACGCATTCCTAGAGAAAACCAAGCTGAAAGACGATGGTAGCAACTATACGGATTGGGTCCGTAACCTGAGGATTATCCTCATAGCTGCCAAGAGAACTTATGTCCTAGAAGCACCGCTAGGTGATGCACCCGCTCTCCCGGCGACCCAAGACGTTATGAACGCCTGGCAGTCGCGTAGTGATGATTACTCCCTGGTTCAGTGCGGCATGTTTTACAGTTTAGAATCGGGGCTCCAAAAGCGTTTTGAGCACCATGGAGCATATGAGATGTTCGAAGAGCTGAAAATGGTTTTCCAAGCTCATGCCCGAGTCGAGAGATATGATGTCTCCGACGCATTCTACAGCTGTAAGATGGAGGGAAACAGTTCTGTCAGTGAGCACATCCTCAAGATTTCAGGATTGCACAATCGCTTGTCTCAGCTGGGAATGAATCTCCCAGATGAAGCGGTCATTGACAGAATCCTCCAGTCGCTCCCACCAAGCTTCGAGAGCTTCGTTCTGAACTTCAATATGCAGGGGATGGAGAAGTCCATTCCCTAGGTGTATTCGATGCTGAAATCAGCGGAGGTAGACATCAAGAAAGAACATCAAGTGTTGATGGTCAATAAAACCACTAAGTTCAAGAAAGGCAAGGGTAAGAAGAACATCAAGAAGGACGGCAAGCAAGTTGCCGCGCCTGGCAAGCCTGTTGCCCGGAAGAAGCCAAAGTATGGACCCAAGCCAGAGACTGAGTGCTTTTATTGCAAGGGAACGGGCCACTTGAAGCGGAACTGCCCCAAATACTTAGCAGACAAGAAGGCCGGCAACGTCAAAGGTATATATGATATACATGTTATTGATGTGTACCTTACCAGCACTCGTAGTAGCTCCTGGGTATTCGATACCGGTGCAGTTGCTCACATTTGTAACTCAAAACAGGAGCTGCGGAATAAACGGAGACTGGCGAAGGATGAGGTGACGATGCGCGTCGGGAATGGTTCCAAGGTCGATGTGATCGCCGTCGGCACGCTGCCTCTACATCTACCCTCGGGATTAGTTTTAAACCTCAATAATTGTTATTTAGTACCAGCTTTGAGCATGAACATTGTTTCTGGATCACGTCTTATGCGAGATGGATATTCTTTCAAATCGGAGAATAATGGTTGTTCTATTTATTTGAGAGATATGTTTTATGGTCATGCCCCGCTGGTCAATGGTTTATTTTTGATGAATCTCGAACGTAGTGATACGCATATTCATAGTGTAGATGCCAAAAGATATAAAGTTGATAACGATAGTCCCACATACTTGTGGCATTGCCGCCTTGGTCATATTGGTGTCAAACGTATGAAGAAGCTCCATTCGGATGGACTTCCAGAGTCTCTTGATTATGAATCATTTGACACGTGCGAACCATGCCTCTTGGGCAAGATGACCAAGACTCCGTTCTCCGGAACAATGGAGCGAGCAACCAACTTGTTGGAAATCATACATACCGATGTGTGCGGTCCAATGAGTGTTGAGGCTCGCGGAGGCTACCGTTATGTTCTCACCCTCACAGATGACTTGAGTAGATATGGGTATATCTATTTGATGAAACACAAGTCTGAGACCTTTGAAAAGTTCAAGGAATTTCAGAATGAGGTTGAGAATCAACGTGACAGAAAAATAAAGTTCTTGCGATCGGATCGTGGGGGTGAATATTTAAGTCATGAATTTGGCACACACCTTAGAAGCTGTGGAATTGTTTCACAATTGACACCGCCCGGAACACCTCAACGTAACGGTGTGTCCGAACGTCGAAATCGTACTCTGTTGGACATGGTGCGATCTATGATGTCCCTTACCGATTTACCGCTATCTTTTTGGGGTTATGCTTTAGAGACTGCCACATTCACTTTAAATAGGGCTCCGTCAAAATCCGTTGAGACGACTCCATATGAACTTTGGTTTGGCAAGAAATCGAAGCTGTCGTTTCTGAAAGTTTGGGGTTGCGATGCTTATGTCAAGAAACTTCAACCTGAAAAGCTCGAACCCAAATCGGAAAAATGCGTCTTCATAGGATACCCAAAGGAAACTATTGGGTACACCTTCTACCATAGATCCGAAGGCAAAGTATTTGTTGCCAAGAATGGATGCTTTCTGGAGAAAGAGTTTCTCTCGAAAGAAGTGAGTGGGAGGAAAGTAGAACTTGATGAGGTGACAGTCACCACTCCTGTACCGGAAAGTAGCGCAGCGCAGGAAACTGTTCCTGAGGTGCCTGCACAGACAAGGGAGGAAGATAATGATAATGATCATGAAGATACAGATCAAGTTACTACTGAACTTCGAAGGTCCACAAGGGCACGTTCCGCACCAGAGTGGTACGGCAACCCTGTGCTGGAAATCATGTTGTTAGACAACGGTAAACCTTCGAACTATGAAGAAGCGATGGCGGGCCCAGATTCCAATAAATGGTTTGGAGCCATGAAATCCGAGATAGAATCCATGTATGAAAACAAAGTATGGACTTTGGTGGACTTGCCTGATGATAGGCACGCCATAGAAAACAAATGGATATTTAAGAAGAAGACAGACGCGGATGGTAATGTGACCATCTATAAGGCTCGGCTTGTAGCTAAGGGTTATCGACAAGTTCAAGGGATTGACTACGATGAGACTTTCTCTCCCGTAGCGATGCTGAAGTCAGTCTGAATCATGTTAGCTATTTCCGCATTCTATGATTATGAGATATGGCAAATGGACGTCAAAACAGCATTCCTTAATGGCTTCCTCAAGGAAGAGTTGTATATGATGCAACCGGAAGGTTTTGTCGATCCAGAGAACGCTAACAAGGTATGCAAGCTCCAGCGCTCGATTTACGGGCTGGTGCAAGCATCTCGGAGTTGGAATATTCGCTTTGATGAGGTGATCAAAGCGTTTGGCTTTATACAGACTTATGGAGAAGCCTGTATTTACAAGAAAGTGAGTGGGAGCTCTGTAGCATTTCTCATATTATATGTGGATGACATATTGCTGATGGGAAATGATATAGAATTCTTGGAAAATGTAAAGGCCTACTTGAATAAAAGTTTTTCAATGAAGGACCTTGGAGAAGCTTCTTACATATTAGGCATCAAAATCTATAGAGATAGATCGAGACGCCTCATTGGTCTTTCACAAAGTACATACCTTGACAAAATATTGAAGAAGTTCAATATGGATCAGTCAAAGAAAGGATTCTTGCCTGTTTTGCAAGGTATGAGATTGAGTAAGACTCAGTCGCCGACCACGGCAGAAGATAGAGAAAAGATGAGTGTCATTCCCTATGCTTCGGCAATAGGTTCTATCATGTATGCCATGCTGTGTACCAGACCTGATGTGAACCTTGCCATAAGTTTGGTAGGGAGGTACCAAAGTGATCCCGGTACGGAACACTGGACAGCGGTCAAGAACATCCTGAAGTACCTGAAAAGGACTAAGGATATGTTTCTCGTTTATGGAGGTGACGAAGAGCTCGTCGTAAAGGGTTACGTCGATGCTAGCTTCGACACAGATCTGGATGACTCTAAGTCGCAAACCGGATACGTGTATATTTTGAATGGAGGGGCAGTAAGCTGGTGCAGTTGCAAGCAAAGCGTGGTGGTAGCATCTACATGTGAAGCGGAGTACATAGCTGCTTCTGAAGCAGCGCAGGAAGGAGTCTGGATGAAGGAGTTCATCACCGACCTAGCAGTCATTCCAAGCGCGTCAAGCCCGATGACTCTCTTCTGTGACAACACTGGTGCTATTGCTATTACCAAGGAGCCCAGGTTTCACAAGAAGACCAAGCACATCAAGCGCCGTTTTAACTCCATCCGGAATTATGTTCAGGATGGAGACATTGATATTTGTAAAGTGCATACGGATCTGAATGTAGCAGACCCGTTGACTAAACCTCTTTCACGAGCAAAACATGATCAACACCAGAACTCTATGGGTGTTCGATTCATCACAATGTAACTAGATTATTGACTCTAGTGCAAGTGGGAGACTGTTGGAGATATGCCCTAGAGGCAATAATAAATGCATTATTATTATATCTCCTTGTTCATGATAATTGTCTGTTATTCTTCTTGAACTGTATTGTACGGAAACAGCGATACATGTGTGAATACATAGACCAAAATGAGTCCCTGGTAGGCCTCTAGTAACCAGCTCGTTGATCAACAGATGGTCACGGTTTCCTGACCATGGACATGAGATGTCAGTGATAACGGGATCACATCATTAGGAGAATGATGTGATGGACAAGACCCAAACTTGAGCATAACACGAGATCGTATAGTTCGTAATGCATAAGCTTTTCGGTGTCAAGTATTTATTCCTTAGACCATGAGGTTGTACAACTCCCGGATACCGTAGGAGTACTTTGGGTGTGCCAACCGTCACAACGTAACTGGGTGGCTATAAAGGTACGCATCGGGTATCTCCGAAAGTGTCTGTTGAGTTGGTACGAACCGAGACTGGGATGTTGTCACTCCGTATGACGGAGAGGTACCTCTGGGCCCACTCGGTAAGACATCATCATAATGAGCTCAATGTGACTAAGTAGTTAGTCACGGGATGAGGAATTACGGATCGAGTAAAAAGACTTGCCATAAAGAGATTGAACAAGGTATCGGGGATACCGACGATCGAATCTCGGGCAAGTACCGTACCGATGGACAAAGGGAATAACATACGGGATTGAGTGAATCCTTGACACAGTGGTTCATCCGATGAAGATCATAGAGGAACACGTGGGAACCAGCATGGGTATCCAGATCCCGCTGTTGGTTATTGACCGGAGAGTGGTCTCGGTCATGTCTACGTGTCTCCCGAACCCGTAGGGTCTACACACTTAAGGTTCGGTAACGCTAGGGTCGTAGAGATTAATGCACTTGGAAACCCGAAAGTTGTTCGGAGTCCCGGATGAGATCCCGGACGTCACGAGGAGTTCCGGAATGGTCCGGAGGTAAAGATTGATATATGGGAAGTCCAGTTTCGGCCAACGGGTGATCTCCGGGGGTCACCGGGAGCGTCCCGGGACCACCGGAGGGGCCCCGGGGGTCCACCGGGTGGGGCCACCCATCCCGGTGGGGCCCCTAGGCCGCAAGGGGATGTGTGCAGCCCTCTGGGCTGGCGCACCACAAGGGGGCCCCACCTCCCCATGCGCATAGGGATAAAACCCTAAGGGGAGGGGGGCCACGACTTGCCTTGGGGGAGGGGGACTCCTCCCTGGCCGCCGCCCCCCCCTTGTAGATTGGATCTGCAAGGGGCTGGCCCCCCCCCTGGCCCCCTATATATATGTGGGGGGGGGAGAGGGCAGCCGGACCTCAGCCCTGGCGCCTCTCCCCCTCCCGTCACACCTCCCAACTCCTTCGCAGGGCGCCCGGTGAAGCCCTGCTGCGATCTCCATTGCATCCGTCATCACGCCGTCATGCTGCCGGATCTCTGACGACTTCTCCTCCCCCTTGCTGGATCAAGAAGGAGGTGACGTTGCTGCACCGTACGTGTGTTGAACGCGGAGGTGCCGTCCGTTCGGCGCTAGATCATCGGTGACGAAGAACGTGAAGAGTACGACTACTTCATCCTTGCTTCGTTGAAAGCTTCCGCACGCAATCTTCATAACGGTATGTAGATGCACTCTTAGTTGCTCGTTGCTAGATGTCTCCATAGTTGGATCTTGGTGAAGACATAGAAATTTTTTGATTTATGCTACGTTCCCCAACACTTTGATGCCCAGTTTATGAAATCCGCGGTCATGTTGTGCTTTATTATAACCGGTAGCGAACTTTGATTCCCAGTGGATGTAATATGCCGTAATTTCTTTGTTGTATAGTCTAGGTTTATTCTTTGGTCGGTATGATGTAATTTAGGCCGGAAGGTTCAGTGGATCTCAGTGTTGTCAGTCTTCAGGCCGGCCCATTACTCATATGGGCCTATAATCATATTGGGCCATTAGCAGGTCTTAAACTACAATGGACCTTAGACGGGCCGAATTATGGTTGTAAACGGGCTAGAGTTGGAGTCGTCTGTTCATGGGCCGACCATAACGGGTCGTCGCTAATAGGCCATATTTGATGAAGCTACGAAAACGGGCCAACCTATTAACAGGCCACGAACGGGCCGACTGTAACCACATGCCGAATTTGGCACACAAGCAGAAAATCGCAGTAACGGGCCGTAAGTAACCGAATGCTGGAAATGAGCCCAAGAATAAATGGGCCCTGAGAAGGCCGAAAGATAACATGGTGAGGGATCGAAGAAGGTGAGAGTGTCTAGAGGGGGGGTGATTAGACTACTCGACAAGATAAAAATTCTGTCTTTTATCAAGGACAGATTTTAGCAGATTTTGCATAACACACAAGTCAAGTAGCACACTACACATGCAATTCTAGAGTATGGGCAGCGGAAAGTAAATTGCACAAGTAGTAAAGAGAAGTGGAGAAGATCAAACGCAATTTGGAGACGCAATGATTTTTTTCGTGGTTCCGATAGGTGGTGCTATCGTACATCCACGTTGATGGAGACTTCAACCCACGGAGGGTAACGGCTGCGCGAGTCCACGGAGGGCTCCACCCACGAAGGGTCCACGAAGAAGCAACCTTGTCTATTCCATCATGGCCTACGCCCACGGAGGGCTAGCCTTACTCGGGGTAGATCTTCACGAAGTAGGCGATCTCCTTGCCCTTACAAACTTCTTGGTTCAACTCCACATCTCGATGACGGAGGCTCCCAAGCGACACCTAACCAATCTAGGAGGCACCACCCTCCAAAAGGTAATAGATGTTGTAGATGATGATGAAGTCCTTGCTCTTGTGCTTAAAATGATAATCTCCCCAACACTCAACTCTCCTCACTGATTTGGCTATGGTGGAAGAAAGGATTGAGTGGAAAGCAACTTGGGAATGCTAGAGATCAAGCTTCATATGGTGGGAGTGGAGCAACTTGATCTCAACACAAGGGTAGGTAGTTCTCTTCTCAGAAATGTAAGGTAGGAGTGGTAGTTCTTTCTGATGGCTCTCTCTACGAATGAAGAGGGGGTGGAGGGGTATATATAGCCTCCACACAAAATCCAACCGTTACACACATATTTGAGCAATCTCGGTGGGACCGAAGTGGACAACTCGGTGAGACCGAAAGTTCAAATAATGTGAACGTTGGGGTTTTCGGTGGGACCGAAAATACCATCTCGGTTAGTCCGATTCGAGCAAAGACAAGAGCATGCCAGTTTCGGTGGGACCGACTTCATCATCTCGGTGACACCGATTTGATGACAGAAGGTTACAGAAGCTTGGCAGCCCATGTTTCGGTGAAACCGATTTCAGAATCGGAATATCCGATTTTTCTAGGGTTTGGCTTATGGCTGAAGTGGTTCATCTCGGTGTGACTGAGTTTGGATAATCGGTGGGACCGAGATTACTTATGAGTGTATATTGTAGTGAAGGTTGCTGATAGTTTAAGGAGATATATCACTAAGCACTTGAGCAACCAGATCATCACCATAACCTCATCCCCTTTTAATAGTATTGGCTTTTCCTATGGACTCAATGTGATCTTGGATCACTAAACCAAAAATGGAGTCTTGAGCTTTTGCTAATGCTTGTCTTAGCATTTTCAGGGGTCCACTTCTTCAGTCCTTTTGCCATGCCAATGTGATTGAATTTCCTGAAACATACTTGATAAAAGCATTAGTCCTACCACAAAGTATGTTGTCATTAATTACCAAAACCACCCAGGGAGCAAATGTGCTTTCAATCTCCCCCTCTTTGGTAATTGATGGCAACACACTAAAATCACACTAAACAAGACATCAAAGCTTATTGAAAGAAAGACAGAATTATCACGAAAGCTTTGACAGGCATGTAGTACACAGGCTCCCCCTACAAGTGTGCAAGATTTTCATAAATTATGGTTTTGGACTACCACAAGCACACAAGAGAGATAAGCAATATGTGCTACATGCAGCTTGGCTATATGCATCAGAACAGATGAAAAGAAGTGAGTGATAATCCATATGTGCATGGTGATTTCTTGCAAACAAGTATTCACAAGCAAGTCACCATCATGCACATTCTGCAAAGTGCATATACTTACCTTGAGGTTCCTTGGCATTGTACCTGAAGAGATAAACTTGGGAAAACAAAGTTAGATAACACAAGAGTATTTCTTCAACCAACTGCAAGAACATCAAGAGTACCAAGCCAGGGATGACATGTATGAAGAGTGTCTCATATTGAGCACAAGCTTGAATCAGCAAACATGTCTCCGAAACTAAAAGATTTTCAATGAACTCTGAGAGATTTTGCTTTCCATAAGATATCAATTGTGAAGATTCCTCTCCCTTTGAGTTTGATGGAAAGAGCAAAATCAAAAGAATGATGCCAATTGTAATGTCCAATGTAAAACACGGCAAAGCTTTGATGTGATTCTCTCCCCCTTAAGGTAAGATTGCTCTTCTTCTCCCCCTAAATCTTCTCTTCTCCCCCTAAGTCTTCTCCACCTTTGACATCATGTGCCGAAAAGGACAGAAAACTAGGAAGGTCAGGGAAGATGGAAAGAAAGAAGTGGGATCCTTAAGAATCACAATAGGGCAAATAGGAACGTGCATAGAGAATCATTGAGTGGAGCTGCAGAAGATGATATCCTGGAAGAAATAAAGCTTTTTTTTTAAATGAAAAACTCAATGAGAGAACATAAGAGAAAATAGAAAGACTCCAAAAACATATGTACTTCATCTAGATAAAAGTCGGCGACAAGGTCACCTATGTTTGAGTATTTTGACTTAGGAGTCGAATGAGGACCTTTGATCATAGGTCATACTCATCATTTAAGCTCAAAATGGGGTTGCCATTTTTCGATTAAGCATTTGATGTGATCACATCTTATGAAGCTGCTTGTACTCATGACTTTGAGCAAAGCTCCTTAAAGATGTGAACAACATACCTTGGGCTTGTTGTTGCTTTGCTCATGTAGGTAAACTTGATGTAGGTGCTCATTGAATGTGAAGTTGGAGCGCCATTTCCACTTGTGTAGTTCATCTTCCTACATGGGTTAGGCAAGCAAGGAAATACTCAAGGATATCCAAGATGACAAGAGTGAAATACTAGATGTATAAGATGTCAAAAAGGATATGTGGAATTTTGTTCCTTGAACTCAACATCCCAAAGGGCTAGATACTTGGTCAATGACAAGATTACTCATGATTTGAGTGTGTGGTAATCTTTTGGAATGTAGATCATCCAAGTACCTGCAAGGAGTTAGATGCAATACAAGGAGGCAAATGTGTCCAAGACATATGATTACCATCATAAGAGAAATATCAAGGATTAGTCAAGTGGGCTCATGCCTTGCATGCATCAATGGAGTTCTCACTCCAAGTTTGAAGCATCAATGATGTTCAACTCACTCCTTAAGCGACAAAACACCTTCTCATCAAGAGGTTTTGTAAAGATATCAGCGAGTTGTTTGTCAGTACGAACATGCTTAAGATTAATGTCACCCTTGGCAATATGATCACGAATGAAATGGTGACGAACTTCAATATGCTTCGTTCGAGAGTGTTGCACGGGATTGTGTCCAATTTTAATCACACTCTCATTGTCACAAAGCAAGGGAACATGTCTCACATGTATCCCATAATCCTTAAGCGTTTGTGTCATCCATAGTAATTGAGCACAACACGAACCAGCAGCATTATATTCCGCTTCGGCAGTGGATAATGATACCGAATTTTGTTTCTTGGAGGACCAAGATACAAGGGATCGACCAAGGAATTGACACGTACCCGAAGTTGACTTTCTATCAACCTTGTCACCGGCATAGTCCGAGTCGGAATAGCCAACAAGGTCGAAAGAGGCCCTCTTAGGATACCAAATGCCAAAGTTTGGTGTGTGTATCAAATATCTCACTATCCTTTTAACAGCTTTAAGATGACATTCTTTAGGGGCTGCTTTATATCGCGCACACATGCATACACTCAACATTATGTCAGGACGAGAAGCACAAAGATATAGTAGAGAACCAATCATAGATCGGTAAACCCTTTGATCAACGGGTTCTCCATCTTTTGTCAAGTCATTATGTCCACTTGTAGGCATGGGGGTACTCATACCTTTGCTTTCTTGCATGTTGAACTTCTTGAAGAGATCCTTGGTGTACTTTGTTTGTGAGACAAAGGTACCCTCCTTAGATTGCTTGATTTGCAACCCAAGGAAGAATTTGAGTTCACTCATCATGGACATCTCATACTTCTCCGACATGAGCTGTCCAAACTTCTTGCTAAAATGAGGGTTAGTTGAACCAAAGATAATATCATCAACATATATTTGGCATACAAATAGTTCACCATTAACCCTTTTCGTGAACAGCGTTGAGTCTATCTTTCCAATCTCAAAGCCTTTTTCAAGAAGAAAGCTAGTCAAGCATTTGTACCAAGCTCTAGGAGCTTGCTTAAGACCATAAAGAGCTTTGTGCAACTTGTAAACATGATTAGGCTTTTTGGGATTCACAAATCCGGGAGGTTGTTTCACAAATACTTCCTCCTCAATTTCACCATTTAGGAAAGCACTTTTGATATCCATTTGATAGAGAGTAATCTCATGGTGATTGGCATAAGCAAGAAGAATGCGAATGGACTCAAGTCTAGCAACGGGAGCATAGGTCTCACCATAGTCCATACCTTCGACTTGTGTGTAACCTTGAGCTACGAGACGAGCCTTGTTGCGGATGACTTGTCCATCTTCATCTTGCTTGTTCCGAAACACCCATTTGGTTCCAATGATGTTTTGATCATCCTTGGGCTTCTCTACCAAAGTCGATACCTTGTTCCTCTCGAAGTTGTGTAGTTCTTCGTGCATAGCGTTCACCCAATCCGGGTCTTCAAGTGCTTCTTCTACCTTCATAGGTTCAATACTAGAGATAAATGAGTAATGCTCACAAAAGTTAGCTAAGCGAGTTTTAGAGCGAGTAATTCGCCCGGAGTTGATGTCGTTCATCATTTGTTCCATGGGATGATTTTTCTTGACTCTTGCTCGGACTCGGGATAGCTTTTGTTGAGGTTGTGGCTGAGCTTCCTCATCATCTTCATCTTCCTCTTCTTCTTCTTCATTGTTGTTGGTGTTGTTTTGAGGCGGTGGAGAAGGAGGTTGTGATAGATCTTCTTGTTGCACTTCCTCATCTTGGTGAGTTCCACTTGTGGAGGCCTCCATGTTGCCTTGAGGTTCATCTCGCCGTGAGGTAGGGGGCTCCACATATGTAGATGAGGTACTCTCCTTCACTTCCATGGGACGGATCTTTCCAATAGATAAATCTTGGATAGCTTCCGATGGGTCTTTGTCTCCTACATCAATAGGCATTTGCTCTACTTGCGAGCCATTAGATTCATCAAACTTCACGTCTACCGTCTCTTCAACCTTTCGGGTGAAATTATTGTAGACACGGTAGGTGTGGGAGTTTGATCCATAACCAAGGAGAAAGCCTTCATGAGATTTAGGAGCAAATTTAGACCGACGATGCTTATCAAGGATATAGCATTTTGAACCAAAGACACGAAAGTATCCCACTTGGGGTTTGTTACCGGTGAGTAGCTCGTATGATGTCTTGCCGAGGAGCTTATGAAGATAAAGCCTGTTGATAGCATGACAAGCTGTCTCGACCGCTTCTCCCCAAAAATGCTTCGGTGTCTTGTATTCATCAAGCATCGTTCTCGCCATCTCTATGAGCGTTCGGTTCTTCCTCTCAACAACACCATTTTGTTGAGGAGTGTACATAGCCGAGAACTCATGTAGAATCCCTTCCTCATCGAGAAAAGATTCTACATTGGCGTTCTTGAACTCCGTTCCATTGTCACTCCGAACTTTCTTGATCTTCACCTCAAATTGATTTTGGGCCTTTTTGGCAAAGGTTTTGAAGATTCTCTGAACCTGCGATTTGTCATCAAGGAAAAATACCCACGTAAATCTGGAATAATCATCAACTATAACTAGACCAAAGGAGTTACCACCAAGGCTTTTGTAAGCATTGGGACCGAAGAGATCCATATGAAGAAGCTCAAGCGGTCTCCTTGTGGTCATGATGTTCTTCACGGGATGACTTCCACCTACTTGTTTTCCTGCTTGACAAGCAGTACAAAGTCTATCTTTGTCAAAGAAAACATCTTTAACGCCAAGAATATGATCACCTTTGATCAGCTTGTCTAGATTACGCATACCAACATGTCCAAGCCTTCTATGCCATAAACAACCTTTAGAGGATTTAGCAATGAAGCAAGCTCTAGGTTGGGCTTTCTTAGTGAAATCAACAATATATAGATCACCTCTACGGATACCGGTAAACGCCATGTTTTGATTGTCACGACGAAAGACTTGGCAATCTACTTTGGTGAATAGCACATTGAATCCAAAGTCAGCTAATCTAGACACGGAAAGTAAATTGTATCCAAGAGATTCTACAAGCATGACATTTTGAATAGAGCTATCATGAGATATGGCCACCTTACCAAGGCCAAGTACCTTACCCTTGGAGTTGTCTCCAAAAGTCACATACTTGTGTGGACCATCGTTCTTTGCAAGCTCTCGAAACATGTCTTTGTCTCCGGTCATGTGGTCGGTGCATCCACTATCATGAATCCACTCTTTTCCGCCGGACATGTAGTCTCTCAGATTTGCCATAAGATTGAGACTCTTCATGATCTTGTCTAGCTCGGTGTCCAAATCGGAGTAATCATCATCATGCTCATGCTCATCATCATATTGACCCATAGATTGTTCGTCATCAACACCTAGGTCAATTTGATAACTATTTGCATTAGTTTTGTCAATGTGACAATAATCTTCGGAATGCAATGCAAGAGCATTTCTAATTAAAACATTGATAAGATCGTGATCACCCTTCTTTTTCATAAGATCACGAAGCTCAAAGAAGCATTTATCAAAGTTGGGATCATCGGGGTGCATCATATCAAATTCGATAGTCTTGTATAGAATGTTATCAAGACCTCTCAAAGAGTAGTCCGGATAAAGTTCTTCCAAGAACTTCCACATAGCATAGGCACACTCAAAGTTTGTAACGAGCTTAAGCAAGTTATCGGGTAACCCTCTAATGATAATATTTACAGTCCTAAGGTTACGAAGCAAATCAAGCTCTTCATCCATGGTAGGGTGCAAGGGATCAAATGGAGGCACATAGGGGGTCTCAACATATTTGCACAAATTGTACGTCTTAAAGATAATAAGCATTTCAGACCTCCACGAGTTATAGGACACTCCATTAAGAATAGGCACTCTATGGCTAACACTCCCAAACGTAGACACGTCCATCTTCCTCCAATGGTGTGTAAACCAAAGCAATGGAGACCAATGCTCTCATACCAATTGAGGGATCGAAGAAGGTGAGAGTGTCTAGAGGGGGGGTGATTAGACTACTCGACAAGATAAAAATTCTGTCTTTTATCAAGGACAGATTTTAGCAGATTTTGCATAACACACAAGTCAAGTAGCACACTACACATGCAATTCTAGAGTATGGGCAGCGGAAAGTAAATTGCACAAGTAGTAAAGAGAAGTGGAGAAGATCAAACGCAATTTGGAGACGCAATGATTTTTCCCGTGGTTCCGATAGGTGGTGCTATCGTACATCCATGTTGATGGAGACTTCAACCCACGGAGGGTAACGGCTGCGCGAGTCCATGGAGGGCTCCACCCATGAAGGGTCCACGAAGAAGCAACCTTGTCTATTCCATCATGGCCTACGCCCACGGAGGGCTAGCCTTACTCGGGGTAGATCTTCACGAAGTAGGCGATCTCCTTGCCCTTACAAACTTCTTGGTTCAACTCCACATCTCGATGACGGAGGCTCCCAAGCGACACCTAACCAATCTAGGAGGCACCACCCTCCAAAAGGTAATAGATGTTGTAGATGATGATGAACTCCTTGCTCTTGTGCTTCAAATGATAATCTCCCCAACACTCAACTCTCCTCACTGATTTGGCTGTGGTGGAAGAAGGGATTGAGTGGAAAGCAACTTGGGAAGGCTAGAGATCAAGCTTCATATGGTGGGAGTGGAGCAACTTGATCTCAACACAAGGGTAGGTAGTTCTCTTCTCAGAAATGTAAGGTAGGAGTGGTAGTTCTTTCTGATGGCTCTCTCTACGAATGAAGAGGGGGTGGAGGGGTATCTATAGCCTCCACACAAAATCCAACCGTTACACACATATTTGAGCAATCTCAGTGGGACCGAAGTGGACAACTCGGTGAGACCGAATGTTCAAATAATGTGAACGTTGGGGTTTTCGGTGGGACCGAAAATACCATCTCGGTTAGTCCGATTCGAGCAAAGACAAGAGCATGCCAGTTTCGGTGGGACCGACTTCATCATCTCGGTGACACCGATTTGATGACAGAAGGTTACAGAAGCTTGGCAGCCCATGTTTCGGTGAAACCGATTTCAGAATCGGAATATCCGATTTTTCTAGGGTTTGGCTTATGGCTGAAGTGGTTCATCTCGGTGTGACTGAGTTTGGATAATCGGTGGGACCGAGATTTCTTATGAGTGTATATTGTAGTGAAGGTTGCTGATAGTTTAAGGAGATATATCACTAAGCACTTGAGCAACCAGATCATCAACATAACCTCATCCCCTTTTAATAGTATTGGCTTTTCCTATGGACTCAATGTGATCTTGGATCACTAAACCAAAAATGGAGTCTTGAGCTTTTGCCAATGCTTGCCTTAGCATTTTGAGGGGTCCACTTCTTCAGTACTTTTGCCATGCCAATGTGATTGAATTTCCTGAAACATACTTGATAAAAGCATTAGTCCAACCACAAAGTATGTTGTCATTAATTACCAAAACCACCCAGGGAGCAAATGTGCTTTCACATGGGCTGCAAACGGCCCAATGGATTAATGGGCCGCTAATGGGTATAAAGTGATACACTGTTCGTTATGGGTCAGTTTCACCATGTTCCGTTAATGGGCCAAGAATAAATGGGACCGGAGAAGGCCGAAAGATAACATGGGCTGCAAATGGCCCAATGGATTAATGGGCCGTTAATGGGTATAAAGTGATATACTGTTCATTACGGGCTAGTTTCACCATGGGCCGTTAATGGGCCAAGAGTTACAAAAGGGCCTCATATGGGCCGAAAGACGTCATGGGCCATACATGGGCCAGAACTTAAAATTGGCTAGAATCATATTGGACGGCCGACATGACGCTACTGGCCTAATTCGCATAGGTCGTAACGGGCCCTGGGTTAGCGGGCTGTAAATGGGCTATATGCGAATAGGCCGTTAACAGGGTTTCCATGGGCCGGCCCGCCACCTTTTGACCGAGTCAAACAGGCCAGACTTTTCACAGCAATGGGCATTTGTTGGTCCGTGCCACGTGTCGACGTATCATAGGTGCTTTGTGTCCAATGAGAGGACGACATCTGTCCCAACGGTGAGCCGACACGTGTTTCCTCGAGCCAATGATGATTTTACATGTGGAAAATCCCCATTGATCCCGGTTGTTAATGGTTTATCGGATCCAAAACCCGACCCGATAGCTTAACGCGTTCCGTTACGGTGGATGCCACGTGTCGGTCAGCCTTGATGAAAGCAGTTCTGTGACGTGCAATTTATCGTCATGGAAGTGGACACTTCCATGATGATAATTTTCGTAATGTCATGGAACACTTTTACGACAGCACAGGTATGACTATCTTGATTCTGTCATAAAATCGTCATGGATGTACATGCATGACAGATAACGTGACCTACTATGACAAACATCTATCATCATGGAAGTGTATTTTTTTGTAGTGATGGTCAGCGTACCCACCTCTTCCTCGCACCCTCATGGCCCTCGAGCGGGTGATTGGAAAAGTTGCTCCATATCCCATGCGCATCTGAGAAAGCTTCAAGCATAGGGATATCTCCCTCCCGAGGATCTAGTCCCTACCCGGGGCGGATTAACTTCCATCGACAATCAAGCCCTGGCAGAGAGCTTTCCCAACCCCTCCGATGGAGAGTGGGTATGCTTTGTTTCCTTCCTACTAAGAGGCGTAGGCTTTCCCGTCCACCCCTTCCTTAGGGGGCTCCAGGAGTTCTATGGTCTTCAATTACATGATCACACGCCGGGGTCTAACCCGCACATTGCGGGATTCATCGCTTTATGCGAACTTTTTCTGGGTTGCGAGCCACATTTTGAGCTGTAGCGGAAGTTCTTCTGCCTTGTCCCTCGCTCCGAGGAAGGATCCATATTTGAAGTTGGTGGTGCTGAAGTATGGCGGATAGCAGCGACAGGCTATCTGTCTGTCACTCCAAAGAAGGCGTCCGAAGAGTGGCCTTCTTAGTGGTTTTATATCGAGGACATCGCCTTGCTGGATCCAGTTTGGCAAGGTCTCCCCAAATATGCCAATGCTCCTCCAAAGAAACTTTTCAACTGGCGTCCCCGTAGTCCCACAGAAGAAGAGAGTGCGGAGGACAAAAGACTGGCCAGCAAGATCAGATTGCTTGCTAGTTCCAGGCTGTCAATAATTGAAGTGTTGGTGATTTCAATAAAGCGATGCATGCAGCCCCTTCAAGGTAGAGGATTTCCTATGTGGCATTACAATGGCCAGAATGATGCCTCACGCTGCTTACGCCTGGGTCCAGATGACCCTGCCGCTCTAGCTGCCATCCTAGAGGGTATTTACAAGGGAGAGAAGCAAGACTTTTGTAACGCCCTAGATGTAAAACTTCCTTATATGGCAATATATATTCATCGTTGACTTAATCAATTCCATTCTGGGCTTTTCCTTCATTTTAGGTTTCTTCATTTTTGCCTTCTGCGTGTGTTGCATGTCACCATGTCTTTTTCATTATGTCCATTGCATTGGCATAGTCTCATTTGCATCCGTGTGTAGTGGCATCGTCTCCGTCCTCTCCGTTCTCCGTTTCGAGTTCCGACACTCACACACGGCACCGTCGCACCTCTCTAGTCTTGTTTCGTGAGTGGTTAAAAACATCCTCGGAATGGGCCGAGAGTTGTGAGGTGGTCTTGGTATATCACCGGTAGACCGCCTGTCAAGTTTTGTCTCTTTTGGAGGTCGTCTGATACTCCAACGGTTAACCACGTGGGCCGAAAGCCCCTTTCTCTTTTGGTCCAGCACCCCTCCACAACAGTCCACTAACCCAGCACAACCACCTCCATGCTCTCGGTTGTTGGGTCTTGATCGTGTAGGCGAAAACCGCACCTCATTTAGACACTCCTAGCTCCCTCTACCTATAAATATGCCCCTAACCCCAAAATCTCGGATGAACCCTAGCTCTCTTCCTCCTCCGCGCGCCGGACGTGTCCATTCCGCCGCCGGTCATGTCGCCCAGCCAATCCCCCCGCGCCACCTCATCACCACCGCCACGTGTCCACCTCCCGTTGGTCGCGCCGCGCCACCTCTTCACCGCCAGCCACCACAGCCCGCCGGGCCCGAGGCCGGCCCCCGCAGCCCGTACCGCCGCCGCCCGGGCGCGCCTCACCCGCTCCCCGATTCCCCCACGCCGCGCCGCCGGGCAGCGCTCCGCCGCCTCGCGCCCCGACCGGCCCAGCTGCATCGCCGCCGGGCCACGCCGCCGCGCCCCTCGCCTGGGCTCCGGCCGCCGGCCATCTCCCGCGCGCCCCACCGCCGAGCTCCGACGCGAGCGCCACCGCATCCTCCGCCGCCGGCCACCACTACCACCGCTGCCAGTGCTCCCTCCGGCCACCACGTCTTGCCCCGCCGCCGGCCGTCTCCAACGAGCCGCCACCGCTCCGGCGGGATCCCGATCTGGATCGGGTTGGATCAGATTCACCCGCACCGTGATCCAAACGCTAGCGAAGTCCCGGATCCCTCCGTCCCGCACGACTCCGTCCCGCGTTCACTACTTTCGGAGGGCTACTTTTCACTAAGTCCTGGATCTGCAATATATTTTATGCCCTCTTTGTCATGTCACAACTTTGTGCTCGGTGCTCCGTTTTGTGCATATTATATATCAAAATGTTCGTCTCGAAGTGCTCTACAGGTTAGCATAGTTTTGTGCTTGTTAGGGTTCATCTAGATGTCTTAATCTTCTTTGCAAGACTTCTTGGTGATGTTACTGTTTCAGCACTAGTTGTCTGTTAACAATTTGTTGGCATGTTCGTGAGGTCGTAACTTTGTGCATGTTTGTCCAAATGGAGTGTATGATATGTCAAAATGTTTGTCTTGTGATCATATTCATGATGGATGCACTTGTATGCATGTTAGGTTGCATTATGCCATGTTTAACCCTGTTGCAAAAGTGCATGTGGTTGATAAGTTTCTGAAATTGTTATGAGATGACGATTTGTTTTTTTCATGTGAATTAATCCATGTGTCATATGAGCTAGGTGTCAACATGAGTTTTGCTTATTGGAATGTTCTCTACATATTAGATTTATTTTCATGCCATGATATGTCTTGAGATGAGTGCAACAAGCTTGTTAATATGCCATCGTGATGTTAAATTTCCGCTAAGGCTGAATCTGTTAATTTTTTGCCATGTTTCCATGAGGCTACCGTCATTGTTGTGCATGGTTAGAGTTGTCCAGTGGATGTTCCTAGATGTATATGTTATGCTATAGCTATTCATGCTCTTTTTTGCCATTATGGCTTGCTGTAGCTTGTTGTTTTCATGCTCTCAAGTTGCTATAAAATATTTATGTCTGCCTGTTATCAGCAAGTTCAGTATTGCCATGTGAATATCGAGTGTTCTATGCATCCTATGACCATGTTCTTGCCATGAGTAGCTTCACAAACATGTCCTCTTGCTGTTGGTTACATTCACATGTCATGCTATGCTTTGAGATGAGTTGCACAAGCTTGCAAACATGCCTACTTGTTGTTGTTGCTGCCATGCCTTGTAATTTTCACTATGTCTGAGAAATCTGTTAACTTATTGAATCTTGCCATGCTTGTGAAGAATCATGTCTATTTCACATCCATGCCTTTTGTCTACATGTTTGGGTGCTGTAGCATAATTATATCTTGTTCCAAAGATGATATGTTGTTGTTAACTGCAGTATTGCATTGCATCTCATTTTGCTTGCTATTTGCAAACCGTGCATCCGTTTCCCATGATCTTTATATCGTTTTCGACCGAAATATTCACCTCTATCCTGTGGCTTGCTTGGTTGCCCAAGATGAAGCCATTTTCCATCATCTTGTCCTTTAGCCTCGATAGCATCATCATGCATACGCACATCAGACTTGCATCCCATGACATGTCTTGCATCATGTGGATTGTGCATTGCACCATGATTGATCTGGTACCGTTGTTGTGCTCTTGTGTTGGGTAGAGCCGGGAGCCGATACCGAGTTCAATGATCTTGTCGAGACTGAGTTTGAGGAGCCGTCTTACCATCCCACCGAGGACTTAACAGGCAAGATGACCATTCCCCGATATCACCTCTATCTTTGCCTTGCTAGTTGTCTCGCTCTTTAGATGAGCCTCGATGCCTATTCTTGTTTGTCAGCCTCCTATGTTGCCATGAAACACTCTAACCTCCTTCCTAGCAAACCGTTGTGTGGCTAAGTACGCTTTTGCTCAACCCCTCTTATAGTGTTGTTAGTTGCAGGTGTTTTGAAGATTGCTCCACGTTCGGACTAGTTTATTGGGATAACACAATATTATCTTAAGTAAACTAATGCACATATATATTGGTAATGGGTGGAAGGCTTGTCCCTCTGCTTTGTGTTTTGTTCCACTCATGCCACCTTAGGACCCGATAAACCGGTGTTATGTTCCTTGATTTTGCGTTCCTAACACAGTTGGGGTTTATGGGCACCCTTGATAATTCGCTCTACTTAAAGCTTTTCTAGCACGGCCCAACATTTGTACTACATTTGCCTAACAACTAAAACTTGCATACGGAGTTATAAACCCGAGTTCTCAATCAACAACCTGGGCCAGTGGTTCTCATGAGTGTTGGTCCAAACTGGGCGGACTGTAGGGCCGCCTCGGGGAGACCCAAGGTATCTGGTATTTACCTGTAGGTTGTCCCATCCGGTCGTGGCCTGAGACAAGATACACGCGGCTACTATCAGGGTGTCGGCACGCCGAGAGGTCTTGCTGGATTAGTTTTACCTTTATCGAAATATCTTGAGCACGTGATTCTTATAATACTCGGGTCTTCCAACATGGAGTTGCGACTCCGCAAATCGTAAGCTTGTGATGAACTATGTTGGTACACCCCTACAGGGTTTTGAACTTTTGAAAGCCGTGCCCGCGGTTATGTGGCGGATGGGAATTTGTTAATATCCGGTTGTAGATAACTTGACACCATATCCTTAAGAATACACTACCTGTGTGAGTACCGTGATGGTCTCTTTTAGAAGGAGTTTCGAAAAGTGAACACGGCGGGGTTATGCATGAACGTGAGTAGCTACGATCACTTCTTGATCAACTTAGGCGACTGTTGGGACATATTCTCATCTCGCTCTGAATTCGTAAGCTAGTTGCTTAGTGCTTCTTGCAGACACTTTATTACCTATCCACACCTAAAGGCTTTGTTAGGTTTGATACCCGAGAATGGTATTACTGAGTCCTTTTGGCTCACAGATTACAACACATACCATATGGAGGTACAGCCGAGAACGTTGCAGGAGATGGATCAGAACTTCACTTGGAGTTCGATGAGGAGCATGGTCATTTCTATGTAACGTATCCCGATGATCAGTAGTGGTTCCTACTAGGGGCGATCAGGACTTGTGGCCGTGGTATCTTTCTCATTTGGATTTCGTCCGTAGTCGGACACTGTGTTATTTGGATGAATGTATGCTATTGTATCATTGTGTGACGTGGCGAGTGTAAGCCAAGTATTTTACTCTTTCATCCCTGTTCTTTTACATGAGTTGTGCAAAGATACCACGCTTGCAATCATTCGAGAATGCGCTTATGTCTCTAACTCGTGCCTCGACACGTAGGAGATATAGTCGCATCATGGGCATTACAAGTTGGTATTCAGAGCCTTCTCCGACCTAGGAGCCCCCCTGATTGAACGAACCGCTGATGGTTGAGTCTAGGCACACACACACACACAAAATGTTTTGTGTCCTATATATATATATATATATATATATATATCGGAGAGTAGGATTTCTTTTTAATCCTCATCCCCTTCGTCGCTCTGGTGAGGACTCCTGACGTTGATTTATCTTCACTATTCTCAAAATTTCACCAATTTTTTTTAGGATCGCGCGGTTATTGTTTGGATTGTTCCGATATTTTTGTGACGAGAACATTGTTCTTGGTGCCTTCTGTCATTTAGGGGTTGTGGCAGTGTCCCGGGGAGTTGAGCTCCGAGGTGTTGTCGTCACAAATGTATCGTTGCAGTTCTAGAATACCAGAGGCGGCCGACATCGAAAACTCTTCTATGCATGTCTGGTGGTGAGATAACCCCGACGTCACCCAGTACTGGGGGGATAGTTTAGGAGTATTGCCACAACTAGTATAGCGGATGCGTTTCGAAGGTCTGAGGTAAACAGTTTCCGAAGGTGCCTGGTTATGTGTTGACGGATGGATACAGCTGGATGTAGGATTTAGTAGTTGAGTGACATGCGGTGCTTCCCGTGTATTATCAACACCAGATTGCATAACCGGAAAGCTTCGGGAATTAATAGCTGGGATTCAAGTAGCTCATAGGTAATCTTCCAACGGGTGCATGATATGAGGTTGGGGTTCAACATCTAGTGGAGAGGTTTTCATGGGCGTTGTTGCACTAGGGGGTTGCATCTTAAAGGATCCTTGGCTATGCTGATCCGGGGATTGCAAGGCCCTTTGTAACACGTGCCATGGGGCATTCAGCACGAACATGTGGGACGAAACCTCTATTATGTATTTGTTAAATCTGTTACCTTGTTGTTTTATTCTATCATTTTGTTCTCCCATGTGGCTTCTCGACAAGTTGTTGTACCATTAAGCTATGGAATTCATTCGTTCAATTTTGTTCAGATGTTCATTGTGAAGACTATATGTTGAAAATATCTAGCCATTGATTCAGCTTATCTATTATTTGCTTAAATGGCTAACAGTTGTCATCATCTTCAGGATGGCACCTAAGAAAGTTCCCAGCCAGAACCCAGAGGGTCAAGAAGAGCGTCCACCTTCCCATCCTCCTTCGTCTGAGGCATGGAGAGAGATTATGCAGGCAACCAATCAAAACACTCAGATGATCATGCAAATGATGCAGAGTTTCAAAGCAAATCAAGGCAATCAAGGGAACCAAGGCTAAGTAAATGTGTTCAATCAACCTCACTTTGCTACTCTGAACCAATTCCTGGCAAATCAACCCAAGTCTTTCAGTTACTGTGTTGATGCGCTAGATGCTGAAGATTGGATCACACACATTAAGAAGCATTTCAAGTGCAGTAACGTCAGACCTGAGGATTATGTCAAGTTTCCTGCTTTCCAACTCAAAGATCAAGCTGTAGATTGATGGCAACAATACAAAGACTCCAGAGCGGGTTGTGAGATCTCATGGACTGACTTTTGCCGCGATTTCCGTTCTCATCACATCCCTACCGGTGTCATTGAAGGCATGCGTGAGCAATCCGTAATCTGAAGCAAGGCACCATATCTGTCTACCAATACGATGTCAAGTTCCAGAATCTTGACCGTTATGCGAAGTAAGACATTCCCGATGCCAAGAGCAAAATCTACCAGTTCCGAGGTGGTCTGAAAGATGAACTCCAACCTGCACTCACTCAGTTCGAGCCAGATGAATTTGATCAATTCTACAACATGTCTCTCAAGCAAGAGGCAGCTCAGCTCAAATGTGAGGCTTCCAAAAGGAGGATAAGAGATGTTGTTCACTCCTCCTCTTCCTCTCAAGTGGTCGCCAAGCAGCACAAGTTATGGCTCCAGCCTCCTCCAGTGCTCCGTCCTCCTAGTCAGAACATGCACTCAGGTGGTCGTGGATTCTACCACCCACCCAACCCAAGCAACTAGTCCAACTCTCAGTTCCAAGCTCCAAGACCAAGCGGTCCTTATCATTGGCCACTTTCAGAGGTTACGTGCAACAAGTGTGCTCAGAAGGATCACTACGCAAACAAGTGTAATCAAAGGCGCCTTCCGCCTCCTGCACTTGTCAGCAATGCTATTGTAAAGCACAATCCCAAGCATGCAAGAGTGAACCTGATGAATGCAGATCACGCAGAGAATTCTTCCGATGTGATAATGGGTAACCTCTCAGTTAACTCTATTCCTACAAAAGTCTTGTTTGATTCTGGTGCATCACTTTCCTTCATGTCATGTCCATTTGCATCTAAGCACAACGTGGGCACAGCGGCTTTGCCAAAGGAGTTATCAATTATTTCTCCGGGCAAAAACATTACTTCTAATTTGATGGCTCCGGTCATATCTATTCACATGGGCGATTATAGTTTTCTGGTTCCCCGGTTGTTCTCGGTAACTCGGACATTGATCTTATTCTTGGGATGGATTGGCTCTCTAAGCATGATGCTCTTATTGATTTTACGAACAAGGAAGTCAATCTAACTCATCCTTCCGAAGACGTGATTAACTTCCCAGCTTGAGATAACACAATCAGGCTATTCTCTCTCAATGACAAGGGCGAGATTAATGCCATTTCCCAGATTCCGGTGGTTTGTGAAAATGAGGATGTATTCCCTGAAGAGCTTCCGGGCATGCCTCCCAACCGTCCAGTTGAATTCGTCTTTGAACTTGAACCTGGTATGGAGCCAGCCTATCGGCGTCCGTACAAGCTTTCTCCTAAAGAGTTGAAGGAGTTGAAGAAGTAACTCGATGAGCAAGAACGAATGGGTCTGATCAGACCAAGTACTTCTCCTTGGGGTTGTAGTGTTCTTTTTGACAAGAAGAAGAATCGTACGGAACGATTATGCGTTAATTACCGGCCATTGAACAAGAAGACAATTAAAAATAAGTATCCGCTCCCCAACATCAATGAATTGTTCGAGCAGCTCAAAGGAGCCAAGGTTTTCTCGAAGCTTGATCTCCGGATGGGCTACCATCAGATTCGTATCAGTAAATAGGATATTCCCAAGACCGCATTCAGGATAAACTACAGCTCATACGAGTACACAGTCATGTCCTTCGGGATTGCAAATGCTCCACCCACTTTCTCTCGGATGACACACTTCATATTCAACCCCTACACCAATGAATTCGTGCTCGTGTACCTTGATGACATCTTGGTATTCTCCAAGAATAAAGAAGACCACACAAAGCACCTCTGTTTGGTTCTTGATAGGCTCCGTGAGCACCGCTTTTATGCGGAATTCTCCAAGTGCGAATTATGTCTTGATAAAGTCCTCTATTTTTGCCATATTATCTCTTCCGAGGGCATTTCTGTTAACCCCGAGAAGATTGAAGCTATTGTGAAGTGGGAACCTCCTCAGAATGTCAAACAACTCTGAAGTTTCTTCGGTCTCGCAAGCTATTGCAGAAGGTGTGTTGAGAACTTCTCCAAGATTGCCAAGCCTCTGTCCAACCTGTTGCAAAAGAATGTCAAGTACTCGTGGACTCCTGATTGTGATGTGGCATTCAATACACTCAAAGAGAAGCTCACTTCTGCTCCAGTACTTACTCCTTCGGATGAGTCCAAGCCTTATGAAGTGTTCTCTGATGCTTCATTGCAAGGTCTCGGCAGTGTTCTCATGCAAGAAAAGAAGATTGTTGCATACACTTCGCGTTATCTTAAACCAAATGAGAAGAATTACCCCACACATGATCTTGACCTAGCAGCAGTTGTTCATGCCTTGATCACGTGGAGACACCTTCTATTGGGCATAAAAGTGGACATTTTCACCGATAACAAGAGCCTGAAGTACATCTTCACCCAGCCTAACGTTAACCTCCGCCAGACTCGTTGGGTTGAAATGATTCAAGAGTACGATCCAAGCATTGAGTATACTCCTAGCAAGGCCAATGTCATTGCAGATGCCTTGAGCAGAAAGGCTTATTACAACAGTCTCATCCTCAAACCGTGCCAACCTGAACTTTGTGAGTCATTCGGGAAGCTCAACCTCCAAGTCGTTCCGCAAGGATTTCTTGCCAACCTTCAAGTCGCTCCTACCTTGGAAGATTAAATCCGTGAGGCCTAACTCAGTGATGCTATGGTGCAGAAGGTGAAACATGCTATTGCCAAGGGTACTCCCAAGTACAAGTGCTATCGCATTGATGATAGAGACACTTTGTTCTTTGAGGACAGAATTGTGGTTCCCAAAGGTGATCTCAAGAAGCTCATAATGAACAAAGCACATGACTCAATCTTCTCGATACATCCAGGAAGCTCCAAGATGTACCATGACCTCAAGCAATCTATTGGTGGAATCACATGAAAAGAGAAATTGCTCAATTCGTGAACGAGTGTGATGTCTGCAGAAGAGTGAAGGCAGAGAAACAATGTCCAGCCGGACTCCATCAATCTCTACCTATTCCCGAGTGGAAATTCCATCAAATTGAGAAGGATTTCGTCACCGGTTTTCCCAAGTCCAAGCGGGGAAATGATGCCAGCCTTATGGTGATTGATAAGCTCACTAAAGTGGCTCATTTCCTTCCAGTCAAGGAATCCATCAATGTAGACTGGCAGAGCTGTACACCTCCAGAATTGTCTCTTTGCATGGTATCCCTCAAGTAATCTCCCCAGATCGTGGAAGCTTGTTTACTTCCAAATTGTAGGATTCCTTCCAGTCAGCTATGGGTACCGAGATTCGCTTCAGCACAGCTTTTCACCCTCAGACTAGTGGTGAAGTCGAAAGAGTGAACCAAATTCTTGAAGATATGCTCAGAGCATGTGTAATCTCCTTCGGTATGAAATGGGAAGATTGCCTTCCATTTGCCGAATTCTCCTACAACAACAGCTTCCAAGCAAGTGCAGGCAAAGCACCGTTTAAAATTTTCTATGGCAAAAAGTGTCGTACCCCTCTCAACTGGTCCGAGACTAGTGAACGTCAACTCCTTGGAAATGATTTGATCTCAGAGGCCGAAGAAATGTGAAAAATCATATGTGAGAACCTCAAGACCACGCAATCGCGCCAGAAGAGCTACTATGATGGCAAACACCGAGATTTGACCTTCGACATTGGTGATCATGTGTAACTCTGTGTTTCCCCCATGAAGGGCACTCACAGGTGCGGTATCAAGGGCAAGCTTGCTCCCAGATACGTGGGTCCTTTCAAGATAATTGGCAAGAGAGGTGATCTAGCCTACCAACTCGAGCTTCCCTCCAACTTTGCAAATTGCACGATGTGTTTCACATGTCACAACTCCGCAAGTGCTTCAAGACGCCTGAATGCACGATTCCTTTCGAAGAGATTGATCTTTAGCAAGACTTGTCTTATCTTGAGCACCCCGTTGCTACCCATAAAGAAACTGAGCGCAAGACCTACAACAAGTCCATCAAATTCTTGAAAGTGAAGTGGTCACGCCATACCGTCCGAGAAGCTACATGGGAACGAGAAGATCATCTCCGTTCCGAGTATCCCGCTTTCCTTTAGTCCTAGATCTCGGGACGAGATCTTTTTGTAGTGGAGGAGATTTTGTAACGCCCCGGATGTAAAACTTCCTTATATGGCAATATATATTCATCGTTGACTTAATCAATTCCATTCTGGGCTCTTCCTTCATTTCGAGTTTCTTCATTTTTGCCTTGTGCATGTGTTGCATGTCACCATGTCTTTTTCGTTATGTGCATTGCATTGGCATAGTCTCAATTGCATCCGTGTGTAGTTGCATCGTCTCCGTCCTCTCCATTGTCCGTTTCGAGTTCCGACACTCACACACGGCACCGTCGCACCTTTCCACAACAGCCCACTTTCTCTTTTGGCCCAGCACCCCTCCACAACAGCCCACTAGCCCAGCACAACCACCTCAATGCTCTCAGCCGTTGGATCGTGATCGTGTGGGCGAAAACCGCACCTCATTTGGACACTCCTAGCTCCCTCTACCTATAAATATGCCCCTAACCCCGAAATCTCGGATGAACCCTAGCTTTCTTCCTCCTCCGCGCGCCGGACATGTCCGCTCCGCCGCTAGACGTGGCCGTTGCCGCCGGCCACGTCGCCCAGTCAATCCCGCCGCGCCACCTCATCACCGCTTCCAAGTGTCCACCTCCCGTTGGCCGCGCCACGCCACCTCTTCACCGCCAGCCACCGCAGCCCGCCAGGCCCGAGGCCGGCCCCTGTGGCCCGTACCGCCGTCGCCCGGGCGCACCTTGCCCACTCCCCGGTTCCCCCACGCCGCACCACCGGGCAGCACTCCGCCGCCTCGCGCGTCGACCGGAGCTGCCGCCTCGCCGCTGGGCCGCGCCGCCGCGCCCCTCTCCTTGGCTCTGGCCGCCGGCCATCTCCCGCGCGCCCTGCCGCCGAGCTCCGGAGCTACCGCCGCCGCATCCTCCACCGCCGGCCACCACTACCGTCGCCGCCGATGCTCCCTCCGGCCACCTCGTCTCGCCCCGCCGCCGGCCATCTCCGGCGAGCCGCCGCCACTCGGGCCCGATCCCGATCTGGACGGGGTTGGATCAGATCCACCCGCATGGTGATCCAAATGCCCCCGACGTCTCGGGTCCCTCCGTCCCGCACAACTCCGTCCCACGTTGATTATTTTCGGAGGGGTAATTTTCACTATGTCCCGGATCTGCAATATTTTTTATGCCCTCTTTGTCATGTCACAACTTTGTGCTCGGTGCTCCATTTTGCACATATTATATATCAAAAAGTTTGTTTCGAAGTGCTCTACATGTTAGAATCAGTTTTGTGCATGTTAGGGTTCATCAAGATGTCTTAATCTTCGTTGCAAGACTAATTTGTGGTGTTACTGTTTTAGCACTAGTTGTCTGTTAACAATTTGTTGGCATGTTCGTGAGGTCGTAACTTTGTGCATGTTGGTCCAAATGGAGTGTATGATATGTCAAAATGTTCATCTAGTGATGCTCTTCATGTTTGACGCATTTGCATGTATGTTAGGTTGCATATTGCCATGTTTAAACATGATGCATCAGTGCATGGGGCTGATAAGTTTCTGAAATTGTTATGAGATGATGATTTGTCTTTTCCGTGTGAATTAATCCACGTGTCATATGAGCTAGGTGTCAACATGGTTTTTGCTCATTGGAATGTGCTCTACGTGATAGATTTATTTTCATGCCATGATATGTCTTGATAGGAGTGCAACAAGCTTGTTAACATGCCATCGTGATGTTAAATTTCTGCTAAGGCTGAATCTGTAATTTTTATGCCATGTTTCGACGAGGCTACCGTCATTGTTGTGCATGGTTTGAGTTGTCCAGTGGGTGTTCCTTGATGTATATGTTATGCTATAGCTATCCATGCTCTTGTTTGCCATGATGGCTTGCTGTAGCTTGTTGTTTTCATGCTCTCAAGTTGCTATAAAATATTTCTGTCAGCCTGTTATCAGCAAGTTCAATTTTGTCATGTGAATAGCTAATGTTCTATGCATCCTATGACCACGTTCTTGCCATCAGTAGCTTCACAAACATTTCCTCTTGCTGTTGGTTACATTCACATGCCATGCTATGCTTTGAGATGAGTTGCACAAGCTTGCAAACATGCCTACTTGTCATTGTTGCTGCCATGCCTTGTAATTTTCACCAAGTCGAAGAAATCAGTTAACTTATTGAATCTTGCCATGCTTGTTTAATTCGGTTCCAGTAAGTTTTTGGGTGTTCTCTGAGTTCATGCTTGTAAGAATCATGTCTATTTCATATCCATGCCTTTTGTCTTCATGTTTGGGTGATGTAGCATAATTATATCTTGCTCCAAAGATGCCATGTTGCTGTTATAGTTTTGCATTGCATCTTGTTTTGCTTGCCATTTGCTAACCGTGCAGTCGTTTCCCATTATCTTTATATCGTTTTCGACCGAAATCTTCACCTCTATCCAGTGTCTTGCTTGGTTTCCAAAGATGAAGCCATTTTCCATCATCTTCTCCTTTAGGCTCGAGAGCATCCTCATGCATACGCACATCATACTTGCATCCCATGAAATGTCTTGCATCATGTTGATTGTGCATTGCACCGTGATTGATCTTGTATCGTTGTTGTGTTGTTGTGTTGGGCAGAGCCGGGAGCCAATACCGAGTTCGAGGATCTTGTCGAGACTAAGTTTGAGGAGCCGCCTTAAGATCCCACCGAGGACTTAACAGGCAAGATGACCATTCTCCGATATCACCTCTATCTTTGCCTTGCTAGTTGTCTCGCTCTTTAGATGTGCTTCGATGCCTATTCCTGTTTGTCAGCCTCCTATGTTGCCATTAAACACTCTAACCGCCTTCCTAGCAAACCGTTGTGTGGCTATGTACGCTTTTGTTTAGCCCCTCTTATTACGTTCTTAGTTGCAGGTGAAGTTTCGAAGATTTCTCCATGTCGGACTTGTTTATTGAGATAACATAATATTATCTTAAGTAAACTAATGCACATATATATTGGTAATGGGTGGAAGGCTTGGCCTTCTTCTTGGTGTTTTGTTCCACTCATGCCACCTTAGGACCCGATAAACCGGTGTTATGTTCCTTGATTTTGCATTCCTAACACGGTTGGGGTTTATGGCCCCCCTTGATAATTCGGTCTACTTAAAGATTTTCTAGCAAGGGCCAACATTGGTACTGCATTTTCCTAACAACTAAAACTTGCATAGGGAGTTGTATACCCGAGTTCTTAATCAACTACCCGGGCCAGTGCTCCACACGAGTGTTGGTCCAAACTGGGCGGACTGCAGGGCCGCCTCGGGGAAACCCGAGGTTTCTGGTATTTACCTATAGGATGTCCCATACGGGCGTGGCCTGAGACGAGATACAAGCGGCTACTATCAGGGTGTCGGCACGCTGGGAGGTCTTGCTGGATTAGTTTTACCTTTGTCGAAATATCTTGAGCACGGGATTCCGAGAATACTCGTGTCTTCCCAACATGGAGTTGCGACTCCGCAGATCGTGAGCTTGTAATGGGCTAAGTTGGGACACCCCTGCGGGGTTTTGAACTTTCGAAAGCCGTGCCCGCGGTTATGTGGCAGATGGGAATTTGTTAATATCCGGTTGTAGATAAATTGACACCATATCCTTAAGAATACACTACCTGTGTGAGTACCATGATGGTCTATTTTTGAAGGGGTTTCGAAAAGTGAACATGGTGGGGTTATGCATGAACGTGAGTATCTAGGATCATTCTTGATCAACTTTGGCGACCGTTGGCACATATTCTCATCTCGCTCTGAATTTGTAAGCTAGTTGCTTAGTGCTTGCTGCAAACACTTTATTACCTCTCTACACATAAAGGCTTTGTTAGTTTTGATACCCGGGAATGGGATTACTGAGTCCTTGTGGCTCACAGAATACAACACACACCAGATGCAGGTACAGCCGAGAACGTTGCAGGAGATGGATCAAAATTTCACTGGGAGATCGATGAAGAGCGTGGTCATTTCTATGTAACGTATCCCGACCATCAGTAGTGGTTCCTACTAGTGGCGATCAGGACTTGTGGTCGTGGTATATTTTCTCGTTTGGATTTCGTCAGTAGTCGGACCCTGTGTTATTTGGATGAATGTATGATATTGTATTCATTGTGTGACGTGGCGAGTGTAAGCCAACTATTTTACTCTTTCATCCCTGTTCATTTACTTGAGTTGTGCAAAGATACCACGCTTGCGATCATTCCAAAATGCGCTTATGTCTCTAACTCGTGCCTCGACACGTAGGAGATATAGTCGCATCCTAGGCATTACAAGTTTCTTTGCTTGAAGTGCCGGGAGGGTTTCTCTATGTATAATCCTCCTCACTTTTACATTCTATGATGTATTGACCGAACTAAATTCGGTTATTCCCAATAGGAGTGGAGGA
>LR738715.1:505250380-505263563 GCA_902687465.1 Secale cereale
CCTACTAGTGGCGATCAGGACTTGTGGTCGTGGTATATTTTCTCGTTTGGATTTCGTCAGTAGTCGGACCCTGTGTTATTTGGATGAATGTATGATATTGTATTCATTGTGTGACGTGGCGAGTGTAAGCCAACTATTTTACTCTTTCATCCCTGTTCATTTACTTGAGTTGTGCAAAGATACCACGCTTGTGATCATTCCAAAATGCGCTTATGTCTCTAACTCGTGCCTCGACACGTAGGAGATATAGTCGCATCCTAGGCATTACAAGTTTCTTTGCTTGAAGTGCCGGGAGGGTTTCTCTATGTATAATCCTCCTCACTTTTACATTCTATGATGTATTGACCGAACTAAATTCGGTTATTCCCAATAGGAGTGGAGGAAGGTGGTCTAGGGGATTAATAGTCCCGCCCCATAGCTAGAGGGCCACTTCCGAAATGTGGGCCCTGGATACAATGAAGATCCGGACATAGGCATAGACCTAGAACAAGGAGTCTTCTATCAAGCTAGCCATGACGGCACTGTGGTGACTATCGTAGCCGATTATCCCGGCCTCATTCCTTCCTCTCACGTAAGTACCCAGGACATACCTCCTTAAAAAGAAGATTCCTAGCACGCCTTACCCATCGCACCTTCTTACGCTCAAAGGGGGCGGCGCTCCTCATGCCGAACTATGCGAAGACCGCCATCCCAGAGGGCGACGCCGGAATCGGGTGAGGCCATGAAGCGAAAGAGGACCGTGAACACCACCGAACCTTCGTAGAGGTATGTTTGTTTTAACATATACTGGGTGGTGAAGTCAGTATTACAACTTTCTGCCTTGCTTTTCCTTTTAGGAGGAACGTACACTGGACTGTGTCTGGAACTCCTGCAGATCAAGCTTCAACCAATCCGGTGTCCGGCCGGTCTAAGAGGACAAGGGTTAATGTGGATTCAGTGCCAGATTGTCCCCTTCAAGAGGATTCGGATGAAATGTCTGTTACTAATTTCGAATCGGAGGTCGTGATGGTTCACCGGCAGCGAAAAGCAGCCATGCGTGACCCAGCCTTTTCTGAGGAGGCGTTTAACACCCTTAGTTCTGCAGATGCTTATATCCGAGCCGCTCAAGACGGACTCGCCGGAGCCACTCACCAGCTTTCAAAAGATATGCGGGTAAGTGTAAATTTTAATGTTCCCATGCCAGTAGCCCCCGAGACTTAAAGCAGTTGGTCCAACTGATTTGAGGATCGTTGTGTCTTTGCAGGTGCTCCAAGAAAATAATAACATATTATCCAAGGAGCTGGAAGAATTCCGTGCCCAGCTGACGACTGTCACTACCGAATTTGAAAATTCGAAGAAAGCTGAAAGGGATACTGGTGGTAAGAATAATGGTGTCCGAACAGTATGATATTTGTGCTGATCAATAGTCTTTAAGTACATACTAATTGAAATACAACAACAGGGCCGACCGACTAATGGGAGAAGAAGCTAAGGGCTGCTCTGGCGGACAAAAAATATGCCGAAGGGGAAACAGCTGCTGGTAAGCGTGTATTGACACAAGCCATAGATAAAAGAAACCAAGCGCACGATAAAAATGTCAGGCTAGAACAGGAGCTAAAGGACGTAAGAGGCCAACTCTGAAATGCTATGGAAGAGAACCGGAGGCTAAAAGGTGGCATATTCACTATGTCCCTTATACCTAGCTCTCCTTATAGTACCTTATTTTGAAAGTTTTTCATAAAACTATTCCTGTAGGTTTGTTAACTAGGCAGCCCGAAAGGGAAGTGTCCGGTTTTGAAGGTGACGTGCTGCAAGAGCTTTCCAGAGTACACGAGCGAGCTCGTAAGGCCTTGAAGAATATGGCCAAGGCTTTATGGCCGGACGATTCCCCTCCAGAAACGATGGAGGACCAGGCGGACTTGTTCAAAGGAGCTCGACGCCGCTTCGAACTATAGAAAGTGTCAGCATGTCGCATGGGTGCTCAAGCAGCCCTGGCCATGGTGAAGACACGCTACACCCGTCTTGATCCGAATCATATGGCCCGCATGGGACCTCGAGGATCGGATGGACAAGAAATCCCCATGAGCTTGGTATATGAGCAAATGGAGACAGCCGCCAAGTTTTCCCCATAGAACTGTAGACTAGACAGCCTTATAGAGGTAACAGAGAAAGAGTAGTCGTTTGATTCTTTGTATCGACGTACTTTAACATCAAACTTATCTCCGGCCGAAATTATAAAAATATTATCATGGCCGACCTTCCACTTTAACCTCCATAATCCCAAAGGCTGGAGTGTTTCTGAATACTATACCCGTGGTAAACACTTGGTATGTTCGGAAACCAGGCAATCCGGTCATAATTGCTTGAATAGACCAACTGTATTCGCGTTGTTATGTTATATTACTATTTATCGTAAGAAACATCTTCTAGAGAGAATAGTTCCGTTAATGGTTTCTTTCCCTGGGTCAGCATGCGTACATATGCAGGCCTAGGCTTTTGATCCTGTAAAAAGGATTGTAGGATGCCATATCCTATGATAGTTTAAAATGTATGCATTAAAAGCAATATGTCGTGTATCCGCTGACCGATTATTCCCTTAAGAACGCTAGCTTTCAGCTTCACCCAGTCCGTGGTACAGGTCCGGATTACCAGGTTGTAACAATCGCAGAGGTGCTCCCTTTACACCCTAGCCGAACAATTGGGAACGTAAGGGTAAGCATAGAAGCCAGGCAACCCAGCTTGGCCAAAACATAAGTCATATTGGTGCATATAATGGCAAGGAAGGACTGTAAAACAAATGACATTACAAGCAAGAAGCTTTTTAATAACGGGCTTCGTCAAAGAAGCCCCCAAGTATATTTGAGGTAGATACTTTCAACGATGTGCTATCCTACGGTAGTTCGGGTGAGCCGAATACTTACCAATGAAAGGGAAAGTAAAAAACAAGAGGAGAAAATGAAAATAAAAGACAAAACCTAACTTAAAAGGAGGAAAAAAACTGCTACCTAACTATCCATAGAATCGTCGGAGCCTGGCAGCGTTCCAAGGGTTCGGCTCCAGGAGGTTGTCTTGTGTATTCCAAAGGCGATAGGCTCCACCGGTGAGTACTTCGTCGATAATGAAGGGGCCCTCCCATTTTGGTTTGAGCTTGTCCTTTTTCTTCTCCGTGAGGTGTAAATGAGTTCGCCGACATTGTATGTCTTAGCCCGCACTTCTCTCCTCTGGTACCGCATGGCCTGATGTTGATAAAATGCGGAACGGGCCTGTGCTGTATCATGCTCCTCTTCAAGTCCATCTAGGTCGTCCTATCGATCTAGCTCAGCTTCTCTCTCTTCGTACATGCGCACACGAGGTTAATCATGAATAATGTCGCAAGGCAAGACAACCTCTGCGCCGTACACCATAAAAAATGGTGTGTATCCGGTCATCCGATTAGGTGTGGTCCGCAGCCCCCAGAGTACGAAATCAAGCTCACAACCCTGTGTTTATCAGACTCCCATAGGGAGCACACTAGTCGGGGTTTTATGACGCTCATTATCAGACCATGGGCTCTTTTGACTTGACCGTTCGTTTGAGGATGGTACACCGAAGCGTAATTAAGTTTAATGCCTAACTTTGTGCACCAGTTTTTTACCTCATCAGCTGTAAAGTTGGAGCCATTATCTGTGATAATACTGTGCGGGACACCATAACACTGTACCACACCGGATATAAAATCTATCACCGGCCCTGCCTCAACTATTTTTACTGGCTTGGCTTCTATCCATTTAGTGAATTTATCCAACGTCACCAGCACATATTTCTTTTTATGGCTTCCCCCTTTAAGGGGTCCGACCATATCAAGCCTCTAGACCGCAAAAGGAGAAGTAATGGGGATGGTTCTCAAAGTGGTGGGAGGCATGTGACTTTGGTTTGCAAAGAGCTGGCAGCCAACGCAGTGTTGGACTAAGGTCTGGGCATATGCTCAGGCAGTTGGCCAGAAAAAGCCAGCTAGAAAAGCATTGCTCACGAGCGCCCGGTCTGTGGCATGATGGCCGCCCATTCCAGCATGTATTTTAGTGAGAAGTTGACGTCCCTCCTCTTCGGAGATGCACCTTTGGAGGACACCAGTAGTGCTTTTCTTATATAGTTCATCTTCATGATCTTTGTAGGCTTTAGAATGCCGGATTATGCGGCGGGCCTCATTTTGGCCATCAGGTAGCTCCTGCCTATTAAGGTAAGCTAAGAAGGGCTCTATCCAGGGGCTATGACATCCATGATCTCATGAGCCAAAGAAGTTATCTCCACGTCTGAGTCCCTAGTGACGTCTGGGTTAAGTTCAGCTGGGGGTGTGTTCGGATCCGGATTATCATCGCCGCTCTCGTCATGCCATGTTATGGATGGCTTAAACTGCCTTTCCACAAAGGTGTTAGGTGGGACTGGGTCACGTTTAGCGCCCATACGAGCGAGTATGTCTGCTGCCTGGTTAATATCCCGGGCTACATGGTGGAATTCCATCCCCTCTAATCGAGCCGATATTTTCAATACGGCATTGCGATAAGCTGCTATCTTTGAATCCTTTGCATCAAAATCTCCGTTTATTTGAGAGATAGTGAGGTTTGAGTCTCAGCGTACCTCGAGGGTTTGTATGCCCATGGATGCAGCTAGGCGGAGACCATGCAATAGTGCCTCGTATTCGGCTGCATTGTTCGAGTCCATGTACATGATTTGTAGTATGTACCAGACTGTATCCCCTGTTGGAGATATCAAGATGACGCCGGCCCCCGATCCGGCTAGCATTTTTGAACCGTCGAATACATTGTCAAGTGGGAATATGAGCCGTACTCTTTAGGGAGTTCGGCTTTAGTCCATTCTGCGACGAAGTCAGCCAACACCTGGGATTTAATAGTCCAGCGTGGCATGTATGCTATTTCGAACGGTAAGAGCTCGATGGCCCATCTGGCTATGCGTCCAGCAGCGTCTTTATTGTTAATAATATCGTTCAGTGGTACTTACGATGCCACTGTGATCGAACACTCTTGAAAGTAGTGTCGAAGTTTCCGAGATGACATGAAGACCGCATAGGCAATTTTCTGATAGTGGGGGTACCGTGATTTGAACGGTGCGAGGACCTCGGATACGTAGTATACGAGGTTTTGAACGAGAAACTTATGTCCCTCCTCGGCTCGTTCGACGATGAGAACGACACTCACTACCTGGTGAGTGGTTGATATATACAGCAACATTGGTTTGCCAACACCCGGGGCTGCTAGGATTGGGTTGCTCGCTAGTTGAGTTTTGTTTCTTCCAATCCAACTGTGGTCGCGTCCATCCATTCGAAGTTGTTAGTGCGTCGTAGTAATCTATAAAAAGGTAATGCTTTCTGTCACACCCTGCATTTTGTAACATGTTATTTGCATCAATGAAGTATGAAAATTTGGACCAGCAAATTTTTTTGGCATCATTTGGCTTTTATTTGGAATTGAGTTTTTCTTCCTATGTTTTTCATGTGCTCATTAAAGTCAACTATTACCTCTTGTAGAATTCATCTCCTTACCCAAAGCTTCTGCCCAATGATCATGCCAAGTGTTATATAGCAGAATAGTATTTTCCTAAAAAAAATTATTTGGCCAAAATGTATTTTTAAAATTTAGTATTCCAAAAACCCCTGAATTGAGGTTTGCACTGCAAGTGCTTGATTTAGGGTGAGAAAATTATTTCAAAAAGCATATTTGAGACCTAGTAGTCATAGGACTCCCAGAAATCACAAAAGTATAATTTTAAAAGTTATTTCCATATTTTATTTAAAAGCTTTTTCTTAAGGCCAGAAATGGTCTTTAATAGGGGAAAATTATTTAAGTATTTCAAAAATATTTGCCAAAATTCAGGGAGACTCATAGGACATATATTGTCCATATATAAGAGTTTCAACACTTGGTCATGTTCAAAATAATGGGCTAATCCCTCTAAAACCCTTTCTGGATATTTCAAGCTTTTGAAATATTTACAAAGGAAATATTCTCCCAAAATTCCAGGGAAATTCTATCATGTCATATATGACATATTTGATGATCTTGCCAAACCCCATGCCTTGGGAAGCAAGAAAACATCATCAAAACCCTTCTTAACCATTATGTCCATATCTGAAGTTTGAGCAACTTTACATTGCCAAACTTGTCCAAATGCTCTCAAACTTGGTACACATGCTAGAATGGCCTAATAAGGCATCTAGACCAAATGGAACAAGAATTGGAGTAGGGCAACTTGATCGGAATACCCCAAAACCATTTCTTTTCAAATGCAAATTTGAACAACTTTACATTACCAACTTTTTACCTGGAGCTTCAAACTTAGTGGGCATGATCAATACCCCAAATGATGAAACTACACCAAGTGGTGCATCAAGGGGAGATGATTAGCTTGACTTAAACAAGATGAAGCCATTTCTGTTGATTTCTAGGGTTCACCAAACTTACATTGGCTAGTTTCTTCAAATGAGCCCAAATTTGGTGAAACACCCTATTTTTATATGACATTCAATCCTGTTAAGCGTCATGGCAAGTGGAGATCATTTGCTTGACCAAAAAATGATCAAACACCTTCTGCCTTTTCACCAAAACTACCATCTTGACCCCTTTTACTATTTACTTTTGCCTCAACTTTATACCACAGCTTCATCTAGTTACAATCTACCTCCAGTAACTCCCCCATGTCCACAGCTCCATGATTGAGGGGTGAAAACCCCAATTCACCTTGCTGGGCAGCCCAAATTCACCCATTTACCAGCTTCAATCCTCTCTCACTGCATCTCCAGAGCATCCAAGGCCACACCGGAGTTGCTTACGTCGCCCTGGACCCCCCAGACACGGCGGACACGCCTAGGGGGCCAATGTCATGCCATGGCATGCGATAAGCTCGCCCAGAGCGCGCTACAGTGCGCCCCTGCACTGTAGCTTCGCCCAATCGCATGCCCCCGACCACCTCGTGCTTCCCCCTCGCGCCTACCAACGCGCCTCGACGTCTGCGACCCTCCTCGGCGCGGTCCCCCTCCTCCCTCTCCCTCCAGTGGCCGTCTTCGCACGCGCGCCGCCCGCCCGCAAGCACCACTCGTCGGCCTCACACGCGCAAGCCTCTGGAGCCACTCCCGCTACCCCTCTTCCTTCCCTCCGCCCTGGAGTTCATCCAGCAACGCCACAGACTCATCCCCATCGCCTCCCGTGCACTGTGGCGTCGAGCAGAAGCTCGCCGGTGCACAGGTCCACGGGACCTCGCCACTCCCCTATATATAGCACGCCCCGAGCCCCTCCAACAGCACTCAGCTCCTCCCCACATCCCCAGTAGCGCTCCAGAACTACTCATTCGCCCCCAGAGGGCCTCTGTGCTCGGAATCGACCGGAGCTCCGCCGCGTCGGGCAGCCGGAGATCTCGCGGTACATGCCCTCTCTGCTCCAACCCTTGCTCGATCTGGAACCGCCGCACACCACTGATGCATTCCCCTCTCTTTTCCCCTTCTGCAGCTGCCGGAATAACCGGAGCAGCGACCTCCCGACGACCCTCCGCCGCGAGTCCTCGCCGCTGGCGAACCAGGCCCCTCCAGCGAGCCGCGCCACCACCACTACATCCGCGACTCGCTATTGAGCCCATTCCTGCCCTCCGTTTGCCCCGCCGTGCCCGGAATCGCCGTCGGTGAGCTCGCCGTCGCGTTGGCCGCAAGGTTGAAGATGACAGGCGGGCCCCGCCTATCATCCTCACCACCCTCTCTCTCCCCTCGCAGCCACTGACCGCCGGGCCCCGCCCATCAGGTTTGAAAACCTGGCGCGTGCGCGTTGGCTCCCATGCGGCTGGGCTGTTCGCCCTGGGCCGTGCACTGTGGCCGTTTTGGCCCAGTGGCACAGGGCCATTTCCTCTTTTTCTATTCTATAAGATTTCAAATAATTTTACAGAAATAAATATTTGTCCAAATGTATTTATTCCAACTCCTAAAATCTTGTAAAATTCCAACCTATTTAATGGTGTCACTTTCACACATATCCATGAACCTTTTTTGTTCTGTTCAAATTTAAATTCAAATTTGAGCATTAAAACTCCTGTTCAAAAATCCTTAGATTCCATTCTGTACCTCCAAAACTCCAACTAAGAAATTTTGCCATCTTAGTTTTCCCTCTAGTATTTAACAAAAATAAGTTGACATTTTTCTGAGCACTTTGATTTTTCTGTTTTTATTGTGGTCTTATTTTCCCGATGTTATTTTGCGACGATTAGATACCGTATTTGACGAGGTTGCTGAGGAAGAAGGTGGAGAAGGATTTGAAGACTTTGAAGACCAAGCCAATGCAGGCAAGCAGCCCTTTGACCATGATACACTTGTCCTTCGGAACCCGTTTGTTTCCGAATGCATGATAATAAGAGTTATGGTGGTGACCTAGTTATGAACCACCACATGATGCATGTTTCACTCATGATCTTGCTATGTGCTAGATGTCATGCAAATGGTTAGTAGTGATGCTCAGTGATGCATGTGTGCCATGCAACCTTCGTGGTTGAAATCTTTTCATAAACCCCATCGGGTGCCCCTAATTCCCGAGGGTGATGTTGAGTTAGTTCATCACTTGAGGAAGAAGTGATGTGCCGGTAAAGATCTTGTGCATGGGTGAAATGACGGATTAGATTTATGTGTGACTACCGTCCCAACCAAACATGTGCAACCACTCCACCCCTTATGGGACGGGGCGTTATTAATTACTTAGGTCGATACTAGCATGGTGCCCTCATTACTAGTGATGGGAAGGCTTGAGGTCTTTCCCGGGACGGGGTCGTGCTTGGATAGACGACCATGACTGTTTTTACAGGGCACCGGAAACACCGTTGGTCCCTTCGGGTACGCGTGACATTGAAATTAGGGCAAGTCCCATTATCTATTGTTTGTACTCGAGGGCCGTGTACCAACGAGTGGACTCTATGTTAGTGTCGTCTAAGGAAAGATAATGACCGGGTGCTTCCCCCGAGTACTTGAGGTACTGCGGGATCGTGGGTGACACGAAAGCTTCCCGGATCTTGTGGGTAAAGTGTGCAACCTCTGCAGAGTGTAAAACTATTCGAATAGTCGTGTCCACGGTCATGGACAGTTGGGTGGTGCTACTTAAACTATGTCCAGAATTTTACTACATCGTTGAAAGTATGTGTGTGTGTTGAGTCAAGGTGGTGACTTGACTCATTGAGTTGAATCCTATTCATGTTGATATCGGTAACCTGTTCTCGAGATTACGTGAAGTCATTGATGCATATACTTGATGGTAGAATATTTATTCTAGCTCGTTGCTAGATTGCTCATTGCTATTCAATTGCATTGTTACTTTGAACCAAATCATGGGTTGCTTGCGAGTACATTCAAAGTACTCATTGGCTTGCCACTGGTTATTTAATTGGCCAGGCATGGAGGAACAGGATTATGAAGAAGAGTTCTATGGAGACGAACATGCGAACTAGGACGCTATCCCAGTCAGAATGCCTGTAGGGTTAAGGCAGATGGCATGGGTTCTACTTATCATCGAAGACTTCCGCTATTTGAGTTATTTGCTATTCAGCCCGTGAGGCTTTATCTATGTAAGACTTGGCCAATATGGCCTTAATTTGTGTAAGATGGTATGTATGGATGTAAGACTCTTGTTATTCAGCTTCTGTGTGTTCAGTGAGCATTGATCTCTGGGATCATTGTACACGTGCATTCGATGGTCTCGACTTCTAAGTCGGGGTCCCCACAGAACTGGTATCAGAGCCATCCTGACTGTAGGAAGCCTTAGTTAGCATGGGCGTTAGTTAGATGAGACCCCTTTTTCAAAAACCTTTTGAACCTCTCTTCTTTTCTAAACCTTACCAACCTGAGATTTCATCAGCTTCTTAACCTCTCCTATTCCACCTTTGTAGATGGCCGTTGTACCTGAAGAGAAACTGAACACTGGGTTTCCCTTGCTTCTCGAGGATAGCCTCCAGGAGTGCCAGTTCCACCGAGCACCCATCCTCACCTACCTTGAGCATTGGGTTAGCGACACTGAGGTGGAGTACCATGTGGAAGTGATCGTGAAGGCAAACGATCCTCCCACAAGTTGGTTCTTTGAGGGACCCTAGATGGCAACATTACCTCTCGTTGTCGAGGCTGCTGCACTCAAGGCACTAACCCGTCTCCGCGAGCTTCTTCCGGAGATGGCAGCCAAGATGACAACTCGCTTCTTGCCTTACCGGAAGGAAGGTGAAGATGAAAGCAGCGCACTAGCCCCTCCACTGAAGGAAGGACTCTCGCTTCGGTTCCAGACCTACTTCGGTCTATGTGCCGACAGCTTGGCACAAGACTTTGCCTCGGAATCAATGAAGCTCCGAGAAGAACTTCACAAGACCAAGGCACTTCTTAGTCGAGCTCAAGAGAAGACAAGTAGGATCAAGAAAGAAGGAGCGCCTTCCGGACAGTCCGCTATCGCATACCGAGGCGGAAGGCCCTCCGAAGATGTATCTTCCAAGAATGAAGAACCACCTCGGCGATGCCGCATGACGGCAAAGGAATATCGCAAGCTTTTCTCGGCACCACCGACAAAGCACCGTCGTATCCAACCCCTCCACTCCCCCACACCCTCAAATGACAAGGGGGCCCAGACAGATGAAGACAAGGAGGAAGACCCCGAAGAGCCAGAATACGTGACCGAGCATTCCGCCGCTTAGGCATTATTCGCTATTCGGATATGCCAGTTCGTGACCTCTACGGTAGGATAGGTCGTGTAACCCCTATGTGCAGTCGAGTCCTTGTATGGTTCATATGAAACCATCTAGTGTTGCTTTTGTTGTGTTTGGATGTATGTCGTATTCTTCCTTCGAGGATATGTAAACGACTGCATCACCCATTTAGATTTTAATGAATGTGTTTGGCCTTTCGGCCCTTGCATGATTTGATTAGTGTCACACCCACCCCCTTACTAGGCACCCATCTATCTTGCTTTCCCTCTTCCAAGTCATGAGACCTTTTACCGCTCCAACAGGATGCATGTTGTAACTCGTACTGGTACCTCTACCCAGAAGCCTGAAGCCGGAGCATCTGCTCAGTCAGAGGCAGGCCATGACCAAACCAACGACCAAGCTCCACCACCACCACCTCCTCCGAACATGGACATGGCTCAGCTTCTCCAAGCTTTCCGAGAGGAACGCCAAGCCAACACTACAGCCCTTCAGTTGATTGCTCAAGCAGTCACCAACAACCGCCAGCCGGCGGGGAATGGCAATGGACGTTCCACGTTGGCAGAGTTCAAGAAGCATGCATCGCCAACTTTCATCGAGACTACTGAACCCCTGGATGCAGACAACTGGGTCCGCACCGTTGAGGACTTGCTGGAACTAGTCGGATGCACCGAAGACCGCGAGAAGGTGGCTTATGCAGCCCACTGCCTCGGGGGGATTGCTAGAGCTTGGTGGGATGGATTCAAGGTCATGCATGCTGAACAAGACATCACTTGGGTCAACTTCAAGGCAGAATTCCGCAAAGCCCACATTCCTTCCGGGATCATGGCTATCAAAAAGCGTGAGTTCCGAGCCCTGAAGCAAGGAAGTGGCACTGTCAAGGAGTACATGCAGAAGTTCAGTGTTCTGTCAAGGTATGCCCCTGAAGATGTCAGCACTGATGCTGCAAAAAGGGAGCGCTTCATGGAAGGCCTCAATCAGACTTTGCAATACTCGCTTGTCGTGTGCGACTGCCCAACCTTCACTAACCTGGTGAACAAAGCACTTATGCTTGAAGACAAGCGGTGTGATTTGGAAGACACTCGCAAGCACAAGATGGTCAGCAAGGGAAGTTCCAGCAACCAGAAGCCTCACCCGTGGCAGTCAGCCCCGGCCAAGCCAACCTATCAGCAACCAAGAGCTCCTGCACCTCGCACCAACTATCAGCCTCAGCAGTATGCCAACCCAAGGCCAGCTTTCAACCCCAATAACAGTGGTGGCAACAAGATCAACAATCCAAACCAAGTCACTTGCTTTGGATGTGGTCAGTCAGGACACATCTCAAGGGTGTGCCCCAACAAGAAGCCTGATGCCCCGCGCCCCAATGCGCAGAACCCAGGACAAGGCCGCGGGATGCCACCAAGGAACCCAGCTCCTCGCAACCAGCCTAACCATGGGAAGGGGCGTGTGAATCACGTCACTGCTGAAGAAGCCCAGGAAGACCCGGACGTCGTGCTGGGTACGTTCCTTGTCAACTCAGCACCTGCAACTGTCTTGTTCGATTCTGGAGCAACGCATTCATTTGTCACTCAAAGATTTGCATTAAAAAGTGGCATGACCCCTACACCCCTGAGTAACCCTATGGTGGTACAAACCCCCGGAGCAGAGATGAGAGCCAAGATAGGCTGTAAGGGAGTCAGTATTACCATTAACGGTGTAAATTTCCTAGCAGACCTCATCATCCTGAGATCACAAGGCTTGGATGTGATCCTAGGCATGAATTGGCTCAGCAAGCACCAAGGCTTGTTAGACTGTGCCAATCGGACAGTCACTGTGACCAATGACCAAGGAGTCGAAGTCAAGTTTGCAACCAACTCCTCTTCCGCTCAAGCCGTTCAAGTCAACTGTCTAACTAAAGTTGGGCTAGAGCAAGTACCGGTGGTATGCGAGTATCCTGATGTCTTTCCGGATGAACTACCGGGAATGCCCCCTGACCGTGACATTGAGTTCATCATCGAGCTCGTGCCCGGGGCAGGACCCATCTATAAGAAGCCTTATAGAATGGGGACAGAAGATTTTGCCGAGTTGAAGAAGCAACTGGAAGAGCAGCTGGGGAAGGGATTTATCCGCCCAAGTGCCTCCCCTTGGGGATCACCTGTTCTGTTTGTGGCAAAGAGGGACGGTACCATCCGCTTATGCATTGACTATCGTTCCCTCAATGAAGTTACAATCAAGAACAAATATCCACTTCCCAAGATCGAAGATCTGTTTGATCAGCTCAGTGGAGCCAAGGTGTTCTCCAAGATTGACCTCAGATCTGGGTACTACCAACTGATGATCAGACCCCAAGATATTCCGAAGACGGCATTCGTAACCCGATATGGCATGTATGAGTGCACGGTCATGTCCTTTGGGTTAACCAATGCCCCAGCTTACTTCATGTATCTCATGAATAAAGTCTTCATGGAATATTTGGACATGTTCGTTGTTGTCTTCAATGATGATATTCTTGTCTTCTCGAAGACGG
>LR738715.1:505263573-505318365 GCA_902687465.1 Secale cereale
GGCTAGAGCAAGTACCGGTGGTATGCGAGTATCCTGATGTCTTTCCGGATGAACTACCGGGAATGCCCCCTGACCGTGACATTGAGTTCATCATCGAGCTCGTGCCCGGGGCAGGACCCATCTATAAGAAGCCTTATAGAATGGGGACAGAAGATTTTGCCGAGTTGAAGAAGCAACTGGAAGAGCAGCTGAGGAAGGGATTTATCCGCCCAAGTGCCTCCCCTTGGGGATCACCTGTTCTGTTTGTGGCAAAGAGGGACGGTACCATCCGCTTATGCATTGACTATCGTTCCCTCAATGAAGTTACAATCAAGAACAAATATCCACTTCCCAAGATTGAAGATCTGTTTGATCAGCTCAGCGGAGCCAAGGTGTTCTCCAAGATTGACCTCAGATCTGGGTACTACCAACTGAAGATCAGACCCCAAGATATTCCGAAGACGGCATTCGTAACCCGATATGGCATGTATGAGTGCACGGTCATGTCCTTTGGGTTAACCAATGCCCCAGCTTACTTCATGTATCTCATGAATAAAGTCTTCATGGAATATTTGGACATGTTCGTTGTTGTCTTCAATGATGATATTCTTGTCTTCTCGAAGACGGAGGAAGAACACGAGCAACATTTGAGGATGGTCCTAGACAAGCTTCGGGAGCACCAACTATATGCCAAATTCAGCAAGTGTGAGTTCTCGCTGCATAAAGTTGGATTCTTAGGTCATGTCCTGACCGAAGAAGGATTATCAGTTGATCCCGCGAAGATCAAAGCTGTGACCCAATGGCAATCTCCAACGACCGTCAAGGAAGTCAGAAGCTTCCTCGGACTTGCGGGCTATTACCGCAAATTCGTGGAAGGATTGTCTAGCATTGCCCGACCGATGACTCAGCTCCTCAAAAAGGACAAGAAGTTCGAGTGGACACCAAAATGCGAAGAGAGCTTCCAAGAGCTCAAGAAGAGGTTGACCACCGCCCCAGTTCTGGCAACACCTGATATTCACAAGGAGTTTGTGATATATTGTGATGCCTCTCGAACCGGATTGGGAAGCGTTCTGATGCAAGAAGGCCGAGTCATAGCATACCTCTCCAGGCAGCTACGACCTCACAAGGAGAACTACGCTACTCACGATCTTTAGTTAGCGGCAGTGGTTCATGCCTTGAAGACATGGCGGCATTACCTCCTAGGGAAACGGTGTGAGATATACACAGACCACAAAAGTCTGAAGTACATTTTCACCCAAAAGGAATTGAACATGAGGCAGCGAAGATGGTTGGAACTCATCAAAGATTATGACCTCAGTGTTCAATATCACCCCGGGAAGGCTAACCTGGTGGCCGATGCCTTAAGCAGGAAGGCTTACTCCTTGAATTCCATTATTCAAGAGAGGCACCCAGCCTTGTTTAAGGAACTCGAACAATTCAGTTTGGAATTGTTCACCCCTGGATTTCTGGATCATTTGGAAGTCAAACCGACCCTGATGGACGAAGTCAAGAAGGCACAAGATGGACACGCAAGCATTGAAGGCATCAAGAAGAAGATGAAGCTAGGCAAGGCCCCAGGATTCTCTGAAGACGAGCACGGGATTGTTTGGTACAAAGGCCGCATCTGCGTACCAAACAAGACGGAGCTGACGAACCTGATCCGGCAAGAAGCCCACGACACTCCGTATTCCATCCACCCCGGAGGAACCAAGATGTATCAAGACTTGAAGGAAAGATTCTGGTGGCACGGGATGAAAAGAGAGATTGCAACCTATGTTGCAAAGTGTGATGTGTGCCAAAGGGTCAAAGCTGAATATCAGCGACCCGCTGGATTGCTTCAACCCCTCAAGGTTCCTGACTGGAAGTGGGATAAAGTCGGAATGGACTTCATCACTGGATTACCAAGGTCGAATAGAGGACATGACTCCATCTCGGTCATAGTCGATCATTTGACCAAGGTGGCCCATTTCATTCCTGTCAAGACCACTTATGATGGCAACCGGCTGGCAGCTCTCTACATCGACAGAATCGTAAGCCTTCACGGCGTTCCCAAGGAGATTGTGTCAGATCGAGGAACCCAGTTCACCTCAAGGTTCTGGAAGATGTTCCAAGAAGCCTTGGGAACCAAGTTATCTTTCAGCACGGCTTTTCACCCACAGACCGAAGGTCAGACAGAACGAGTAAATCAAATTCTCGAAGACATGCTCCGAGCCTGTGTCCTGGCATATGGAGCCAAGTGGGAAGATTGCCTCACTTTTGCCGAGTTCTCCTATAACAACAGTTATCAGTCGAGCCTTCAAATGGCACCATTTGAGGTTTTGTACGGACGCATATGTCGCACACCCCTCAACTGGTAAGAGACTGGAGAAGGGCTAGTCTTTGGACCGGATATTCTCCACGAAGCAGAAGAGCAAGTCGAACTAGTCAGAAAGCGTTTGAAGGCAGCCAAGTCAAGGCAGAAGAGTTATGCTGACACTCGACGCCGAGACATGAGTTTCCATGTCGGGGATCATGTGTACCTACGAGTAACTCCTTTGAAGGGAACCAAGCGTTTCCACGTCAAGGGGAAGCTCGCACCAAGGTTCATTGGACCCTTTGAAATCACAGCACGACGAGGAGAAGTGGCTTACCAGTTGGAACTACCACCTGAGCTATCCGATGTGCACAACGTATTCCACGTGACACAACTCCGGAAATGTCTCCAAGTTCCAAGCAAGCCTGATCTCTACAAGGATGTTGATCACCAAGGCATTGATCTGCAGCCTGATTTGACCTACCGCGAGAAGCCCATTCGCATTCTGGACGAAGCTGAATGACGGACGCGAAGCCGCACTATCAAATACTTCAAGGTCCAGTGGAGCAGCCACACGGAAGCAGAAGCAACCTGGGAACGTGAAGACTATCTTAGATCCGAGTATCCCGATCTCTTTTAAGACCTAGTTTAGGAATCTCGGGGACGAGATTCTTGTAAGGGGGGTAGGTCTGTCACACCCTGCATTTTGTAACATGTTATTTGCATCAATGAAGTATGAAATTTTGGACCTGCAAATTTTTTTGGCATCATTTGGCTTTTATTTGGAATTGAGTTTTTTCTTCCTATGTTTTTCATGTGCTCATTAATGTCAACTATTACCTCTTGTAGAATGCATCTCCTTACCCAAAACTTCTGCCCAATGATCATGCCAAGTGTTATATAGCAGTATAGTATTTTCCTATAAAATTAATTTGGCCAAAATGTATTTTTAAAATTTAGTATTCCAAAAACCCCTGAATTGAGGTTTGCACTCCAAGTGCTTGATTTAGTGTGAGAAAATTATTTCGAAAAGCATATTTGAGACCTAGTAGTCATAGGACTCCCAGAAATCACAAAAGTATAATTTTAAAAGTTATTTCCCTATTTTATTTAAAAGATTTTTCTTAAGGCCAGAAATGGTCTTTAATAGGGGAAAATTATTTAAGTATTTCAAAAATATTTGCCAAAATTCAGGGAGACTCATAGGACATATATTGTCCATATATAAGAGTTTCAACACTTGGTCATGTTCAAAATAATGGGCTAATCCCTCAAAAACCCTTTCTGGATATTTCAAGCTTTTGAAATATTTACAAAGGAAATATTCTCCAAAAATTCCAGGGAAATTCTATCCTGTCATATATGACATATTTGATGATCTTGCTAAGCCCCATGCCTTGGGAAGCAAGAAAACATCATCAAAACCCTTCTTAACCATTATGTCCATATCTGAAGTTTGAGCAACTTTACATTGCCAAACTTGTCCAAATGCTCTCAAACTTGGTGCACATGCTAGAATGGCCTAATAAGGCATCTAGACCAAATGGCACAAGAATTGGAGTAGGGCAACTTGATCAGAATACCCCAAAACCATTTCTTTTCAAATGCAAATTTGAACAACTTTACATTACCAACTTTTTACCTGGAGCTTCAAACTTTGTGGGCATGATCAATACCCCAAATGGTGAAACTACACCAAGTGGTGCATCATGGGGAGATGATTAGCTTGACTTAAACAAGATGAAGCCATTTCTGTAGATTTCTAGGGTTCACCAAAGTTACATTGGCTAGTTTCTTCAAATGAGCCCAAATTTGGTGAAACACCCTATTTTCATATGACATTCAATCCTGTTAAGTGTCATGGAAAGTGGAGATCATTTGCTTGACCAAAACATGATCAAACACCTTCTGCCTTTTCACCAAAACTACCATCTTTACCCATTTTACTAATTACTTTTGCCTCAACTTTCTACCACAGCTTCATCTAGTTACAATCTACCTCCAGTAACTCCCCCATGTCCACAACTCCATGATTGATGGGTGAAAACCCCAATTCACCTTGCTGGACAGCCCAAATTCACCCATTTACCAGCTTCAATCCTCTCTCACTACATCTCCAGAGCATCCAAGGCCACACCGGAGTTGCTTACGTCGCCCTGGACCCCCCAGACACGGCGGACACGCCCAAGGGGCCAATGGCATGCCATGGCATGCGATAAGCTCGCTCCAGAGCGCGCTACAGTGCGCCCCCACACTGTAGCTTCGCCCAATCGCATGCCCCCGACCACCTCGTGCTTCCCCCTCGCGCCTACCAACGCGCCTCGACGTCTGCGACCCTTCCCGGCGCTGTCCCCCTCCTCCCTCTCCCTCCAATGGCCGCCTTCGCACGCGCGCCGGCCGCCCGCAAGCATCACTCGTCGGCCTCACACGCGCAAGCCCTCTGGAGCATCCCCCGCTCCCCCTCTTCCTTCCCTCCGCCCTGGAGTTCGTCCAGCAACGCCACTGACTCATCCCCATCGCCTCTCGTGCACTGTGGCGTCGAGCAGAAGCTCGCCGGTGCACAGGTCCACGGGACCTCGCCGCCCCCCTATATATAGCACGCCCCGAGCCCCTCCAACAGCACTCAGCTCCTCCCCACATCCCTAGTAGCGCTCCAGAACCACTCATTCGCCCCCAGAGGGCCTCAGTGCTCGGAATCGACAGGAGCTCCGCCGTGTCGGGAAGCCGGAGATCTCGCGGTACAGGCCCTCTCCGCTCCAACCCTTGCTCGATCTGGAACCTCCGCACACCACTGATGCATTCCCCTCTCTTTTCCCCTTCTACAGCTGCCGGAATCAACCTGAGCAGCGACCTCCCGACGACCCTCCGCCGCGTGTCCTCGCCGCCAGCGAACCAGGCCCCTCCGGCGAGCCGCGCCACCACCACTACATCCGCGACTCGCTGCTGAGCCCATTCCTGCCCTCCGTTTGCCCCGCCGTGCCCGGAATCGCCGCCGGTGAGCTCGCCGTCGCGTTGGCCACAAGGTTGAAGATGACAGGCGGGCCCCGCCTATCATCCTCTCCGCCCTCTCTCCCCTCGCAACCACTGACCGCCGGGCCCCGCCCGTCAGGTTTGAAAACCTGGCGCGCGCGCTGGCTCCCGTGCGGCTGGGCTGTTTGCCCTAGGCCGTGCACTGTGGCCGTTCTGGCCCAGTGGCACAGGGCCATTTCCTCTTTTTCTTTTCTATAAGATTTCAAATAATTTTACAGAAATAAATATTTGTCCAAATGTATATATTCCAACTCCTAAAATCTTGTAAAATTCCAACCTATTTAATGGTGTCACTTTCACACATATCCATGAACCTTTTCTGTTCTGTTCAACTTTAAATTCAAATTTGAGCATTAAAACTCCTGTTCAAAAATCCTTAGATTCCATTCTGTAACTCCAAAACTCCAACTAAGAATTTTTGCCATCTTAGTTTTCCCTCTACTATTTAACCAAAATAAGTTGACATTTTTCTGAGCACTTCCATTTTTCTGTTTTTATTCTGGTCTTATTTTCCCGTTGTTATTTTGCGACGATTAGATACCGTATTTGATGAGGTTGCTGAGGAAGAAGGTGGAGAAGGATTTGAAGATTTGAAGACCAAGCCAATCCAGGCAAGCAGCCCTTTGACCATGATACACTTGTCCTTCGGAACCCGTTTGTTTCCGAATGCATGATAATAAGAGTTATGGTGGTGACCTAGTTATGTACCACCACATGATGCATGTTTCACTCATGATCTTGCTCTGTGCTAGATGTCATGCAAATGGTTAGTAGTGATGCTCAGTGATGCATGTCTGCCATGCAACCTTCGTGGTTAAAATCTATTCATAAACCCCATCGGGTGCCCCAAATGCCTGAGGGTGATGTTGAGTTAGGTCATCACTTGAGGAAGATGTGATGTGCCGGTAAAGATCTTGTGCATGGGTGAAATGATGGATTAGATTTATGTGTGCCTACCGTCCCAACCAAACATGTGCAACCACTCTACCCCTTATGGGATGGGGCGTTATTAATTACTTAGGTCGATACTAGCATGGTGCCCGCATTACTAGTGACGGGAAGGCTTGAGGTCTTTCCCGGGACGGGGTCGTGCTTGGATAGACGACCATGACTACTTTTACAGGCACCCACACCGTTGGTCCCTTCGGGTAAGCGTGACATTGAAATTAGGGCAAGTCCCATGATCTATTGTTTGTACTCGAGGGCCGTGTACCAACGAGTGGACTCTATGTTAGTGTCGTCTAAGGAAAGATAATGACCGGGTGCTTCCCCCGAGTACTTGAGGTACTGCGGGATCGTGGGTGACATGAAAGCTTCCCGGATCTTGTGGGTAAAGTGCACAACCTCTGCAGAGTGTAAAACTATTCGAATAGCCGTGTCCACGGTCATGTATAGTTGGGTGGTGCTACTTAAACTATGTCCAGAATTTTACTACATCGGTGAAAGTATGTGTGTGTGATGAGTCAAGGTGGTGACTTGACTCGTTGAGTTGAATCCTATTCAAGTTGATATCGATAACCTGTTCTCGAGGTTACGTGAAGTCATTGATGCATATACTTGATGGTAGAATATTTATTCTAGCTCGTTGCTAGATTGCTCATTGCTATTCAATTGCATTGTTACTTTGAACCAAATCATGGGTTGCTTGCGAGTACATTCAAAGTACTCATTGGCTTGCCACTGGTTATTTAATTGGCCAGGCATGGAGGAACAGGATTATGAAGAAGAGTTCTATGGAGACGAACATGCGAACTAGGACGCTATCCCAGTCAGAATGCCTCTAGGGTTAAGGCAGATGGCATGGGTTCTACTTATCATCGAAGACTTCCGCTATTTGAGTTATTTGCTATTCAGCCCGTGAGGCTTTATCTATGTAAGACTTGGCCAATATGGCCTTAATTTGTGTAAGACGGTATGTATGGATGTAGTACTCTTGTTATTCAGCTTCTGTGTGTTCAGTGAGCATTGATCTCTGGGATCACTGTACACGTGCATTCGGTGGTCTCGACTTCTAAGTCGGGGTCCCCACACTTTCTCTCCTAACCTGGAGATGAAGCGGCTCAAGGACGCTACGCAGCCTTCTAGTTTTTGCACTTGTTTGAGATCGGTTGGCGTTTTGAGGTCTGACAAGGCCCGGATTTTAGCTGGGGCAGGCTTTGATTCCTCTATGGGATACGATGAACCCTAATAGCTTTCCGGCCGGAACACCGAAGATGCATTTTTCCGGATTGAGCCTTATGTCATATGCTCTAAGGTTATCAAATGTAAGACGGAGATCATCCACCAATGTTTGAACGTGTTTGGTCTTAACGACTACGTCGTTAACATATGCCTCCACTATCTTGCCAATTTGTTTTTCTAAGCATGTTTGAATCATGCGTTGATATGTGGCACCCACGTTTTTAAGTCCAAAGGGCATAGTGTTAAAACAGAAAGGACCGTACGGGGTGACAAATGCCATTGCGGCCTGATTGGATTCCTTCATCTTTACTTGATGGTATCCGGAGTAAGCATCAAGGAAACACAACGAGTCATGTCTGGCCGTTGCATCGATAATTTGATCGATCTGCGGTAGAGGAAAGGGATCCTTAGGGCAAGCCTTGTTTAGGTCTGTGAAATCGACACAGAGGCGCCAGGATTTATCCTTCTTTTTTTGACCAAGTGAACCGTACGAAAGGCTCCTACTGCATATATATTTCTCTCTCACAAAAATGTTATGTAGTTACAATGAAGGGTGTGGGGACACCCATAGAGGGGGGAATAAAAAACAACAAGTGTGTAGTGAAAGTCTAAGCTAGAGAGTTTACAAGGGCGGTAATAAACTGCTGTTTATTCTCATGTGCCCTATGGATCAGGGCACCAAAATCAGTCTTAAACCTATGTCTCCAGGAAGCAATTGTGGGCTTGATCCTTCTGAAAAAATTATTATTCCTCTCTTTCCATAAACTCAACGCAGCCACCAGGAAAATATCCATGAATATGGGGCTGGCATGATTCCTTTTGGCAACCTCAACAAGCTGGAATCTGTTAGTGTGCTGCGTCCAGTTAACAAGAACCCCCCAGAATTATTTGTTGAATTTGTAGTGGAAAAAAAGATGTTCCACCGTTTCCTCCACATGATATTCACAAAGCGGACAATCATAGGTATTTCCAATGTTAAAATATCTCCTTCCCAGCATGTTACATGTGTTGAGCCTATCAGAGAGCAGGAACCATCTGAAGACTTTCAGCTTGGGAGTATTGGAAGATTTCCATAGCCATTTGTAGGCATGATGTACCTGGATTTCTCTGAAGTAGTACGCATAATATTCCCTGGTCCGGAACTCCTTTTTTCCCTAGACATAGGACCATACGTCATGTGTCTGGCAAGATACATCCGTGTTGATGGTCTCCTGTTGGATTTGTCTCACCTCATCCCGAGCTTGGATTGATAGGGGGAGGTGGATAACCGTTTGCAAGCTTGTGGTTTGGAGGAAGTCCCTGACCGACATGCCTTCTGTGGACGTGAAGGAGGATGCCCGGGGGAAAACTTCAGAAAGTATATTGTGAGTCCAGCAGTCCTTCCAGAAGAGAGTCGTGTCGCCATGGCAAATCTAGATCGACGAAACCCCTCTAAATATGGGATTGAGTTGCATTACTCCGGGCAACCAGAAAGATCCACATGGTTCTGCAGCATGGGGAATGGTGGAGCTATAGTATGTTTCCCATATTAATTGAACCCAGGGGATGTCATGTTGGTTATAGAATTTGTGCAAGAATTTGAGGAGCATTGCATCATTTTGTATGCGAAGATTGAGCACCCCCAGCCCCCTGTGTTTTTTCGAATGATATATCATGTCGCATGCGGCTAAAGATGTACTTTTCACCCCATCATCGATTTGTTTTATCCAAAGACTGTGGCGTCGAGTTTTGTCCAACTGTTCTACAATTTTCGGGTGCAATCTAAGAGTCCCCATGGTGAAGACAGCCAACGATGTAACTATCAAGTTGATCAATGCCAGTTTCCCTGCGTATGACATCAGGAGCATAGTGGCTGTTATCTTCTATTTGGCCTTGCATACTATGGGGATGAGGTCTTGAACGGATGGTTTGGTTGTTCCCAGAGGAAGACCTAGGTATGTTAACGACATGGAAGCTGTGGAGCAGCCAAAGATAGATGCTAGGTTTAGGCAAAGCTCCGGAGACGTGTTGATCGGCACAACTGTGGATTTCTGAAAGTTGAGGCGTAGCCCAATGGATTCAGCATAATCAGTGAGGAGCTCCTTCATCAAGCGTGCTTGTGTGGTGCATGCCGGCATAATTATCAGTGTGTCATCGGCATATTGAATCACTAGGAAGTCCGTCGCATGGTCATCATTGAATGGGTGTTGAAGAAGTTGCTTGCGCATAGCATCATTAATTGCCGCTTGTAAAAGCTCCACCGCTATAACAAATATCAAAGGGGACAGTGGGTCACCCTGGCGTACACCATATCTGCATGGGAATTGCCTCCCCGGGACACCATTAAGGAGCACCGATGATTTTCCAAAGTTAAAGACGCTTTTAATCCACTTGATGCATCTGTCATTAAAGCCCATTTTTTCCATAATATGTATCATGGCCGCATGGTTAATAGTGTCGAACGCCTTCGCAAAGTCGAGCTTGAGTAAAACGATAGGCTTCTTTGAGGCTTGGCATTGGTGAATGAATGCAAATGCCCATGTGAGGTAGTCATGTATGGAGCGACCTTTTAAAAATCCATATTGGTTGTGATGGACTAGACGAAGTATAACCTTTTGGAGTCGGTTGGCCAGCAGCTTAGTTAAAATCTTTAGGCAGCAATTGAGTAGCGTGATAGGTCGATAGTCATTCACTGTCTCTGGGGAGTTGGTTTTGGGAATCAATGTGATGTGACCATAGTTTAAGCTTTCAATGTTGAGTGAGCCTATATGGAATTCAGAACAAAGTTTATAGAATTCATGCTTGATGATTGGCCCGCATGCTTTCATAAATGCTCCATTGATGCCATCAGGGCCACGAGCCTTGTCAGTAGGCATTTCTGTCACAATTGCATCAATTTCATCATTCGTGAATGGTAGAGTAAGTTGATCTAGGTCGGGGTCTGAGTTAATGAGCTTGTTCAGAACAAATTTCATGTAGTGGGGATTGGAATTGCCTAGTCCATCTTTAAACGAATTAAACAGAATGGATTCCTTCCCAGCATGATCTTCCAGAACAGAGTGTTAGGACCCCGATCCTAAGTCACACAGGTCTAGCCTGTAACACATCATATCACTTTGCGGCCTCACGCACGGTACCCCCACGGGTGCCACCTTACCTGGCCCGCGACCGTTTGCGCATTTTGGCACACATATATGGTAGTGTCGCTAGCATCCATATGACAGAGAACCCGGGCCGACATGACTAGTTATAATCCAAAAGTGGCACTAAATTACAGAGACAGGCATACATGACCTAGCAACGAACGTGTCGGTCATCAACGTATGAACCCAAGTCGTAGCAAGCTACAAGGACTTAAAGAAACAACACGAGACATTTCCCCTAAGGGACAGACACAGGAACGAAGAAGGACACATGCCGGCCAGCCTAAGTGTTCCGGAGCAGTAGCAAGCTACCAAGGCTCAGTGGAAGCACTAGGAGGCATTCTCCTATAAGATAGGCTACCAAGGGTAAACAACTAGGTGTCGGATCGCACACATAGCAATACACATTACACGTACGCATAACATGCACGAATGTGCTGTACAACATGGCATCACAACATAACTCAACAACTCATATAGATAAAGTCCCAGAAGAGCCATCATAGCATTTATTACAAATAGAGGTCACATGACCCAACATACAGAGCATACAGGCAAAGGAAGCATAACTTGTCTGAGTACAGACAACTACAAATGAAAAGGCTGAGAAGCCTGACTATCTACAAGACCCTCCCAAGGTACAAGATCGTAGTTGAGGTAACAAGCTAAACGTCAAAGTCCACGTGGAACCACTAGTGAGACTGAAGTCTCTCTGCAAAAACATAAATTAAGCAAATGTGAGTACAAAGGTACTGAGAAAAGAATTACATCAGAACTAACTACATATGCATGAGTATCAACAAAGGGGTCGTGGAGTTTGACTGCAGCAAGCCAGCTTTGACTCGGTGGCTATCCTAAACTACGACTGCAAGTAACTCTTTTGAGGTGGCGCACACGAGTCCACATATTCACCAATCAACACACCACTATGGATCTGCTCCCGTCTCCCTACGAGAAGGCCATCCATAGCACTCACGCTTATCTTGCGTGTTTTAGAGTATCCACTTTCACTTGTGTATGAAATGTATAGGTAACCCAGAAGTCCATTTCCACGGACACAGCTATTCGAATAGATCATATAAAACCCTGCAGGGGTGTACTTCTTCACACACGCTCTCGCCACTTACCGCCGTGTACACGTCATGTATCTCGGCAACCTTCAAGCGGAAGCCTGGCGAGGGTGTCGGCCACGACCTGATTAACCACACAAGTCTCTAGTCCAGGTTTATCGCCTATTTTGGTTCCATCCGTGGGGAGATCCGGTCGGGGTGTCGCTCACGGCCCCAAACGATGTGTACTGGGTTCCCGAGCCACCAAACGGGCGACCGGTACACCGTGCCACGTACCTGCCGCGTCACAGCCCACCCAGAGGGTCAGCGCTGCGCGCGACCTCCAGTAAACTACAAACACCAGAAACTAGTTGGAACTCCTGGACAGAGGACAAGGGCGATTAATAAGTCGAGGGAGTCAATTAAGGACCCCAATGTGTGGTAGTAGCTGTTTCGTAGATCACAAACACAGAACTCAATTCCTGAGGACGGCTTCAATGAGACAACCCACCATGTACTCCTACATGGCCTCTCATCGCTACCTTTACCAATCGTGTTCACACACTTTTCTCTCAACAGTAGGACATGTTCACCACATTCCAATTCATCCTTGATGAATCAGACCTGACACAACTCTAAGCAATAGCAGGCATAAGCAGAAAGCATGAATGAGTAGGCACAACATGGCTCAAACAACTTCTACTCATACTAGTGGGTTTCAACTATTTATTGTGGAACTGACAGGTTATGCAGTAGAAAGGGGTTCAACTACCGCAGCAGGTAACACTTGAAGCGTTGTTGTCCTAATGCAGTAAAAGAGAGCAAGAGCGAGAGAGTGGGATTGTATCGGAATGCTCAATGGGGTTTTGCTTGCCTGGCACTTCTGAAGATAGCACTGTGTCTTCATCAGTGTCATGGGTCACATCGTCGGAACCACGTCTATCGAGAGGGGACAAAAACCGGCAACAGAGAAAGAAACACAATCAATGCAATTCACAATATGATGCATGATCATGACATGGCATTACGCTGTGATTTGAGCTAATGCAACTAGCAACAGGTTAAATGAAGTTGGTTTGAATCCAAGATTCAAATTCAAACTCCATATGTGGATATTCAAATTCCATTTAATTTATTTGACCTGATCAGCAGGTTTAACATGTTCAAACATGCTTGAAAATGCCATAAACAGATTCCTCGAATTTTTCTGATCATTTTTCATATATAAATTATTTCCATCTGAGCTACGGTTGATTTTATATGTTTTTTAGAAGTTTTAAGTACTTTCTGAAATAAATAAATCATTTCTATTTATTTAAAATCCCAGAAAACAATTACTGCATAACCATGACGTCACTCTGGTGTCATCAGGTCAACAGGGTCAGACCAGGTCAAACCTAACGTGTTGGGTCCACACGTCAGTGGCTCTACTAATTAACAAGGTTAATTAGCACTAACTAAATCCTAAACTATAATTAGACAGGGCAGGGCCCACATGTCAGTGACCAACTAACTAACCAATTAATTAGTACTAACCTAGGTTAATTAATAGGGCGGGCCCCACTTGTCAGCGAGTCAGCGGTTAACTAAGGGTGTGGGGCCCATACGTCAGTGACCCTGGGTGGTCAACCCACCGGTCAAACAAGTCAAAAACGCCGGCGGCTAGTCGCCGGCGGCGACAAACGCGGCGGAGGGCTCGGGTTTCGTCCCACGGCAACCAAAACGACCCCCGTTTGGTCCTACGCGTAGCTGGAGCTCACGCGCAGCTGGTAGGGCAAGCGGGAGGAGCTGGGGTGGCCGGAGCTCGCCTGAATCAAGCTCACGGTGGCGACTGGCGCACGGTGGGGTGCGGGTTTGAGGTTGTGGCACTCTAGGTGAGGAGATGGTGCGTGCGCTCGGCTCCTGGGAGCATGGTGAGTGCGATGATGTGCTCAAAAACGGACTGAGGCGGCTGGGCCCACGGCGGTGACAGGTTCAGCAGCGGCCGGAGTTCGGCCAAAATGGGGCTATGTCCTAGAGGTCAAACACGACCAGGGGAGAAGGGGAAACGACTCTGGGGCTCACAGCGCGTGCAGGGGCGTCGAAACGGGCTCACGGAAGGCCTGTAGACGACGAATCGACGGCGAGGATCGCCGGCAGCCGGAGGTTGAAGATGAGGTCGGGGAAGACGCCATGAGGCTCTCGAGCTCGCGTGCGTGGGCATGTAGATCCATGGGTTCGTGGCGGAGCTCGTAGACACATCGAGGGGACGAGGGGAGGCGGTGGCTGCGGCTACGGCCGTCGGTGCACTCCGGCTCTCGCGGGCGAGCTCGGAGAAGGGAGCTAGAGGAGGGGAGGGCAGGAGTGGACGGGCTAGAGCGGTCGGGGGGTGCGTGGCGTCGTTTGGAACATCCAGGGTGACGAGGGGGGGCAGGCAGGCAGGCTGGAGGTGGCCGTGCGCGTGCCAGCACGCGGCGACCACGCACCCACGTCCTTCTGTCACAAGGAAGACAACAGGGGCGGGGCCAGGTGGGCTGGGCCAGTGGCTACACGGGAGCTGGGCCAGGTGAGCGCCAGGGAAGTCCTTCTCTCTCTCTTTTCTAATTCTTGTTTCTGTTTTCTGTTTTTCTTTCTTTGTTTATTTTCTTTTGCCACTGTTTTGAATTTGAACAAATTCAAACAAGTGCCAAAACATCCTTTGAATATTTTTATGTTTCCCATGGACTTTTCCAGGGGCACATAAATTAATTCAAAGTTATTTGGAAATATATTCTATATATTATGAATATAACTCCAAATTCAAATACAATAATGGTTTAAATTCGGTGCCCAAAATATTCCTAAAAAATGTTAATTATTTTTCGTTTGGTGGAAAAGCCTTGCCAAAAATATCAAACAATTAATAAGAACACTTTGGAAACACTGAATGCAATTTTTTTAACTGGACCTATTTGGAAAGAATTTGTGCTAGGTTTTATCAATCCCCATTTCAAATATCTTGAAATTGAACATGATGCCTGGATGCAAAGCCACTTGGTACAAGCAAACTCTAGGGCTGTGACAACTCACCCCCACTAAACAAGAATCTCGTCCCGAGATTCCAGACGTGAGATAAGAAATCAGAGGGGACACTAACTAGAACAATCTTCATGATCCAAGTGTCTTTCATATATGTTGACTACTTGCCTCATGTTGATCTTGACATCCTTGCTTTCGAGGTCTTTGTCCAACACAGTGATGACGAAAGAAACTCTGCAAAATTGATCTCCAGAAAGATCGAGCAACTGAAGATCAACTCATGGAGTGAGACGTTGAAACATATCTTGAGCTGAGACACGGGACACACATCCAAAGGGATGGAGGGAAACAAACGATGAAGGTTCACTTGGTAGAAAAAATTCCACATTTAAAAGGATGGTGATCCATGTCACCAGACTGGGCACCTTAGAGAAGGTGACTCGTAGAACTATTCCCTTTAGTGGCAAAAAGAATTACTTTTGATATAGAGATCATTGAAACTCTCTATACGAGCCTGAGGCAAACCACAATCGATCGTTTGACGGAGTCCGAAAGAATGACATTCTCGGGCCAGAATGGAGGATGTGAACTACCTTGTTGAAGACAACACAAGGGATGATTTTGCTTATCATCGGAAATGGATGGAACCCATGGTGAAATGGCACATCGGCGGTGCAAGCGGGGAACAAATGCAAATGCTGGGAATGATTCTGGTAAATGGGAAGAAACCCAACAATAGAGAGTGAATATACTCTTTGAGAGGTCATAGCATAACCAAGAACACTGGGAACAATCCCGGTTAGTGCCAGTGATAACACCTAGTGCTTGTGCGTGCTCTTAAGAACTTGAGCATTTCCATCATCATCAAGGTTTTACCATTAACCATGCCAATGGTACTGACAACACAACATACGACCATGATGAATAGCGATGGACGATGCAGATGCAATGGAAGATAACACCATCTCAGATTTCACCTTAGCGGAGTCAAGGGGCAAAATCTGGATGATCGACCGAGAGACATTTAGCACTCCGCTTCTAATGCTCCCCTTGATGTGCTAGCGCAACCCATTTATTAAGATGGTTTGGTACCTAGAACATCAAGTAAAAGGTCGGACTTCAGGAGCACAAAAATCCATAAGGAACAACTAGGGGGTAAATCCTACGAAATCCTTATGGGGAGGTGCCCAACTTCTTCAATCAAGATAGTACAACAATAGGTCTTCCGGCTAGGTGTGTTGGCCACGACATCCACTATACCGGTTATCGAGAGACCAATATTATAGTTCTTGGAAAAGGCTCCAACCATCATATCCACCTGAGATTCAGTTCTGGTTGGTGTCAGGATATTCCAGATTCATCGAGTCTAGAAAGAAAATGAAAGTTTGCAACACAAATCGACGAGACGGTGTTGCGAGATTCTAGGGGAGTGAGCTACGACAGCAAGCTCCCAAACATGAGCTAGTTCTGCTACGTACCTGTGAACACGTTGTCCCAGACAAGCATGACCACATAGTAGTCTTATGATAAAATACTACCGAGTTCAGATTGGGAATCATCATAGAAGATAACGAAGCCTTGTGCATGTCCGTCTGGGCCCTTCGGGATTAGCGCATGAACTTCTTTTCTTTGAACAAATCGATCAGTGGCTTGGTCTGCTAGGAAATACCGATGGAATGGAGGTAGCTAATCTCTCATGCCATAGTATACTTCGCACGTGCATGACTGACTTGGGATGATTCCAGAGGAAGCAAAACAAACTTTCTCGAATTCACGACGACAACTTACATCAATTACACATAAATTAGGGAAAGTCTCTTTTCTCATCCAACATATACCTCATGAACGGGACATGAAGGCAATGCTTACAAAGTTTCCAACACTAGCTTAATGTCCAACAAAATCATGGAGAAGATAAGGATGTTTGTTGATGGGCTCAACAATAATTCATCCAGGTTTCCATATAGATGGAATTCCATAACAATGTGAACAAAGTGATAGCATTGGTCAGACCAAAAGATGTAACGGTGTATGCTCGAGGGATCAACTACGAGTAAGACAATATTATGAATACCATTGGTTCTGATTTGACTTGATGATAACCCACACTCAAATCAAGGTTTTATAAGACAATAGATCCAACAATTGACCACGGGGATCAATAAATGAAGATATCATCTTTCTCCATCAAACACACAAACACAAGGATATCCCTTTGGCAATGAACTAGGTCAGGCAAGCTTTTATCTTCCAACTCTCCAAGTTGTTGTTTAGCTTAACCAAGTAGTTCAGGATATCCAACATAGATTCTTGGAGAAGGGGTGGTTTATAGGTAAACCAACTTGATCACGAGCTCAGCATAATGGTGTCAGGACCCCGATCCTTAGTCACACCGATCTAGCTGTAACACGTCATATCACTTTGCGGCCTCACGCACGGTAACCCCACGGGTGCCACCTTACCTGGCCCGGGACCGTTTGCGCATTTTGGCACACGTATATGACAGTGTCGCTAGCATCCATATGACAGAGAACCCCGGCCGACATGGCTAGTTATAAACCAAAAGCGGCACTAAGTTACAGAGACATGCATCCATGACCCATCAACGAACGTGTCGGTCATGAACGTATGAACCCAAGTCGTAGCAAGCTACATGGACTTAAAGGGACAACGCGTGACATTTCCCCTAAGGGACAGACACAGGAACGAAGAAGGACACATGCCGGCCAGCCTACGTGTTCCGAGCTGTAGCAAGCTACCAAGGCTCATTGGAGACACTAGGAGGCATTTCCCTGTAAGATAGGCTACCAAAGGAAAACAACTAGGTGTCGGATCCCACACATACCAAGCATTTCAATCATACACGCAATATGCTCAATATGTGCAAATACAACATTGCATCACAACAGATCTCTATGACTCAAAGTACTTTATTTAAAAGGCTCCAAGAGCCATACATAACATATCCATACAGGTAGGGGTCACATGACCCATCACTCAAGTCATACAGTCATACAAGCACAAGCGGAAGCTACATCTCTGAGTACAGACAACTTAGAAAATAAAACAGGCTTGGTGTAGCCTGACTATCTACAAGGCCCTTCACAAGCTCCAGATCTCCTTCTGGGTGTCAAGCTACTCGTCGACGTCAACGTCTATGTAGAACCCATCAGCAGGGGCAGGGTTCTCCTCTGCAACAGTTATTAAGCAAACATGAGTACAAAGGTACTCAGCAAGTCTTACCACAGAACCTAACATACATGCAACATTATCAAAAGGGGGTAGTGGAGTTCATAGCAGAATGCCAGCTTTGACCTTGGCTAACCTATACTACAACTCTCAACGGATTGCAAGATGTTATTACGAACACGAGTCCTCTACTCACCACATCAATACACTACCGAGGATCCTCTTCCGGCATCCTACGGAAGGGACATCCACGGCACTCACACTTATCTTGAGGCTTTTAGTAGTATCCATCAACTTGTCTATGAACTGTAAGAGTAACCAAGTAGTCCGTACCGCGAACAACGGCTATTCGAATAGTTTGATAACCCTGCACGGGTGTACTTCTTCACACATGTTTTCACCACTTAGCGTCTGCACACGACATGTGCTCGGCAGACTTCAAGCGAAAGCCGACGTGGGTGTAGACCACGACCTAACCAACCACTCAAGTCTCTCGTCCAGGTTTATCGCCTATTTGGGTTCCATCCGTGGGGAGATCCGGCCGGGGTGTCGCTCACGGCCCCAAACGATGTGTACAGGCTTCCCGAGTCACCAAACGGGCAACCGGTACACCGTGCCACGTACCTGTCGCATCACAGCCCACCCCGAGGGTCAGCGCTGTGCACGACCTCTAGTAAACTATAAACACCAGAAACTAGTTGCAACTCCTGGACAGAGTACAAGGGCAGTCAATAAGTCGAGCAGGGTCATATTTCAGGGCCCAATGTGTGGTAGTAAGTGTAAATTGAATCACACACACAGATCTCGGGTCCTATGGATGATTCCAATGAAACAACCCACCATGTACTCCTACATGGCCTTTCATCGATACCTTTACCAAGCGTATTCCACACTTCCCTCTCTTTATCGGTATGATCATTTCACTCCGGTCCATCACCCAGATGAACCAGACCAGACACAACTCTAAGCATAGCAGGCAACATAAACAAATAGCATGGTGGATCACACATCACATGGCTCAATCAACTCCTACACATGCTAGTGGGTTTCAACTATTTACTGTGGCAATGACAGGTCATGCAAGGGATAGGGTTCAACTACCGCAGCAAGTAGCAGTTCACACGTTGTTGCCTTAATGCAGTTAAAGATAGCAGGAGCGAGAAGATTGGGTTTGTATCGGAATGATCAATGATTGCTTGCCTGACAAAGTAGTTGTCGGGTACTGCTCTTCAACTGGATACGCAGCAGTATCCTCGGGAGCAGGACCTAACACAGAGAATACCGGCAATACAATCATTAACAAACAAATGCAACAATATGATGCATGCACATGACATGGCGAGATGCATGTGTGTTGGCTAATGCAACTAAAACCAGAAGGGTTTGAACCTATTTGAATCAAAGATTCAAATTGGAGTTCAAACTATTATTTAAATAAGTGCATTATCATGTTTTTGATGTATACAGAAAGTTAACTTGTTCAAACATGCATGAAACCAGTGCCATTGGAAAGATTGGATTTTTCTGATCATTTTTCATATATAAATCTTTTCCATCTGAGCTATGGTTGATTTTATATGATTTTTAGAAGTTTTGGGTATTTTCTGGAATTTCCTGAATTATTTTTAAACTAAAAATCCCAGAAAATCCTTTACTACGTCAGCATGACATCATGCTGACGTCAGGCAGTCAACAGGGCCAGTCCAAGTCAAACCTGACCAGTGGGACCCACTGGTCAGTGTCATAGTTAACTAATTAACTAATTAGAATTAAATTAGCACCTAAACTAGGTTTGACTTGCGGGCAGGGCCCACATGTCAGTGACCCAGGGGGTCAAACCCGTGGTCAAAACAGGTCCAACTCGCCGGCGTTTAGTCGCCGGCGAGGCCAAACACGGCGGTGGGGTGCGGGTTTCGTGCTCCGGCTGCCAAATCGACGGCGGAGCACACCTACGGGTAGCTGGAGACAAACCGCATCGAGTGGAGGTGGTGGCTGGCCTCGGGGTCGCCGGAGATGACGCCGGCGACGAGTCCAGCAGCGGCCGGAGTTCGGTGAAGTCGAAAACGACGGTGCGGTGCTCGTAGAGGAGCGTGAAGTAGTCCTACAGCATCTACGTGTGATGGTGAAGCTGATAGGCACGGTGGCCGGACCAATGGATGGCCGGAGCCTCGTCGGCGACGAGCTCCGCGGCGGTGCGCGCAGGTGAGCTTCGTGCGGTGCGTTCCAGGGGAGAAGAGAGTCAACGGAGAGGGGAAGGACGTAGCTGGGCTCACAGGGGTTGCAGCAGGCGCCGGAGCGAGCTCGGGGGTGGTCGGAGCTGAGCGAAACGGCGAGGGGGATCTCCGCGGCCGGAGTTGGGGAAGAAGAGGTCGGGGGCGTCTCCAGGGCGGGCGAGCGCTCGGGGCTAGGCCTGTTCGAAGTAGTCGAGGACGGCGGAGACAACGGACACCAAGGCGGGGCTCAGGGACGACGGTGGGCGCGGCTTCTACGACGGTGCGAGCACGACGGCATCGGCCATGGCGCGGGGAGAGCGAGGGAGAGGAGCTGGGGAGAGGGGGAGGTGTCTGCGAGGTCGGGGGCGACGTGTGTGACCGATCCAGGCTTCCAGGGCGGCGAGGGGAGGAAGCAGGGCGGCGGGCAGCTGCGTGGCGCACCGTGCGGTCGCCATCGAGCACCTGCCTGCCTGCCTGGCCGAGCCAAGCAGCTCGCTGGAGCGGCAGCTGGGCTGGGCCGGCAGGTGGGCCGGGTGGGGCGCTAGGTAAACTTCTTCTCTCTATTTTTTTGTCTATTTCTTTTCTGTTTCATTTGTTTTGCAACTTTGTTTAATTAAATAAAATGCCAGAGCATTTTTATAACTCATAACACTTGTCATACCTACTGCATATAATATGAACAGTAGGAAACATTATAGTTTATGATTATTTGAGCATTTAAAATATTTTTATAGCATTTAAATGCCCAAATTCAAATACCATATGATTTAATCCAGTGACCTTGGATGTCCTAGAAAATTGTGCACCATTTTTAGCAAAGGTTTGAGACCAAGGCAGAAATGATGAACATTTTTGTAGGGCATTTTGGATACATTGGAAATTATTTTATCAAACCCTAGTTGTTAGAAGAGGGGTGCTGGGGTTTCTGTCATTCCCATTTCAAATTTTCTTTGAAAAGTAAACATGATGCACACACCAACTAACCCTAATGCAAGTGCTAACTAGGGATGTGATAACTCACCCCCACTTCAAAGAATCGCGTCCCGAGATTCGGGTTCCTCCGGAAAGAGGGTGGAGTACTCAAGTCGAAGACGATCTTCCCTTTCCCAAGTAGCTTCACTCTCGGAATGATGTGACCATTGAACCTTGAGAAACATGATATTGTGGTGTCGAGTGGTGTGCTCGGTTTGATCAAGAATACGAACGGGGTATTCTCGATATGTGAGATTGTCCTGGAGATCAAGCGTTTCATGGTCCACTCCGCGGATAGGATCCGAGAAGCAACGCTTGAGTTGAGAAACGTGGAAAACATCATGAACTCTGGAGAGGTGCGGAGGTAGTTCCAATTGGTAGGCAACTTCTCCTCGTTTGGCAAGAATGCGAAAAGGACCGATGTAACGAGGGGCCAATTTGCCTTTGATACCGAAGCGATGGGTTCCCTTAAGAGGAGTAACCCGAAGGTAAGCCTTATCGCCGACTTCAAAAGTCACAGCCTTATGATGACTATCATATTGGCTCTTTTGGCGAGACTGGGCTGTTTTCAATCTCTCACGAACGATGCGAACTTGTTCCTCTGCTTCCTGGATCATATCCGGGCTAAAGAATTGTCTTTCCCCGGTCTCTGACCAGTTAAGAGGTGTTCGACACCTTCGTCCATATAGAACTTCGAAGGGAGCTTTGCCCAAGCTCGCTTGATAACTATTGTTATAAGCGAATTCGGCAAATGGAAGACACTTTTCCCATTCCATACCGAAAGAAATGACAGAGGCTCGAAGCATGTCTTCCAGAATTTGATTGACTCGTTCCACTTGACCACTTGACTGGGGATGGAAGGCGGTGCTGAAGGAGAGATGAGTTCCCATGGCATTCTGGAAACTTTCCCAAAATCGTGATGTGAAAAGACTTCCATGGTCTGAGTTAATCTCCAATGGCACACCATGAAGTGATACTATCCGAGAGACATACAAATCTGCTAGCTGGCTAGCGGTAATACTCTCTCGAACAGGCAGGAAATGAGCTACTTTAGAGAGGCGGTCGATAACGACGAAGATAGCATTATTCCCTTTCCTGGACCTGGGAAACCCGGTAATGAAGTCCATACCGACTTTATCCCATTTCCATTCAGGAATAGCTAAAGGTTGAAGGGTGCCAGCAGGCCGTTGATGCTCTGCTTTGACTCGACGACAAACGTCGCAGTTAGCAATGAATTGAGCGATTTCTCTCTTCATCCTAGTCCACCAGAATCTCTGACGTAGATCCTGATACATTTTAGTACTACCGGGATGAATCGTGAGAGGAGATTCATGAGCCTCCTTAAGGATTAACTGCCGTAGATGGTGGTTCTTGGGAACCACTACACGGTTCTCAAAGAAAACAACACCTCGATCATCCATAGAGAAACTTTTAGCGAGTCCGCTAGCAATGTTCTCTTGCAGTCGGGATATACCTTTATCACGCTTCTGGGCAGCTATAACTTGATCCATAAGGGTAGGTTTCGCCACCAAGGTGGAAAGGAATCCTCGAGGAACAATGTGAAGGTTAAGCTTACGGAATTCCTCGTGGAGAAGTGGTTGACTTTGTTGTAACATTAAGTTGTTACAATATGACTTACGGCTTAGTGCATCAGCCATGACATTGGCCTTTCCAGGGGTATAAGTGATTCCTAAGTCGTAGTCTGTGAGCAACTCAACCCAATGTCTTTGCGTGAGATTCAAATCCGGTTGGGTGAAGATATACTTCAAACTTTGATGATCAGTGAAGATTTCACAGCGATTACCAAGAAGGTAATGTCGCCATGTTTTGAGTGCATGGACTACAGCTGCAAGCTCTAGATCATGAGTAGGATAGTTATCCTCGTGTGGACACAACTGTCGAGATGCGTATGCAATCACTTGACGATCTTGCATGAGAATGCAACCTAGTCCTTGTCGCGAGGCGTCGCAATAGATTATAAAATCCTTGGAAAAATCTGGTGGTACCAGTACAGGTGCAGATGTCAGGCGTCTTTTCAGTTCCTGGAAACTGGACTCGCATTGTGGGGTCCACTCAAACTTTTTATCTTTCTTGAGGAGTTCAGTTAGAGGTTTGGCAATCTTGGAGAAATTCTCGACGAAGCGTCGGCAATAGCTCGCTAAGCCAAGAAAACTCCTAACTTGCTTAACCGATTCAGGGGGAGTCCAATCAAGTACGGCTTGAACTCGCTCGGGATTGACAGCAATACCCTTGCCAGAGATCACATGACCTAGATAGGTTACTTCTGGCAACCAAAATTCACATTAAGAGAATTTGGCATAAAGGCGGTGCTCTCGAAGTTTCGTCAATACCAGCCTTAAATGCTCGGCATGATCTTCCTTGTTCTTGGAATAGATGAGTATATCATCGAGGTATACCACGACGAATTTATCCAAATACTCCATTAATATAGAATTCATTAACCGAGAAAAGGTAGCTGGGGCATTGGTTAACCCAAAGGACATAACGGTGTACTCATATTGGCCATAACGAGTAACAAAAGCCGTTTTAGGAATGTCCCCGTTCTTGATTTTGATTTGATGGTAGCCCAACCTCAAATCCATCTTAGAGAAGACTGAGGATCCAGCGAGCTGATCATACAGGTCGTTGATCCTGGGGAGTGGATACTTATTCTTTATGGTGACCAGATTGACAGGTCGGTAATCTACAACCATCCGCTCCGTTCCATCCTTCTTCTTGACGAAGAGGACGGGGCAAGCCCAAGGGGAAGAACTAGGACGGATGAAACCTTTTTGCAAAGACTCATCGAGTTGTTTCTTTAGCTCGGCTAATTCTAGTGGTGCCATCTTATAAGGTCTCCTTGAGATTGGGACAGTTCCAGGGATAAGATCTATCACGAACTCGACATCTCTGTCAGGTGGAATTCCTAGCAGTTCTTCTGGAAAAACATCCGGGAAGTCACGGACTACCGGGATATCTTCGAGTTCTGGTAGAGGGCTGGCATTAAGAGAGTAGAGCTGACGCTCAGCCATTCGAGTCAAGACATTGACTATCTTGCCGGATGGATGTGTAAGTTGAACGGTCCTAGTAAAGCAATCAATTTTGGCGTAATGATTTGTCATCCAATCCATACCCAAGATGATGTTTATGTCCGAGGACTTGAGAGCGATTAAAGATGCTAGGAAAACAAGTCTATCGACAAGGAATTCATTTCCATGGCTTACCCAAGAGGTTTGCCACTTTGAACCAGGAGTTTGAATAACCATGGAAGTAGGCATGTCACAAAAAGTCATGTTGTGCAATCGAGCATAGGTCTCAGATATGAACGAATGGGATGCTCCAGTATCGAAAAGAATAGATGCCGGATGGCAGTTGACGAGAAGCGTACCAAGGACGACGTTAGGATCCTCATGAGCTTCCTCAGCAGAGACATAGTTGACATGACCACGTGCAGTGGGGATTGGCTTGACATAATTCACCATGCCGGTTGGCTTGCCACGGCCAACGGTTTTTTCCTGGCTGGTTCTGGGGACAATCACGCATGTAGTGTCCCGGTTCTCCACACTTGAAACATGTCACAGTGGTGGTGCGTGGAGCAAAGTTGGAAGGTGGTCCTCCATAGGTCTTAGCAGGTGCAAACTGTTGAGTTGGGCGAGGCGCCTCATAGGATGGCCTCGGTGTGTACTTGGGTGGCAGAGCGGTGTTAGGAATCCACACACGGCGCTTGTGAGAGCCAGAGCCGGATGAGGAACCAAAGTCTCGAGTATGCTTGCGGGTGGCCTCGAAGTCGGTCTGGCCTGTTTCAGCACTGATAGCCTTGTTAACCAACTTCTGGAAGGAAGTGCACTCGTGCAGACGCAGATCTCGGCGGAGTTCAGGGCTGAGTCCCTTGCGGAACCTCGCCTGCTTCTTGGCATCAGTGGATACTTCTTCAGGTGCATAGCGTGCCAGGTTACCAAACTCGCGACTATAGCCATCCACAGTTAAACGGCCCTGGGTGAAATTGCGGAATTCCTCCCGCTTGCGATCCATGAGACCTTCCGGAATGTGGTGTTCACGGAATGCCTCACTGAACTCAACACAGGTAGTGACTTGGCCAACAGGACGCATAGCTTCAAAGTTTTCCCACCAAAGACTGGCAGGGCCCTCAAGATGGTAGGCGGCGTAGATAACCTTGTCAGCTTCGGCCACACGGGCAGAGTGTAGCTTGTGGGTAATACTACGTAGCCAGTTATCAGCATCCAGAGGTTCAGTGGAGTGATGGAACTTCGGTGGACACATCTTGATAAAATCGTGGATTGACACCACATCATTTCTCTGGGGGAACCCAGTGTTCTGCTCTATGCGTTCCAGCAGACGGTTGGTCTCTCTCTTGTTCCGTTCTGCTTCAAGCATAACTTCCGCCAAGGAGGGTGGCTGGGGCAAATTCCCATCTCTAGCCCCACTAGCCTCACCCTGCTCCTGAGCAGCAGGAGTGCTGCGAGTGTTGACCATCCTAGGAAAACAAAACAACGGTTTAGACAAGGATGGCAAAATTTGACATAGAAGTGCAGAATGTAATGGATGACACGGAATCCAAGGATATTCATCCGTACGACATGGTAAAATAGAAATTGCTATATATACACCAGTGGTCATACACACCATACAAAGTTTAGTACAAGCCAAGGCTAAAGTACAACTGCGGTGAAAGACGATACATCCCATCAGAGGCATTCCAAGCTCCTATACATTATTTAACTACACCTCTGGAACTCAGTACACACTATGTCATATTCCACAAGACGCACAGGACTGTGGAAATACAACTACTATGATACTACTACAACCACGGTCTAGCTCAGACATTCGCGTAGTAGTCCTCGTAAAGATTACCACCGTAGCCTGGAAGTGGAACAGATCGATCTTGGAACTCGCGAGCACTCGAAGGCTGTGGACCATAGGGGCATGGGTGTGGCCTCGGTCCCGATGCTGGTGGTAACCGACGCCCACGTGGAGGTGTAATACCCCCAACGTCACGCCAATCCATGCGATAAGGCAGATGAGTCCGCACGGGGTACAAATCCCGCATGTCCAGATATCCGGCGTGCACAGCAGGTGCAAGCCGTGTCAAAGTAGTCCAGTGGGCGGCTCGAGTGTTATACAGCTCCATTCGGAGGGCACGGACCTCACGGTCCCTATCCTCCAACATCTGAACGGTAGTCTGAAGCAGTGGCTCTTCATGAGCAGCATCAGTATACAGACTAGTGTAGTAGCCTTCCTCTCCGGGAAGTGAGGCTGGCATGTAACAGAACTCAGTGTTCAGCAACAGGGCATGCCTAGCACGGAGAATGGTCATCATCGAATAAGCGGCATCCTGCACTGCCATCTCGATGGTAACCCCGAGTCCATAAGACCAATGGATGGGGTCATTAGCTCCAGGATATGAGGGGTATATCCGGACTGTGCAGAAATACTGACTCTGATTGAAATCCCGGTACTGTTCCTCCACGGTGTATTCAGGATACTAGCGATAACCGGTCTCAGTCAGCAGACGGACTAGCATGGCTGTGTGACCGGGCACATTCATGCACCGAGTCAAACGAACCACTTGGTGAGGGATGCGGCCAGACATCTGAAACACGGAATAATGCAAAGGCATTAGTGTTTCTGGAAGAAATCGGGCAGCATAACAACTGTAAATGCTCAAACAAAGATTTGAGACATCATACAAATGATAGCATAGCCACTCAACAATTCCATATCAAGGTTCCGGGTCCAACAATCATCATACTAAAAGGATAGAAACTGAACTGAGGCTTGACCAACAATCCTAAGAGTCTACGGATTAGTAACACGTGAACCTAATAAGGATAAGAGGCCTAGTCCTAAATCCCCGTAGAAAGAATAGACTGACTCAGATCAGAAGGGAATAAGGTAAAGGAGTAAAAAGAGCCTTACGTTCCCTTCCACAATCAATTCCCCTACATATAACTAAGAATTTTTCTAGACTCAACATCGACCAGTTTGGCTTGAGAAACCTACAGGCAGTCCAGCTCTGATGCCAACGCTGTCAGGACCCCGATCCTAAGTCACACCGATCTAGCTGTAACACGTCATATCACTTTGCGGCCTCACGCACGGTAACCCCACGGGTGCCACCTTACCTGGCCCGGGACCGTTTGCGCATTTTGGCACATGTATATGACAGTGTCGCTAGCATCCATATGACAGAGAACCCGGGCCGACATGGCTAGTTATAAACCAAAAGCGGCACTAAGTTACAGAGACAGGCATCCATGACCCAGCAACGAACGTGTCGGTCATCAACGTATGAACCCAAGTCGTAGCAAGATACATGGACTTAAAGGAACAACGCGTGACATTTCCCCTAAGGGACAGACACAGGAACGAAGAAGGACACATGCCGGCCAGCCTACGTGTTCTGAGCAGTAGCAAGCTACCAAGGCTCATTGGAGACACTAGGAGGCATTTCCCTGTAAGATAGGCTACCAAAGGAAAACAACTAGGTGTCGGATCCCACACATACCAAGCATTTCAATCATACACGCAATATGCTCAATATGTGCAAATACAACATTGCATCACAACAGAACTCTATGACTCAAAGTACTTTATTTAAAAGGCTCCAAGAGCCATACATAACATATCCATACAGGTAGGGGTCACATGACCCATCACTCAAGTCATACAGTCATACAAGCACAAGCAGAAGCTACATGTCTGAGTACAGACAACTTAGAAAATAAAACAGGCTTGGTGTAGCCTGACTATCTACAAGGCCCTTCACAAGCCCCAGATCTCCGTCTGGGTGTCAAGCTACTCGTCGACGTCAACGTCTATGTAGAACCCATCAGCAGGGGCAGGGTTCTCCTTTGCAACAGTTATTAAGCAAACATGAGTACAAAGGTACTCAGCAAGTCTTACCACAGAACCTAACATACATGCAACATTATCAAAGGGGGGTAGTGGAGTTCATATCAGAATGCCAGCTTTGACCTTGGCTAACCTATACTACAACTCTCAACGGATTGCAAGATGTTATTACGAACACGAGTCCTCTACTCACCACATCAATACACTACCGAGGATCCTCTTCTGTCATCCTACGGAAGGGCCATCTGCGGCACTCACACTTATCTTGAGGTTTTTAGTAGGATCCATCAACTTGTCTATGAACTGTAAGGATAACCAAGTAGTCCGTACCGCGAACAATGGCTATTCGAATAGTTTGATAACCCTGCAGGGGTGTACTTCTTCACACATGTTTACACCACTTAGCGTCTGCACACGACATGTGCTCGGCAGACTTCAAGCGAAAGCCGACGTGGGTGTAGACCACGACCTAACCAACCACTCAAGTCTCTCGTCCAGGTTTATCGCCTATTTGGGTTCCATCCGTGGGGAGATCCGGCCGGGGTGTCGCTCACGGCCCCAAACGATGTGTACAGGCTTCCCGAGTCACCAAACGGGCAACCGGTACACCGTGCCACGTACCTGTCGCATCACAGCCCACCCCGAGGGTTAGCGCTGTGCACGACCTCCAGTAAACTATAAACACCAGAAACTAGTTGCAACTCCTGGACAGAGTACAAGGGCAGTCAATAAGTCGAGCGGGGTCAAATTTCAGGGCCCAATGTGTGGTAGTAAGTGTAACTTGAATCACACACACAGATCTCAGGTCCTATGGACGATTCCAATGAAACAACCCACCATGTACTCCTACATGGCCTTTCGTCGATACCTTTACCAAGCGTATTCCACACTTCCCTCTCTTTATCGGTATGATCATTTCACTCTGGTCCATCACCCAGATTAACCAGACCAGACACAACTCTAAGCATAGCAGGCAACATAAACAAATAGCATGGTGGATCACACATCACTTGGCTCAATCAAATCCTACACATGCTAGTGGGTTTCAACTATTTACTGTGGCAATGACAGGTGATGCAAGGGAATAGGGTTCAACTACCACAGCAAGTAGCAGTTCACACGCTGTTGCCTTAATGCAGTTAAAGAGAGCAGGAGCGAGAAGATTGGGTTTGTATCGGAATGATCAATGATTGCTTGCCTGACAAAGTAGTTGTCGGGTACTGCTCTTCAACTGGATACGCAGCAGTATCCTCGGGAGCAGGACCTAACACAGAGAATACCGGCGATACAATCATTAAAAAACAAATGCAACAATATGATGCATGCACATGACATGGCAAGATGCATGTGTGTTGGCTAATGCAACTAAAACCAGAAGGGTTTGAACCTATTTGAATCAAAGATTCAAATTGGAGTTCAAACTATTATTTAAATAAGTGCATTATCATGTTTTTGATGTATACAGCAAGTTAACTTGTTCAAACATGCATGAAACCAGTGCCATTGGAAAGATTGGATTTTTCTGATCATTTTTCATATATAAATCTTTTCCATCTGAGCTATGGTTGATTTTATATGATTTTTAGAAGTTTTGGGTATTTTCTGGAATTTCCTGAATTATTTTTAAACTAAAAATCCCAGAAAATCCTTTACTGCGTCAGCATGACATCATGCTGACATCAGGCAGTCAACAGGGCTAGTCCAAGTCAAACCTGACCAGTGGGACCCACTGGTCAGTGTCACAGTTAACTAATTAACTAATTAGAATTAAATTAGCACCTAAACTAGGTTTGACTTGCGGGCAGGGCCCACATGTCAGTGACCCAGGGGGTCAAACCCGTGGTCAAAACAGGTCCAACTCGCCGGCGTTTAGCCGCCGGCGAGGCCAAACACGGCGGTGGGGTGCGGGTTTCGTGCTCCGACTGCCAAATCGACGGCAGAGCACACCTACGGGTAGCTGGAGACAAACCGCATCGAGTGGAGGTGTGGGGACCCCGACTCGTAAGTCGTGATCACCGACTGCACGTGTACAGTGATCCCAGAGATCAATGCTCACTAAACACATAGAAGCTGAATAACAAGAGTCTTACATCCATACATACCGTGTTACACAAATAGGACCATAATGGTCAAGTCTTGAGTATATCATCGCAGCGGAAAAATCTTCAAAGACAACGGGGACCCATGCCATCTGCCTTAACCCTACAGGCATTCTGACTGGGAAGCGTCCTAGCTCGCATGCTCGTCAGCAAGAAATCTTCATCATAACCTGTTCTCTCCTGCCTGGCCAATAAAATAACCAGTGGCAAGCCAATGAGTACATTGAATGTACTCGCAAGCAACCCAAGTGTGATAACAGAATAATTATGCAAGGCTCTACTGCTAGGTTGGCAGTTTTGCGGAAAGCTAGTTTTTCATATGCAATTATGATCAACATATAACAAGGGCATGCATGTGTCTGTAACAAGTATCAGGAGGTCACAGACATCAATATCGAGAAAGAGTTGTAATCAGCACATGCACAAGCTCATTGTGACTTCCTCACAATCACATCATCAATATCCCTGAATCGTGTTGTTTCCCAGAAACTTATGGACATAGTCTAAGTAGCACCACCCAACTGTCCTTGACCGCGGACACGGCTATTCGAATAGTTTGACACTCTGCAGAGGTTGCACACTTTACCCACAAGATCCGGGGAACTCCCGTGTCATCCACGACCCGCGGTACCTCAAGTACCCGGGGTAAGCACCCGATCACTATCTTTCCCTAGACGACACTAATATGGAGTCCACTCGATTAGTAACAGCCCCGTGCCAAACATTTCACATCTCAAGGTTTGTGGAGACTCACTCCGTATTCATCACATACCACTGACACGGGGTACCAACGGTGTGTCCGGTGCCTTGTAAAGACAGTCATGGCCGCCTATCCAAGCACGACCCCGTCCCGAGAGTGACCTCATGTCACCCCCGTCACTAGTAATGCGGGCACCATGCTAGTATCGACCTAGGTAATCAATAATGCCCTTTCCCATATAAGGGTAGAGTGGTTGCACATGTTTGGTTGGGACGGTAGTCACACATAAATCTAATCCTTCTCTGTAAACAACACTTCCGTCAAGCCTCGGCACACTACTTCTTCACCAAGTAGTGCCCTAGCTCCTCATCAACTCCCACGGGCATTAGTGGCACCCACTGGGTCATTTGCAAGTATGTCAGACCACACTTGTTTTACTCAATGCATAACCCCGACCCACTTTGCGTAGCCAACTACTATAGCATACATCTATCTACTCCCACCCACATAACCCTCATAGGAAGGTAGGGTCATGTTTGATGCAAGTTTCAACAGTAAAGTAACAGGGGTAGCAACCAAAGTGGTTTCTACCTCGACATGATTCCGATGCATTGAATAATAAGGTGCTATGAGACATGCATAAAAAGGTTTCTTGAACATGGTCAAAGGGCTGCTTGCCTTATTCTTCCGATTCTTCAAATCTTCTGGTCCATCTCCGAATACTCCGTTTATTACGTCAACTAACGATGGAAACAATCATAATAAGCAACACAATCAAAGCAAAAATAAAAGTGCTCTAAAAATAGGAGTTGGACTTTTCTAGGATACCTCTGGTCATATGAAAAATAACCAAGGTGGTTTCATATGTGTTGGATCAATAGGTAGTTTGGAACATTTCAATATGATGGAACCAAAGGGTTTATGGATTTGGAAGAAGTATACAGAAATATTTTCTTGAATGATGAGCCAAGGCACCCATCAACAAGTCATGATTTTAGAAGCATCTAGGAGTTGGTTTCACTGGATTTGGAATTCGAATGAATTTCCTAGGATTTTCCAAAGCTGATAAATATAAAGAAATGGCTCAATATTTGGTGGGGTACAGAAACTATTATTAAAAATGTTCCAAAACTAAGTTTGGACATGACAAGCATCTAGGAACTTGAACCACTGCATTTGGATCAATATTGAGCTCTCTGTGATTTTCTAAAGTTAATCACAGAAAGTGGAAAATGGGCATTTGATAAATATTTGTATAGGAAAGGTTTCTGGAATAATGTGCATGTTGCACCATGTGATAGGGCATGATTTTAGAAGCTACCAGAAATTTGAATCATGCAATTTGGAGTTCATATGAATATTCTAGGCATTTTTGAAGTTGGCAGAATAAAGAAAAAGAAAAGAATAAGGGTTTAACCTTATATAGTGCTCTGGGCGAGGCCCAGCTAACCAGCGCCCACTGGGCTCAGCCCAGTGGCTCAGCGGCGGGATGAAGGTGGTGACGCAGAAGGCGTAATTATGGGGGGCGCCACCACCACTGGAAAGCGCAGCCACCGAAGTGCGCCTCCACTTATCGGGGAGGGGCCACCCGTCAGCTGCTTGCACCCGGCCGGTGGCGCTTACAGGCGGGGCCCGCCTGTCGGGTTCGTCGTCCTCCCCCCGCCCGACGCAGAGGAGAAGGCAGGGGCGACGCCGGCGCCGTTCCCCGGCGATCCCGTTCTTCCCCGGCGGCTTCGAGCACACCATCGGCTCCGGGGGACCGAGCCGAGTCCATCCAGGGGCCTCACGCTGGCTGGGGATGGCCGAGCCGTTAGTGGCTTTGACGCCGGCGGGCGGGGCTTCGGGCGACGGCTGGGCACGGAAAGACAGGCTCGGGGAGGAGAGGAGAATGTGCGGGGAGTACTGGCGGATGTCCTGGCGTTTCTCTGGAGCAAAGAGGGGGAAGGGAGGGCTTCCCACGACGCGAATCTGAGCGGTGGCCGGCGGCGGCACTCCGGCCATGGAGGAGGTAGGAGGCCACGGGAGGGAGGTTGGGGATGTCTGGGAGGTGCACGGAGAAGAGGAGGATCCAGCAGCGGCAAGAGGTGCTCGGGGGGAAGGCTTTATATAGGGCAGCCGCGGTGCACCGTGAGCATGGTCCAGGGCGCGCACGGGCGAGCTCGAGGAGAGAGAGGAGGAGGGCCGGAGAGGATAGGGCCGACCGTCCTGCAGGTCGTGGACGTCGAGGGGACCTCGGTGGACACGCCCACTCTGCCCAAGACCGTCTGGAAGACTCGGGAGGGCCGAGCTACAGTGCCTTGGTGCACTGTAGCGTGCTCCAGAGCGCGTCTTTGGCCGGCATGCTCAAGTCTTTGCTGTCCAGGCCGTGTCCCCCAGTGTCCAGTAGTGTCCAGCAGTACTAGGGGATAGTAAACAATGGCGTGGGGGTCTTGGATGCTCTGGGGAACCATTGGGATGAGGAGGGATGTGAGGAAGAGGGTGAAACCTGCTGTCCAGCAGTAGAAATTGGGGTTTTACCCCCTCCAATAATTGAGATAAGGCAGAGGAGAGTTACTGGAGGTAGATGATGATCAGGGGGAGCTATGGTAAGAATTTGGGGTAAGGGGAAATAGTAAAAGAGGTCCAAACACAGGTTTTGGTAAATGAACAAAAGGTGTTTGATCAGTGTTTGGTCAAGCAAATGACATCCACTTGACATGGGACTTAACAGGATCAAATGTCACCTATAATTAGGCCCCTACACCAAATTTGAGCTCATTTGGGCAAAGTGGCCAATGTAACTTTGGTGAACCCTAGAAATGAATAGAAATGGTTTCACCATGTTTGAGTCAAGCAAATCATATCCCCTTGATGCACCACTTGGTGTAGCATCATCATTTGGGGTTATGAACGTGCCCACAAAGTTTGAGGCTCCAGATAAAAAGTTGACAATGTAAAGTTGTTCAAATTTGAATTTGAACAGAAGGGGTTTTGGGGTGATCTGATCAAGTTGCTCTTTTCCAAATCTTGTGTCATTTGCTCTAGATGCCTTATTAGGCCATTCTAGCATTTGCACCAAATTTGAGAGCATTTGGACAAGTTTGGCAATGTAGAGTTGCTCAAACTTCAAATATGGACAGAATGGTTTCGAAGGGGTTTGAGGATGTTTCCTTGATCTTCAAGGCTTGAGGCTTTGCAAGATCATCAAATATGTCATATATGACATGATAGAATTTCCCTGGAATTTTTGGAGAATATTTCCTTTGTAAATATTTCAAAAGCTTGAAATATCCAGAAAGGGTTTTGGAAGGATTTGTCCAATATTTTGAACATGACCATGTGTTGAAACTCCTATATATGGACAATATATGTCCTATGAGTCTCCCTGAATTTTGGCAAATATTTTTGAAATGATTAAATAATTTTTCCCTATTAAAGACCATTTCTGGCCTTAAGAAAAAGCTTTTAAATAAAATATAAAAATAACTTTTAAAATTATACTTTTGTGGTTTCTGGGAGTCCTATATCTAATAGGATTCAAATAAACTTTTTGAACGATTTTTCACACCCTAAATAAGGTACTTGCAGTGCAAACCTCAATTTCAGGGGTTTTTGGAAAACTAATTTTAGATAATACCATTTGGCCAAAATATTTTTATAAGAAAATTCTATACTGGTCTATACACATGGCATGATCATTGGGAAAAGGTTTTGGGTCAAGGAGATGAAGTATAAGAGTTGGAGGATTTATTTGATTTTTAGAGCACTAGCAAACAGCAGACCAAAGTCAAATCAAGCAAAGTCAAAAAACACTCAAAAGTTTTTGCAAATCCACATTTTTGACATGAAAATAAGCTTAAGCAATGTGACATGAAAATCAGGGTGTGACAGACCTACCCCCCTTACAAGAATCTCGTCCCCGAGATTCCCAGACTAGGCGTGGAAAGAAAGGCGGAGTCTTGGATACGGGGTAGTCTTCACTTCTTCTTGTTGGTTCTGCTTCCGAGCGGTGCTCCTTGGAATCTTGAAGTGCTTGATGGTATGGCTTCTTGCTTGATGCCTTCCTTGATGGAGGTTGCTGAGGGGGCTCTTGCATAGGTTAGGTTGGGTTAGTTGCCAAAGGCTTGGTGATCGATGTCCTTGCGGGCATCGGGCTAGCTAGGAGGTAAGAAGTACTTCCAGAGTGGGGGCTCGTGGAAGATTTGGTGCACGGAGGGTATCTCAGGTGGTAGACCTAGCTGGGGAGCCGTCTACCACATGACTTGCAGTGATCTCAAAGGGGTCCGATGAACCTTAGTGCTAGCTTCCCCTTGACGTGGAAATGCTTGTTTCCCTTCAGAGGAGTTACCCGCAGGTACACATGGTCCCCGACATGGAAACTTATGTTTCGACGGTGAGTGTCAGCATAGCACTTCTGCCTTGACTTGGCTGCCTTCAAACGTTCTCTGACTAGTTGGACTTGCTCTTCCGCTGCGCGGAGAATATCCGGTCCAAAGACTAGCCCTTCTCCAGTCTCTGACCAGTTGAGGGGTGTGCGACATCTGTGTCCGTACGACACCTCAAATGGGGCCATCTGAAGGCTCGACTGGTAACTGTTGTTATAGGAGAACTCGGCAAAAAGGGAGACAATCCTCCCACTTGGCTCCATATGCCAAGACACAGGCTCGAAGTCGTGACTTCGAGAATCTGATTGACTCGCTCAGTCTGACCTCCGGTCTGTGGATGGAAAGCCGTGCTGAAAGATACTTGGTTCCCAAGGCTTCTCGGAACTTGTTCCAGAACCTAGAGGTGAATTGGGTTCCTCGATCAGACACAATCTCCTTGGGAATGCCGTGAAGACTTACGATTTGGTTGATGTAGAGAGCTGCCAGCCGGTTGCCATCATAAGTGGTCTTGACAGGAATGAAATGGACCACCTTGGTCAAAGGATCGACTATGACCCAAACAGAGTCATGTCCTCTATCCGACCTTGGTAAACCCGTGACGAAGTTCATTCCGTCTTTATCCCACTTCCAATCAGAAGCCTTGAGTGGTTGAAGCAATCTAGCGGGTCGCTGAATTTTTAGCTTGACCCTTTGGCACACATCACACTTTGCAACATGGGTTGCAAATCTCTCTTTCCATCTCGTGCCACCAGAATCGTGCCTCCAAGTCTTGATGCAACTTGGTGTGAGCGTTCCTTTGACACGGAAAAGCTCGGTTTCTCCGGGAGGAGTGGTTTGCAGATACGCCCGGTCTTCGACGCGGAAGTTTCTTCTTGATGACGGTGGTTGGTGTAGATCTTCCTTCTTGACAGGGCGGTCTTCAATTGTCTTCTATCCAGCTGTCCGTCTCTTCTTTGTCTTCGGGCAGTCAAGTAGGCCATCAAATGATGATGTTACCCAACTTGTCCAATAGCTTCATGAGGTCTAAGGGGTACGCAGGGTAAGCTGGGGTATTGGTGGTGGTCTCGGAGGAGTATTGCAGAGGCCTTCCTAACTCTGAGTCAAGGCCCTGCGGTCAGAATCCGACCAGGTGGTGGCTCGGTGGGGCTTAAGGGTTTCAAGGGTTCTAGTGAGTGAGTGAACTTATATCATCTTATCATTAAGCATAGTTTATGAGATGCCAATAGCTCCATCTAGTACTCCGAACGGAAAAGCATCTTCTCGCAGAGACCAACTCCAATCACCACTCATGCCATACATATCCTCATGACTCTCAAGAGACGGTCTAACAAACTCATACTTGTCTAAGATCCCCAAATCCATATGTACGTCTACCTCTAAAATCCAAAGGTAGATCATACATGCTGCTGAGCTTAAATTAAACTCCATAATCCATGCACTCAACCTAGTCTTGCAAGGCTCAAGATAATGCATCTCTATTCTAAGGAAACACGTCATATGCCACTCCAAGATTTGTTTCCTTCCTATAGGTCAACTCCAATAGCCCGGTAATTCCATCAATCACCACATAATCCAACAATCCTACAAATCCGATGTCTACGGTGATCCACAAGATCTCAAATCTCTATAATACCCAAATACTTGGAAGGACTATGCATCACGATAGTATGTTCACCAAATTCCCATCATCCGGGTCAAGTCAACTCCAAGATAACGACTATATAGATCCCTAAATCAATCCCGACAAATAATCCAATCTCCTAGGTTATTGTCCACCGAGAAGCATGATATCATAATCAGGATCATAGGCCTAAATCCAATCTTACTCTGAATCATGCAGACATATCCAGCATTATACCAACCAGAATCACCTACATAAATCCAAGTCTCATGTCCAACGGGCACTCCTACATGCTTCCCAAAGTCATGATCCCACCAATATGAAAACCTCACAATCCATCAAGGTCTCAGATAATTCCTCGAAGTCACTAGTACAAACCACCAAGTCATCTGTCCAATACCCTCGAACTGGTCTATCTATGGCATCGTCAGACCTCGTGCTATATCAGGATGAAAATGTGCTCGCTCCTCGAGTCCACTAGCTCCTTTACGAACCCAGTGTTGTGCAAGGTTACAAAGGCTTAACAGGTTCTCTCGCTTTACCATGGGTGAGGCACATGGTTAAGGATTCGTGCTGGAGTGTCTCGGGAAGTCTCAAAGGGTCTAGGAATGGGGTTACTGGTCTGGACGGTTAAACATAACTCTACGGGGTTGCAATTGATCGTGGAGGTTGTAGCAGAAGTCTTCAGTGCCAGTTGGCTGTCGATGTAGAATCCTTGGTGCATCTTGTCTTGCGGGTCTTCAATTGGGGAAAGAGAATAGAGGGAAGAAGCAGCGTAGAGGAGGGGAATGCCTAAAGGGGGTTCTATAGTGCAGGTGCAACAAACAGGTGCAAAAAGGTCGAAACAAAAGAAACAAGGCAAGGGAGGTGATATAGCCATGCACTTGTTGCCTGGGGCAAAAGTGCGACTTATATCAAAACACAAACGAATAAAAGCAAACAACACACAATCATGGTTCTATCCGAACCATCATATGGACTCGACTGCGCATAGGGGGTACACGACTCATCCTACCCTAGGGGTTCTCGGACTCTGGGTCGTGACTTGTGCCTCGTGCAGTCTTCTGAGCTTCCTCGGATGTTGCTATGCCCCTTGTAGTTGCTTGATGAATGATCCGGGTTGAGCCTGAAGAGTCTTCAACATCTTCTCGCCTGATGAGGTGAGGTGGTGAAGGTGCCTCCTTGTAGCTGGCGTTGACTTGGTCTTCTCTTGTCTCTTTAATCATGACAATCCCTTGTGCCTTCTGGGGCGTCGAGGGTACCAGGTAGGCAAACCATGTGCAAATAACAAGGCGTAATAGAGGTTCAACATGTCGATTTCGTTGATGAAAACATCAACACCAAGAGCGGGGGATGAAGAGAACCGTTTTCCTGCTCACTATAGTGAGGCGGACCAAATGGCAAGGTTCTCATGTACCGGTGGTTGCCGATACAACAATGGTAGTGACATTATTTCTCTATTAGCGATGTATATCATGATTTTGCATAACCTATACCCTGGTCATCGTAGGCTAGGGTTGCACCATCTTGGGGGCTCTTGTCAAGGATGTTCCCCATCTTCTGGGTCTTCATGTCCTTATCCATCGAGGATGTAACTTCCGTTGGCATCGTCTTGTCGTGGTGTCACCAATCTTGTGTGCAAAAGTTGTGGGTGAGTGTTTGGCAAAGTGCACTCCACGAGGATTATAGAAAATCCAGTGGTCAGGGGCATAGGGGTTTTAGCGACCAAGGTTTTGAAGGGGAAGAGATCGAGCATAGCCTAGTTTTCGAAGAACTGAGAAGGGAAGAGAAGTATAGATAGTTTTGAAAACTACTAATAGTTTTGGAAATAGTTTTACCCTAACTAACGACCATGCTAACTAAGGCTTCCTACAGTCAGGATGGCTCTGATACCAGCTCTGTGGGGACCCCGACTCATAAGTCGTGATCACCGACTGCACGTGTACAGTGATCCCAGAGATCAATGCTCACTGAACACACAGAAGCTGAATAACAAGAGTCTTACATCCATACATACCGTGTTACACAAATAGGTCCATAATGGTCAAGTCTTGAGTATATCATCGCAGCGGAAAAATCTTCAAAGACAACGGGGACCCATGCCATCTGCCTTAACCCTACAGGCATTCTGACTGGGAAGCGTCCTAGCTCGCATGCTCGTCACCAAAAAATCTTCATCATAACCTGTTCTCTCCTGCCTGGCCAATAAAATAACCAGTGGCAAGCCAATGAGTACATTGAATGTACTCGCAAGCAACCCAAGTGTGATAACAGAATAATTATGCAAGGCTCTACTGCTAGGTTGGCAGTTTTGCGGAAAGCTAGTTTTTCATATGCAATTATGATCAACATATAACAAGGGCATGCATGTGTCTGTAACAAGTATTAGGAGGTCACAGACATCAATATCGAGAAAGAGTTGTAATCAGCACATGCACAAGCTCATTGTGACTTCCTCACAATCACATCATCAATATCCCTGAATCGTGTTGTTTCCCAGAAACTTATGGACACAGTCTAAGTAGCACCACCCAACTGTCCTTGACCGCGGACACGGCTATTCGAATAGTTTGACTCTCTACAGAGGTTGCACACTTTACCCACAAGATCCGGGGAACTCCCGTGTCATCCACGACCCGCGGTACCTCAAGTACCCGGGGTAAGCACCCGATCACTATCTTTCCCTAGACGACACTAATATGGAGTCCACTCGATTGGTAACAGCCCCGTGCCAAACATTTCACATCTCAAGGTTTGTGGAGACTCGCTCCGTATTCATCACATACCACTGACACGGGGTACCAACGGTGTGTCCGGTGCCCTGTAAAGACAGTCATGGCCGCCTATCCAAGCACGACCCCGTCCCGAGAGTGACCTCATGTCACCCCCGTCACTAGTAATGCGGGCACCATGCTAGTATCGACCTAGGTAATCAATAATGCCCTTTCCCATATAAGGGTAGAGTGGTTGCGCATGTTTGGTTGGGACGGTAGTCACACATAAATCTAATCCTTCTCTGTAAACAACACTTCCGTCAAGCCTCGGCACACTACTTCTTCACCAAGTAGTGCCCTAGCTCCTCATCAACTCCCAGGGGCATTAGTGGCACCCACTGGGTCATTTGCAAGTATGTCAGACCACACTTGTTTTACTCAATGCATAACCCCGACCCACTTTGCGTAGCCAACTACTATAGCATACATCTATCTACTCCCACCCACATAACCCTCATAGGAAGGTAGGGTCATGTTTGATGCAAGTTTCAATAGTAAAGTAACAGGGGTAGCAACCAAAGTGGTTTCTACCTCGACATGATTCCGATGCATTGAATAATAAGGTGCTATGAGACATGCATAAAAAGATTTCTTGAACATGGTCAAAGGGCTGCTTGCCTTATTCTTCCGAGTCTTCAAATCTTCTGGTCCATCTCCGAATACTCCGTTTATTACGTCAACTAACGATGGAAACAATCATAATAAGCAACACAATCAAAGCAAAAATAAAAGTGCTCTAAAAATAGGAGTTGGACTTTTCTAGGATACCTCTGGTCATATGAAAAATAACCAAGGTGGTTTCATATGTGTTGGATCAATAGGTAGTTTGGAACATTTCAATATGATGGAACCAAAGGGTTTATGGATTTGGAAGAAGTATACAGAAATATTTTCTTGAATGATGAGCCAAGGCACCCATCAACAAGTCATGATTTTAGAAGCATCTAGGAGTTGGTTTCACTGGATTTGGAATTCAAATGAATTTCCTAGGATTTTCCAAAGCTGATAAATATAAAGAAATGGCTCAATATTTGGTGGGGAACAGAAACTATTATTAAAAATGTTCCAAAACTAAGTTTGGACATGACAAGCATCTAGGAACTTGAACCACTGCATTTGGATCAATATTGAGCTCTCTGTGATTTTCTAAAGTTAATCACAGAAAGTGGAAAATGGGCATTTGATAAATATTTGTCTAGGAAAAGTTTCTGGAATAATGTGCATGTTGCACCATGTGATAGGGCATGATTTTAGAAGCTACCAGAAATTTGAATCATGCAATTTGGAGTTCATATGAATATTCTAGGCATTTTTGAAGTTGGCAGAATAAAGAAAAAGAAAAGAATAAGGGTTTAACCTTATATAGTGCTCTGGGCGAGGCCCAGCTAACTAACACCCACTGGGCTCAACCCAGTGGCTCAGCGGCGGGATGGAGGTGGTGACGCAGAAGGCGTAGTTATGGGGGCGCCACCACCACTGGAAAGCGCAGCCACCGAAGTGCGCCTCCACTTATCGGGGAGGGGCCACCCGTCAGCTGCTTGCACCGGGACCGTGGCGCTTACAGGCGGGGCCCGCCTTTGGGGTTCGTCGTCCTCCCCCCGCCCGACGCAGAGGAGAAGGCAGGGACGACGCCGGCGCCGTTCCCCGGCGATCCCGTTCTTCCCCGGCGGCTTCCAGCACACCATCGGCTCCGGGGGAACGAGCCGACTCCATCCAGGGGCCTCACGCTGGCTGGGGATGGCCGAGCCGTTAGTGGCTTCGACGCCGGCGGGCGGGGCTTCGGGCGACGGCTGGGCACGGAAAGACAGGCTCGGGGAGGAGAGGAGAATGTGCGGGGAGTACTGGCGGATGTCCTGGCGTTGCTCTGGAGCAAAGAGGGGGAAGGGAGGGCTTCCCACGACGCGAATCTGAGCGGTGGCTGGCGGCGGCACTCCGGCCATGGAGGAGGTAGGAGGTCACGGGAGGGAGGTTGGGGATGTCTGGGAGGTGCACGGAGAAGAGGAGGATCCAGCAGCGGCAAGAGGTGCTCGGGGGGAAGGCTTTATATAGGGCAGCCGCGGTGCACCGTGAGCATGGTCCAGGGCGCGCACGGGCGAGCTCGAGGAGAGAGAGGAGGAGGGCCGGAGAGGATAGGGCCGACCGTCCTGCAGGTCGTGGACGTCGAGGGGACCTCGGTGGACACGCCCACTCTGCCCAAGACCGCCTGGAAGCCTCGGGAGGGCCGAGCTACAGTGCCTTGGTGCACTGTAGCGTGCTCCAAAGCGCGTCTTTGGCCGGCATGCTCAAGTCTTTGCTGTCCAGGCCATGTCCCCCAGTGTCCAGTAGTGTCCAGCAGTACTAGGGGATAGTAAACAATGGCGTGGGGGTCTTGGATGCTCTAGGGAACCACTGGGATGAGGAGGGAGGTGAGGAAGAGGGTGAAACCTGCTGTCCAGCAGTAGAAATTGGGGTTTTACCCCCTCCAATAATTGAGATAAGGCAGAGGAGAGTTACTGGAGGTAGATGATGATCAGGGGGAGCTGTGGTAAGAATTTGGGGTAAGGGGAAATAGTAAAAGAGGTCCAAACACAGGTTTTGGTAAATGAACAGATGGTGTTTGATCAGTGTTTGGTCAAGCAAATGACATCCACTTGACATGGGACTTAACAGGATCAAATGTCACCTATAATTAGGCCCCTACACCAAATTTGAGCTCATTTGGGCAAAGTGGCCAATGTAACTTTGGTGAACCCTAGAAATGAACATAAATGGTTTCACCATGTTTGATTCAAGCAAATCATCTCCCCTTGATGCACCACTTGGTGTAGCATCATCATTTGGGGTTATGAACATGCCCACAAAGTTTGAGGCTCCAGATAAAAAGTTGACAATGTAAAGTTGTTCAAATTTGAATTTGAACAGAAGGGGTTTTCGGGTGATCTGATCAAGTTTCTCTTTTCCAAATCTTGTGCCATTTGGTCTAGATGCCTTATTAGGCCATTCTAGCATGTGCACCAAATTTGAGAGCATTTGGACAAGTTTGGCAATGTAGAGTTGCTCAAACTTCAAATATGGACAGAATGGTTTTGAAGGGGTTTGAGGATGTTTCCTTGATCTTCAAGGCATGAGGCTTTGCAAGATCATCAAATATGTCATATATGACATGATAGAATTTCCCTGAAATTTTTGGAGAATATTTCCTTTGTAAATATTTCAAAAGCTTGAAATATCCAGAAAGGGTTTTGGAAGGATTTGTCCAATATTTTGAACACGACCATGTGTTGAAACTCCTATATATGGACAATATATGTCCTATGAGTGTCCCTGAATTTTGGCAAATATTTTTGAAATCATTAAATAATTTTTCCCTATTAAAGACCATTTCTGGCCTTAAGAAAAATCTTTTAAATAAAATATAAAAATAACTTTTAAAATTATACTATTGTGGTTTCTGGGAGTCCTATATCTAATAGGATTCAAATAAAATTTTTGAAAGATTTTTCACACCCTAAATAAGGTACTTGCAGTGCAAACCTCAATTCAGGGGTTTTTGGAAAACTAATTTTAGAAAATACCATTTGGCCAAAATATTTTTATAAGAAAATTCTATACTGGTCTATACACATGGCATGATCATTGGGAAAAGGTTTTGGGTCAAGGAGATGAAGTATAAGAGTTGGAGGATTTATTTGATTTTTAGAGCACTAGCAAACAGCAGACAAAAGTCAAATCAAGCAAAGTCAAAAAACACTCAAAGTTTTTGCAAATCCACATTTTTGACATGAAAATAAGCTTAAGCAATGTGACATGAAAATCAGGGTGTGACAGGAGGTGGTGGCTGGCCTCGGGGTCGCCGGAGATGACGCCGGCGACGAGTCCAGCGGCGGCCGAAGTTCGGCGAAGTCGAAAACGACGGTGCGGTGCTCGTAGAGGAGCGTGAAGTAGTCCTACAGCATCTACGTGTGATGGTGAAGCTGATAGGCACGGTGGCCGGACCAATGGATGGCCGGAGCCTCGTCGGCGACGAGCTCCGCGGCGGTGCGCGCAGGTGAGCTTCGTGCGGTGCGTTCCAGGGGAGAAGAGAGTCAACGGAGAGGGGAAGGACGAAGCTGGGCTCACAGGGGAAGCAGCAGGCGCTGGAGCGAGCTCGGGGGTGGTCGGAGCTGAGCGAAACGGCGAGGGGGATCTCCGCGGCCGTAGTTGGGGAAGAAGAGGTCGGGGGCGTCTCCAGGGCGGGCGAGCGCTCGGGGCTCGGCCTGTTCGAAGTAGTCGAGGACGGCAGAGACGACGGACACCAAGGCGGGGCTCAGGGACGACGGTGGGCGCGGCTTCTACGACGGTGCGAGCACGACGGCGTCGGCCACGATGCGGGGAGAGCGAGGGAGAGGAGCTGGGGAGAGGGGGAGGTGTCTGCGAGGTCGGGGGCGACGTGTGTGACCGATCCAGGCTTCCAGGGCGGCGAGGGGAGGAAGCAGGGCGGCGGGCAGCTGCGTGGCGCGCGGTGCGGTCGCCGTCGAGCACCTGCCTGCCTGCCTGGCCGAGCCAAGCAGCTCGCTGGAGCGGCAGCTGGGCTGGGCCGGCAGGTGGGCCGGGTGGGGCGCCAGGTAAACTTCTTCTCTCTCTCTTTTTTCTATTTCTTTTCTGTTTCATTTGTTTTGCAACTTTGTTTAATTAAATAAAATGCCAGAGCATTTTTATAACTCATAACACTTGTCATACCTACTGCATATAATATGAACAGTAGGAAACATTATAGTTTATGATTATTTGAGCATTTAAAATATTCTTATAGCATTTAAATGCCCAAATTCAAATACCATATGATTTAATCCAGTGACCTTGGATGTCCTAGAAAATTGTGCACCATTTTTAGCAAAGGTTTGAGACCAAGGCAGAAATGATGAACATTTTTGTAGGGCATTTTGGATACATTGGAAATTATTTTATCAAACCCTAGTTGTTAGAAGAGGGGTGCTGGGGTTTCTGTCATTCCCATTTCAAATTTTCTTTGAAAAGTAAACATGATGCACACACCAACTAACCCTAATGCAAGTGCTAACTAGGGATGTGACAAATGGTCAGGGAACAACCTGGTAATACTCCCAAGAAGATATTCGAAAAATCACGAACCACCAATATGTTAAGAAGCTTGAGAAGAATCTTGCTTTTTAGGGCAAGACGATATGATCAAAAGAGCGAGAGATTGACACAATCCTAACTCATTGATCGAAGAGTGCACCAGGAAATGGACTAGGTAGCACGCCTAATCTTAGAATGCTGATTCAGTAACCAACACGCTAAGAATGAGATTGTTGTCCTTTAACTACCAAGCAACGAAGTTGCTAGGAGTATTGATTTCACACATCACAATTCACTTGTCAACATTCCGGTTACAATAACACGGAGGCCGAGGAATAAACGATGATGGCGAGAAGTGTCACCTTATCAAAAGTTCATAGGAGGTTGTGCAACTCTCATGACATTCTTTACATAAAAGAGGGTAACACTACATGGTAGAGCAAAGCAAAAGCTGGATTGGAATTTTGATCTGCGGAATACAACTGCTTTGACACAATCCTAGATATGGATAAGGTACTGGAGTTTATTTCTCCTAGTCATTTCGAAATAGAATGGATTGACGGACCACAAGAGTAAAAGACATCGATGAACACGAATGCACAACTACTCCTGACTATCAATTGATAGACGGGGTCATAATATAACTAAAGGGGACAACTCAAAGGAACATATAGCTTTGTGAGTTGTGGATGCATAGATTAGCATGTCGAACTTTCAACATATTTCTTCCGGATAACCCATGCAGAAAGGTAGGACTGGCAGAGTCACAATATGAATGGAGTACTACTCAAGAGCACTCTGGTTGTGATCTTTTGGTTCAGAAGAACTTCTGCAATGATGGTTCATGGTATTGGAAGAACGATAACCACGGACCTCGAGGGCTAACACAAGGTTACTAATATCCTAAAGGGACGAGCAAATACTACCAACATGAAGTAGGTAGAATGAATCTTGGGTTCAAGAACACCGAAATAGAATGCCTACTAACTAAATGGCATCACGGGATGCTTTCGAGAATAATGGCCAGAATCATCACACTGGGAATACCGAGTATTTCTAGATTACTGGGTGATACTCTAGACACCTAGGGTCATAATAAGAACTCCAACATATATGTCGAGGTAACAGAGTACCTCAACACACTGACTAGTGTGCTTAGTGTGCCCCAAAGGAACATCGGGAACATGAAGGAAAGATTCGCAAATGCATCAGACTGTTTAGAAACCTGGAAAGACTCGGACAGCATAATGGCTGTAAATGCCCAGAATGTTTTTGAGATCCAAGAAAAAGGGTAGCATAATCACTTAACATCATAATGTCAAGGTTCTGAGACCAACAGTTGAACACACAGAAATAGTAGAAGCTGAATTGAGAGTTGAATCCACCAGTAACGTGATCCTGATAAATAGAATGAGAAGCCTAGTTCTTAATCCCCATAAAAAAGAAGAAGATGACTCAGATCAGAAGGGCATAGGGTAAAGGAGTAAAAAGAGCCTTACGTTCCCTTCCACAATCAATTCCCTTATATAACTAAAGAGTTTCTAGACACGACTTCGACCAGTTTGGCTTACTAATCCTATAGGCAGTCAGGCTCTGATACCAAAGCTGTCAGGACCCCGTTCCTAAGTCACACAGGTCTAGCCTGTAACACATCATATCACTTTGCGGCCTCACGCACGGTATCCCCACGGGTGCCACCTTACCTGGCCCGGGACCATTTGCACATTTTGGCACACATATATGGTAGTGTCGCTAGCATCCATATGACAGAGAACCCGGGCCGACATGACTAGTTATAAACCAAAAGTGGCACTAAATTACAGAGACATGCATACATGACCCAGCAACGAACGTGTCGGTGATCAACGTATGAACCCAAGTCGTAGCAAGCTACAAGTACTTAAAGGAACAACGCGAGACATTTCCCTTAAGGGACAGACACAGGAACGAAGAAGGACACATGCCGGCCAGCCTAAGTGTTCCGGAGCAGTAGGAAGCTACCAAGGCTCAGTGGAAGCACTAGGAGGCATTCCCTTGTAAGATAGGCTACCAAGGGTAAACAACTAGGTGTCGGATCCCACTCATAGCAATACACATTACGCGTACGCATAACATGCAAGTATGTGCTGTACAACATGGCATCACAACATAACTCAACAACTCATATAGATAAAGGCCCAGAAGAGCCATCATAGCATTTATTACAAACAGAGGTCACATGAAACAACATATAGAGCATACATGCAACGGAAGCATAACATGTCTGAGTACAGACAACTACAAATGAAAAGGCTGACAAGCCTGTCTATCTACAAGACCCTCCCAAGGTAGAAGATCGTAGTGGAGGTAACAAGCTAAACGTCGAAGTCCACGCGGAACCACTAGTGAGAATGAAGTCTCTCTGCAAAAACATAAATTAAGCAAACGTGAGTACATAGGTACTCAGCAAGACTTACATTAGAACTAACTACATATGCATCAGTATCAACAAAGGGGTGGTGGAGTTTGACTGCAGCAAGCCAGCTTTGACTCGGTGGCTATTCTAAACTACGACTGCAAGTAACTCTTTTGAGGTGGCGCACACGAGTCCACATATTCACCAATCAATACACCACTATGGATCCGCTCCCGTCTCCCTACGAGAAGGCCATCCATAGCACTCACGCTTATCTTGCGTGTTTTAGAGTATCCACTTTCACTTGTCTATGAACTGTACAGGTCACCCAGATGTCCATTTCCGCGAACACGGCTATTCGAATAGATCATATAAAACCCTGCAGGGGTGTACTTCTTCAAACACGCTCTCGCCACTTACCTCCATGTACACGTCATGTATCTCGGCAACCTTCCAGCGGAAGCCTGGCGAGGGCGTCGGCCACGACCTGACTAACCACACAAGTCTCTAGTCCAGGTTTATCGTCTATCTGGGTTCCATCCGTGGGGAGATCTGGCCCAGGTGTCGCTCACGGCCCCAAACAATGTGTACAGGGTTCCCGAGCCACCAAACGGGCGACCGATACACCGTGCCACGTACCTGCCGCGTCACAGCCCACCCCGAGGGTCAGTGCTGCGCACGACCTCCAGTAAACTACAAACACCAGAAACTAGTTGCAACTCCTGGACAGAGGACAAGGGTGATTAATAAGTCGAGAGAGTCAATTAAGGATCCCAATGTGTGGTAGTAGCTGTTTCATGGATCACAAACATAGAACTCAGTTCCTGAGGACGGCTGCAATGAGACAACCCACCATGTACTCCTACATGGCCTCTCATCGCTACCTTTACCAATCGTGTTCACACACTTAGCTCTCAATAGTAGGACATGTTCACCACATTCCAATTCATCCCCGATGAATCAGACCTGACACAACTCTAAGCAATAGCAGGCATAACCAGAAAGCATGAATGAGTAGGCACAACATGGCTCAAACAACTCCTACGCATACTAGTGGGTTTCAACTATTTACTGTGGCAATGACAGGTCATGTAGTGGAAAGGGGTTCAACTACCGCAGCAGGTAATAGTTGAAGCGTTGTTGTCCAAATGCATTAAAAGAGAGCAAGAGCGAGAGAGTGGGATTGTATCGGAATTCTCAATGGGGTTTTGCTTGCCTGGTACTTCTGAAGATAGCACTGTGTCTTCATTAGTGTCATTGGTCACATCGTCGGAACCACGTCTATCGAGAGGGGACAAAACCAGCAATAGAGAAAGAAACACAATCAATGCAATGCACAATATGATGCATGATCTATACATGGCATTATGCTGTCATTTGAGCTAATGCAACTAGCAACAGGTTAAATGAAGTTGGTTTGAATCCAAGATTCAAATTCAAACTCCATATGTGGATATTCAAATGCCATTCAATTTATTTGAGCTGATCAGCAGGTTTAACATGTTCAAACATGCATGAAAATGCCATAAAAAGATTCCTTGAATTTTTCTAATCATTTTTCATATATAAAGTATTTCCATCTGAGCTACGGTTGATTTTATATGATTTTTAGAAGTTTTAACTACTTTCTGAAATAAATAAATCATTTCTGATTTATTTAAAATCCCAGAAAACAATTACTGCATCAGCATGACGTCACTCTGGTGTCAGCAGGTCAACAGGGTCAGAGCAGGTCAAACCTGACGTGTGGGGTCCACACGTCAGTGGCTCTACTAATTAACAAGGTTAATTAGCACTAACTAAATCCTAAACTATAATTAGACAGGGCAGGGCCCACATGTCAGTGACCAACTAACTAACCAATTAATTAGTACTAACCTGTGTTAATTAACAGGGCGAGCCCCACTTGTCAGCGAGTCAGCGGTTAACTAAGGGTGTGGGGCCCATAAGTCAGTGACCCGGGGTGGTCAACCCACCGGTCAAACAAGTCAAAAACGCCGGCGGCTAGTCGCCGGCGGCGACATACATCACAATTCACTTGTCAGCATTCCGGTTACAATAACACGGAGGCTGAGGAATAAACGATGATGGCGAGAAGTATCACCTTATCAAAAGTTCATAGGAGGTTGTGCAACTCTCATGACATTCTTGACATAAAAGAGGGTAACACTCCATGGTAGAGCAAAGCAAAAGCTGGATTGGAATTTTGATCTGGGGAATACAACTGCTTTGACCCAATCCTAGATATGGATAAGGTACTGGAGTTTATTTCTCCTAGTCATTTCGAAATAGAATGGATTGACGGACCACAAGGGTAAAAGGCATCGATGAACACGAATGCACAACTACTCCTGACTATCAATTGATAGACGGGGTCATAATATAAATAAAGGGGACAACTCAAAGGAACATATAGCTTTGTGAGTTGTGGATGCATAAATTAGCATGTTGAACTTTCAACATATTTCTTCCGGATAACCCATGCAGAAAGGTAGGACTGGCAGAGTCACAGTATGAATGGAGTACTACTCAAGAGCACTCTGGTTGTGATCTTTTGGTTCAGAAGAACTTCTGCAATGATGGTTCATGGTATTGGAAGAACGATAACCACGGACCTCGAGGGCTAACACAAGGTTACTAATATCCTAAAGGGACGAGCAAATACTACCAACATGAAGTAGGTAGAATGAATCTTGGGTTCAAGAACCCAGAAATAGAATGCCTACTAACTAAATGGCATCACGGGATGCTTTCGAGAATAATGGCCAGAATCATCACACTAGGAATACCGAGTATTTCTAGATTATTGATTTCACTAACTAACCAATTAATTAGTACTAACCTAGGTTAATTAACAGGGCGGGCCCCACTTGTCAGCGAGTCAGCGGTTAACTAAGGGCGTGGGGCCCATACGTCAGTGACACGGGGTGGTCAACCCACCGGTCAAACAAGTCAAAAACGCCGGCGGCTCGTCGCCGCCGGCGAGAGACGTGGCGGAGGGCTCGGATTTCGTCCCACGGCGACCAAAACGACCACCGTTTGGTGCTACGCGTAGCTGGGGCTCGCGTGCAGCTGATAGTGCAAGCGGGAGGAGCTGGGGTGGCCGGAGCTTGCCGGAATCATGCTCGCGGCAACGACCGGCGCACGGTGGGGTGCGGGTTTGGGGTTGTGGTGCGCTAGGGGAGGAGATGGTGTGTGCGCTCGGCTCCTGGGAGAGTGCAATGACGTGCTCAAAAACGGACAGAGGTTGCCGGGGCCACGGCGGTGACAGGTTCAGCGGCGGCCGGAGACCGGCCGCAACGGGGCTATGGCCTAGAGGTCAAACACGACCAGGGGAGAAGGGGAAACGACTTGGGGGCTCACAACGCGTGCAGGGGTGTCAAAATGGGCTCGGGGAAGGCCTGTAGACGACGAATCGACGGCGAGGATCGCCGGCAGCCGGAGGTTGAAGATGAGGTTGGGCAAGATGCCATGAGGCTCCCGAGCTCGCGTGCGTGGGCATGTAGATCCATGGGTTCGCGGCGGAGCTCGTAGACACATCGAGGGGACGAGGGGGAGGCGGCGGCTGCGGCTACGGCCGTCGGTGCGCTCAGGCTCTCCCGGGCGAGCTCGGAGAAGGGAGCTAGAGGTGGGGAGGGGAGGAGTCGACGGGCTAGAGCGGTCGGGGGGTGTGTGGCGTCGTTTGGAACATCTAGGGCGACGAGGGGGGCAGGCTGGCAGGCTGGAGGTGGCCGTGCGCGTGCCGGCGCGCGGCGACCACGCGCCCATGTCCTTCTGTCACGAGGAAGACGACAGGGGAGGGGCCAGGTGGGCTGGGCCAGTGGCCACACGGGAGCTAGGCCAGGTGAGCGCCAGGGAAGTCCTTCTCTCTCTCTTTTCTAATTCTTGTTTCTATTTTCTGTTTTTCTTTCTTTGTTTATTTTCTTTTGCCACTGTTTTGAATTTGAACAAATTCAAACAAGTGCCAAAACATCCTCAGAATATTTTTATGTTTCCCATGGACTTTTCCAGGGGAACATAAATTAATTCAAAGTTATTTGGAAATATATTCTATATATTATGTATATAACTCCAAATTCAAATACAATAATGATTTAAATTCGGTGCCCAAAATATTCCTAAAAAATGTTCTTTATTTTTGGTTTGGTGCAAAAGCCTTTCCAAAAATATCAAACAATTAATAAGAACACTTTGGAAATATTGAATGCAAATTTTTAACTGGACATATTTGGAAAGCATGTGTGCTAGGGTTTATCAATCCCCATTTCAAATTTCTTGAAATTGAACATTATGCATGGATGCAAAGCCACTTGGTACAAGCAAACTCTAGGGCTGTGACATCGAGCCTTCAGGAGTTTTTAGGTTTGCAAGATAATTTTTTGTGTATCTTTATGTAGCAGCGGCTTGGAAGAACTTCATATTTTCATCACCAAATCTTATCCATCTGATCGTACAGCGTTTGTTCCAATATTCTTTCTGATAGGAGAGCAGCCGTAAAAGGTGTCTTTTGAGTATCTTCCTGAAGTTGGATTCAGGAACTATTAGGTTCCATTTCTCTTCGATAGTGTCCATTTGAAGAATTGTCTTGTTGGTGTTCTCAATTGCAATCGTCAGGCGAGAGATTTGTCGGCTCCACTTGCTAAGGGCGTGTCTGACAGCTTTAAGCTTTTGGCAAATACTTGTTGCTGCATTTTTGTTTTCACCATGCTTGATGGGCTTATTCCAAGCGGCTGCAACAACGTCCATGAAACCCAGATGAGCTATCCAATAATGTTCAAAAAGAAACATTTTAGACTTGGGGATGTTGGTCTAAATAATGACATTTCAAGGGACATGATCCGAAATTGGGCGACCAAGAGGTTGAACCATTGTATTGGGAAAGGTTAGCATCCAATTCAACATAGTGAAAAACCAATCATGTTGCTCTAGTAGTGGATCTTGTTGCATATTACTCCATGTGAAAGATCGTCCTTTAATAGGTAGCTCAATTAGGTCTTGAGAACGAATGAAGTCATTGAACAGGAACATGTCTTGCACATCACCTCCAGGTTTGTTACAATTTCCAGGCGATCTAATATAATTGAAGTCTCCTAGTAATAACCATTTTTTGTTAGACGGCAGAATTACATCAAACAACCATTTAGTGTATGCGTCACACAGCTCTCCTTGGCAGGGCCCGTATACGTTAATCAATCCCCATTTATGTCCTGATTGTTTTGAAGTAAATTGAATACCCAGAGCAAAAGGTTCAGAAAAGATGACATCCCCATAGAAGAGAGAGCCATTCCAAATTGTTACTATCCCCCCAGAAGCCCCTTGCGATGGAATGTAAGCAAAATGATCAAAACATTTCGCGCAAATAGATTTAAGAATGGCAGCATCAAAAGTCGACATCTTGGTTTCTTGTAGGCAAATAACGACGCATCCACTTGAGGTAATCACGTTCGAAAGGGCTAGTTTCTTATCCACAGCATTAAGGCCGCGTACATTCCAGCAAAGCACATTCCAAGTGCTCAAAAGTACCATAAAAGTAAATAGAAGCAGGGAAATTATGCCGAAGAGGACGTAGTCACTTCGGGTTCCATGGCAAGTGCATCTTTAGTGAGTTCATCTTCAGGAATAGCACAGAGCTGCAGTTGCTCGCATTATTGGGATAGGTGTTGGTGGCGGCATCTGCACCTGTGTTGCTGCCTCTGTTGCTTCACTACTGCACTATATTGTGGAGTTCAGAGCAGAAGGGACTTCCATGTTCTTTACCTTTGATTTGTACTAGCGAGTATCAGTTGGTCGGTGAATTTTGAAGCCATCATATTTATTATTCCTTGTGCTTCTACGGAGATTGGAGCCCTCAATAGGAGCTGGAGCTTTCCCTTTGTGCTTGTTGTGGGTAGGAGTATCAGAAGCAGAGGAACTGTGCGCATGCACAATGCTGTCATTGATGATAGCAGGCAGCATAGTAGAGGAGGCGTTCAGTGCAAGCCCAGCAATCTGAAGCGCGGCATTATTGTCCTCATGCTCTGGCGCCAGTTGAAGGATGGGAGCCAAGACATCAGTACTCGAGTCATCCATTCCATGATTGCTCTCCACCTCCATATATGAGATATCTTCAATGACAACTGTAGGGCAACACGGCCAGAGGAGTTCGCTAACTGTTGAAACTAAAGACCATCAGTGGTTTGAGAGATTCTGACAGTAACCTCCAGTGCATCCTATCTCATACCATAGCCATTTGACCAACGACACAAAAAGGCAATGGCAGGTCTCGGAGCTTCAAAGATAAAACTGTTAAGCTGTTGTCGAGGGATGGGGTCACTGAGGAGTATTGCCAGCACTTCTTCTCCCTGGGTGGACATACCAAAGTGTACTGCACCAGAATGAACCCTTACGTTGACTACAATTTATTCAGTATGGTACTGCATAGTGCTAGGAACCAGAGGCAGTGCATCAGTGTTGGATAAGGCCAGAGCGGAATCTCCTGAGCTGGTATCATCTGATATAGTAATGGAATCATTCCATGCTTGGGCTGAACAGTCAGTATCATTGTCTTCAGGAACAATGCCATGCTGCACCGTCAAACCCTAGGCAGCAAGCCATGCCTGGTAGTTCATAAGGTGAGGTGGGAGTAGTGGGGGTGAAGGTGCAGGCCAGGCTCCACATCCAGCAGCAACTTGAACATCTCCCTCCATATCAGAATCCTCATGAGCGGCATTATGAGGAGCAGCATTGGCAGGAGCCGCATTTTGCACAAACCAATTATGGACTTGCTGCTGATACAACTGCTCAGCAGTGAGATCGGGACCAAACTCAGGGTGGGGATTGCCATCTGGAGGAGGTGGTTCTTCACCCGCTGGCGGTACTTCAGGAAGCAATGCATTTGAGACATTACTGTGATGGATAGTTACCTGCATTGTCCAACAATACCGCACACCTCCCAACTGCCAGACCACGAAACTTTTGGGGATCAGCTGTATATGAATAACACGAGCACAGAGTAAGATAAACCTTCTGTCCTACCAAGGATTATACCAAGAAACTAAAGAGCCATAACCACCAAGAGATTTGTGTATATAATACTCAGTTTGATAATCATTCAGAAATCTGAAGTACATCAACCACAGCTCTGATCCATATGTGGTGGTACACCTATTGAGTGCAACATTATGAGGAACAAAAGTTACCAGTAAATCTTCATCCTCAAGCTCGAGGGGAGTTGCCACGGCTGTATCTCGCATGAATGCATCCACAAATCCAAACAGACCAACTCCGAAAGGATGACCACTAGTCTCCGTAGTGAAGAGTTGAGATTCATGTACCAGACTGTCACAACCCTAGTTCTGGTATGCACTAGGTTAGTCTTGTGGTTTGCATCATGTTTAAATTTCAAATGAAATTGAAATGAGGACTTGTGAAACCCTCAGAAACCCTTTTGAAAATGACCCAAATAAAAATTGCTCCAAAAGGGTCCAAGAAAATGTTCATGTGGCCCTCTGAAAATATAGGTTAGAGATAAAAATCAAACCAATATTATTAGGAGCTCATAAGTATTTATTTTGGGCATTTGGAATTAATGAAATAGTTATTTGCATTGGATATATATATATATATATATATATATATATATATATATATTATATTTTATATATGTCCAAAATTCTGATTGTTTATTTTTTGGTGCTTGGATTAATTCCTAGGTCCCAGCAACATAAATATGTCAGCAGAAAATAATTGATTTAATTTAGAAATTAAATCAAAACAAATGTCAGAAAAATAGAAAAGAAAATAAAAGGAAATAGCTTACCTGGCTTACCTGCAGCCCACCAGGCAGAGCCGGCCCAGCCCACCGAGACTCCCCCTGTCGTCTTCCCGGCGCCAGTAGGCGG
>LR738715.1:505318490-505339106 GCA_902687465.1 Secale cereale
CCCCCCCCCCTCGCCGCCTGGTCGTTTCTGGACGAGCCACGCACCTCCCCCGACCCTCTCGCACTATCCTGGATCCCTCCCCTCTCCTCTATCTCCCTCTCCCGCTCGGTCCCGAGCGCCGTCGTCGCCGCCGATCGCCGTTGCCGTAACCACCGTCTTTCCCTCGCCTCTCCGAGTAGCCTAAGAGCTCCGCCACCTCATCCCCGACCTCCTCGTCGAGTCACGCAACGCCGGGTGCCCTGGAACACCGCAAATGCCGTCGTCTTCATCCTCTGCCCCGACGATCGCCGCCGACGAATCCGCCGCAGCAGAAGCCTCCCCGAGCCACAGAACCCCCCAGCAGAACCGCGGTGAGCTCCCGGATCTTTCCCCCCTGACCTCGCCGTCGTCTGCGACCTCTAGGTCCTACCCCCGTAGATGCCCAACCTCACCGCCGCCAACGATGCCGTCGCCGTGGCCACAGCCACGCAAGCTCCAAGCTGAGTGTGTCACTGCATCTGCCGCTTCACCAGGAACCCGTAGCACCTCTCCGTTAGCCTCCCCGTGCCCCATAGCTTCAACCCCGACGAGGCCCGAACTCCGGCGCCGCCGCGAGCTCGTTTCCGGCGAGCTCCGGCCGCCCTAGCTGCTGCTGTTTGTTGGGATAGACGCGGACGAGCTCCAGCTTCTCGCCCGTGGCCTCCGCTGCCCAAATGACCGCCGGAGCGGCATTTCCGTGCCCCTCTGCCGCGTCTGTGGTCGCCGGCGTCGAGCCGCCGGTGGGTTTTGACCGTTGACCGGCGTGCTTGACCCCACTGACCAGTTGACCTCCCCCCCTCTCTCACTGACCCGCGGGCCCCGCCCGGCTAATTATTCCAGTTAGTACTAATTAACTAACTAGATTAGCCACTAACATGTGGGCCCTGCTCTGCTGACATTTCTGTTAGAATTAGTTTAGAGTTAATTAACTCAGTTAATTAACTGAGTCACTGACCAGTGGACCCCACTGTCAGGTTTGACTTTGGACCAGCCCTTTGACCTGCTGACGTCATGTTTGTGTCATGCTGATGCAGTAATCCAGTTCTGGTTTTTAAAAAATCTTAAATGATTTATTTATTTCAGAAATTGGCTTAAACTTCAAAAAATCACAGAAATTCAACCGTAGCTCAGAATGAAATAATTTATATATGAAAAATTATCAGAAGAATTCAATCTATCCATCTGTACCATTTTCATGCATGACAAATGAAGTTACACCTATTGTTTATATGAAAACACATATATGGCATTTAAAAAATACTTATTTTAGAGTTGCATTTGAACCCTTGGTTCAATGGACTTCTTTTCAATTGAATGCTAGTTGCATTAGCTCAACAACATCATATCCTCATGCCATGATCATGCATCATATTGTTGCATATGCTTGTGTTTGACTGTCGGCACGGTTCTTCTCGATAGGTCCAGCTCCGGAGACCGATCCAGAGTACCTGTCAGAGGAGCAGTGCTCTGCACGTTGTTTCACCAGGCAAGCAAACCCCCTTGTTCATTCCGATACAACCCCTCTCTCGCTCATGCTCCCTGTTATTGCATTAGGACAACAACGACTTCAACTGCTACTTTATGCTACGGTAGTTGAACCCATTCCTCTGCATGACCTGTCTTTCCACAGTAAATAGTTGAAACCCACTAGCATGTGTAGGAGTTGATTGAAGCCATGTTGTGATCTTACCATGCCTTGCTTGCTATTGCTTAGAGTGTGACAGGTCTGATTCATCGGGAATGAATTGGAGTGAAATGATATGTTCTGATGCTGAGGGTTAAGCGTGTGGACACGTTTTGGTAAAGGTAGTGGTGAGAGGCCATGTAGGAGTACATGGTGGGTTGTCTCACTGGAACCGTCCCTAAGAACTGAGTTCTGTGTATGTTGTCCAATGACCAGCTACTACCGCGCATTGGAATGCTTAAGTGCCCCCTCGACTTATTAACCGACTTGGTCTCTGTCCAGGAGTTGCAACTAGTTTCTGGTGTTTGTAGGTAGTGTTAGTAGTCTACCAAGTGGCACTCGGCCAGTGGGCTTGGGGCAGACTAGGCACCGTGGCACGGTGTACCAAGCGTAGATCCACTCGGCGAGGTGGGCTTGGGAACCCTGCGCACATCATTTGGGGCCGTGAGCGACACCCCGGCCGGATCTCCCCACGGATGGAACCCGAATATGCGATAAACCTGGACTAGAGTCTTGTGTGGTTAGTCAGGTCGTGGCCGACACCCTCGCCAGGCTTCCGCTTGAAGGTTGCCGAGATACACGAGATGTACCTGGCGGTAAGTGGCGAGAGCGTGTGTGAAGAAGTACACCCCTGCATGGTTTACATGATCTATTCGAATAGCCGTGTCCACGGTTATGGACTTCTTGGATGCTTACGTGGTACATAGACAACTTGAAGTGGATACTCTAAAATACTCAAGACAAGTGTGAGTGTTATGGATGGCCTTCTCGTAGGGAGACGGGAATGAATCCATAGTGGTGTATTGTGTGGTGCTTAGTGGACTCATGTGCGCCACCTCAAAGTTACCAGCAATCGTAGTACAGGATAGCCACTGAGTCAAAGCTGGCTTGCTGCAACTAAACCCCACTTTGCCTTCTTGATACAAGTGCATGTATGATAGGATCTGATGTAAGTCTTGCTGAGTACCTTTGTACTCATGTTTGCTTAATTTATGTTTTGCAGATAGGATTGATGTCTCACTAGTAGTTCCGCTTGGACTTCGACAAGTAGCTTGTACCTCAGCTACGATCTTGGACGAGTGTTGTAGATAGTCAGGCTCTTCAGCCTTTTTCATTTGTAGATGTCTGTACTCAGACATGTTGTGCTTCCGCTTGTTGCTTGTATGCTCTGAATGCTGGGTCGTGAGACCCATGTTTGTAATATTTGGCTCCTCGGAGCCTACTGAATAAATACTTTGTTTATTAGAGTCTTGTTGTGATGCCATGTTGTATTTGCACATATTGATCATATTGTGTGTATGTTATTGAAATGCTTGGTATGTGTGGGATCCGACACCTAGTTGTTTACCCTTGGTAGCCTATCTTACAGGGAAATGTCTCCTAGTGTTTCCACTGAGCCTTGGTAGCTTGCTACTGCTCCGGAACACTTAGGCTGACCGGCATGTGTCCTTCTTCGTTCCTGTGTCTGTCCCTTAGGGGAAATGTCACGCGTTGTTCCTTTAAGTCCTTGTAGCTTGCTACGACTTGGGTTCATACGTTGATGACCGACACGTTCGTTGCTAGGTCATGAATGCCTGTCTCTGTAATTTAGTGCCACTTTTGGTTTATAACTGGTCATGTCGGCCCGGGTTCTCTGTCATACGGATGCTAGCGACACTATCATATACGTGAGCCAAAATGCGCAAACGGTCCCAGGCCAGGTAAGGTGGCACCCGTGGGGATACCGTGCGTGAGGCCGCAAAGTGATATGGTGTGTTACATGCTAGATTGGTGTGACTTAGGATCGAGGTCCCGACAGCGTTGGTATCAGAGCCTGACTGCCTGTAGGATTACCAAGCCAAAAAGGTTGAAGTTGAGTCTAGAAATTCCTTAGTTATATAAGGGAATTGATTGTGGAAGGGAACGTAAGGCTCTTTTTACTTCTTATACCTCATGTCTTCTAATCTGAGTCATCCTACCTTTTCTACGGGGTTAAGGAACTAGGATTTCTCTTCCGTCTATCAGGATCACGAGTTACTACTCCGTAGTCTCTTAGGATTGGTTGATCAGAGTCCTACTCCTGTTTTCAAGTTCTTCCAGTATAGTTTGTTTAGTGCTATCACAGAACCTTGAGTGATGATGTTGAGATGTTGTACTACCCTTTGTTAGCAGGATGTCTCATTCTGAGCATTTTACTGCCGTTATGCTGCCGGAATTATCCTAGTAGTTCGAGAGATACTAATTTCTTGTTCTACCTTATGCATCCTATAGTTGTTGATGTTTCCGTCTTCGGTTTCGCTTCTCAGGATGTCTTCAGTTAAGCGAAGCTCAGCTGCTCGTAGACAGAACCACGGAGATGGTAGAGATGAGGAGGATCCTCCCGACCAGCCTTCGTTGGCAGAGTTAATGATAGAGATGGAGAGAAACAAGCATGAGTCTAATCGCCTGTTGGCACGTATTGAGGAGAACACCGCACATCAGTGCAAGGAATTAACAACCATCCATGACTTCATTCGTCTGAAACCACCCACCTTTCATCATTCCATTGAGCCACTCGATGCAGATGACTGGCTCCGTAGTATCACTCACAAGCTGCGTTCTGCGAACGTAGCTAAAGATGACAAGGTCATCTATGCCACTTATCACCTGGAAGGTCCTGCTAGTCTTTGGTCGCAGAACTATGAGGCTATGATTCCAGCTGACCAGATTCCTACCTGGAGAGATTTCGCCGAGGCTTTTCGTGAGCATCATATTCCCCAAGCCCTTGTCGATCGTAAGAGAGAAGAGTTCTGTAGTCTTACACAGGCTAAGATGGCTGTTGATGCTTATAGTCGAGAGTTTGAGAACCTCGCCCGCTATGCTACAGAAGAAGTGTCCACGGACGCCAAGAAGCAGGCTAGGTTCCGGAAGGGTCTCAACCCCAAACTGCATCGTGATCTCCACTTGCATCATTGCAACACATTCCAGGCTCTTGTGAACAAGGCCATCAATGCAGAGACAACTCAACTCACTTATGATGAGTCTCGCTAGCACAAACTTGATTTGGGATCTTCCTCCGGTTCTAGTTCTCAGAAGCGCCGGATTTGGGTTCCGAACTCTGTTCTTCCACCCACTTATCCTCTGAGGCCATCTAGTGTGGTACCTCTTCCAGTTCAGCAGTATGCTCCACCCAGGCCTATTGATAGACCGTTTGCCAATGCGGGTCCACGTCCTACCTCCAGGATTTGTTACAAGTGCGGAGAACCGGGATACATTGCCCGTATTTGCACTCAGACCCGTGTTGCTCCATCCCAGTCCGAAAAATCTGTTAGACGTGATAAATCATCACGCAAGATGATCAGTGTTAAGTCAGCTCCCACCGAACATGGACGTGTGCATCACGTCTCAGCCAAAGACGCTCATGATGATCCAGATGTCGTTCTTGGTACACTCCTTGTCAATTGTCATTCGGCATCGGTTCTATTCGATACTGGAGCGTCTCATTCTTTCATTTCCGAAAGTTATGCCCGTTTGCACGACATGTCATTTTGTGATATGCCCTCCTCACTACTCATTCAAACTCCTGGATCCAAATGGCAAACTTCTAGTGTAAGCCATGGTAATGAAATCCTTGTTGACAGACTTGTGTTCCTTGCATCACTTGTAGCTCTCAAGTCTTCAGATATTAATATCATTTTGGGTATGGACTGGATGACAGCTCATCATGCCAAGATTGATTGCTTCACTAGGTCTGTTCAGCTTACACATCCATCTGGTAAGACAGTCACTGTCAACACTAGAATTGCAAAGCGTCAACTCTATTCTCCTAATGCCAGCCCTCTTCCAGATCTTGAAGATGTTCCGGTAGTCCGTGACTTTCCGGATGTCTTTCCAGAGGAACTGCCAGGTGTTCCACCCGACCGAGATGTAGAGTTTGTTATAGATCTGATCCCAGGAACCGCTCCAATCTCTAGGAGACCCTACAAAATGGCACCCCTAGAACTAGCTGAGCTTAAGAAACAACTTGATGAGTCCTTGCAAAAGGGTTTCATTCATCCTAGTTCTTCTCCTTGGGCTTGCCCCGTCCTCTTCGTTAAGAAGAAGGATGGTACGGATCGGATGGTTGTAGATTATCGCCCCGTTAATTTGGTCACGGTAAAGAACAAGTATCCGCTTCCCAGGATCAACGACCTGTATGATCAGCTCGCTGGATCCTCAGTCTTCTCCAAGATGGATTTGAGGTTAGGATACCATCAAATCAAGATTAGAAATGGGGACATCCCCAAAACGGCTTTCGTCACTCGTTATGGTCAGTACGAGTACACCGTCATGTCCTTCGGTTTAACAAATGCTCCAGCCACCTTCTCCCGCTTGATGAACTCGATCTTCATGGAGTATTTAGATAAGTTCGTCGTGGTTTATCTCGATGATACTCTTATTTACTCGAAGAACGAGGAAGAGCATGCCGAACATCTTTGACTTGTTCTAGAAAAACTCAGAGAGCACCGCCTTTATGATAAGTTCTCCAAGTGCGAATTTTGGTTGCCAGAAGTGACCTATCTCGGCCATGTAATCTCTGGTAAGGGCATTGCTGTCAACCCCGAGAGAGTTCAGGCCGTCCTTGATTGGACTCCGCCTGAAATAGTTAAACAAGTTAGGAGTTTCCTTGGTCTAGCCAGTTATTGTCGCCGCTTTGTTGAGAACTTCTCTAAAGTGGCCAAACCTCTCACGGAACTTCTTAAGAAAGATAAAAAAATTGAGTGGTCCCCAAAGTGTGAGCACAGTTTTCAGGAACTGAAAAGACGCCTGACTTCTGCTCCCATACTTGTGCCACCGGATTTCACTAAGGACTTTGTTATCTACTGTGATGCCTCACGACAGGGACTAGGTTGCATTCTTATGCAGGATCGTTGTGTGATTGCCTATGCATCTCGACAGTTGCATCCACATGTGGAGAATTATCCTACACATGATCTAGAGCTTGCAGCCGTAGTCTATGCACTTAAGACCTGGCAACATTACCTCCTTGGTAACCGTTGCGAGATCTACACCGATCACCAGAGTCTCAAGTATATCTTCACCCAACCAGATTTGAACCTTAGGCAAAGACGTTGGTTGGAGTTGATCTCCGATTACGACTTAGGGATTACCTACACCCTGGGAAAGGGCAATGTCATGGCTGATGGGCTAAGTCGTAAATCCTATTGCAACAATCTCATGTTGCAGCAGGGCCAACCACTTCTTCATGAGGAATTATGTAAGCTTAACCTCCACATCGCTCCTCACGGATTCCTTTCAACTTTGGTGGCGAAACCTACCCTTGAGGATCAGATCATTTCTGACCAGAAGTTTGATAGGGGTGTTATCCGCATCAAGAGAAACATTAAAAATGGAGTTGGTGGATGTTTCTCTATGGATGATCGAGGTGTTGTTTTCTTTGAGAATCGCTTGGTAGTTCCCAAGAAGCATCACCTTCGGCAATTGATTCTTAAAGAGGCTCATGAATCTCCTCTCACAATTCATCCCGGTAGTACTAAGATGTATCAGGACCTACGCCAGAGGTTCTGGTGGACTAGGATGAAGAGAGAAATTGCTGAGTTCATTGCTAAATGTGACGTTTGTCGTTGCGTTAAGGCAGAACATCAAAGACCTGCTGGCACCCTTCAGCCTCTAGCTATTCCTGAGTGGAAATGGGATAAAGTTGGTATGGACTTCATCACCGGTTTTTCTAGGACCAAGAGAGGGAATAATGCTATCTTCGTAGTCATTGATCGTCTCTCCAAAGTGGCTCACTTCCTACTTGTTCGAGAGAGTATCACTGCTAGTCAGCTTGCTGACTTGTATATTTCTCGAATAGTGTCACTTCATGGTGTCCCACTAGAGATCAATTCAGACCGTGGTAGTCTTTTCACTTCTCATTTCTGGGAGAGTTTCCAGACTGCCATGGGCACCCATCTTTCTTTCAGCACCGCTTTCCACCCTCAGTCAAGTGGTCAAGTGGAACGGGTTAACCAAATTCTCGAAGACATGCTTAGAGCTTGTGTTATCTCATTCGGTATGGATTGGGAGAAATGTCTTCCTTTCGCCGAGTTTGCTTATAACAATAGCTATCAATCCAGTCTTAAGCAAGCTCCTTTTGAGATTCTTTATGGACGAAGATGTCGAACACCTTTGAACTGGTCAGAAACCGGTGAAAGACAATTCTTTGGACCGGATATGATCCAGGAAGCAGAAGAGCAAGTTCGCATCATTCGTGAGAATTTGAAAACAGCCCAGTCTCGTCAGAAGAGCCAATATGATCGTCATCATAAGGAAGTGGTTTATGAGGTTGGCGACAAAGCTTATCTTCGGGTTACTCCTTTGAAGGGTACCCATCGTTTTGGTATCAAGGGCAAGTTGGCTCCTCGTTACATTGGTCCTTTTGCATTCTTGCTAAACGAGGAGAGGTTGCCTACCAATTGGAACTACCCCCACATCTTTCTCGAGTTCATGATGTCTTCCATGTCTCTCAACTCAGGCGTTGCTTCTCGGATCCCATCCGCGGAGTGGACCACGAAACGCTTGATCTCCAAGATAACCTCACATATCGACAGTATCCCGTTCGCATTCTGGATCAAGCAAAGCGTGTCACTCGATGTCATAACATCAAGTTTCTCAAAGTTCAGTGGTCTCATCATTCCGAGAGAGAAGCTACTTCGGAGCGAGAAGATCGTCTCCGACTGGAGTACCCCACCTTCTTTCCGCCTACTCCTGAATCTCGGGACGAGATTCTTTCGAGTGGAGGCGAGTTGTCACAACCTAAGTTCTGGTATGCACTAGGTTAGTCTTGTGGTTTGCATCATGTTTTAATTTCAAATGAAATTGAAATGAGGACTTGTGAAACCCTCAGAAACCCTTTTGAAAATGACCCAAATAAAAATTGCTCCAAAAGGGTCCAAGAAAATGTTCATGTGGCCCTCTGAAAATATTGGTTAGAGATAAAAATCAAACCAATATTATTAGGAGCTCATAAGTATTTATTTTGGGCATTTGGAATTAATGAAATAGTTATTTGCATTGGATATATATATATATTATATATTTTATATATGTCCAAAATTCTGATTGTTTATTTTTAGGGGCTTGGATTAATTCCTAGGTCCCTGCAAAATAAATATGTCAGCAGAAAATAATTGATTTAATTTAGAAATTAAATCAAAACAAATGTCAGAAAAATAGAAAAGAAAATAAAAGGAAATAGCTTACCTGGCTTACCTGCAGCCCACCAGGCAGAGCCGGCCCAGCCCACCGAGCCTCCCCCTGTCGTCTTCCCCGCGCCAGTAGGCGGGGAGTGTGGCCGGCGCGTGCGCACGGCGGGAGCGCCACGCCTCCTGCCTGCCTGCCCCCCCCCCTCGCCGCCTGGTCGTTTCTGGACGAGCCACGCACCTCCCCCGACCCTCTCGCACTATCCTGGATCCCTCCCCTCTCCTCTATCTCCCTCTCCCGCTCGGTCCCGAGCGCCGTCGTCGCCGCCGATCGCCGTTGCCGTAACCACCGTCTTTCCCTCGCCTCTCCGAGTAGCCTAAGAGCTCCGCCACCTCATCCCCGATCTCCTCGTCGAGTCACGCAACGCCGGGTGCCCTGGAACACCGCAAATGCCGTCGTCTTCATCCTCTGCCCCGACGATCGCCGCCGACGAATCCACCGCAGCAGAAGCCTCCCCGAGCCACTGAACCCCCCAGCAGAACCGCGGTGAGCTCCCGGATCTTTCCCCCCTGTCCTCGCCGTCGTCTGCGACCTCTAGGTCCTACCCCCATAGATGCCCGACCTCACCGCCGCCAACGATGCCGTCGCCGTGGCCACAGCCACGCAAGCTCCAAGCTGAGTGTGTCACTGCATCTGCCGCTTCACCAGGAACCCGTAGCACCTCTCCGTTAGCCTCCCCGTGCCCCATAGCTTCAACCCCGACGAGGCCTGAACTCCGGCGCCGCCGCGAGCTCGTTTCCGGCGAGCTCCGGCCGCCCTAGCTGCTGCTGTTTGTTGGGATGGACGCGGACGAGCTCCAGCTTCTCGCCCGTGGCCTCCGCTGCCCAAATGACCGCCGGAGCGGCATTTCCGTGCCCCTCTGCCGCGTCTGTGGTCGCCGGCGTCGAGCCGCCGGTGGGTTTTGACCGTTGACCGGCGTGCTTGACCCCACTGACCAGTTGACCTCCCCCCCTCTCTCACTGACCCGCGGGCCCCGCCCGGCTAATTATTCCAGTTAGTACTAATTAACTAACTAGATTAGCCACTGACATGTGGGCCCTGCTCTGCTGACATTTCTGTTAGAATTAGTTTAGAGTTAATTAACTGAGTCACTGACCAGTGGACCCCACTGTCAGGTTTGACTTTGGACCAGCCCTTTGACCTGCTGACGTCATGTTTGTGTCATGCTCATGCAGTAATCCAGTTCTGGTTTTAAATAAATCTTAAATGATTTATTTATTTCAGAAATTGGCTTAAACTTCAAAAAATCACAGAAATTCAACCGTAGCTCAGAATGAAATAATTTATATATGAAAAATTATCAGAAAAATTCAATCTATCCATCTGTACCATTTCCATGCATGACAAATGAAGTTAAACCTACTGTTTATATGAAAACACATATATGGCATTTAAAAAATACTTATTTTAGAGTTGCATTTGAACCCTTGGTTCAATGGACTTCTTTTCAATTGAATGCTAGATGCATTAGCTCAACAACATCATATCCTCATGCCATGATCATGCATCATATTGTTGCATATGCTTGTGTTTGACTGTCGGCACCGTTCCTCTCGATAGGTCCAGCTCCGGAGACCGATCCAGAGTACCTGTCAGAGGAGCAGTGCTCTGCACGTTGTTTCACCAGACCGGTACACCGTGCCACGTACCTGTCGCATCACAGCCCACCTCGAGGGTCAGCATTGTGCACGACCTCCAGTAATCTATAAACACCAGAAACTAGTTGCAACTCCTGGACAGAGAACATGGCAGTCGATAAGTCGAGCGGGGTCATATTTTAGGGCCCAATGTGTGGTAGTAACTGTAACATGAATCACACACACAGATCTCGGGTCCTATGGACGATTCCAATGAAACAACCCACCACGTACTCCTACATGGCCTTTCATCGATACCTTTACCAAGCGTATTCCACACTTCCTTCTCTTTATCGGTATGATCATTTCACTCTGATCCATCACCCAGATGAACCAGACCTGACACAACTCTAAGCATAGCAGGCAACATAAACAAATAGCATGGTGGATCACACATCACATGACTCAATCAACTCCTACACATGCTAGTGGGTTTCAACTATTTACTGTGGCAAAGACAGGTCATGCAAGGGAATAGGGTTCAACTACCGCAGCAAGTAGCAGTTCACATGCTGTTGCCTTAATGCAGTAAAAGATAGCAGGAGCGAGGATATTGGGTTTGTATCGGAATGATCAATGATTGCTTGCCTGACAAAGTGGTTGTCGGGTACTGCTCTTCAGCTGGATACGCAGCAGTATCCTCGGGAGCAGGACCTAACACAGAGAATACCGGCGATACAATCATTAAACAAACAAATGCAACAATATGATGCATGCTCATGACATGGCAAGATGCATGTGTGTTGGGCTAATGCAACTATAACCAGAAGGGTTTGAGCCTATTTGAATCAAAGATTCAAATTGGCACTTTAGCTATTATTTAAATAAGTGCATTATCATGTTTTAATGTATACGCCAAGGTCAACTTGCTCAAACATGCATGAAACCAGTGCCATTGGAAAGATTGGATTTTTCTGATCATCTTTCATATATAAATCTTTTCCATTTGAGCTACTGTTGAATTTATATGATTTTTTGAAGTTTATGCATTTTCTGGAATTTCCTGAATTATTTTTAAATCTAAAAATCCCAGAAAATCCTTTACTGCGTCAGCATGACATCATGCTGACGTCAGTCAGTCAACAGGGCGGCCCAGGTCAAACCTGTCCAGTGGGACCCACTGGTCAGTGTCACCGTTAACTAATTAACTAATTAGAATTAAATTAACACCTAAACTAGGTTTGACTAGCAGGCAGGGCCCACATGTCAGTGACCCAGGGGGTCAAACCCATGGTCAAACAGGTCCAACTCGCCGGCGTTTAGCCGCCGGCGAGGCCAAACACGGCGGTGAGGTGCGGGTTTCGTGCTCCGGCTGCCAAAACGACGGCGGAGCACACCTACGGGTAGCTGGAGGCAAACCGCATCGAGTGGAGGTGGTGGCTGGCCTCGGGGTCGCCGGAGATGACGCCGTCGACGAGCCCAGCGGCTGCCGGAGTTCGGCGAAGTCGAAAACGACGGTGCAATGCCCGTAGAGGAGTGTGAAGTGGTCCTACAGCACCTACGCGTGACGGTGAAGCTGATAGGCACGGTGGCCGGACCAATGGATGGCCGGAGCCTCGTCGGCGACGAGCTCCACGGTGGTGCATGCACGTGAGCTTCGTGCGATGCGTTCCAGGGTAGTAGAGGGCCAACGGAGAGGGGGAGGACGAAGCTGGGCTCACAGGAGTTGCAGCAGACGCCGGAGCGAGCTTGGGGGTGGTCGGAGCTGAGCGGGACGGCGAGGGGGATCTCCGCGGCCGGAGTTAGGGAAGAAGGGGTCGAGGGCGTCTCCAAGGCGGGCGAGCGCTCGGGGCTCGGCCTGTTCGAAGTAGTCGAGGACGGCGGAGACGACGGACACGGTGACGGGGCTCAGGGACGACGGTGGGCGCGGCTACTACGACGGTGCGAGCACGGCGGCGTCGGCCATGGTGAGGGGAGGGCGAAGGAGAGGATCTGGGGAGAGTGGGGGGTGTCTGCGAGGTCGGGGGCGAGGTGTACGACCGATCCAGGCCTCCAGGGCGGCGAGGGGAGGAAGCAGGGCGGCGGGCAGCTGCGTGGCGCGTGCTGCGGCTGCCGTTGAGCACCTGCCTGCCTGCCTGGCCGAGCCAAGCAGCTCGCTGGAGCGGCAGCTGGGCTGGGCCGGCAGGTGGGCCGGGTGGGGCGCCAGGTAACTCCTTTTCTCTCTCCTTTTTCCTATTTCTTTTGTGTTTCATTTCTTTTGCTACTTTGTTTGATTAATAAAAATGCCAGAACATTTTTATAACTCATGAAACTTGTCATGCCCACTGTATATAATATGAACAGCATGGAACATTATAGTTTATGATTATTTGAGAATTTAAAATATTTTATAGCATTTAAATGCCCAAATTCAAATAACATATGATTTAATCCAAAGACCTTAGATTTCCTAGAAAATTGTGCACCATTTTTGGCAGAGGTTTAAGACCAAGGCAGAAATGATGGACATTTTTGAAGGGCATTTTGGGTACATTGGAAAAGATTTTATCAAACCCTAGTTGTTAGAAGAGGGGTGCTGGGGTTTCTGTCATTCCCATTTCAAGTTTCTTTGATAATTAGACATGATGCACACTCTAGCTAGTCCTAATGCAAATGCTAACTAGGGATGTGACAGTTCATAGGAGTCCTGACCGAATACGGGGGAAGGTCTTCTGCTTCTATCTTTGTGGCCCATCAATACGGCCCAGATTCATCGACCCGGACGCTTGAGTACCCCTGAATACAGGACTCCCTCACTCACGTCACGTGAACCTCGTGAGGTGCTCCTTGCATAGATTTCTCCGCTCCTCGGGAGCCAGCCTAGAGACACTACCCCTAGGGAGGTCTTCCTGTCACCCGCCTCATGTGGCTTGGCCCCTCGCGAGGGTCTTGAGCTGCAGGTGATAAAGTTGGGCCTCACCGGGCTGCTGAAGGAGCCACGTCACGGGCCGCAGGTAGGCAAGTCTGGGTACCCCCATTCCCAGGACGCCGACAACAGATATTGACCTTCTCAAGGTGACAATCCGAGTTGGCACGTAGCACGAAGCCGCCAAATACGAAAAGCTAACCGGGGAGGAAGATCTCCTCGGGGACAGTGCCGTCGCTGATCACGAAGCGAGCCATCGATCCTTCCGTTGACAACACGGTAAAACTCTCAATGAAAGCATGAATGTCGATGTCAAAACTAGCAGACCTTGGGTAGGGGGTCCCAAACTGTGTATCTGAGGATCAATGGTAACAGGGGGAAAACAAGGACACGATATTTACCCAGGTTCGGGCCCTCTTAATAGAGGTAAAACTCTACTTCCAGCTTGATTCAATATGATGGATATAGCGGTTACGAGAGTTGATATACCTCGAGATCGAATTGGCTAAACCCTAGATGTCTAGCCTGAGATTTTTTTGCTAGCCTCTACGGACTAAACCCTCCAGTTTACATAAACACCGGAGGGACCTAGGGTTGTACAAAGTCATCTTGCATAGGAAGGAAATATTACACCCGAACACAAAACTTGACATTCTACGCATGCCGGAGTCCTATCCGGACACGGGGGATCTTCATCTTCACGGCCCATCAGTCCGGCCCATATCTAGTAATCCGGACACCCGAGGACCCCCTAGTCCAGGACTCCGTCAGATGGCGTGCGCCTCTTGAAGCTCCTCGATTGCCTTCGTGATGAACTCTTGCAGGCCTGGTGGCTCACACTATGCTCCTTGTTCGCGGGGACATGCACCAAGGCACGCCTCCAAGTGGTGCCCGAGCACCTCCCTCGATGCGCAAGTCAGGTAAGAGGCCCTCTAGATGGAAACCCCTATCCTTTCTTGAGGGAGGCGTCCGGCGCGCCTTCCTATGCGCGATGGAGAGATGCCCCGACGGCGGGCGGGCAGCCAGGGGTGTGGCCCAAGGGCGCCCCAGCTTCGCACTGGCCTTCAAGGAGGAGCTGCTTCTTCTTCACGGGTGTGGCCTCTGGAGGCATGGCGCCATCTTCATCTTCAGGGTTGTCAGCTGCTGCAATGCGGTAAGCGTGCCTGAGGACACAAACCGCGTCTTCTTCGTTGCAGGCAATCGTGATGATGCCATTGTAGCCCGGTGTCTTGAGGATGTTGTAGCCATGGTGGACCGCTGCCATGAACTTGGCAAGGGTGGGGTACCCCAGGATAGCGTTGTACAGGAGGCTGATGTGGGCGACATCAAAGTCAATGAGCTCAATGATGCAGTTGCTGCTGGTACTGAAGGTCACGGGGAGGTGCATTTGCCCTAGAGGAATTGTGGACCAATCTGTCACTCCATAGAAGGGCTTGTTTGGCATGAGCTACTCGTAAGGTACATGGAGCCTCTCGAAGATCTCAATGGAAAGTACGTTGAGCCCCGCGCCACCATTGATGAGAGTCTTGGTGACGGGAGACACTGTTGATGGTTGGTGTGCAGAGCATGGGGAGCACTCCGGCGGTGGTCGCGCACTTGAGTTGATGCTTGGGGTCTAAGGTGGTGGCCCACTAGGACCACTTGAGAGGGCGCACAGCCTCGAGCATCCGGAGGGCCGCGTAGACCTCGCGAGAGAACTGCATGAAGACGCGGTTTGAGGGAGGCGCTTGGTCTCCTCTGATGATGCGGGTGATGGCACGAGGCTCCTGGATCATCCTGAGCTCCTGGCAATTATCGGTGTTGTGGGTGTGGAGGTCATGGAAGATGCAGTAAGGGTGGCGGTCCATGACCACCTCGGCACAGTCTCGGCCATGATTGTGCTCGGGCTCTGCCACCAGCACGGCGAGGCCCTTGCATTTCACCTCCTTAGCCTTGGAATTATTGTCTTTGGGGTCAGCCTCGGGGTGCTTGTGGAGGGCGAGAAGCCCTTCTTCAGCCCTCGCGCACTTGTCCGCCAGGTTTAACAGCTCTAGTGCCATGCACATCTCATCATGGATGGCGAGCTCCTCGCTCATCTTGACGTTGGTGATTCCTTCCTTGAACATGGAGATGGTGGCTTTGTAAGACGCCTTTGGGACCTTGAGATAGACTAGGTTGAAACATTACATGTTCTTCTGGAGTGTCTCGCCAAGCAGCTGCTTCACGTGCCGCCGGTTGTTGACTGTGAGGGCGCGGTCGCGAGTCCCTTGGATGTTGGCGATGAAGCGCTCGCGGAGCTCATCTCACATGGTGATGGACCCTTCGGGGAGGTTCATGAGCTAGGAACGCGCGCCGTCCATGAGTGCCGTGGGGAGCCAATTCGCCATGACTTTCTCATTGTCGTTCGCAGGCTCAATGCTTAGTGTGTAGAGCTGGAGAAACTCCGTCGGATCATGAGTGCCATCGTAGCGCGCTGGCAGGTCGGGCTTGAACTTGACCGGCCAGACGACGCGGCGCAGCTACAGGGAGATGGCGCGGCAGCCCGCCACGCTCACTGGTACAACTTGCTCGGCGATGGAGTCTTCTTGCACCACTCGGTGTTCACGCTGGCACGGCTGTGCGGGGAGCACGCAGCCGTCGCGATGCGGCCGCATGATGACCTGACAGCTGACCTCGTCGTGCGCATGTGCCGGGACCTCGTCCCGCATGTCATGCATGGGGTTGTCTTCGACGTTGTGCCATAGTGGGGGTGGAGGCGCGCCACACGCCACCTCTCCTACATGCGACCAGGGAGGGCGAAGCAAGACAGAAGGCGACGGGGCCTTGCTCGCGGTGCTGACGGGCTCAGTTATGCGACCAAGCCAGTCATCGTAAGCCTCCTCAGCGGGACAATAGCGTAGTATCTCCCACGCCATGAGGAGCACAGCCTGCGCACTGGTCGTCCCACGGTGAACTTGATAAGACGACACCACGACGGGGGTGAGAGAAGGCGTGGTGGTGCGGCGATCACACTGCATGGAAGGGAGGAGCGAAGAACCCCACTGCTCCTTGACGACCGAGTCGTCGACGGCGTAGACCACCAGCGAAGCGGACGATGAGGGGCATGACGACCCACCGAGGCCGGCTGGGCATCCTGGGCAGCCATGCGTACGGCGCGGCCGCGGCGAGCCTCAGCCATGAGCTCGGTGGATCGTGGACGAGAGGCGGTTGATGAAGAACGGAGCTTTGACACGCTCCCGCCTGGCGCGCCAAATGTTAGATTCAAGGGCTCCGCAAACCCGAAGTGGTTCAAACTCAGGGCCGCAAACGAAGGACTCCGCTTTCACCGAAGGATGAAACCCGCCATGCTCAAAGCTCAATCTCGCTGCTCGAGGATCTTGAGGGAAGGAAGGGGAGACACCGAGATTTATCCAGGTTCGGGCCACCTTGTGATGTAAAACCCTACTCTTGCTTTGTGGTGGATTAGCCTCACGAGGGGTAGGATATGAACCTGCTACAGTGAGAGAGTAGTCTCGGGAGAGCTCGAGTGATGTGTCCCGCTCGAAAGGATCCCCTAGTACGATGGATTATAGTCCCTATTTATATTGTTATCAGTCGTCTTCCGGCATCATTTGGGCGGGAAGGGATCCCACAATAGCCAAATTTGAAGGGGGACAAGTGGTACACCTTATCCTGACCAAAGGTGGTCTCCACCTGCAAAGTCTCTGGATATGACGCAGAGGTGGGCTAGGAGATGACATCTGTCCTGCTGAGCCCGCGGTCTTGGTCTTCTTGCACCAGAATGGAAACCTTTGCAGGGCTTCTCGGGGACCCGCGTTTGTCCTTGTCTGCTTTGCACCAAAGAGGAAACTAATCCCTCTGAGCGCACTAGCGTCCGCCCCTAGCGCCTGTCGACATGGCTCACATCATTACGCCCTCATGAGGGGGGCGCTTGGGTACGAAACTCCGCCCCTCGGGAGGCAGCTTGCGGAGGCGCTCCTAGGAGATCTCAGCGCGCACCTTCTCGCGAGGGCAGGAGCCCCTCGCAAGGGCCCTTCTCGATCAGTCTTGAGCTGGGCCCTGCTGGGACGTCGCGGGGTCACTCGTTGGGACACAAGTAGGCAAGTCTGGGTACCATGGTTCCCAGAACGCCGACAGTAGGTCACTGCATCGCCGGCGGGGAAGGAGGGCAGCTCACCTCACCTATGATGCATGCCTAGCACCGCCGCCAGAGCTGGTTCCATAATTTGGCTTCTCCCACCACCCATTTGAATATTTGCACTAGCCATTCTCTATTCATGCTCGTTCTTTCCTTTGTGGTTTACTATGTGAATACGATCTCTATCCTTAGCTTCAGCTCGAAATCAACATGACACTATGAGATTATTGCATCCCTCGGCATATCTCCCTTATGTTAACTTGCGCCTCTACCTTTTGCTTCGCCAGGCTCGGTTATGCGACCTAGCCCATCGTCGTAAGCCTCCTCGGTGGGACGATAGGGTAGCAGCTCCCACACCATGAGGAGCGTGGCCTGCGCACTGGCCGACCCATGGTGAATTTGATAAGACCACACCGCAACAGGGGTGAGAGAAGGCATGGCGGTGTGGCGATCGCGCTGCATGGAAGGGGGAGCAAATAGCCCTGCTGCTCGTAGACGACCGGGTCGGCGCTAGCGCTGACCACCCGTGAAGCAGGGCGACGAGGGTCACGGCGGCCAACCGGGGCCGGCTGGGCACCTAGGGGACCCTGCGTTTAGCCTGGGTGCGTGGAGCCTCAGCCATGAGCTCGGTGGATTGTGGACGAGAGGTGGTTGATGAAGAACGGAGCTTCGACACGCCCCTACCTGGCGCGCCAATTATCGGATTCAGGGGCTCCACAAATCCGAAGTGGTTCAAACTCAGGGGCGCAAACAAAGGACTCCACTTTCATCAAAGGATGAAACCCGACATGCTCAAAGCTCAAGCTCGCTACACAAGGAGCTTGAGGGAAGGAAGGGGAGACACCGAGATTTACCCAGGTTCGAGCCACCTTGTGGTGTAAAACCCTACTCTTGCTTTGTGGTGGATTAGCTTCATGAGGGGCTGGATATGAACCTGCTACAGAGAGAGAGAGCAGCCTCGGGAGGGCTCGAGTGATGTGTTCCGCTCGAAAGGATCCCGCACTACGATGGATGCTAGTCCCTATTTATAGTAGCCTCGGGCCTCTTCCCGCATCATTTGGGCGGGAAGGGATCCCGCAAGGGGCAATTTTGAAGGGGGACAAGCGGCACACCTTATCCTTATGAAAGGTGGAATCCACCTGCAAAGTCTCTAGATATGATGCAGAGGTGGGCTAGGAGATGACATTCGTCCTGCTGAGCCCGCGGTCTTGGTCTTGTTGCACCGGAATGGAAACCTTTGAGGGGCTTCTCGAGAACCCGCGTTCGTCCTTCTCTGCTTTGCAACAAAGAGGAAATTGCTCCCTCTGAGCGCGCTGGCGTCCGCCTGGTGCCTGTCGACATGTGTCACATCATCGCGCCCTCATGAGGGGGGCGCTTGCATAGGAAACTCCACCCCTCGGGAGGCAGCTTGCGGAGCTGCTCGCAGGAGGTCTCGGGACGCCCCTTCTCGCGAGGGCAGGATCCCCTCGGAAGGGCCCTTCTCGATCAGTCTTGAGCTGGGCCCTATTGGGCCTTCGTGGGGTCACTTGTTGGGACATAGGTAGGCATGTCTGGGCACCCTGGTCGCAGAACGACGATAGTAGGTCACTGCATCCCTAGCGGGGAAGCAGGGCAGCTCACCACACCTACGATGCATGCCTAGCGCCGCCCCCACAACTGGTTCCGTAATTTGGCTTATCCAACCACCCATTTGAATATTTGCACCGGTCATTCTGAAGTGATGCGCGTTCTTTTGTCTGCGGTTTACTCTGTGAATATGATCTCCACCTTTAGCCTCTTCTCGAAATCAATGTGACACTATGAGATTCTTACATCCCTCAGCATATATCTCCTTATATTAACTTGCGTGTGCGCCTTGTGCTTCGTCGGGCACAGCTCCTTCGAACTTGTCTCCAATCGATGAGGCGCTTCCTCAATCTGATTTACCCTTGCTGCCCACCACCTGCAACGTAGCTCTAGCATGTCCTCCGGCACCACCGATCTGTGATACGAGAGAAATGGATCCCCACCAAAACACATGTGGCTTTTTCTCAAAGGGGGCAGTACTGCGGGCCACAGCGAGAGGGCAGCCCATGGGATGCTGGATCTAAGGGGTTATACATGGTGAGATCTGATGTGCGAGGCAAGGAGGCGAGCGTAGGCACTCGGAGAGCCTTAGGAGGCTAAGATAAAGATGCCACTCCACTCCATCCATTTTTAAATACAAAGGTCACCAACAGTAACCCAGGCAAAAATTCATAATGTTGCCTGCGTCCTTGTTTATTGGCCCTCGTTGTATTTTGTGCCTAATTCTGACCAAAACTTTAACTAATAAATTGTTAATACATGTCACCAATAATTGTATCATTGGATTCGCATTTCAACGAAGTTTTCCATGATATTATTTTTTATGACATGTAGTGGAGTGGTAATGTTATTCTCAGCTACTTCCTCCCTCACGTTCTCTCAAGTTGCATGCCCTGTATTAATTGACAATCCATTAAGTGAAAGAATTTATACGCATCAGATTATCACATGGGTTGGATCGTCATACAAAAATGTGTTCCACCATGTACCAGCTTGTGCGTGCTAGGGAATGAGTGGATGCATGCACATCTTGTCTTCGTGCACGTACTCCACCAGTGTGCGTGTGTGAGAGGACGAGTACATTCTTCCGGAGCCAGCAGCATGTCACAGTGATCAATCCACAAAAAAGGTTCCAACAATAACTCCACATGTGGAACGTGGCTTCATAGATGCCCCCACATCATTTAATCATAATATATTGGCTGAAAAGGACAGACATTGTGTAACGTGCCATTGGAATTCTAATATAAGCGTTTTGCACATACTGAAATTACTAGTGCCACATCAAATAAAGCATTTCTACATGCACATTTCTTGTACGAATGTGTTCCACCATGCACCCGCACGTTTGTATGTGGGAACGAGTGCGTGTGTGGACCTCTTGTATTTCGTACATGTAGTCAGTGTGTGAGAGAGATAGAGAGATATGGTGTGTGCAAGTAATCTTGGGAGATTCATGGATTTATCTGTTTGTGGGGTGGATATAGAGGGAATATGTCTTAATGCAATTTGTGTGAAAGAGACGCCAATATACATACATGTATGT
>LR738715.1:505339116-505444261 GCA_902687465.1 Secale cereale
TCATAGATGCCCCCACATCATTTAATCATAATATATTGGCTGAAAAGGACAGACATTGTGTAACGTGCCATTGGAATTCTAATATAAGCGTTTTGCACATACTGAAATTACTAGTGCCACATCAAATAAAGCATTTCTACATGCACATTTCTTGTACGAATGTGTTCCACCATGCACCCGCACGTTTGTATATGGGAACGAGTGCGTGTGTGGACCTCTTGTATTTCGTACATGTAGTCAGTGTGTGAGAGAGATAGAGAGATATGGTGTGTGCAAGTAATCTTGGGAGATTCATGGATTTATCTGTTTGTGGGGTGGATATAGAGGGAATATGTCTTAATGCAATTTGTGTGAAAGAGACGCCAATATACATACATGTATGTGCATGGGGATAATATACGAGAAGGGAGGGGAGGGGTCGTTTGCGGGAGATATCGATAGATATAGATAGAGGGAAGAGCTTTATGAGCGTACAAGCACTAGGATAGGGGGTGCTTGAAGATGGTGCAAGGGGCCAACTAGGAGACAAATAATGAGTGTACAAGTGCGAGATCAATATTTAAACAAAGGGAGTGAGAACATGGGCGGTTATGTGCGCGGTGAGGGAGCCATGAAAATTAAATTAAGGGGCCAAGCATCGCTAATCCTTTTTGGGGTGGGACAATTCATCAATGTAAAAAAATTATCCTGCAAATAATCTACTAATCCCATGCATATTAGCCTCAATATAGTGATGTTAGGGGGGCATGACCATTGCTTGCCCTTGTTTCCGCCACCTTGCGCGCGTTTGAGAGATGAAGTGGAAGGCATGGATGATGAGAACTAAGACGATGGATAGATAATGTGTGTGTATTAGCTATGTTGTCCTATCCAGAGAGGTAGATTGATCGATATGTATGAGGGAAAAAGAGCGATACATGACTAGAGATATAGATTGTTGGTTCACTAGGATTGGGCTACCCAATGCCCATGACTTATGCACAGGCAGTAGTAGCAGAACCCATCAAGTTATTTTAGTCAAATCCAGACCAAGCAAGTGAAGCCGCTCTACGTGAGATCATGGAGCGCATCAAGAAGACAAAACCAGCATTCATGACCAAGACTCCAACAGAAGCTACCTCTACTGGCTAAACAACGCCGGGAATGTCGAAGCAAGGACCCAGAATGGGCCCGAGCGGGGCTAGTCACATTCCAGGTGGCTGGCGGGACCGAGTCGCACGCACCTTCAAGAAGACCCAGCAAACCCTCCCTCGGCATGCGCGAGCCGATCGGCCACCGCTCCACTGCATCACAACGCGAGTCACTTGTTGATGCGGAGTCGATCCCTCAGGTAGCTAAGTGGCTCTCACTAAGCACGTGGCCGCCTACTAGAAGACAGATTATGCCCATTTGACACCCATCCAGAGGCGTGTCAAGATAATTAGAAATAGTTAGCCAAAGCGGTGGTAAAAGCTTGCCGAGAATGCATCCTCGCACGCCACCTAGACTAGCATTTATGGCATTTTGTCCTAAGTGCCAGATTTAGGTATGATAGCACTGTTAACTATTTAATCACTAGAAAATATCTATTTTGCCACTATGGTTACCCCTTGAGCTATAAAAGGAGGCCCAAGGCAACCTAGCTAAAGATTCGGACCCTTGGACACTTGTACTCGCGTAGCAGCTCTATAGAAGGCAACCCTGTCGGGTTTGAGCATTGCGTGTGCTTCGTGTTCCACCATCTAATCCACCAAAGTAGGAGTTGGGTTTTACGCTTCTCAGTGGCCCGAACCTGGGTAAAACACCAGCATCTCATTGTCGTGTTGCCTCACAATCTCTGCTCTTTATGCAACGTGACCTCCCCCAATCGAAATACAATGGGGCATGTGGACCCGTAGGTGATAGTGTGCATCAAGCCCCCAACATCTTTGGCGCGCCAGGTAGGGAGGCGCCATTTGTGCGAACCTGAGATCGTGAGTAGTGCGTCGATCTTGGTCAGCGTCTTTTTCGTGGGAAAACACGGCCACCTATGGGACCATCGACCCCTTTTGGTTCGATAAGGTGGAAGAGCGCATTGCACAATGAGCGGAGAGCGCGGGGCAGCGCGGCAGCAATGACACTGGCAGTTTTTACCCAGGTTCGGGCCTCCGTGAGGCGTAAAACCCTACTCCTGCTTTGGTGGATTGATGGGATGGACCGTAGTGGAGACGTAGTGTTGTTCCTCGGCAAGCTGGCCTGGGCGAGAGCAACTACGCGCGTATGAGTGTACAATGGTCTGAATCCTTTCTACGATCGCCACGGTCCTCCTTTTATAGATCAATAAGTTACCACAATGGTAAATCAGTCATTGTCTATTGATTGGATAGCAAACAGTGTTATCATACCTAAATCTGCAGACAGGACAAGGTGCATTAAATGCGTCACTTAGTGTCACATCGGGGCGTAGCCCAGCAAGCCTTGTCGATCAAGCAGATCCTGCCACCTCCTCGCCTACCTGCATGACACGTTGTTGGACGAGTGTCATCTGTAGGTTATTTCCTCTGGAAATGGCTGCCACAGACCGAATTACGGCCATTTAGCCACTTGAGGGCTTGACACTTCAGCGATTGGTGACTTGGGTTGCTGTGAGGTGGTGCGGTGGAGCCTTGTTCGGGTAAGTCCACTCTCCGCGTCCCCGATAGGCTTGCCGGGATGGCCTTGGGACTTGTCTGTGGGGTACCTCGCCCTCGCTGGGCTCGCGTGCCCGGCAAGGGAGGTTTTTCCTTGGTGAGTTCTTGTTCCTTCTTCTTGACTTAGTCTTCTTGATCTGCCCCTTGATTTCTCAAAGAGCTACCTCCTCTACTTGTCGTGGTCGTGGTTTCTGTAAGCTCGCTTCCTTGGATGTGTACTATTAGGGCAACATACAACATGGTTTCTTGCACCGATAGAAGCCCTCCGAGCCTGGCACGAATGCACCACTAGGCTTCTTCAGGGTAGGCTCCAACAGGTACATAGGTATTGGTCTTGATGTTATCTCAATATCTTTATTTCTTCTTCATTAACCTGTGATTGAATGAGGGCAGTTTCCGCTCTTTTCGCTCGTCACATAACGCCAAGTGTTGTGGTGCCATCTTTGTAATGGCCCATTAATGACGTTAACACACGGGGGTGCAAATGCTAATTCACTTGTCCCACCGTGCTGATTCCCTTCGCCACGTACACCGCATGTACCGCGTGGGGTAGGTAACGGACGAGAGAATTGGCGCTTGAGAGCTGCCCTCTACCTGGCGAGGAGCCAGCCCCCCCGGCCCAATGCAATTATAAAAAGGGGAAGCGGGTGAGGGGCTGATTCATACAAATCTTCTTCTTTCCATTACCGTACTTCTTCTACCCCGCATGGGGAGGAGGTGGGGGGCCTTTGGCGCTCCAGTTGGGATAGGGCCTCCCTCTTTTCCCTGCGCAGAGTAGATACGTCTCCAATGTATCTATAATTTTTGATTTTTCGATGCTGTTATATTATCATTCTTGGATGTTTTATAATCATTTTATAGTCATTTTACATCATTTTTTTGTACTAACCTATTGACATAGTGCCAAGTGTCAGTTGTTGTTTTCTGCTTGTTTTTTACATCGTAGGAAATCAATATCAAATTGAGCCCAAACACCACGAAACTATTTGGAGAATTTTTACGGGCCAGAAGATACCCAATGGGCCAAAGCTGCACCTGGGGGGATGCCTCGAGGGGGCACAACCCGGCCTGGCGCACCCATGTGGGTTGTGCCCACCTCAATGGCCTACCGCACCGCCTCTTTGCTCTATAAATACTCAGATATTCCAGAAACCCTAGAGGAGTCAAGGAAACTCTATTCCAGCCGCCGCAAAGTCCAAAAGCACCAGATCCAATCTAGACAACATCACAAAGGGGTTCACCACCTCCATTGGTCTCTTGGAGATCCATATGATATAACTCTTTTGTGGTGTGTTTGTTGGTATCCGATGAACTTTGAGTTTATGATCAGATCTATCTTTTTATATCCATAAAAGTTATTTGAGTCTTCTTTGATTTCTTATATGCATGATTTCTAATAGCCTCGTATTTCTTCTCTGATGTTTTGGTTTTGTTTGGCCAACTAGATCTATTTATCTTGCAATGGGGAGAGGTGCTTTGTTGTGGGTTCGATCTTACGGTCTTTGATCCCATTGGCAGAAAGGTAACCGACACGTATATATCATTGCTACTAAGGATAACACGATGGGGGTCTATTTCTACATAAATAGATCTTGTCTACATCATCTCATCGTTCTTATTGCATTACTCTGTTTCTCCATGAACTAAATACACTAGATGCATGCTGGATAGAGGTCGATGTGCGGAGTAATAGTACTAGGTGCAAGAAGGACTCAGTCTACTAAGCTTGGACGTGATGCCTATATAATGATCATTGCTTAGATATCGTCATGATTATTTGAAGTTCTATCAATTGCCCAAAAGTAATTGTGTACCCATTGTTGGCTACTTTCTCGAGAGAAGCCACTAGGGAAATCTACGGACCCCAGGTCTCTTTCTCATATTATTTGCCTTTGCGATCTATTTTCCTTTCCTTTTTTCAGATCTACTAAACCAAAAACCCAAAAATACCTTGCTGCAATTTATCTTATTTATCATTCAATCTATCAATATTTACAACTCTATCACGCCCGTTAGCCGAAAGGGATTGAAAACACCTTTTACATGTCGGGTTGCGAGTATTTGTTATTTGTGTGCAGGTGTTTTTTACGTTGTGTTGCTTGGTTGTCTTACTGGTTTGATATCTTTGAGGGAAATATCTACCGCTGCTATACTGCATCATCCCTTCCTCTTTGGGGAAATACCAACGTAGTTCTAGCATACATCAAAAGGATTTTTTGGGGCCGTTGTCAGGGAGCACCTTCAACATATACCAGGTTCCTAATCATAAATCTCATCTCCTCACAATTTACATTATTTTCCATTTGCCTCTCATTTTCGTATCCCCCACTTCAGAAACATTTGCCGCTTTTATTCTCCCTTTTTTCTGTTTGCTGTTTTCCGGTCGGATCTATCACCCACTTGTGTTCTTGTCTACAATGCTCAAAAATGACACAAGAGAACACTAAGTTGTGTGATTTTTCCAAGACCAACAATAATGATTTTGTTGGAACTCCGATTGCTCCTCCCGCCACTAGTGCGGAGACTTGTGATATTAATACTACTTTGTTGAATCTTGTCATGGAAGACCAATTTTTCGGCACTCCTAACGAGGATGCCGCGTCTCATTAATACCGTCGTGGAATTATGTGATATGCAAAAGAAAAGACATGTGTACAATGATATTGTGAAATTGAAATTATTCCCGTTTTTTTTGCGAGATCATTTTAAAAATTGGTTTTGGTCTTTGCCTCGCAATAGCATTTATCACTAAATATTTTCCGCCTGCAAAAATTATATCCCTTAGAACACAAATCATGAATTTCAAGCAACTTGAACATGAGCATGTTGCACAATCTTGGGAAAGGATGAAAATGATGCTAAGGAATTCGACCACTCATGGGTTAAATCTTTGGATGGTCATACAAAATTGTTATGCGGGGTCGAATTTTGTTTCTCGATACCTTTTGGATTCTGCCGCGGGTGGTACTTTTATGAAAATTACTTTGGGTGAAGCCACCAAATTGTTAGATAATATTATGGAAAATTATTCACAATGGCATACCGAAAGGGTTCCGACTAGCAAAAAGGTTAATTCTGTTGAGATTGATTCTTTGAGTGAAAAAGTCGATGCTCTTATGAAAATGGTTGCTAGTAAAAGTGCTCCTATTGATCTTAATTATATGCCTTTGTCTACTTTGATTGAGAAAACTAGGGATGCTATAAATGTGAACTTTCTCTCTAGAAATAATTTTAACAACAATGCTTATATAGGTAATTTTAATCCTAGGCCTTTTCCTGGTAATTCCTCTAATAATTATGGTAATTCCAATGGAAATCAATCTTACAATAATAATAGGAACACCTCTGATCTAGAGAATAATATTAAGGAATTTATCAATACTCAAAAAGTTTTCAATGCTTCCATAGAAGAAAAATTGAATAAAATTGATGATATGTCTATGAGTATTGATAGAATTTCTCAAGATTTAGAGAATCTCAAGTTGAAATTTTTGTGCCTAAAGTTGAAGAATCAATTAAAGCTCTTTACGTTTCTAGGGATGAAAGTATGAAAAGAACCACCATGTTTAGACCTAAACGAGAATTATTAGAAAAGGCGTTTTCTAGTGATGGCTTTCATGAAAATGATGAAGTCATTAAAATGATTGGTGTTTCTTCTATTGATTATTTGTTTAGTAAAGTTCAACTTGATGATAAAGGGACTTGATAAGAGTCAACTTTAGGTAGAAGGCGTCCCAGTATTTCGGAGATTGAAAATCTTGTAGAGAAAATTGATAAAAAGTGGGTTTGGATAGGTCAGGCCTTTAAGTAGTGATGTGCCCACTATCTTGTATTACAAAGACTTTAATTATGATAGTTGTTCTTTGATTGACTGCATTTCCTTGTTGCAAACCATGATTAATTCACACCATGCCTATGAACAAAATAAAGCTTTTACTAAACATATTGTTGATGCTATGATGAAAGCTTTAGATGATACGTTGGAATTAAAAGTATCAATTCCTAGAAAGTTGCATGATGAATGGGAACCTACTATAAAAATCAAAATTAAAAATTATGAGTGTGTTGCTTTCTGTGATTTGGGTGCTAGTGTTTCCACGATTCCGAAATCTCTTTGCGATGTTCTTGGTCTTACCAATATTGAAGATTGCTCTCTTAATTTGCATTTGGCGGATTCCACTATTAAAACGCCTTTGGGAAGGATCAATGGTGTTCTTATTATTGCAAATAGGAACTATGTACCCATAGATTTTATTGTTCTTGACTTTGATTGCAACCCGTCTTGTCCAATTATACTTGGTAGACCGTTTTTGTGCACTATTGGCGCGGTGATTGACATTAAAAAGGGCAATATTAATTTCTAATTTCCCTTGAGAAAGGGCATGGAACACTTCCCTAGAACCAAGATCAAATTCCCTTATGAATCTATAATGAGGACAACTTATGGAACATCCAACAAGGATGACAACACGTGAAATCTAGGTATCATGCCTATCTAAGAGCGTAAAACGACAGCGCTTGTTGGAAGGCAACCCAACTTGTATAATTTTTCTTTTTGATTTCGTTGCTGTTTTCAATAAAATACCCTTTAATACCTCTATTGAGATGTGTTTTTGTGGTTTGAACAAAGGTTTGTGCCAAGCAAAGCCTTAGGATCATGTTGGGTGTTAGTAGATTTGATCTTGCTAAAAAACATAAACTTTTGCGCTCATGAGAAAAATTCTCATTTTTATCATAAGAGTGCTTTTTGGTTGATTCTTTTTGCAGAAGATTAATATACAAATTGCCCACATGACCCTATTTGTTTCAGAATTTTTAGAGTTGCAGAAGTATTCGAAACTTCCAGATTGCTACAGATTGTTCTGTTTTTGACAGATTCTATTTTTATTGTGTGATGTGCTTGTTTTGATGATTCTATGGTTTTCTTTGATGAGTTTTTTCCATAGAAAAGTTGTAATACAGTAGATATAATACAAATACAAAATATGAATTGGTTTGGTATACCACTTATAGTAGTGATTTGTTTTCTTATACTAACGGATCTCATGAAAGTTTTGTTGAGTTTTGTGTGATTGAAGTTTTCAAGTTTTGGGTTATCTTATGATGGATGAAGGAATAAGGAGTAAGAAGAACCTAAGCTTGGGGATGCCCCGGCATCCCAAGCTATTATCCAAAGAGAAGCAATCAACTAAGCTTGGGGATGCCCTCGAGTGGCATCCCCTCTTTCTTCTAACGACCATCGGTATTTTACTCGTAACCATATTTTTATTCGTCACATGATATGTGTTATGCTTGGAGCGTCTTGTATGATATGAGTCTTTGTTTGTTTTCTTTTTCTTTTTGAGTTGTCAATCCTTGTTGTACTCACCTAGTAGAGAGAGCCAAAATTATGCCATGACTTGTTAGAATAGCTCTCTATGCTTCACTTAAATTTTTATGAGCTATGTATTTGCTCAAGTGCTTCACTTATATCTTTTTGAGCATGGTGTGCTTTAGTATTTTTGAAGACATACTCCCTTGCTTCACTTAGACTTATTTGAGAATTAGTAAATTTTTAAGAAATTCTCTCTTGCTTCAGTTAAATTATTTTGAGAGAAAGAAACAAAATTATGCTCATGATCTTCACTTATATTTGTTTGAGCTTATCAAAAGCAACACATGAAAATTAGTTCCAAAGTGATAGATATCGAAGAAGGGTATAATAAAAACTTTCATGAAGATCTTTGGACAAAATAAACTTGATTCCTTGTAATAGTTTTGACACATGATGATGTGATATGTGATTCATGTTAATGAGTATTTATGCTTTAGTAAGAATATTAGTTTTAAGGTTTGTGATTCCCTATGCAAGCAAGAAAGTCAATAATCATGCAAAGAAATTACATCCTAGTTGTGGTGCATTATTCGGTGTTATTTATGCTTAGTGTTCGCTTATGAGATTATTCATTTCATGGTTGGTCGCTTGCCAGTCTATTTCTAGCCTTCATTTTGCACTAAGTATGATCACTACTTGTGCATCCAAAATCCTTTATCCTGGTTTTTCCACACGAGTCCACCATACCTACCAATATGCTAAGCAAATTTGTATGTACCATCTCTAATTTTCAAAATAAATTTACCTTTTGTGTGCCCTTACCGCTTGTGAGATGGTGAGGGGTGGCCAATATTTTCCATGCTAGATGTGTTATTCTCATGATGAGTGTTTATTCACTTGTCATTCCACGAGAGTAAGGCAAAGTTATTAGGGATGCCCAGTCCCGAAATGAAAAACAAAGTTACTTTATGTTATGAAATAATAAATTCCTTGGAAAGTGTTGGTATGGAAGGCAACCGTGAATTCAGCTAGCCATGGCTTGTGAAAGTTTGGTGGAAAAGGAATAAACTTTATTTTATGTTTGGGAACCGCCTATGATATATCTAGCATGGACAGTGTTGGGAACCTCAAGTCATTTTCGTTGGCGGGAAAAACATACCTCCCAACATATGTTTATCTCTCAATTTAAGATTTGAGCTCTGGCACCTCTACAAATCCCTACATCCCTCTGCGAAGGGCCTTTCTTTTACTTATGCAATTTTTATTTTTGAATTTGAGTCTCCATCTTGTCTTATATAGCACCAACTAGGAAACACTATGATCGTACTTGAGCATTGGGTGTAACTAATATCCGAGTATGTTACATGAATGGATCAATGGTTGAGCATGATGGGCTAGGGGTAACTTATTTTAGCATTGATATTTTGAAAGACATGGTTGCTTGTTAATATGCTTGAGTATTTAAATCTCATGTCAAAACTAGACTATTGCTTTTAACCATATAAAAGTACAAATGTCCATGCTATAAAGAAAAGAATATGATATGACATGATAGGCAGCATTCCACATAAAAAATTCTGTTTCTATCATTTACCTACTCGAGGATGATATGACATGATCAGGAATTAAGCTTGGGGAGGTTGATACGTCTCCAATGTATCTATATTTTGTGATTGTTCCATACTATTATATTATCATTCTTGGATGTTTTACAATCATTTTATAGTCATTTTATATCATTTTTTGGTACTAACCTATTGACATAGTGCGAAGTGCCACTTGTTATTTTCTGCATGTTTTTACAACGTAGGAAATCAATATCAAACGGAGCCCAAACACCGCGAAACTTTTTGGAGAATTTTTATAAGACACCCAATGGGCTAGAGCTGCACCTGGGGGGTGCCCGAGGGGGGAACAACCCACCAGGGCGCGCCAGGACCCCCTAGCGCGCCCAGGTGGGTTGTGCCCATCTCACTCGCCTCCCACACCGCCTCTTCGCTCTATAAATACTCAGTTATTCCAGAAACCGTAGAGGTTTCAACGAAATTCTATTCCAGTTGCCGCAATGTCCAGAACCACCAGATCCAATCTAGACACCATCACGAAGGGGTTCACCACATCCACTAGTGCCTCTCCGATGATGTGTGAGTAGTTCCTTGTAGACCTACAGGTCCCTAGCCAGTAGTTAGATGACTTCCTCCGTCTCTTTTTATTATCAATGCAATGGTCTCTTGGAGATCCGTATGATGTAACTCTTTTGTGGTGTGTTTGTTGGTATCTGATGAACTTTGAGTTTATGATCAGATCTATCTTTTTATATCCATGAAAGTTATTTGAGTCTTCTTTGATCTCTTATATGCATGACTTCTTATAGCCTCATGTTTCTTCTGAGATATTTGGGTTTTGTTTGGACAACTTGATCGATTTATCTTGCAATGGGCAGAGGTGCTTTGTGGTAGGTTCGATCTTACGGTGCTTGATCCCAGTGGCAGGAAGGGAACCGACACATATGTATCATTTCTACTAAGGATAAAACGATGGGGTCTATTTCTACATAAATTCATCTTGTCTACATCATGTCATTGTTCATATTGCATTACTCATTTTCTACATGAACTTAATACACTAGATGCATGCTGGATAGCGGTCGATGTGTGGAGTAATAGTAGTAGATGCAGGCAGGAGTTGGTGGACTAATCTTGGATGTGATGCCTATATAAGGATCATTGCCTGGATATCGTCATGATTATTTGAAGTTCATTCAATTGCCCAACAGTAATTGTTTCCGACCATTTGCTATTTCCTCGTGACAAGCCACTAGTGAAATCTACAACCCCCGAGTCTCTTTCTCATATTATTTTCCTTTGTGATCTATTTTCCTTTGCTTTTATTTTCAGATCAACTAAACCAAAAAACCCAAAATACCTTGCTGAAATTTATCTTATCTATCATTAAATCTATCAATATTTACAACTCTATCACGTCCGTTACCCGAAAGGGATTCATAACCCCATTTTACATGTGGGGTTGCGAGTGTTTGTTATTTGTGTGCAGGTATTATTTACATTGTGTTGCTTGGTTCTCCTACTTGTTCGATAACCTTGGTCTCATCACTGAGGAAAATACCTACCACTGCTATACTGCATCATCCCTTCCTCTTCGGGGAAATACCGACGTAGTTCTAGTTGACAACAAAAGGATTGCTGATACGTCTTCAACGTATCGATTATTTTTGATTGTTCCATGTTGTTATATTATCATTCTTATATGTTTTACAATCATTTTATAGTCATTTTATATCGTTTTTATGTACTAACCTATTGACATAGTGCCAAGTGTCAGTTGTTGTTTTCTGCATGTTTTTTACATCACACGAAATCAATATTAAACGGAGCCCAAACACCGCGAAGCTTTTGGAGAATTTCTACGTGCGAGAAGATACCCAATGGGCCAGAGTTGCACCTGGGGGGTGCCCCGAGGTGGGAACAACCCACCAGGGTGCGTCAGGCCCCCCTGGCGCGCCTAGGTGGGTTGTGCCCACCTCCGTGGACTCCCCTTGGGTGATTTTGGTAATTAATGACAACATTTCCCCTGTTGGACTAATACCTTTACCTAGTGCATTTCAGATAAGTTCAACATTGGAGTGGCAAGGACAAGAGGATGTGGAACCCTTTCAAGCTGTCAAGGAAAAGACGATGTGGAACCCCTTCAAGATGCTAAGGACAAAGATTGGCAAAAGCTCAAGACTCTACATTTTCATTTTAGTGATCCAAGATTACATTGAGTCCATAGGAAAGCCAATACTATTAAAAGGGGATGAGGTGTTGCTTAATGATCTGGTTGCTCAAGTGCTTAGTGATATTGCTCCAAAACCCTCATCCACTTTCTCAAATTCCACATTAATAACCCACAAGTATAGCGGATCACAACAATTTTGGAGGGTAGAGTATTCAACCCAAATTTATTGATTCGACGCAAGGGGAGCCAAAACATATTCTCAAGTATTAGCAGCTGAGTTTTCAATTCAACCACACCTGGAAAACTAAATATCTGCAGCAAAGTATTTTGTAGCAAAGTAGTACGGAAGTAAAGGTAACGATGGCAAATAGTAGAAGTTTTGTAGTCATGGTGATAGCAACAGTAACGAAAGTAACGAAGCAAGTATTAATATGGAACAAACTCGTAGGCAATGGATCAACAATGATAGCTCTCTGATAATATTCATCATGTAGCGGTTATAACCTAGGGTGACACAGAACTAGCTCCAATTCATCAATGTAATGTAGGCATGTATTCCGAATATAGTCATACGTGCTTATGGAAAAGAACTTGCATGACATTTTTTGTCCTACCCTCCCGTGGCAGCGGGGTCATAATGGAAACTAACGGATATTAAGGCCTCCTTTTAAAAGAGTACCGGACAAAAGCATTAGCACTTACTGAATACATGAACTCCTTAAACTATGGTCATCACCGGGAAGTGCCTCGGTTATTGTCACTTCGAGTTTGCCGGATCATAACACATAGTAGGTGACTATAGACTTGCAAGATAAGATCAAGAACACAAATATATTCATGAAAACATAATAGGTCCAAAACTGAAATCATGGCACTCGGGCCCTAGTGACAAGCATTAAGCATATCAAAGTCATAGCAACATCAATCTCAGAACATAGTGGATACTAGGGATCAAACCCTAACAAAACTAACTCGGTTACATGATAAATCTCATCCAACACATCACCGTCTAGCAAGCCTACAACGGAATTTCTCACACACAGCAGTGAGCATCATGAAATTGGTGATGGAGGATGGTTGGTGATGATGACGATGACGATCTCCATTCTCCAGAGCCCCGAATGTACTCTAGATCAGGTCTCCCGATGAAGAACAGGAGGTGGCGGCGGCTCCGTATCATAAAATGTGGTGGGATTTTCTCTCTCATTTTTTCTCTCCCTGGAATAGGTTATAAGGAGTTGGAGCCGGCGTCTGTGCAGCTCCAAGGGGCCCACAAGGTAGGGGGCACGCCTCCCACCCTTGTGGCCAGGGTGTGGGCCCACTCTGGTGATTCTTTCCGTAAATATTTTTTATATATTCTAAAAATATTCTCGGTGAAGTTTCAGGTCATTCCAAGAACTTGTATTTCTGCACAAAAATAACACCAAGGCAATTCTGCTGAAAACAACGCCAGTCCGGGTTAGCTTTGTTCAAATCATGCAAATTAGAGTCCAAAACAAGGGCAAAAGAGTTTGTAAAAGTAGATACGATGGAGACGTATCAACTCTCCCAAGCTTAACCCATTGCTTGTCCTCAAGCAATTCAGTTGATAAACTGAAAGTGATAAAGAAAAATTTCACAAACTATGTTTGATCTTGTTGTTGTAAATACGTAAATCCAGCATTCAAGTTTTCAGCAAAGATTATGAACTAACCACATTCACAATAACATTTAGGTATCATGTTTACTCGTATCAATGGCATAATCAACTAGCGAGCACTAATAATAAATCTCGGATGAAAACACTTCTTCAATACAATCATGATATAATATGACAAGGTGGTATCTCGCTAGCCCTTTCTGAGACCGCAAAACATAAATGCAGAGCACCTAAGAAGATCAAGGACTGACTAGACATTGTAATTCATGGTTAAAGAGATCCAGTCACACTCATACTCAACATCAATTAACAAAGCATATAAATGATAGAGGTGCTCTCGAACTGTTGCTTTTTATAAGAGGACGAGGACTCAGCAATAATAGTAATTAGAAAGGCCCTTCACACGGTGTAGGAGGGATTTACAGAGGTGCCAGAGCTCAAGTTTTTGAATCAGAGATGAATATAATTTTGAGCGATATGCTTTCTTTGTCAACACTACGACCAAGAGTTCTCAATATCTTTCATGCTACATACATTATAGGCGGTTCCCAAATAGAATGGTAAAGTTTTACTACTCCTCCACCATCAAACACACTCCACGGCTTATCTGAAACAACGGGTACCGTCCAAACCAACAACAGTCTAAGGGGAGCTTTGTTAAATTATATTTTGATTTGATTTTTGATCTTTTGATCATGGGACTGGGTGTCCCAGTTACCAGCCATTTTCTCGTGAATGACAAGCGGAGTCCACTCATCGTTTGAATAAATCACCTAGCATGGAAGATAAAGACAGTCTCCATTCGCCACATGAGCGGTTTAAGCATACAAAACATAATTTTCTTTACTCCTTTAAAAGAGCCATTTGGTGTTGATGGTCCGTGTGCCCTCTTAGATGAGATGGGAATAAAAAACAATATGTAGTAGCAAGAGATGAACTGCTACCTCAAACTACCTCGAACTCAATAAAAAAATAAAAAATCAAGCCACCACCATTGTACATGTGAATGAATATTAACGTATTTTCCTGAAGCACCTGCTAGCACCGTCCTTTCTCCCCCAATCTATCCGCCTCATCTCTCCCATCGCCTGCTCTCATGGCCTCCACCAATCCCGTATCTCTTGCCGCCTCTCTCCTCCAATCCCACTCCCCGTCCTTGAGCTCCACCCACTCCCTTCAAAATTTAAACTGCGATGACGCACCGCCCGATTACTCCCGGGGCTCCCATTCCCTTATACTCGTTGTTTTCTTCTATTCCTATTGCCAGTACAGCTGCCCTGCTTGCTTGCCATCGCCAGTACTGCCGAGTCGCTCGCTCACCATCGCCTGAACGAGGAAACTGCAAGCCCTGTCGACGTGCTCGCTCGCCGTGCCAGGATTGCGTGGAGGCTGCTTACCCTGCTGGCATGCCCACTCACCGTTGTTGGCTCGCTTCGAGGTCACACCCCCTGCAGCCCTGCGGCCGAGCTCGGTCAGGAACTGCAGCGCCACCTCAGGAGCACGCGAACAGTTCGTCGTGGTCTGCACTGCCTTTTCATCGGCCTCTTCGGACTCACGTCTCCACAAGGTACATCATGTTGGTTCTGAATCAGTTGGTATGTAGATTAGTAAATTGTAGTTTACTGTTGAAGTTGAACACATCGGCAAATTTACTGGGAAGGCTTGGAAGGCATACGACAGGCTCGAGCCCCGCTGCTACCACTATCATCGCCGGCCCCTCCCCGCCTCCTCCCCGTTCCCCCGGTGCCGTCTACTTCTGAGCCGCCGTCTGCTCGCCACGCCCTAAGACGCCCTTGAACTCTCCGCAAAGCTTTTGGGCCCTTATCTTACTGCATTCGGTGCTTATTTTTCGGCCTAATCTTGTTGATTTAGGCATTACCTTTCTCAATTTTGTAATTTTCTATATCTGCTATGATCAGGGACTAGATTGGCTTGAGTATTTAAAATACCGATATGGGTATTATGTATAATTCAGAAATTCAAATGCTGCTTCATTGTCCGTTATTGTCAGATAATGCTTGGAAAAAAGTATATAAAACTGCTCTTTCCACCCATTATAGCAAACTGGTATGTGTACCAATTCCATAGGTTGCTGAAAATATCAATTATTCAGATACATCAACCAACCAAAAGAACTTCTAGATGAAGGAGGCCACACCAAAAGAACTTTTAGATCCAGCAATCGCTGATTTGCAGAGGGCTCACCCACCGGGGCCAGCGACCAAGGTTGTTTTCTTTCTGAGTTTTGACTGAGTTTAAGCATCAATCTTGACTCTGCAGAACCTGGTAGTGTATGTGCGTGTTGACTGTTGTCTTTATGCCAAAAAAAATTAGCACCCTTGAGGTTGAGTCTACCTTGCATTTCCATCCTAGATGATTGAACATATGCACCAGACAGATCTTGAATTCTAAGTTTGATCCACAGTGTTAGGACTTCCCCTATGTTCTTGTCGAATGACCTCAAAACCATTAAGTAAAATACAAGTATACAACAATGGTCTGCTCAAGATGTTCAATGATGAATATTTTCCCTCCAAGGATAACAAAGTAAGAAAAGAATCATCTATGTGAATTATTGCTGCTAAGTGGACATTGAAATCATCAGCTATCTTACATGAAATCAATAACTTCGGAATGGTCAGCTTTGCTCTTTATTGAATATCCATCATAATATTGATGTATAATAGCGTACCTTGTATTTTATAGCTATAATATTGTCAAGATAGTTGTATGGGGCAAGTTAGTGACGAGTAATTTAAGTAGATGGGAAAAACTCGCCGAGGAGCGTGCTATTGTCGTGGCAAGAATGTTACGTTCAAAGCGCATCGATAAGTCTAAATGCATGCATTTTCCTATGCATATAATAATAACGTGAAAATAAATTTTGCTAATATATTGATGGTTTGCCTTTAATTAACTAGATCGTGACCTACATACTATAGCCTTTAGTAGGATGCAGGTTAACCCGAACATCAAGTCGCGCGTAAATTAAGGCAGAAGTAATTAGAAATTTGGTTTACATTATCTGCTATTTGCTTTATATGGTATATTAAATATTTACAAATATTTTTTTGTAAGATCAATAATGATCTTCCTGGAGGAGATGAAAGCAAAGTGAAGTCTTAGAATAATAGGATAATGATTTACTTAAGGTAGGTTGAGCTACTTTTGAGCCGTGTTATTTCACTTTGCTTAGTTTTGGGTGTATGGTGTCATGGACAATGATGGCAAGTGCTTTTGTGATCCTACTCTCCTTGTTGTAACTGAAATTGAGTTTCACTTATGAAGGGAAATCTTAAGGTAGTGTAATGCCAAGACTACTTGAAAACCATATCAAGTTGGTGTGATCTCTAGGTGAAGTAAAACGTAATAGCTTGGTGGCATGTTGGGTTGCAAATAGTTGTTCACATGAAATGGTGTGTGGCTCCATGCAACTCTCTGATGTTTGTAGTCCTTGAACAAAAACTTTTTTGATATGGCTAAAGACTAACCTTCTCTTCATTAAATTGATGGTAAGAATGGACAATAGTGTTGTGGTGGATGCAATAAATCTAAATGAAGGTCATTCAATTGTTGCAGCGCATGAGTTAGATGATTATCGAAATATCTTGAGTGGTTTTGGGAAGGTTACTATTGAGCATTGCTGTAGAGAGTCAAATGTAGTAGCTCACGAGTTGGCAAAGTGGCGGTGTGCAAAAGACCCTCATGTTTGGGCAGATGCACCTCCTACTTTCCTTGTTAAATTTGTAGCGGATGATGTAATCGATATTTGAGTTAATAAAGTATACCTTCCAGTTAAAACAAAAAAACTTTTCTTCATTAAAATCATAGTACTGCATATTTGGGCTTGTACTTTTGTGATTCCAATTTATTCATATGATTACATAGCATAGCACGGGCATCTTACTAGTATTCGAAGGTTTAGAGTTCGGCACATGCAAATTTACTTGGAATGGCAGATAAATACCGCATATTGGTTGGTATGGAGGGCTCTTATGGAACAACTTTGAGTTTATTGAAGTGGATGCACAAGCAATATTGCCGCTTAGTACAGGTGAAGGCTAGAAAGAGACTGGGAAGGGACCAGCTAGAGAGCAACGACGGTCCACTACTAGGGAAAACCCTAGTAGTAGTGCTTGTTTGATAGCTAGCAGTAGCGCTTGTACGAGCGCTACGACTAAGGCGCTACAGCTAACTAGTAGCAGTAGCGTTGGAAAGGGAGCGCTACTGCTATACCTAGTTAGCAGTAGCACTTTTGTTGGGAAAGCGCTAATGATAGTAGTAAGTAGCTGTAGCGTTTCTTCTAAAAGGCGTTGCTGCTAACTTTTCCTGTATTTTTAAAAATACAGCTTATTTTGTTGTGGTTTTATATACAGTACTTTCATCATACAATTACTTATTATATATACCAGTGGGTGAAATGAATGTGGAGTAGATTCAAGTGGAGGCAACATGTGGTGCATGTCAAAAGTACTACTAATCCAAACTTGATCTAGTTTGGATTGGTAGCACTTTCGATGTGCACCACATGTTGCCTCCACTTGAATCTAATCCATGTTCATTACACATACTGATATATATATATATAATAACTCATCATGCTCATATAACAACTTAGCATAATGCATCATCGATCATAATAATAAATAACTAATCATTGGTATCATAATGACAAGTCATACTCATCATCATCGATCATACAACTTCTACTCGATACCATAATAACAAGTCATACTCATCATCATCATAGTCATGTAACCAATCCTACTTAGTTGTTCTTAGCACATGATCATGAGTATTAACTAGGACCTACTACCTTCTCTTAGGTAAAATAGCATAAAACAAGATAGGCCCTGACTCTCCATTATGGAGAATGGAGATTATCCTGCCGCCAATTCTTGCCTTTCGCACAATGTTGCTTCCAAGTAGCCCCCTACGACTGACCATACAATTTTTCCATTCTTTGATTCTAATGTCTCCACCGGTTATAGAAATCCGTGATGGACAGGTGTGATTCGTAGGATGACCTGGCCGTATATTCAAAAGATCAAGGCGACCATTCTGAAACATCACATGAGGCACACAATCCTTCATAATTTTCTATTGAAAAACATAATAATGACTTCGTAGTTAGCAATGTAGTTCAGTTTTAGAAGAATTTATGCAAAACATGCACGGACGTTGTAATAGTGGAAAATCTTACCATGGCATCTCCATGGATGTTACCATAGTTCAACACATACAGTAGTGGCACGTATTGACCATAATGTGGAGGAGTTTGATAATAGATATTGTAATTCTTAAGATCATTACAAAATGCGATCAGATGATTTTTCTCCTGATATGTTAATTCTGAGCCATCGGCATAGTAGGTTCTGTCTACCATCTTCCGCACATTCTTTGAAGAATGAAAATAAGCTGTCAATGGAAATAAGCTGTCAACTATTTTGAAATAAATAACATAAATTACTTAATAACTATGTTTGAGAAACTCACATAGCGGTAGAATTGGAAGCGTTTCAACAAGGACCCAAATGTCCAAATTATCTTCGGCGATGTCAGGATGATACGTCCAAAACGTATCTATAATTTCTGCTTGCTCCATGCTTCTTTTTGGTGATATTGCTATGATATTTATACACTTCCATACACTTTTGATCATATTTGGACTAACCTATTAACTTAGTGCACCCCAGTGCCAGTTTCTGTTTTCTGCTATTTTTGTATTTCAGGTTTTCACATTACGAGAACTGCCAGAAAAATCTTGGAAAAATTATATAAAAAATCAGCGTTCCAGAAGCTTCCCAGCAGCCAAAGTACAGCCGGAGGGGGGCACCAGGGCTCCAGGCGCCCTGCTGGCGCCCCCCCTGGCCGCGCCGGGGGGGCGCCTGGGCCCCCCGAGCCTCCGCTTATGCCCCCCTTTGGCATATATTTATATCGTGTCCCGAAATCGTCGAGACGGGAACCCTTTTTCACGATCTCATCTCTGTTCCGCCGCCGCCGCGCTTCCAAGATCGGGAGTACCAGGAGAACTCTTCCCGGCACCCTGCCGAAGGGGAGGATCACCACCGGGAGCTTCTCCACCACCATGGACGCCTCCCGGATGAGTTGTGAGTAGTCTCCCTTGGACCATGGGTCCATGACCAGTAGCTATGTGATGTTCTCCTCCCGTTCTTGTGCTTCACTAATTAGTCCTCGTGAGCTGCCCTACATGATCGAGGCACATATGTAATCCTTATGCTATTGCTATGTTGAGTTTGCTGGGATCCGATGGATTGTGAGATTATGTTCAGATTGTGTTTGAGTAATATATTTGATCTACCTCTTTTATATTTATGTTCGTAAGTAATTCTTGCATGTTCCCCGTTGTTATTTATTGCTTTGGCCAAGTAGTAGGTAGTGACTCCAAGAGGGAACGTTATGCTTGATTGTGGGTTCATGCCCCTCGATGACTAGCTTGAGTGACAGAAACATGAGTCTAGGGGATGTGTTGTTGCCACAAGGGGGAAAACAACGGTGCTTGTGCCCGCGGGTGCAAGGATTGTTTACTTTACGCAAAGTTCTTTTAATGCAGTTGTCTGTTGCTTTGAGTTTACACTACGGGCGGGACTCGCAACTTAATACCAGCGAGATGTTCCGGATATATATCTCAAGGTGGATGATTAGTAGTAGATGCAGATGGATTTCGGTCTACTTGCCTTGGCGTACCGCCCATGCTTTGAACCTCTACCTTTCTTGTAACATAGTTAGCATTGGTTTGCGCACATAATTCTGTCAATTGCCCAGCTGTAATTCGTTTACCTCACATAGCCGTTTTATCGTCTTTTGGGAGAGAGACATCACTAGTGAACATCATGGGACCCCGGTCCATATTACCATCATTGATCACACCTGCTATTTACTTTCCGCTTTTATTTACTATTGCAGCAATACCTATCACTATTATCACTTGCGTTTGATCCTTTGTAAACTACAAGGCCGGAGGGATTGACAACCTCTCTTTACTCGTTGGGAGCAAAGTTATTTGTATCTGTGTGCAGGTCCACGTTGATTGCTAATATCTGGCGCCGTTAGCAGTTGACACCTTCTTGTTGAAACTGGGAGTCTCAGGGAAATCGATCCTTGGTATCTTTGCCAAGGGAAAACTTCTGCTACACTGCATCTCAAACCTTCCACTTGGGGTAACCAACGAGGGGCGAGAAGCCATCAAGCAAAGTTTTCTAGCGCCGTTGCCGGGGACTCCACTCTTCAGGATAGGGGAGTTGCACGCTATCTTTTACCTTTGCTTTTTAGTCTTGTTAGTTTACCTTTCAGTTTTTTTTGCTTTAGTATCTTTTATCGAAAATCACAAAAATAGTTATCTTGCTTGCTTGCTACTATGGGTTCCACCGAGAACACCAAGTTGTGTGACTTCACTAGTCACAACAACGATGACTTTATCTGCACACCTATCACTACACCTGCCACTTCAGCACCTTAGTATGAAATTAAACCTGCTTTACTGAACTTAGTTATGAAAGATCAATTCTTCGGTGCTGGAGATGATGCTGCTTTACACTTAAACAATTTTGTTGAACTCTTTGATATGCAAAAGTACCGAGAAGTAGATGGTAATATTGTTAAGCTTAAGCTTTTTCCTTTCTCCTTGAGAGGAGGAGCTAAAATTTGGTTTCAGTCTTTGCCTAGAAATAGCATAGATTCATGGGACAAGTGCAAAGATGCTTTTATCGGAAAATACTATCCACCTGCTAAAATTATCCAACTAAGAAGTAACATAATGAATTTTAAACAATTGGATAATGAACACATTGCCCAAGCTTGGGAACGTATGAAATCTCTTATCAAGAACTGCCCTACTCATGGTTTGACTACTTGGATGGTTATCCAAACTTTTTATGCAGGCTTGAACTTTACCTCGCGGAACTTGTTAGATTCGGCTGCGGGAGGAACTTTTATGTCAACTACACTTGGTGCTGCCACAAAGCTTCTCGATGAGATGATGACCAATTATTCCCAATGCCACACCGAACGCGCTCAAACAGGTAGGAAGGTCAACTCTGTCGAGGAGATTTCCTCCCTAAATGAAAAAGTTGACTTGATCATGTCTCTACTTTCGAAGCAATCTTCTGTTGATCCTCGTGATGTTCCCTTAAATTCTTTGATTGCGCAATAACAAGTAGATGTGAACTTTATCCCTAGAAACAATTTTAATAACAATGCTTATAGGAGTAACTTTGGTAGCAATCCTTGACCGTTCCCCTCTAATTCTTATGGGAACAACAATGCTTATCCTAGCACCAAGAACTCCACTACTGAACTAGAGATTATGCTTAAAGATTTCATCACTACCCAAAAAGCCTTTAATAAGAGTGTAGGAGAAAAACTAAACAAACTAGATGATCTCTCTTTGAAGGTAGACAATTTAGCCAATGAGGTAGAATTGCTTAAAATTAGAACTTCTCCTCTTGAGGAGAGGAAGGTCACTCCTATGAATGCTATTCAAGTGCAAATTAATGAAAACATTAGGATGTTGGCTAAACTAAAAGAGAGATGGGCTAGAGAAAGGGAGGAAGAAGATAGAATTAAGAACCTTCCTACCCACCACACTGTTGCTACTATCCAAGTTGTTGAGGATATCCAAACTCTTAGCACCCAATGCACTCATGGTCCCAATGGACTTATTAATGGTGATGCTATGACTATAGAAACTACCAAACAAGTGAACCTAAAGGACACCACTACCACCTTACTTGATAGTAGTGACCTTGATTTTGATAATTGCACTCTTACCGAAGTTATTGATTTCCTTCACAAGATGTCTAGAGATCCCCGCACTAGCACGCTTAACCTTGCCTTCACAGAGCATATCACTAATGCTCTCATCAAAGCTAGGGAGGAGAAACTTAGAGTAGAAGCCTCCATACCTAGAAAGCTAGAAGATGGTTGGGATCCTATGATTAAAATTAAGTTGAATAACTTCTCTTGCTATGCTTTATGTGATGTTGGTGCTAGTACCTCTGTTATGCCCAAAAGAATATATGATATGCTTAAATTGAAACCTTTTGATTCTTGGTCTTTTGGTGTTCGTCTCGTTGATTCTTCCATAAAGAAACCTTTGGGGAGGATCGACGATGTTCCTATCATTGTCAATGACAATTATGTTCCCGTTGATTTTACTATTATGGACATTGAATGTGAACCTTCGTGTCCAATTATTTTGGGACGTCTTTTTCTACGCACCGTTAGTGCTATCATTGACATGAAAGGGATGGAACACTTCCCTCGAAAAAAGATTAAGTTACCTTTTGAGTCCGTTATACGGGCTAGCTATTCTTTTACTCTTGATAAGACTTGATCTCTTTGCACTATGCCTAGCTTAAAGGCATAAAAGAAAGCGCTTTTGGGAGGCAGCCCACATGAATAACATTTTATTTTGCTTTTGTTGTGTCTTGATGTTGTTACTACAGTAGCATCATCATTGTATCTTTGCTTTTCAATTTTGTGCCAAGTGTAGCCTCTGATTGCAAGAAAGTTCAAAAGTTGTGACGTGCTGTCCAGGAAACAGATTCTGTCCTTGGATAGAAAAATTCGTATAAAATCACCAGATCATCTTTTTCGTCTGAATTTTTTCGACAGCATGATCTATATAATTGTCTTTCGTGCGTCTGTTTTGAGTTTTTTTATTAGAGTTGCAGAAGTGCCACGAAAAAATCATTTACTACCTGCTGTTCTGCTTTTCACAGATTCTGTCCTGTTTTGCCTTTCCTTCATTTTGCAAACCTAGAGCTTGCTTTTTCTTTGCAAAAACCTTTTGGCAATATTGAGAAACAGTATATCTTCAAGAATATCCTTATTTCCAGCAAGGAACAATTATTTTATTAAGGTTACTAACCTCGCTAATCAGATTATGATGAGTTATGTATGAAGGGAGTTTTCAAGTGTGCGAGGGAAGATGATAAAAAGATTCAGGAGTGTCAAACGCTCAAGCTTGGGGATGCCCCCATGCACCCCCAAGAAATATTCAAGGAGACTCAAGCGTCTAAGCTTGGGGATGCCCCCGTGCATCCCCTTCTCCATCAACATTATTAGTTCGTCTTTCGTTCCACTATATTTTTATCACTTCATGTGTTATGTGCTATGCTTGGAGCGTCTTGCTTTTAGTTTCCTTTTTAGTTTTCTTTAGCTTTTCATAACGAGTCGGAACTCAGCTTTCTTTATGTGGGAGAGAAACATGCTCCACTTCTACCTAGAACATAACATAGAATGTTCTTGTCTATCTTTGTTGTGTGTGTTCTTTGTCTTTCAATAGCTACTATCATGCTCAGCTCTTATTTTTCATGCTTATCTTTTTAAAGAGCTTTTGTTTAGTTGGTTGCTTGAACTCTCTTTAATTATCATGATTATCTTATTAAGAGAGTTTGCTTCCGTTGTATTGGTTGGTATGTCTATGATAAAGATGCTACGTGCATAATGGTGCTTAGTAGTTCATTTTTTCTTATGGTTAGTCTCAAATAGCTGGGGGCTTTCCAATGTGTTATTGGAGTACCAACATGATTTGTTTGCCTATGATGTGGTATGGTTTAGTAATATCTTCCTTCAAGAATTTATTTTGATTGACTTGGCGTATGCTCACGCATATTTAAGACTGTAAAGAAAGTCTGTCAAGCCTTGATGATCTTTTGTTTCTGAGTAGCGATATAACTACCATGCCTGATTCAATGTTGCTTTGTCGCTCTGCATGATTATGACCGTCATTGCTCTCTAAGTTGGTCGCTCCCAGTCTTTTGCTAACCTTCGTCTGTACTAAGCGGACTGACTGCTTGTGCATCCAAATTCCTTTAAACCAGTTATGCCATATGAGTCCACCATACCTTCCTACATGGTATTTACCTGCCATTCCTAACGAAGACTTTCATGTACCAACTCGAAATTATTCAAAAAAAATGCATTCCTATTTTGTGCCTCTGTTTTAAGTCCATGAGGAAGTAGTAGTTAATTCATTATCTTTTTAAGTTGGACAAGCTTCACCCCGGGATTGCATGTATAATGTGCAAACCCATAATACGAGAAGGAACTGGCATTGAGTGCGCCCGGCTCAAAATTAATATAACAAACAAACCCTCCTTCATGCTTTGTTCATGAGAAATCAGAAAACTTTGGCAGTGATAAACAAAGGAGATTAAGAGGATGTGATCGTCCTCATTCGGGAGCCGTTCCTCAAAACTTGTCCATCTCAAGAAGTGATTGAGCTATCTGCTAGCATTCGTTGACGAAACATGCATGATCTAAAAAAAATATTATTACCTCTGTTTTTAAAACCAAGAGCTCTGGTACATGCTTTGTCTTTGTTTCCGACTACGGGTTTTCAACCTTGCCAACAAAAGCCACGGTTCGAGAGTCTCCACTTTCTTTTAAAGCACCAACTACTGAGAGCATGATTGTCATTCTGAGTGTAATGTGCATTGTCCCAAAGTAGCATTGTCTTTTGCATGATTATGATATCGTTTATTTTGAAATCATTGTATCTAGTCATCACTTAAACCTTGGAGGTGCCCCTGCATTTATGTTTTGCTTCACTAAAGGGGGCAAGCGAGATATCACTTTATCATATTTGCACACCATGCTCATTACAAATCTATTTGATTTTTCAATACCATATTGTAAAACTTTCAGTTCTTTGTGATTTTCTCATGAGGCAACTTAATTACTACAGATTCATTGTCTCAGTAAGCTTTTGTCTTACGACTATGAAAAAGTCCTATATGGTTAATAGCATGTCACCACAGAAATTATTCTTGTTATCATTTACCTACAAGAGGACGAGCAGGAATTAAGCTTGGGGATGTTGATACGTCTAAAACATATCTATAATTTCTCCTTGCTCCATGCCTCTTTTGGGTGATATTGCTATGATATTTATACACTTCCATACACTTTTGATCATATTTGGACTAACCTATTAACTTAGTGCACCCCAGTGCCAGTTTCTGTTTTCTGCTGTTTTTGTATTTCAGGTTTTCCCATTACGAGAATTGCCAGAAAAATCTCAGAAAAATTATATAAAAAATCAGCGTTCCAGAAGCTTCCCAGCAGCCAAAGTACAGCCGGAGGGGGGCCACCAGGGCTCCAGGCACCCTGGTGGCGCGCCCCCCCTGGCCGCGCCGGGGGGGCGCCTGGGCCCCCCGAGCCTCCGCTCATGCCCCCCTTTCGCATATATTTATATCGTGTCCCGAAACCCTCGAGACGGGAACCCTTTTTCGTGATCTCATCTCTGTTCCACCGTCGCCACGCTTCCAAGACCGGGAGCACCAGGAGAACTCTTCCCGGCACCCTGCCAGAGGGGAGGATCACCACCAGGAGCTTCTCCACCACCATGGACGCCTCCCGGATGAGTTGTGAGTAGTCTCCCTTGGACCATGGGTCCATGACCAGTAGCTATGTGATGTTCTCCTCCCGTTCTTGTGCTTCACTAATTAGTCCTCGTGAGCTGCCCTACATGATCGAGGCACATATGTAATCCTTATGCTGTTGCTATGTTGAGTTTGCTGGGATCCGATGGATTGTGAGATTATGTTCAGATTGTGTTTGAGTAATATATTTGATCTACCTCTTTTATATTTATGTTGGTAAGTAATTCTTGCATGTTCCCCGTTGTTATTTATTGCTTTGGCCAAGTAGTAGGTAGTGACTCCAAGAGGGAACGTTATGCTTGATTGTGGGTTCATGCCCCTCGATGACTAGCTTGAGTGACAGAAACATGAGTCTAGGGGATGTGTTGTTGCCACAAGGGGGAAAACAACGGTGCTTGTGCCCGCGGGTGCAAGGATTGTTTACTTTACGCAAAGTTCTTTTAATGCAGTTGTCTGTTGCTTTGAGTTTACACTATGTGTGGGACTCGCAACTTAATACCAGCGAGATGTTCTGGATAGATATCTCAAGGTGGATGATTAGTAGTAGATGCAGATCTATTTCGGTCTACTTGCCTTGGCGTACCGCCCATGCTTTGAACCTCTACCTTTCTTGTAACATAGTTAGCATTGGTTTGCGCACATAATTCTGTCAATTGCCCAGCTGTAATTCGTTTACCTCACATAGCCGTTTTATCGTCTTTTGGGAGAGAGACATCACTAGTGAACATCATGGGACCCCGATCCATATTACCATCATTGATCACACCCGCTATTTACTTTCCGCTTTTATTTACTATTGCAGCAATACCTATCACTATTATCACTTGCGTTTGATCCTTTGTAAACTACAAGGCCGGAGGGATTGACAACCTCTCTGTACTCGTTGGGAGCAAAGTTATTTGTATCTGTGTGCAGGTCCACGTTGTTTGCTAATATCTGGCGCCGTTAGCAGTTGACACCTTCTTGTTGAAACTGGGAGTCTCAGGGAAATCGATCCTTGGTATCTTTGCCAAGGGAAAACTTCCGCTACACTGCATCTCAAACCTTCCACTTGGGGTAACCAACGAGGGGCGAGAAGCCATCACAGGATCAACAAGATCCATGGTGACAAGCATACCCTCATAAAAACCATACATCTTGCAAAGTGCTTCCCAATTCATGCAACCAAAATAGGTTACGCTCTCAGAATTGTACATATTTACTTCAAAATCCATACCATGATGTGTCCTTAGGTGAATTTTATTTGTTTCCATAGTTTCATGATCTTCAAAATCCAGCCTCTCCAAGACATAGCGCTCGCATGGCATGGGATGAGCTAGCTGATTTGTAAAAGATGAAAATTACACGTTGAAGTAGTAGAAGTCATGCTTAATTACAAAAAACATTGACGTCGTTGCGTACCGTTTCAACATCGAAGGTATCCTGGAGCTTAATGCTGAAGCGTCAACCTTCATCCAGGTGAGGCCTGTCGCACAAACCCTGGTCGTCGTTGCAGTCGCACTCCCCCGGGAGAATTTCGTCGTCTGATGATGACATTTCCTAGGTTCATATAACTCAAATATTAAACTTGTAAAATTAAAAATGTGTACTACAAAAACTAAATTAGATCATTATTATTCATCACGGGTTGACTATCGGTCTGCCAAGTCTTTTCTTGAAAACTCTCAGCTCACGTGGTGTATATATTCGACCGTCAATGATGGTCGCTCCTCCCTTCGTCCCCGAGTGCATTACACCAAAATGTCCAGCACACGGGAATGAAGGATAAGCGACCCCCATGACAACAGTCAGAATTTCCTACATATTCTAGCCTGAAATTTGCCGGGACGGAAATTAATTAACACTCTGGCAAAACATAGGCCACTCAGAGGTGTAACCTGCAAACATGGCTGGCCACTTGGGCAAGCACATATCCCATTTGAGCAACACAAGATATACATGTTTATATCTACATCATATGAGCATTCAAACTTGATGGTCATTACATTTCAATTGTTCAAAATATAAATAAACATTTCAAATGTCTTATAGGACTCATATTGACATCGAGATTTAGCAGGTCTCACCTCGAGGTCAGAGGGGGTCGGTGATGGGGACGATGGCGGTGATGATGGAGGGGCTCCTTGATTTCTGCAAAAACAAAAACCCTATAAGCTATCAACTAATCAATCGCATACGCCTTGCATGCTGCTCTCCAATTTGAGCATTCAAAGTAGGAGTAGTTTTCCAATTTGAGCATTCAATAAGCAAAACCAAATGATAAAATAAATTACTATTCAAATTAGCATGCATTCAATAAACAAAACTAAATCATCTCTTTCGTTCATACATCATCGAATATTATCGCTAATACATATCGAATAGCATCATACATATAACATCACTAATACAGCTAATACCCTAGCAAACGACGGGTATCGGCGCAGGCGGTGGTCACCCAAAGAGAAGGAACCATCACAGGATCAGAACTCCAGTGAGATCCCTGAAGAACCTGCCAGGTATTGGAGAACCTGCTCTCCAACACAACCATGTAGCGACGGACGTGCTCGTCCTCCTCGCTAACACGGTGACGTACCACCTCCGCGGGGTCCTCAAGCCTCCGCACCGTCACTCGCCCACGCGGCACCACCAAAGAAGGTTCAGGTCAACGACGGGCTGGCTCCTCACCATGTTGCGCCGCCCGGAAGGTAGCACCTCCCAGTACAAGCCCGGTGGAACCCAGTCCCGGACATGGCCTCTCTGATCAAGCAGGCCTCCTCAGCCGAGGCGACGACGAGGATGCGGGATAAGCATCGTCGATGTCGATGCGGGAATAATTGCTTTAACTAAAAAATGAACTAGCTCTATTAATTTTCTTACTAAAAATAAACTAGTTCTATAGTAAAATTTTAATTAGATCATCAAATCTCATATACCTAAATTTTCTTACTAAAAATAAACTAGTTTTCTTAATTCAACAAGTTCAACTAAGCCCTTACTTTAAATAAATAAACTAGTACTTACTAAAAATTAACTATTTTAACTGGTTCTATTAATTTTCTAACTAATTATATTAAACACTTACTAAAAACAGTAAATAAACTATATTGATTTCTTTCTATAAACTAAACACTACTGCCCTAAATTAACATCTACTTAGTTACCAAACCTACTTCCCTAACTAAAAAACGTCTAATTAACAGTACGAGTATAGTAACCAAATTAGTTAACCAAACATCTAATTAACCTAGTTAGTGAACCAAATTAACCTAGCTAGTTCAACTTAGTGAACCTAATACACTAAATTCACCTAAGTTAATTAACTTAGAGTGGGGAGGACGGAGGAGGAGTACCTCTCGGTGGTGGACGGTCGACGCATGGGGGGCAGCCGGCGGGGGAGGAGGCTGACGCGGGGGAGGGTGGCCGGCGTAGGAGAAGAGCCGGTGCGGGCGAGGGCGGTCGGCGGGAGAAGACCGGTACGGGGGACAGCGACGCGCGGGAGAGGGCGGCAGCGACGGCGCGCGGTGGAGGAGCGCGAGAGTGGGAGTGTGTGAGGGGGGAGTGATGTCGAGCGCAGGCCGTTGGTGTGGATAAGGAGCGAGTAGTAGTAGCGCTTTTATGTAGAAAGCACTACTGGTACGTTCAGTGGCAGTAGCACTTCCTACATAAGAGCACTACTACTATGCCTGGCCTACCGGCAACTGCCTAGAAATTTTAGTAGTAGCGTGTTTTATGAAAACAATGCTACTGGTAAGTGCATAGTAGCAGCGCTTGCCATGCGCAAGCACTACTCATAAGTAGTAGTAGCATTTTCTTATAAAAAGCGCTACTACTAAGCTCCTATGTATAGGCATTTCCATGGTAGTGGTCATAAACATGCCTTGAGATTAACCAACATTGAGTGCAATCATGAGTAGGATATAAATTACCATGAACATAAATGTCGTGGAGGCTATGTTGATTTTGTTTCAACTACATGTGTGAACATGTGCCAAGTCGAACCACTTAAATCATTCAAAGGAGGATACCATCCTATCATGCTTCATCACAACCATTTTAAAAGCATGTTGGCACGCAAGGTAAACCATTATAAACTCATAGCTGATTAAGCATGGCATGAGTAACTATAATCTCTAATTGTCATTGCAAACATGTTTCATTCATAATGGATTGAATCAGGAATGACAAGCTAATCATATTCACAAAAACAAGATAGGTCAAGTTCATACCAAATTTTCTCCATCTATATCATTTCATCATATATCGTCATTATTGCCTTTCACTTGCACGACCGAGCGGTGTGAATAATAATAATAGTGTACGTGCATTGGACTAAGCTGGAATCTGCAACATTTATTCAAAGGAGAAGACAAGGTACTATGGGCTCTTTGGTAGTTCAACAATAATGCATATGAGAGCCACTCATCATTTTCATTGTGGTCTTCTCCTCTCGACACCCAAAGGAAAAGAAAAGAATTTCAAAGAAACACACTGAGATATTTTTGGAGTTTTTGTTTTTCTGAAGAACGCAAAACAAGAACGAGAAAAATTATTTACTCAGGAAAGCTCCCAACAAACAAAAGAAGAACGAGAAATCTTTTTGGATTTTCTTTTAATACTACAAACTACTAAGAAACTAACTGAAAAGAAAAGATAAAAAGAAGCAGGAAATCGTTTTGTGTTTCCTAAAGTTTTTCAAATACACAATAAGAAAGCGAGAAAAGTCAACTACAATGAATGATACAATGAGAAAGTATGAACACCGACAACTGGAATGAATGTGTGAACATGAATGTAATGTCGATGAGAAATACGTACTCCCCCAAGCTTAGACTTTTGCCTAAGTTGCTCTAGCGCCACCACTGGCCTCGATGATATTCGAAATCATAGTTGGCGTTGTACTATGTTGCGGCAGCTACTGCTAGGCGAGCTTCTTCATGAAGGCGAGCGGTCTCCACTTCTCTCTCATAAGCGTTTGCCTCCTCTCTGGTTATAAAATATCTCCCTTTTGCCTGAAAGTCAAAGAAAGCATGAGCAGGAAGAGTAATATGGATGTCTCGCTGTCTGTCAAAGATTAGTCGGTACTAAAGGCGCTGCTCATTCCTCACGAGAAACTGATAACGTATCATGGCTTCATAGTCTAGAAAAGCAGGTGGCAACTCATCATCATATCCTCTTATGGGTACACCTAAATATTTAGCTAGAAGAGTTGCATATATCCCTCCAAATAAATCCCCATCTTTAGCATTAAGGTGTAACCTCCATGCAATAATTTCTCCCAAATCATAACTCTTATCACCTAACACCGCACTTTTAAGGATACTAAGATCTGGAACACAAAGATGGATGTGCTCATGTTTACCGTTAATGCATCTACCTATGAAGAGAGCTAAATAATGTATAGCAGGAAAATGAATGCTCCCTATGGTGGCTTGTGTAATGTTTCTAGTTTCCCCCACGGTGATGCTACCAAGGAAATCACGGCATTCAGATTTGTGAGGATCATTGAGACTACCCCACTATGGGATTTTTGCATGCAACACAAAAATCTTCTAGGTCCATGGTATAAGATTCATCATAAAGATCAAACAAGATAGTATGAGTATTGCACTTGGATCAAAATTCAAACCTTCGCACAGAGGAATTGGTGAGGTAATAATGTTGCAGGCACTTATCTGACACGAAGTCCTCAAGGCCGGCATTTCGTACGTATGCATCAAACTTTTCCTTGAATCATGCGCGAATCATAGATTCATTCGACGACCATTCACAAGGTCGTACTTGAGCATCTCTTGGTGGTTCAAGGTACGGTTCGCGTATCACGAGCCTATGTGCTTGCTTTCTTGAAGGTCCACCTTAAAATGTTCTCCTAGACATATTCTTTTCCTACAAAATTCTGAAATTTTAGTGACTCAAAATAGAAGTGAACCAAACTCAACAAAATTTATGACAACTACTCCTACAAGTGTCTAGAGGTTATATCATGCATCAAAACTACTTTGGACCATACAAATTTGACATGCAAGCTCAAGAACAAGGTCACTATAGCAGCAAAAATTTGCAATAAATAAAGCACTAGAACAAAAACTAATTGAACCATTGAGGAGTCACATACCGAAGAGCAATCCCCCAAAACATTTTAGCAAATGATGGATTGAGCAAGGAGATAAAAAATGGCAGCAAGATGAGCTAGAACACAGGTTTGAGCTAGTAGATGATTTTTTCTGGAGGAAGAAGGAGAGGATGGGTGCTGGAATAAGTGGAGGGGGGCACGTGGGGCCCACAAGGACAAGGGGCGCACCCTGCACCCTTGTGGCGCACTGGTGCAGCCCCCTGGTGCATTCTCAATGCCAATGATCTTAAAATATTCTAGAAAAATCATATTAAATTTTCAGAGCATTTGGAGAACTTTTATTTTTGGGACATTTTTTTATTGCATGGATAATTCAGAAAATAGGTAGATAATACTATTTTTGCTTTATTTAATCTAAATAACAGAAAGTAAAAGTTAGGTACAGAAGGTGGTGTTCTTTGAATTCATCCATCTCATGCTCTTCAAAAGGAATCCGTCAATGAGGTTGATCAAGTCTCATTAACAAAGTTCTTTCAAGTAACATAATACCGGAGAATTTTCGAATAACACTAAGTTACCTCAATGGGGATATACATGTCCCCAACAATAAGAATATCATATTTCTTTTTGACAGTAGGAATAGGGAATTCAAAACCTCCAATAGCGATAGTTGAAATTTTTCCAATAGAATTGATGATATTAACTTGAGTTTGTTTCTTCGGAAAGTGTACCGTATGCTTGTTACCATTTACATGAAAAGTGACATTGCATTTGTTGCAATCAATAACAGCCCCTGCAGTATTCAAAAGGGTCTACCATGGATAATCAACATACTGTCGTCCTCGGGAATATCAAGAATTACAAAGTCCGTTTGGATAGTCACATTTACAACGACAACCGGCGCATCCTCACAAATACCGATAGGTATTGTCTGTGTTCTGGGACCGGGGGTACCCAGACTTGCCTGCCTGCGGCCCAGGGCGTGGCTCACCAGGCGGCTCGGTACGGCCTAGCATCTTCAGCGACCACTCAAGACCCTCGTGGTGGACCGAGCCTCGCGAGGCGGACGGCACAAGGCATCCCCTGGGGCGGCCTCACCAGGACGACTCGCGAGGATCGGAGATATCGAGGGAAGGGGCACCTCACGAGGTCCTCATGACGTGGGCACTGATGATCAAGGGCAGGCCGGCGCCAGCGGGGACAGAGTGCCAGTTTCCCCTTTGGTGCTAAAGGAGCAGGTGCACACGAAGAGTCCCGAGGCGTCAGGCAAAGGTTACCATATCGGTGCAAGAGACCAAGACCAGCAGGACGGCAGGACGAAGGTCACCGCGGAGCCCACAACGGCGTCACCACCAGAGCCTTTGACAAGAGAATACCACTTTTTTTAGGATAGCTTGTACTAGCTATCTCCCTTGAAATTTGGCCATTGTGGAATTCTTTCCCATTCAATATTTGGGAAGAGGACCCGGGCCACTATAAATAGGACTAGCCCCCACCTTAGAAGGAGATCGGATCATCGAGATCAGTAACACACCCACAAGCTCGCCCGAGCTCAAGAACACCTCTCCAGAGGAGGCTGTTCATCCATGTACTATTTCTTCATCAGCCTACAAGGCAATCCACTACACAACACTGGATTAGGGTATTACACCACAACGGTGGACCAAACCAGTATAAATCTTGCGTCCCTTGTTCTGCGGATCTGACGAGATAGGCCTAGTATTGTTGAGTAGACGAGCTAGGGCGGAAGGAGAGATCTTCGTGCGCACCACAGAGTTTGAACCTTAAGGGTTTTGTCGGAACCCTAGATCTGACATTTGGCGCGCCAGGTAGGGGTGTGCCAAAGTCTCCTCCCCGTCCGTCCGGCTCTCCGCTCACCAAGTTCTCATGGTGGGCGTCCTTCCTCCAACGGGCGCGGCGGTGCTCCGGTCCACCGGGCCTTCACCCCCGCCTTATGGCGGGTACAGTGGCCACCCAGGTTCAGGCGGAATCTGCCACCCCGCTACAACGGGGCGGCAGACCCGTTCGTCTTCCTCTAGGCCTACGAAGAGGCCATCTTGGTGGCCGGCGGTGACGACAAGGTCATGGCCAGCTGGCTCCCCATGGCACTCTATGGCGTGCCGCGTGCCTGGTTTTTCAGCTTGCCAGAATCATCCGTGGCGTCATGGGAAGAGTTGTGCGACCTCTTTGTCGTGTGCTTCGGGGCACCGGCGCCCCACGCCATCGCGGCCCTCCTCGGCGGCTCCATATGCCTTGGGGCTCATCCTGGATGGGTGGCACCCAAGCCCGACCTCGCCTTCGACTCGGTAGTCCACCCTGCCTCCACCGCGGGTTCTGGCGCTCTCCCGATGCTCTGCACCCCCACCATCTGCAACGTGGCAGTCACCAAGACCCTCATCGATGATAGGGTTGGCCTCAACATGCTCTCAGCAGAAGCTTTCAGCTTGCTCCAAGAGCCACTTGAGGGTCTACGACCCACCAAGCCCTTCTCTGGGGTTAGCAGCGGTTCCACCAGCCCTCTGGGGCAGATCAACCTCCCGATCACCTTCGGCACCCGAAACAACTACCGCACTGAGCTGATCGACTTTGACATCGCCTGAATCAGTCTCCCGTACAACGCCATCCTCGGGTACCCCGTGCTGGCTCAGTTCATGAAGATGCCAGGGAGTAGCGGAGTCCTTACCATGATGGGGGACACCCAAGAAGCTCCGGCGGCCCTCAAAGCGCGTCTTTCGGACCGCTACGGCGGCGCGGCCTGTCGGGGAAGCCCCCCTGGGACCGAGGGGGCTGCCTCTGCCAAGAAGAAGCAACTTTTCTCCCAAGACCAAGCCGAGACAAATCAGGTGCCGGTGGATGAAGACGAGCCGTCAAGTGTCGCCTTCACCATAGGTGCTGGCCTTCCCCCAGCTCAAGAAGATGCACTGGTTGGATTCCTGCGCGTGAACATGGACGTGTTCGCGTGGGAACCCAAAGATCTGGCGGGAGTCCCGAGAGAGGTGATCGAGCATTACCTAAATGTGTGCACTAATATGCGCCCCGTGAAGCAGAATGCCAGGCGCCAATCCACGGAGAAGCAGTCCTTCATCATGCAGGAGATGCGTAAGCTGGAGGCAGCAGGTGTCATCCGCGAGGTCTGGTACCTGGAGTGGCTGGCGAATCCCGTCGTCGTACCAAAAAAGGGAGGAAAAGAGCGCATGTGTGTCAACTTCGCCAACCTCGACAAAGCTTGGCCACAAGATCCGTTCCCTCTGCCGCGCATCGATCAAATCATCGACTCCACCGCCGAGTGTGACTTGTTGTGTTTCCTGGACGCCTTCTCAGGTTACCACCAGATCAAGATGGCGCTGCAAGACGTCGAGAAGACTACCTTCCTCACCCCGTGTGGAGTGTACTGCTAAACTTGCATGCTGTTGGGGTTACAGAATGCAGGAGCAACCTTTCAGCGGTCAATGCACATCGCACTGAGAAAACAGCTCGGGAGAAATGCTGAGGCGTATGTAGATGAAATCGTGTTAAACTCTCAGGAGGCCTCGACCCTTATCATAGATCTGGAAGAGACCTCCGCCAACCTACGCAAGGTAGACCTACGGCTCAACCCGGAGAAGTGCGTGTTCGGTGTCCCTTCAGGCAAGCTCTTGGGCTTCCTCGTGTCGCACCAAGGAATCGAGGCTAACCCGAGAAGGTCAAGCCCATAGAAAAGATGAGTCCACCCAAAAACCTCAAGGAGATGCAGAAGCTGGCCGGCTGTGTAACGTCGTTGGGGCGTTTCATCTCCAAGCTAGGGGAGAGAACCCTCCCCTTCCTCAAGCTGATGAAAAGGATGGGCCCGTTCGAATGGACCGCTGAGGCTGATGCGGTGTTCGAAGGCCTCAAGAGATACTTCACCAGCCCACCAGTGATGGTGGCACCCAAGCCTCAGGAGCCACTGGTGCTTTAGCTGGCCGCGACACTGCACTCAGTTAGTGCAGTACTAGTGGCTGTATGAGAGGTCCGCCAAGAAAAGACCCTACTACCCAAGGGCATCACTCCTGAGGCCCCAGCCGGGCCAGGAGACGATCGCATCCTGCAAGACGGCTTCCCCGAGGCTGCAGCTACCCCAACTGGCGACCAAGACTCCGTAGCACCTTCACCCAGTCAGGCCACACGACCTCTGGCGAGTTCGGACCCCATCCCCGTCGAGCACCAGGTATACTTTGTCAGCACTATGCTTCGTGACGCCCGAGCACGCTACCCCATGCCGCAGAAGTTCCTGCTTGCACTCCTCGTCGCTTCACGAAAGTTGTGCCACTACATCCAGGTTCACCCCATCAAGGTCTTCTCAGCTTACCCTCTAGAAAGGGTACTCAGGAGCCCGAACGCGACAGGAAGTGTCATGGAATGGAATATAGAGTTGCAAGCGTTTTAGCTAGAGTTCAGCACCACCAGGGTTGTTAAGGGGGCCGCACTTGCTGACTTCGTGGCAGAATGGACCGACGCCCCAAGGCCTGAAGCGAGCCCGAACCAGTCCCTCCTACCGGGGAGCGAAGCACCGGATGGCTGGGTCATGTACTTTGATGGCGCGTTCGCCCGCCAGGGCGCTGGGGCAGGGGCTGTGCTCATCTCACCCACTCAAGACAAGCTCTTCTACGCTGTACCACTCTGCTTTCAGCCAGGTGATAAGGTCTCCAACAACATCCCGAAATACGAGGGCCTCATCTCCGGCCTCAAAGCGGCGATAGCCCTGGGGTGAAATGTCTCGTCATTAGGGGTGACTCCCAGCTCCTCGTCAACTTCTCCAACAAGGTGTACGAGCCAAGGGACGAACATATGGAGGCATACCTCGCGGAGGTACGCAAGATGGAGAAGTAGTTCTTGGGCCTGGAGCTGGAACACGTGCCTCGCGGAACCAATAAGGAGGCTGACGACATCGCCAAGAGAGCATCTAGGCGCCTGCCCCAGACGCCCGGCGTCTTTGAGGAAAGGCTCCTCGGGCCCTCGGCGTCACCCCCGCAGGAAGGACTGGCGAAGCCTCAGGAAGAACTCCCCCAGCCACCGACCTCGGGAGCCCCCGCCTGCGGCCCGGCCTCAGTAGCTCGCTTTCTCCTGGCTCTCAAGCCTCAGGAGGGATGCTGGACCGAGGAATTCAAGTCGTACCTGGTGCGAGGAGTGTTGCCGGAAAAGGAGGAAGATGTCGAGCGCGTGGCCCGAAAGGCTACGACATACTGCATCCAAGATGGTGAGCTTTACAGGAGACGACCAAATGACGTTTCTTTACGATGCATCTCCAGGGAGCAGGGAGGCGAGCTGCTAGCTGACATCCACGCCGGGGACTGCTGGCATCACTCATTATCGCGCACCTTGGTCGGCAAGGCGTTCCACAGTGGTTTTTACTATCCTACGGCACTTAACGATGCCGCTGAACTAGTAAAGTCTTGCGAGGCTTGCCAGTTCCATGCCAAGCAGATTCACCAACCGGCTCAGGGCCTGCAAACCATCCCACTCTCCTGGCCGTTTGCGATCCAGGGGTTGGATACCCTGGGCCCGTTCCCTCGAGTGCCCGGAGGCTACCGATACCTCTACGTCGTCATCGACATGTTTACCAAGTGGGATGAAGTGGAAGCAGTCCGAACCATCCCCGCCGGCTCCGCAGTCAAGTTAATCAAGGGCCTCGTAAACCGGTTTGGGGTCCCTAACCGCATCATCACCGACAACAGCTCGCAGTTCACTAGTAACATGTTCAAGACATACCATGCTAACCTTGGAACGCAGATTTGCTACGCCTCTGTAGCGCATCCCAGGAGCAATGGCTAGGCTGAGCGCGCCAATGCGGAGGTCCAGAGGGGCCTCAAGACCCGAATCTTCAAGAAGAAGCTCGAAGCCTGGTGAAGGGGTTGGCACGACGAGCTCCCGTCTGTGCTTTGGTCCATCCGCACAACTGCGACCAAGCCGACGGGCGAAACGACATTCTTCCTTGTCTACGGAGCAAAGGCGGTCCTCCCTCACGAGGTCAGGCACTGGTCTCCACGAGTCTTAGCATTCGACGAGGCGCAACAAGGCGCCGTGCAGGGGACAGACCACGTGCTGGGGGAGGAGCGCATGCGTGGCGCTTCACTCCGAGCAGCAAGATACAAGCAGGCATTGTGGCGGTACCATTGCCGCAGCATTCACCCCAGGACGCTTGAGGTAGGCGACCTCATTCTAAGGAGGGTCCGCTCTAGAGAGGGACTGCACAAGCTCTCATCCATGAGGGAAGGGCCATTCAAGGTCATCCATGTCTCCAGACCCGGCGCCGTGCGCCTGGAAAGAGGGGACGACATCCCCGTCCCGAATGCATGGAATATCAGGCAACTCCGGAGGTTCTACCCATGAAACAAGGTCCTTGCGCTTGAGAATACTAGGCTCCGTGGCTACAAGGAACAAGGCCCTTGCGCCTGAGAAGACTAGGCTTCGTGCCTGCGCGCAACAAGGCCCTTGCGTCTATGAAGACTAGGCTCCATGACTGCGAGGAACAAGGCCCTTGCGCCTGAGAAGACTAGGCTCCATTCCTGCGAGGAACAAAGCCTTGTGCCTGACAAGACTAGGATCCGTGCCTGCGAGGAACAAGGCCCCTACGCCTGAGAAAACTAGGCTCCGTGCCTGCGAGGAACAAGGCCCTTGTCCCTGAGAAGACTAGGCTCCGTGCCTGTGAGGAACAAGGCCCTTGCGCATGGAAGACTAGGCTCCGTGCCTGCGAGGAACAAGGCCCTTGCGCCTCAGAAGACTAGGCTCCGTGCCTGCGAGGAACAAGGCCCTCGCGCCTAAGAAGTCAAGGCCCGGTGCCTTTGAAGCAAGGCTCGGGCCTATGAAGATCTCTGCTCGTGACACTCTCACGTAATAATGAGTGGGGCTGTACACGCCCCGGAGTCTCTGGAGAGCCTCCCTCGGGCCTCGGGGGCTCCCTCCCACATCCTAGTGGCCGCACTTAGCTCCGCGCTGGTGAGAAGACTAGATAAGGTGCCGGATGTGGCCGTTCATTTGCTTTCTGGAGTTGGATTGCCCCTGTCTTACCTTTTTGAATGGATTCTGAAGATTCTGGCATTCCTCGATTGCTTGGTTTTGATTTCTCTATGTGGTCCTCCCCTCAGTTTTTCGGGCTAGCTCAGGGAGAGCGGCAGTTGCACGACGCTCTCCCCAGCGCTCCCCCTTAGCCTCCACGAGGTGCTCGAACCAGGGCTCGTGATGGGCACATCCCCCCTCCTTACATCTGTGCCTCATAGGTACCGTGACAAGGCGCGGCCGACCACGCTCAGCCCACGTCAAGGGCGTCGGGCAATAAAGGATAATAGCCACCTAATGAGTTTTTGCAGCCTCGCAAAGGGTCAAACATCACGAGACAAGGGCAATCCCGGGTGCGTCAAGATAAGTCTCCTCACCCTAAGGGCACGTAGTGCACATAACGCGCAGTAATTGACAGAGACACTACACATGGTGCTAAATGTCATAAAACCACGGTTCATTACATGCCCTCCCAGGGCTCCATACTTGTTTGTTCAGATGATGCATGAATATAGAAAGACCAAGAATGACTGACGACGACCCTCCTCATGCTTCACCCAAGCGTGATGACGAGAAGACCCAACGCCACCCTCCAGGCAGGCACGGAGGCGTGGTGGCTGGTCATAGCCGCCACTGCTGGAGCTGCCATTGAAGGAAGAGCCGCTGTAGCTGGGCGAGCTGCGGCCATCGCCCAGGCCAAGCACCACACCACCGCCGTTGTCCTCGGGCAGCACTCGGCGCGGCGCCCGTCTTCCCCTAACATGTCAGGACCCCGATCCTAAGTCACACCGATCTAGCTTGTAACACGTCATATCACTTTGCGGCCTCACGCACGGTATCCCCACGGGTGCCACCTTACCTGACCCGGGACCGTTTGCGCATTTTGGCACACGTATATGACAGTGTCGCTAGCATCCATATGACAGAGAACCCGGGCCGACATGGCTAGTTATAAACCAAAAGTGGCACTAAATTACAGAGACAGACATTCATGACCCAGCAACGAACGTGTCGGTCATTAAAGTATGAATCCAAGTCATAGCAAGCTACATGGACTTAAAGGAACAACACGTGACATTTCCCCTAAGGGATAGACACATGAACGAAGAAGGACACATGTCGGCCAGCCTACGTGTTCCGAGCAGTAGCAAGCTACCAAGGCTCAGAGGAAGCACTAGGAGGCATTTCCCTGTAAGATAGGCTACCAAAGGAAAACAACTAGGTGTCGGATCCCACACATACCAAGAATTTCAATCATACACACAATATGCTCAATATGTGCAAATAGAACATTGCATCACAACAGAAATCTATGACTCAAAGTACTTTATTTAAGAGGCTCCGAAGAGCCATACATAACATATCCATACAGTTAGGGGTCACATGACCCAACACTCAAGTCACACAATCATACAAGCATAAGCGGAAGCTAACATGTCTGAGTACAGACAACTTGGAAAATAAAACAGACTTGGTGTAGCTTGACAAACTACAAGACCCTTCACAAGCTCAGGATCTCCGTCTGGGTAGCAAGCTACTCGTCGACGTCAACGTCTATGTAGAACCCATCAGAAGGGGCAGGGTTCTCCTCTGCAACAGTTATTAAGCAAATATGAGTACAAAGGTACTCAGCAAGTCTTACAACGGAACCTATCATACATGCATCATTATCAACAAGGGTAGTGGAGTTCATAACAGCAAGCCAGCTTTGACTCTTGGCTAACCTATACTACGACTCTCAGAAGATTGCAAGATAAGACTACGTACATGAGTCCTCTACTCACCACAACAATACACAACCGTGGATCCTCTTCCGTCATCCTACGGAAGGACCATCCACGGCACTCACACTTGTCTTGAGGCTTTTAGTAGTATCCATCAACTTGTCTATGAACTATATAAGTAACCAAGTGGTCCGTACCGCGAACAACGGCTATTCGAATAACCCTGCAGGGGTGTACTTCTTCACACACTCTTCCACCGCTTATCGCCGCTTACTCGACATGTACTCGGCAACCTTCAAGCGGAAGCCCAGCGAGGGTGTCGGCCATGACCTGGCTAACTACACAAGTCCCTAGTCCAGGTTTATCGCCTATTTGGGTTCCATCCGTGGGGAGATCCGGCCGGGGTGTCGCTCACGGCCCCAAACGATGCGTACAGGGTTCCCGAGTCACCAAACGGGCGCTCGATAAACCCGGCCACGTACCTGCCACATCACAGCCCACCCCGAGGGTCAGCGCTGTGCACGACCACCAGTAAACTACAAACACCGGAAACTAGATGCAACTCCTGGACAAAGGACAAGGGTAGTTAATAAGCCGAGAGGGTCCATTGGTTTCGGGCCCAATGCATGGTAGTAGCTGAAACATGAACCACACATACAGATCTCGGGTCCTATGGACGGTTCCAATGAAACAACCCACCATGTACTCCTACATGGCCTTTCATCGATACCTTTACCAAACATGTTCCACACTTCCCTCTCTTTATCGAGCATGATCATTTCACTCTGATCCTTCACCCAGATGAACCAGACCTGACACAACTCTAAGCATAGCAGGCAACATAAACAAATAGCATGGTGGATCACACATCACATGGCTCAATCAACTCCTACACATGCTAGTGGGTTTCAACTATTTACTGTGGCAATGACAGGTCATGCAAAGGAATAGGGTTCAACTACCGCAGCAAGTAGCAGTTCACACGTTGTTGCCTTAATGCAGTAAAAGAAAGCAAGAGCGAGAAGATGGGTTTGTTTTGGGATGATCAATGGTTGCTTACCTGACAGAGTGGTTGTCGGGTACTGCTCTTCAGCTGGATACGCAGAAGTATCCTCGGGAGCAGGACCTACCACGGAGAATACCGGCGATACAATTAATAAGCAAACAAATGCAACAATATGATGCATGCTCATGATATGAAAAGATGCATGTGTTTTGGGCTAATGCATCTATAAACAGAAGGGTTTGAGCCCATTTGAATCGAAGATTTAAATTGAAACCCAAACTATTATTTATTAAAGTGCATTATCATGTTTTAATGTGAACAACAAGGTTATCTTCCTCAAACATGCATTAAACCAGTGCCATTGGAAATATTGGATTTTTCTGATCAATTTTCATATATAAATCTTTTCCATCTGAGCTACTGTTGAATTTATATGATTTTTTGAAGTTTAGAGCATTTTCTGGAATTTCCTGAATTGTTTTAAAACAAATAATCCCAGAAAATCATTTACTGCGTCAGCATGACATCATGCTGACGTCAGCAGGTCAACAGACCTGGTCCAGGTCAAACCTGACTGGTGGGTCCCGCATGTCAGTGTCACAGGGGCTAATCCCGGTCAAAACTGGAGTTGACTGGGTTTGACCTTGCTGTGGGGCCCACTGTCAGTGGCTGTGGTGGTTAAACTAAACGTCATTAGTCCCTAATTAATAGGCCACGTCAACTCGCCGGAGTTTGGCCGGCGGCGACCAAGTCCCGCAGCGGTGACTCGCCGGAGTTGCTCGGAACGGCGCTACAGGCTGCGGTTTGCAACGGGATTTGATCCTACGACGAGCTAGAGCTCTTGCGCATCTAATGGTGGTGGTGGCTGGAGCTAGGGTGGCCGGAGCTCGCCGGAGTATAGCTCATGGCGGCGGCTGGAGCTCGGGCATCATCGGGTTAAGCGTTGCGGGGCACGGGCGAGCAAGGGGAAGGGCTCAACGGCATCCTGGTGAGGTCAGGAGCATGATTAAGCTCTCAGGCGTGTCCAAGGATCACTAGATCGACGGTGGTGACGAGGACGCCGGCGGTGAGCTCGGGTGCTTGCGAGACGGCGGCTACGAGACGTAATCGAGCCCGGGGAGAGGGGGGTTCGATGCGTGAGCTCACAGCGGTCGCAGAGGGTGTCCACGCGGGCTTGGGGAAGGTCGGGCGGCGACGTACGGGCGGCGGCGATCTCCGTTGCCGAAGGTTGAAGACGACGGCGAGGACGGTGCTACGGGGCTTCTGGCGTCGTGTGCATCGGTGGGTAGCTTCAGGGCGACACGGCGGAGCTGATGGGGGCGTCGGGGAGGCGAGGGGGTGGCTTAGGGCACGGTGGGAGCGAACGGCGCCGACGAGCCCGCTCGGTGGAGCTCGGCGGAGGGGAAAGAGGAGGGGGAAGACACGGGGGAGAGTGAGAGAGGGCGTCAGGTGTTGCGTGGCGACGCCTAGGGGCGTCGAGGCGTCGGGGGACGCAGGCAGCCAGGCAGGAGGTGGCAGGACGCGTGCGTGCACGCCGCGGCCACGCGCCCCGTCCTCCTGGTGAGAGGAGGGGGACGACTGGCGTGCGCGAGAGGGCTGGGCTGCGCTGGGCCAGCCAGGTAAGTGGCCCAGGTGAGTGAGCTGCCCCCTGTCTCTCTCTCTTTTCTATTTTCTTTCTGTTTCATTTCTTTTGCAACTTTGTTGAATTAATGAAAATGCTACAACATTTTTATAACTCATAAAACTAGTCATGCCAACTGTATATAATATGAACAGTATGGAACATTTTAGTTTATGATTATTTGGGCACATAAAATATTTTATAGCATTTAAATGCCCAAATGCAATTACAATATGAATTAATCCAAAGACCTTTGGATGTCCTAGAAAATTGTGAACCATTTTTGGCAAAGGTTTAAGACCAAGGCAAAGATGATGAACATTTTTGAAGGGCATTTTGGGTACATTGGAAAAGTTTTTATTAAACCCTAGTTGTTAGAAGAGGGGTGCTGGGGTTTCTGTCATTCCCATTTCAAGTTTCTGTGGAAAGTAAACATGATGCACACTCTAGCTAGTCCTAATGCAATCACTGACTAGGGATGTGACAACTCACCCCCACTCAAAAAAATCGCGTCCCGAGATTCGGGTTCCTCCGGAAAGAGGGTGGGGTACTCAAGTCGAAGACGATCCTCCCTTTCCCAAGTAGCTTCACTCTCGGAATGATGTGACCATTGAACCTTGAGAAACTTGATATTATGACGTCGAGTGATACGCTCAGTTTGATCAAGAATACGAACGGGGTATTCTCGATATGTGAGATTGTCCTGGAGATCAAGCGTTTCGTGGTCCACTCCGCGGTTAGGATCCGAGAAGCAACGCCCGAGTTGTGAAACGTGGAAGACATCATGAACTCTGGAAAGGTGCAGAGGTAGTTCCAATTGGTAGGCCACTTCTCCTCGTTTGGCAAGAATGCGAAAAGGACAAATGTAACGAGGAGCCAATTTGCCTTTCATACCGAAACGATGGGTTCCCTTAAGAGGAGTAACCCAAAGGTAAGCCTTACCGCCGACTTCAAAAGTCACATCTTTATGATGACTATCATATTGGCTCTTCTGGCGAGACTGGGCTGTTTTCAATTTCTCACAAACGATACGAACTTGCTCTTCTGCTTCCTGGATCATATCCGGAACAAAGAATTGTCTTTCCCCGGTTTCTGACTACTTAAGAGGCGTTCGACATCTTCGTCCATATAGAACTTAGAAGGGAGCTTTGCTCAAGCTGGCTTGATAACTATTGTTATAAGCGAGTTCGGTGAATGGAAGACACTGTTGGGGAACGTAGCAGAATTCAAAAAATTTCCTAAGCTTCACCAAGATCAATCTAAGGAGTCATCTAGCAACGAGCATAAAGGAGTGCATCTACATACCCTTTGTAGATTGCGTGCGGAAACGTTCGAAGGAACGTGGATGATGGAGTCGTACTCGTCGTGCTCCTCGTCACCGATGATCCCAGCGCTGAACGGACGGAACCTCCACGTTCAACACACGTACGGTACAGCGATGTCTCCTCCTTGTTGATCCAGCAAGGGGGGGAGGAGAGGTTCATGGAGATCCAGCAGCACGACGGCATGGTGGTGGATGCAATGGGAAAAGCTGCAGGGCTTCGCCGAGACCCTGTGGGAAGAGTTGGAGGTGTGACGGGGGGGAGAGGCGCCAGAGGCTCGGGGTGCGGCTGCCCTCTCTCCCCCCACTATATATAGGGGGCCAGGGGGGTGCCGGCCCTAGGAGATCCAATCTCCTAGGGGGGCGGCGGCCAGGGGGGTATCTTGCCCCCCAAGGCAAAGGGAGGCGCCCACACCCCTAGGGTTTCAACCCTAGGCGCATGGGGGGTGGCCCATGTGGGGTGCACCAGCCCACTAGGGGCTGGCCCCGTTTCCCCTACGGCCCACGGGGCCCTCCGGGATGGGTGGCCCCACCCGATAGACCCCCCGGGACCCTTCCGGTGGTCCCGGGACACTCCCGATGACCCCCGGAACTCTCCCGATGGCCGAAACTGGACTTCCTATATATGATTTTTCACCTCCGGACCATTCCGGAAGTCCTCGTGACGTCCGGGATCTCATTCGGGACTCCGAACAACATTCGGGTTTCTGTGTGCATATATCTCTGCAACCCTAGCGTCACCGAACCTTAAGTGTGTAGACCCTACGGGTTCGGGAGACACGCACACATGACCGAAACGACTCTCCGGTCAATAACCAACAGCGGGATCTAGATACCCATGTTGGTTTCCACGTGTTCCTCGATGATCTCATCGGATGAACCACAATGTCAAGGATTCACTTAATCCCGTATGTTATTCCCTTTGTCTATCGGTACGGTACTTGCCCGAGATTCGATCGTCGGTATGCCCGATACCTTGTTCAATCTCGTCATGGCAAGTCTTTTTACTCGTTCCGTAATCCATCATCCCGTGACTAACTCCTTAGTCACTTTGACATCATTGTGATGATGTTTTACTGAGTGGGCCCAGAGATACCTCTCCGTCATACGGAGTGACAATATCCCAGTCTCGGTTCGTACCAACTCAACAGACACTTTCGGAGATACCCGTTGTGTACCTTTATAGCCAACCAGTTACGTTGTGAAGTTTGGCACACCCAAAGTATTCCTACGGTATCCGGGAGTTGCACAACCTCATGGTCTTAGGAACAAATACATGACACTGAAAAAGCTTAAGCATTATGAACTATACGATCTCGTGCCAGGCTTAGGATTGGGTCTTTTCCATCACATCATTCTACTAATGATGTGATCCCGTTATCAATGACATCCAATGTCCATGGTCAGGAAACCGTGACCATCTGTTGATCAACGAGCTAGTAACTAGAGGCTTACCAGGGACACGTTGTGGTCTATGTATTCACACATGTATCGTTGTTTCCGTACAATACAATTCAAGCATGAATAACAGACAATTATCATGAACAAAGAAATATAATAATAATCCTTTTATTATTGCCTCTAGGGCATATTTCCAACAGTCTCCCACTTGCACTAGAGTCAATAATCTAGTTACATTGTGATGAATCGAACACCCATAGAGTTCTGGTGTTGATCATGTTTTTCCCGTGGAAGAGGATTAGTCAACGGGTCTGCGACATTCAAATCCGTATGCACTTTACAAATATCTATGTCTCCATCTTGAACATAATTCCGGATGGAGTTGAAACGGTGCTTGATGTGCTTGGTGTTCTTGTGAAACCTGGGCTCCTTGGCAATGGCAATAGCTCCAGTGTTGTCACAAAAGAGAGTCATCGGGCTTGACGCGCTTGGAATGACTCCTAGGTCGATGATGAACTCCTTCATCCAGACTCCTTCCTGCGCTGCTTCGCAAGCAGCTATGTACTCCGCTTCACATGTAGAATGTGACACGACGCTCTGCTTGCAACTGCACCAGCTGACTGCTCCACCATTCAAAATATACACGTATCCAGTTTGTGACTTGGAGTCATCCAGATCTGTGTCGAAGCTAGCATTGACGTAACCCTTTACGACGAGCTCTTCGTCACCTCCATCAATGAGAAACATGTCCTTAGTCCTCTTCAGGTACTTTAGGATGTTCTTGACCGTTGTCCAGTGTTCCATACCGGGATCACTTTGGTACCTCCCTACCAAACTTATGGCAAGGTTCACATCAGGTCTGGTACACAGCATGGCATACATGATAGAACCTATGGCTGAGGCATAGGGAATGACACTCATCTTTTCTCTATCTTCTGCCGTGGTCGGGGACTGAGCCGTGCTCAATCTCATACCTTGTAAAACAGGCAAGAACCCCTTCTTGGACTGATCCATATTGAACTTCTTCAATATCTTGTCAAGGTATGTGCTTTGTGAAAGACCAATGAGGCGCCTTGATCTATCTCTATAGATTTTGATGCCTAATATGTAAGGAGCTTCTCCAAGGTCCTTCATTGAAAAACTCTTATTCAAGTAGGCCTTTATGCTCTCCAAGAATTCTATATCATTACCCATCAGCAATATGTCATCCACATATAATATGAGAAATGCTACAGAGCTCCCACTCACTTTCTTGTAGATACAGGCTTCTCCCCAAGTCTGTTTAAAGCCAAACGCTTTGATCACATCATTAAAGCGAATATTCCAACTCTAAGATGCTTGTACGAGCCCGTAGATCTAGCGCTGGAGCTTGCATACCTTGTTGGCATTCTCTGGATCGACAAAACCTTCAGGCTGCATCATATACAGGTCTTCCTTGAGGAAACCATTAAGGAATGTCGTTTTGACGTCCATTTGCCATATCTCATAATCATAGAATGCGGCAATTGCTAACATGATTCGGACTGACTTCAGCATCGCTACGGGAGAGAAAGTCTCGTCGTAGTCAATCCCTTGAACTTGTCGATAACCCTTAGAGACAAGCCAAGCCTTATAGATGGTCACATTACCATCTGCGTCTGTCTTCTTCTTAAATATCCATTTATTTTCTATGGCGTGCTATCATCGGGCAAGTCCACCAAAGTCCATACTTTGTTTTCATACATGGATTCTATCTCGGATTTCATGGCTCCAAGCCATTTATTGGAATCCGGGCCCGCCATCGCTTCTTCATAGTTCGAAGGTTAACCGTTGTCTAACAACATGATTTTCATGACAGGGATGGCGTACCACTCTGGTGCGGAACGTGTCCTTGTGGACCTTCGAAGTTCAGTAGTAACTTGATCTGTATCTTCATGATCATCATCATTAACTTCCTCCCTTGTCGGTGCAGGCAGCTCAGGAATAATTTCCTGTGCTGCGCTACTTTCCGGTTCACGAGGGGTGACTGTCACGTCATCAAGTTTTACTTTCCTCCCACTAACTTCTTTCGAGAAAAACTCTTTCTCCAGAAAGGATCCATTCTTGGCAACAAAGACCTTGCCTTCAGATCTGAGGTAGAAGGTGTACCCAATTTTTTCCTTTGGGTATCCTATGAAGACGCATTTTTCCGATTTGGGTTCGAGCTTTTCAGGTTGAAGTTTCTTGACATAAGCATCGCAACCCCAAACTTTTAGAAACGATAGCTTAGGTTTCTTGCCAAACCAAAGTTCATACAGTGTCGTCTCAACGGATTTTGACGGAGCCCTATTTAAAGTGAATGCGGCAGTCTCTAAAGCATAACCCCAAAAAGATAGCGGTAAGTCGGTGAGAGACATCATAGATTGCACCATGTCCAACAGGGTATGATTTCGACGTTCGGACACACCATTACGCTGAGGTGTTCCGGGCGGTGTCAATTGTGAAACAATTCCACAGTTCCTAAGGTGCGTGCCAAATTCATGACTTAAATATTCACCCCCACGATCCGATCACAAGAAATTTATTTTTCTGTCACGTTAATTCTCAACCTCATTCTGAAATTCCTTGAACTTTTCAAAGGTCTCAGACTTGTGTTTCATCAAGTAGACATACCCATATCGACTCAAGTCATCTGTGAGGGTGAGAACATAACGATAGCCTCCGCGAGCCTCAATACTCATTGGACCGCACACATCGGTATGTATGATTTCCAACAAGTTGGTTGCTCGCTCCATTGTTCCGGAGAACGGACTCTAGGTCATCTTGCCCAAGAGGCATGGTTCGCAAGTGTCAAATGATTCATAATCAAGAGACTCCAGAAGTCCATCTGCATGGAGCTTCTTCATACGTTTGACACCAATATGACAAAGGCGGCAATGCCACAAGTATGTGGGACTATCATTGTCAACTTTACATCTTTTAGCATTCACACTATGAATACGTATATCATCACGTTCGAGATTCACAAAAATGAACCATTGACCAGCGGGGCATGGCCATAAAACATATCTCTCAAATAAATAGAACAACCATTATTCTCGGATTTAAATGAGTAGCCATCTCGCATCAAACGAGATCCAGATACAATGTTCATGCTCAAAGTTGGTACTAAATAACAATTATTAAGGTTTAAAACTAAAGCCGACGGTACATGTAGAGGCAGCGTGCCGACGGCGATCACATCGACCTTGGAACCATTCCCGACGCGCATCGTCACCTCGTCCTTCGCCAGTCTCCGCTTATTCCGCAGCTCCTCCTTTGAGTTACAAATGTGAGCAACTGCACCGGTATCAAATACCCAGGAGCTACTACGAGCGCTGGTAAGGTACACATCAATAACATGTATATCACATATATCTTTGACGTTGCCGGCCATCTTGTCTGCTAAGTATTTGGGCCAGTTCCGCTTCCAGTGACCCGTTCCTTTGCAATAAAAGCACTCAGTCTCAGGCTTGGGTCCATTCTTTGGCTTTTTCCCGGCAACTGGCTTACCGGGCGCGGCAACTCCTTTGCCGTCCTTCTTGAAGTTCTTCTTACCCTTGCCCTTCTTGAACTTAGTGGTTTTATTCACCATCAACACTTGATGCTCTTTCTTGATCTCCACCTCTGCTGATTTCAGCATTGAATACACCTCGGGAATGGACTTCTCCATCCCTTGCATATTGAAGTTCAACACGAAGCTCTTGTAGCTAGGTGGGAGCGACTGAAGGATTCTGTCAACGACCTCTTCGTCTGGGAGATTCATTCCCAATTGAGACAAGCGGTTGTGCAACCCAGACAACTTGAGTATGTGCTCACTGAAAAAACTATTTTCCTCCATCTTACAGATGTAGAATGCGTTGGAGACATCATTTCTCTCAACTCGGGCATGAGCCTGGAAAACCATTTTCAGCTCTTGGAACATCTCATATGCCCCGTGGTGCTCGAAACGCTTTTGGAGCCCCGATTCTAAGCTGTAGAGCATGCCGCACTGAACCAGGGAGTAATCATCACAACGCCACTGCCAAGCGTTCATAACATCTTGGTTTGCCGGGGCGGGAGCGTCACCTAGCGGTGCTTCTAGGATATAAGTTTTCTTGGCAGCTATGAGGATGATCCTCAGGTTACGGACCCAGTCCGTATAGTTGTTACCATCGTCTTTCAGCTTGGATTTCTCTAGGAACGCATTGAAGTTGAGGGTGACATGAGCGTGGGCCATTTCATCTACGAGACATATTGTAAAGAATTTAGACTAAGTTCATGACAATTAAGTTCATCTAATCAAATTTTAATGAACTCCCACTCAGATTGACATATCTCCAGTCTTCTAAGTGATACATGATTCGAATCGACTAGCCCGTGTCTGATCATCACGTGAGACGGACTAGTCATTAATGGTGAACATCTTCATGTTGATCATATCTTCTATACGACTCATGTTCGACCTTTCGGTCTTCCATGTTCCGAGGCCATTTCTGTACATGCTAGGCTCGTCAAGTGAACCCTTAGTGTATTGCGTGTGTAAATCTGGCTTACACCTATTGTATGCGGACGTTAGAGCCTATCACACCCGATCATCACGTGGTGCTTCGGAACAACGATCCTTAGCAACGGTGCATAGTTACGGGGAACACAATTCTTGAAATTTTCAGTGAGAGATCATCTTATTTACTACCGTCGTTCTAAGTAAACAAGTTGCATAAAGATGATAAACATCACATGCAATCAAATAAAGTGACATGATATGGCCAATATCATTTTGTTCCTTTGATCTCCATCTTCGGGGCACCAATATCATCTTTGTCACCGGCGTGACACCATGATCTCCATCATCGTGTCTTCATGAAGTCGTCTCGCCAACTATTACTTCTACCACTATGGCTAAGGTTTAGCAATAAAGCAAAGTAATTACATGGCGTTATTCAGTGACACACAGGTCATACAATAAATAAGACAACTCCTATGGCTCCTGCCGGTTGTCATTTTCATCGACATGCAAGTCGTGATTCCCTATTACAAGAACATGATCAATCTCATACATCACATATATCATTCATCACATCTTCTTGGCCATATCACATCACATAGCACATGCTGCAAGAACAAGTTAGACGACCTTTAATTGTTGTTGCAAGTTTTTATGTGGCTTCTATAGGTTTTCTAGCAAGAACGTTTCTTACCTACGCCAAAACCACAACGTGACATGTCAATTTCTATTTACCCTTCATAAGGACCCTGTTCATCGAATCCGATCCGACTAAAGTGGGAGAGACAGACACCCGCCAGCCACCTTATGCAACTAGTGCATGTCAGTCGGTGGAACCAGTCTCACATAAGCGTATGTGTAAGGTCGGTCCGGGCCGCTTCATCCCAGGATGCCGCCGAATCAAGATTGTACTAGTAACGGCAAGAGAATTGAACATAATCAACGCCCACAACTTGTTTGTGTTCTACTCGTGCAAGATGCTACGCAAAGACCAAGCTCAGATGCCACTGTTGGGGAACGTAGCAGAATTCAAAAAATTTATTATGCTTCAATCTAACGAGTCATCTAGCAACGAGCATAAAGGAGTGCATCTACATACCCTTTGTAGATCGCGTGCGGAAGTGTTCGAAGGAACGTGGATGATGGAGTCGTACTCGTCGCGATCCTCGTCACCGATGATCCCAGCGCCGAACGGACGGCACCTCCGCGTTCAACACACGTACGGTACAGCGACGTCTCCTCCTTCTTGATCCAGCAAGGGGGGGAGGAGAGGTTGACGGAGATCCAGCAGCACGACGGCGTGGTGGTGGATGCAACGGGAAAAGCTGCAGGGCTTCGCCGAGACCCTGCGGGAAGAGTTGGAGGTGTGACGGGGGGAAGAGGCGCCAGAGGGTTGGGGTGCGGCTGCCCGCTCTCCCCCCACTATATATAGGGGGCCAGGGGGGGCGCCGGCCCTAGGAGATCCAATCTCCTAGGGGGGCGGCGGCCAGGGGGGTATCTTGCCCCCCAAGGGAAAGGGAGGCACCCCCACCCCTAGGGTTTCAACCCTAGGCGCATGGCGGGTGGCCCATGTGGGGTGCTCCAACCCACTAGGGGATGGCCCCATTTCCCCTACGGCCCACAGGGCCCTCCGGGATGGGTGGCCCTACCCGGTGGACCCCCGGGACCCTTCCGGTGGTCCCGGGACACTCCCGGTGACCCCCAGAACTCTCCCGATGGCCGAAACTGGACTTCCTATATATCATTCTTCACCTCCGGACCATTCCGGAACTCCTCGTGACGTCCGGGATCTCATCCGGGACTCCGGACAACATTCGGGTTTCCGTGTGCATATATCTCTAGAACCCTAGCGTCACCGAACCTTAAGTGTGTAGACCCTACGGGTTCGGGAGACACGCAGACATGACCGAGACGACTCTCTAGTCAATAACCAACAGCGGGATCTGGATACCCATGTTGGTTCCCACGTGTTCCTCGATGATCTCATCGGATGAACCACGATGTCAAGGATTCACTTAATCCCGTATGTTATTCCCTTTGTCTATCGGTACGGTACTTGCCCGAGATTCGATCGTCGGTATGCCCGATACCTTGTTCAATCTCATCGTGGCAAGTCTCTTTACTCGTTCCGTAATCCATCATCCCGTGACTAACTCCTTAGTCACTTTGAGCTCATTATGATGATGTCTTACCGAGTGGGCCCAGAGATACCTCTCCGTCATACAAAGTGACAATATCCCAGTCTCGGTTCGTACCAACTCAACAGACACTTTCGGAGATATCCGTTGCGTACCTTTATAGCCACCCAGTTACGTTGTGACGTTTGGCACACCCAAAGTATTCCTACGGTATCCGGGAGTTGCACAACCTCATGGTCTAAGGAACAAATACTTGACACTGAAAAAGCTTAAGCATTATGAACTATATGATCTCGTGCTAGGCTTAGGATTGGGTCTTGTCCATCACATCATTCTCCTAATGATGTGATCCCGTTATCAATGGCATCCAATGTCCATGGTCAGGAAACCGTGACCATCTGTTGATCAACGAGCTAGTAACTAGAGGCTTGCCAGGGACACGTTGTGGTCTATGTATTCACACATGTATCGATGTTTCCGTACAATACAATTCAAGCATGAATAACAGACAATTATCATGAACAAGGAAATATAATAATAATCCTTTTATTATTGCCTCTAGGGCATATTTCCAACAGACACTTCTCCCAATCCATACCGAAAGAGATGACAGAGGCTCGAAGCATATGTTCCAGAATTTGATTGACTTATTCCACTTGACCACTTGACCGAGGATGAAAGGCGGTGCTAAAAGAGAGATGAGTCCCCATAGCATTCTGGAAACTTTCCCAAAATTGTGAAGTGAATAGACTTCCACGGTCTGAGTTAATCTCCAACGGCACACCATGAAGTAATACTATCCGAGAGATATACAAGTCTGCTAGCTGGCTAGCGGTTATACTCTTTCGAACAGGTAGGAAATGGGCTACTTTCGAGAGGCGGTCGGTAACGACGAAGATAGCATTATTCCCTTTCCTGGTCCTGGGAAACCCGGTAATGAAGTCCATACCGATCTTGTCCCATTTCCATTCAGGAATAGCTAAAGGTTGAAGGGTGCCAGCAGGCCATTGATGCTCTGCTTTAACTCGACGACAAACGTTGCAATTAGCAATGAACTGAGCGATTTATCTCTTCATCCTAGTCCACCAGAACCTCTGGCGTAGGTCCTGGTACATTTTGGTACTACCGGGATGAATCGTGAGAGGAGATTCATGAGCCTCCTTAAGAATCAACCGTCTCAGGTTTCGTACCTTAGGAACCACTAAGCGGTTTCCAAAAAGCATGACACCTTGATCATCAATTGAGAAACATCCCACGACTCCTTTCTTGATGTTCCTCCTGATACGGGAGATTCTCGGATCAACCTTCTGTGCTTTGATGACCCGATCCGTAAGGGTAGGTTTCGCCACCAAGGTGGAAAGGAATCCTCGAGGAACAATGTGAAGGATAAGATTACGAAATTCCTCGTGTAGAAGTGGTTGCCCTTGTTGTATCATCAGGTTGTTACAATAAGACTTACGACTCAGTGCGTTAGCCATGACATTGGCCTTCCCAAGGGTGTAAGTGATTCCTAAGTCGTAATCTGTGAGCAACTCAACCCAACGTCTTTGCCTGAGATTCAAATCCGGTTGGGTGAAGATGTATTTTAGGCTTTGGTGATCAGTGAAAATTTCACAGCGATTACCAAGAAGGTAGTGTCGCCATGTTTTAAGTGCGTGGACTACAGCTGCAAGCTCTAGATCATGTTTAGGATAGTTATCCTCATGTGGACGCAATTGTCGAGATGCGTATGCGATCACTTGACGATCTTGCATAAGTATGCAACCTAGTCCTTGTCGCGAGGCGTCGCAGTAGATAATAAAGTCCTTGGAAAAGTCTGGTGGTACCAGCATGGGTGCAGATGTCAGGCGTCTTTTCAGTTCCTGAAAGCTGGACTCGCACTGTGGTGTCCACTCGAACTTTTTATCTTTCTTGAGGAGTTCAGTTAGAGGTTTAGCAACCTTGGAGAAATTCTCAACGAAGTGTCGGCAATAGCTCGCTAAGCCAAGGAAACTCCTAACTTGCTTGACCGATTCAGGGGGGAGTCCAATCAAGGACGGCTTGAACTCGCTCGGGATTGACGGAAATACCCTTACCAGAGATTACATGAGCCAGATAGGTTACTTCTGGCAACCAAAATTCACACTTGGAGAATTTGGCATAAAGGCGGTGCTCTCGAAGTTTCGTCAATACCAGCCTTAGATGCTCGGCATGATCTTCCTTGTTCTTGGAGTATATGAGTATATCATCGAGGTATACCACGACGAATTTATCCAAATACTCCATGAATATAGAATTCATTATCCGGGAGAAAGTGGCTGGGGCATTGGTTAACCCGAAGGACATGACGGTGTACTCATATTGGCCATAACGAGTAACAAAAGCTGTTTTAGGAATGTCCCCGTTCTTGATTTTGATTTGATGGTAACCCAACCTCAAATCCATTTTGGAGAAGACCGAGGATCCAGCAAGCTGATCATACAGGTCGTTGATCCTGGGGAGCGGATACTTGTTCTTTATGGTGACCAGCTTGACAGGTCAATAATCTACAACCATCTGTTCCGTTCCATCCTTCTTCTTGAAGAGGAGGACGGGACAAGCCCAAGGGGAAGAACTAGGACGGATGAAACCCTTTTTCAAGGACTCATCGAGTTGTTTCTTAAGCTCAGCTAATTCTAGGGGTGCCATCTTATAGGGTCTCCTAGAGATTGGGACCGTTCCTGGAATAAGATCTATCACGAACTCGACATCTCTGTCAGGTGGAACACCTGGCAGTTCTTCTAGGAAAACATCCGGAAAATCACGAACTACCGGGATATCTTCGAGTTCTGGTAGAGGACTGGCATTAAGAGAGTAGAGCTGACGCTCAGCCATTCGGGTCAAGACATTGACTGTCTTGCCGGATGGGTGTGTAAGTTGAACGGTCCTAGTGTAGCAATCAATCTTGGCGTAATGAGCAGTCATCCAGTCCATACCCAAGATGATGTTTATGTCCGAGGACTTGAGAGCGATTGGTGATGCAAGGAAAACAAGTCTATCAACAAGAATTTCATTCCCATGGCTTACTCTAGAGGTTTGCCATCTAGAGCCGGGAGTTTGAATTTCCATGGTGGTGGGCATGTCACAAAAAGTCATGTTGTGCATTCGAGCATAGCTCTCAGATATGAACGAATGAGATGCTCCAGTATCAAAAAGAACAGATGCCGGATAGCAGTTAACGAGAAGCATACCAAGGACGACGTTAGGATCCTCATAAGCTTCCTCAGCAGAGACATAGATGACATGACCACGTGCAGTGGGGATTGGCTTGACATAGTTCACCTTGCCTGTTGGCTTACCACGGCCAACGGGCTTTCCTGGCTGGTTCTGAGGACACTCACGCATGTAGTGCCCTGGTTATCCACACTTGAAGCATGTCACAGTGCCAGTGCGTGGAGCAAAGTTAGTGGGTGGTCCTCCATAAGTCTTGGCAGGTGCATACTGTTGGGTTGGGCGAGGTGCCTCATAGGATGGCCTCGGAGTGTACTTAGGTGGCAGAGCAGTGTTAGGAACCCACACACGGCGCTTGTGAGAGCCAGAGCCGGATGAGGAACCAAAATCACGAGGATGCTTGCGTGTGGCTGCGAAATCAGTCTGGCCTGTCTCAGCACTGATAGCTTTGTTCACCAACTTCTGGAAGGAGGTGCACTCGTGCAGACGTATATCTCGGCGGAGTTCAGGGCTGAGTCCCTTGCGGAACCTCGCCTGCTTCTTGGCGTCGGTGGACACTTCCTCGGGTGCATAGTGTGCCAAGTTGCCAAACTCACGACTATAACCATCCACGGTTAACCGGCCCTGGGTGAAATTGCAGAATTCCTCCCGCTTGCGATCCATGAGACCTTCCGGAATGTGATGTTCACGGAATGCCTCACTGAACTCAGCCCAAGTAGTGATTTGGCCAGCAGGACGCATAGCTTCAAAGTTTTGCCACCAGAGACTGGCAGGGCCCTCAAGATGGTAGGCGGCGTAGGTAACCTTGTCAGCTTCGGCCACACGGGCAGAGTGTAGCTTGTGGGTGATACTACAAAGCCAGTCATCCGCATCCAGAGGTTCGGCGGAATGATGGAACTTCGGTGGGCACATCATGATAAAGTCATTGATTGACACCACGTCATTCCTCTGGTGGAACCCAGTGTTCTGCTCTATGCGTTCCAGCAAACGGTTGGTCTCTCTCTTGTTCCGTTCTGCCTCGAGCATAACTTCAGCCAAGGAGGGTGGCTGGGGCAGATTCTCCTCTCTAGCCCCACTAGCCTCACCCTGCTCCTGAGCAGCAGGAGTGTTGCGAGTGTTGACCATCCTAGAAAAACAAAACAAAAGTTTAGGCAAGGATGGCAAAACTTTGACATAGGAGTGCAGAATGTAATGGATGACATGGAATGCAGAGATGTTCATCCGTACGACATGGTAATATAGAAACTGCCATATATACACTAGTGGTCATACACACCATACATAGTTTAGTACAAGCCAAGGCTAAAGTACAACTGCGGTGTAAGACGATACATCTCATCAGAGGTATTCCAAGCTCCTATACATTATTTAACTATGCCTCCAGAACTCAGTACAAACTAAGTCATATTCCACAAGATGCGCAGGACTGTGGAAATACAACTGCTACGATACTACTACTATAACGGTCTAGCTCAGACACTCCCGTAGTAATCATCGTAAAGATTACCACCGTAGCCTAGAGGTGGAACAGATGGATCTTAAAACTCTCGAGCACTCGAAGGCTGTGGACCATAGGGACATGGATGTGGCCTCGGTCCCGATGCTGGTGGTAACCGACGCCCACGTGGAGGTGTAATACCCCCAACGTCACGCCAATCCATACGATCAGGCAGACAAGTTCGCACGGGGTACAAATCCCGCATATCCAGATATCCGGCGTGCACAGCAGGTGCAAGCTGTGTCAAAGTAGTCTAGTGGGCGGCTCGAGTGTTATACAGCTCCATCCGGAGGGCACGGACCTCACGGTCCCTATCCTCCAGCATCTGGATAGTAGTCTGAAGCAGTGGCTCCTCATGAGCAGCATCAGTATACAGACCAGTGTAGTAGCCTTCCTCTCTAGGAAGTGAGGCTGGCATGTAACAGAACTCAGTGTTCAGCAATAGGGCATGCCTAGCCCGGATGATGGTCATCATCGAGTAAGCGGCATCCTGCACTGCCATCTCAATGGTAACCCCGAGTCCATAAGAACAATGGATGGGGTCGTTAGCTCCGGGATACGAGGGGTATATCCGGACGGTGCAAAAATACTGACTCTGGTTGAAATCCCGGTACTGTTCCTCCACGGTGTACTCAGGATACCAACGGTAGCCGGTCTCAGTCAACACACGGACTAGCATGGCCGTGTGACCGGGCACATTAATGCACCGAGTCAAACGAACCACTTGGTGAGGTGTGCGAACAGACATCTGAAACACGAAATAATGCAAAGGCATTAGAATTTCTGGAAGAAATCGGGCAGCATAACAACTGTAAATGCTCAAAAAAGATTTTGAGACATCATACAAATGATAGCATAGCCACTCAACAACATCATATCAAGGTTCTTGGTCCAACTAATCATCATACAATAAGGGTAGAAACTGAACTGACGCTTAGAACCAACAATCCTAAGAGTCTATGGATTAGTAACACGTGAACCTAGTAAAGATGAGAGGCCTAGTCCTAAACCCCCGTAGAAAGAATAGGCTGACTCAGATCAGAAGGGCATAAGGTGAAGAAGTAAAAAGAGCCTTACGTTCCCTTCCACAATCAATTCCCCTACATATAACTAAGAATTTTCTAGACTCAACATCGATTAGTTTGGCTTGAGAAACCTACAGGCAGTCCGGCTCAGATGCCAACGTTGTCTGGACCCCGATCCTAAGTCACACCAATCTAGCTTGTAACACGTCATATCACTTTGCGGCCTCACGCACGGTATCCCCACGGGTGCCACCATACCTGGCCCGGGACCGTTTGCGCATTTTGGCACACGTATATGACAGTGTCGCTAGCATCCATATGACAGAGAACCCGGGCCGACATGGCTAGTTATAAACCAAAAGTGGCACTAAATTACAGAGACAGGCATTCATGACCCAGCAAAGAACGTGTCGGTCATCAACGTATGAACCCTAGTCGTAGCAAGCTACATGGACTTAAAGGAACAACGCGTGACATTTCCCCTAAGGGACAGACACAGGAACGAAGAAGGACACATGCCGGCCAGCCTACGTGTTCCGAGCAGTAGCAAGCTACCAAGGCTTAGTGGAAGCACTAGGAGGCATTTCCCTGTAAGATAGGCTACCAAAGGAAAACAACTTGGTGTCGGATCCCACACATACCAAGCATTTCAATCATACACACAATATGCTCAATATGTGCAAATACAACATTGCATCACAACAGAACTCTATGACTCAAAGTACTTTATTTAAGAGGCTCCGAAGAGCCATACATAACATATCCATACAGGTAGGGGTCACATGACCCAACACTCAAGTCATACAATCATACAAGCATAAGCGGAAGCTAACATGTCTGAGTACAGACAACTTGGAAAATAAAACAGGCTTGGTGTAGCCTGACTATCTACAAGGCCCTTCACAAGCTCAGGATCTCCATCTGGGTAGCAAGTTACTCGTTGACGTCAACGTCTATGTAGAAGCCATCAGAAGGGGCAGGGTTCTCCTCTGCAACGGTTATTAAGCAAACATGAGTACAAAGGTACTCAGGAAGTCTTACGACAGAACCTATCATACATGCATCATTATCAACAAGGGTAGTGGAGTTCATAGCAGCAAGCCAGCTTTGACTCTTGGCTAACCTATACTACGACTCTCAGAAGATTGCAAGATAAGACTACGTACATGAGTCCTCTACTCACCACAACAATACACCACCGTGGATCCTCTGATATACTTACTGGAGTTGATATGCATGTTGTTTTGTGCCTCCGAAGTCAGCATCGTGATGATGTTTTTGCCTTCCCAGATTTTGACTAAGTCTGGATAAATTTATTGCAACTTGCCATGCTTGGTTAATTGTGCTCCAGTAGGTTTTTGGGTGTGTTCTAAGTTCATGCTTGTTATGTATCATGTCTATTTCACATCCATGCCCTTTGTCTCCATGTTTGAGTGCTGTAGCATAATTATTTCTTGCTCCAAAGATGCCATGTGGCTGTAAATAGTAGTTTTGTGTGAATATTGTTTTGCTTGCCATTTGCAAACCATGCGTCCGTTTCCGGTGATCTTTATATCGATTTCAACCAAAATCTTCCCCTCTATCCAGTGGCTTGCTTGGTTTTCCAAGATGAGGCCTTATCCATCATCTTCTCCTTAGGTTCAAGTGCTTCCACATGCATACGCACATCATACTTGCATCATGTTGTTTGTGCATTGCACCGTGTTTGATATTGTGCCATGTTGTGTTCTTGTGTTGAGTAGAGCCGGGAGCCGAGACCGAGTTCGAGAATATTTCCGAGCCTGAGTACGAGGAGCCGTCTTACGATCCCTCCGTGGAATCAACAGGCAAGATGACCTTACCCATATATCACTACTATCTTTGTCTATGCTAGATGTCTCGCTCTTTAGCTTATTGCCTCGATGCCTATGTCTGTTTTTGAGCCTCCTATTGTTGCCATGAACCTCTCTAACCTCCCACCCTAGCAAACCTTTGATTGTCTATGTAAGCATCGCTCAGCCCTTCTTATAGCATTGTTAGTTGCAGGAAAAGATGTGAAGATTCTTGCTTCGTGATGAAGTTATTGTTGGGTTATCACAATATATAAACTCTTAAACTAAATCATCTATATATTGGTGATGGGTGGAAGGCTAAGCCTCTTGCTTGGTGTTTTGTTCCACTCATGCCACCCTAGGAACCGTTTAAACCGGGTTATGTTCCTTGATTTTGCATCCCTAACATGGTTGGGGTATATGAGCCCCCCTCGATAACCCGCTTAGCGCTAAAGCTTTTCTAGCATGGCCCATTATTGGTTTTCCATTTGCCTAATAACTAAAACTTGCATAGGGACTAGCTATCCCGTGGACTTAATTAACAACCCCCGAGCCAGTGCTCCTCATGAGTGTTGGTCCGAACTGGGCGGACTGCAGGGCCGCCTCGGGGAAACCCAAGGTATCTGGTGTTACCTGCAGGATGCCCCATCCGGTCGTGGCCTGAGACTAGGTACGCGTGGCTACTGTCAGGGTGTCGGCATGCCGGGAGGTCTTGCTGGATTAGTTTTACCTTAATCGGAATATCTTGCGCACGGGATTCCGAGAACACTCGGGTCTTCCCACCTTGGAGTTGCGACTCCGCGGATAGTGAGCTTGTGATGGGCTAAGTTGGGACACCCCTGCAGGGTTTTGATCTTTTGAAGGTCGTGCCCACGGTTATGTGGCAGATGGCAATTTGTTAATATCCGGTAGTAGATAACTTGACACCATGTTCATAACACACTACCAGCGTGAGTAACCGTGATGGTCATTTTCCGAAGGGGTTCAGGAAGTGAACACGGTGGGGTTATGAATGACGTGCTTAGTTAGGATCACTTCGTGATCACTTTATCGGTCGCTGGCACTTTCTCTTCTCGCTCTAAACACGTAAGCTAGTGCAAGTGCTGTTGTAACCTTCTTTTAAGCCTTTTCCACACTTAAGGCTTTGATAGTATTGCTACCCGGGAACGGGATTGTTGAGTCCTCCGTGGCTCACAAATTCTACACAACCACCAGATGCAAGTACCGATGAGAACTACATAGGTGATGGGACAGAGCTGTATTAGGAGTTCGATGAAGACAGTGGGCGATACTACGTGTCTTATCCCGACGATGAGTAGTTGCTTCTACTAGGGGCGATTCGTACCTTGTGTTGTTTATTTATGGTATCTTTCATTTGGATCTTCGTCCGTAGTCGGACTCTGATGTTATTTGGATGATGAATGTTCATGTAATGCATTGTTTGACGTGGCGAGTGTAAGCCAACTACTCTTTTACATTTTCATCCCTCTTTTACATGAGTTGTGCAAAGATACCATTCTTGATATCATTCCAGTATGATATTATGCCTTTAAGTCGTGCCTCGACACGTGGGAGGTATAATCTCATACTGGGCATTACAAGTTGGTAATCAGAGCCTTCTCCGACCTAGGAGCCCCCACTGATTGATCGAATTGTTGACGGTTGAGTCTAGGAACACACTTGAAAATGTTTTGAGTCCTATATATATATATCGGAGAGTACGATTTCTTTTACTCCTCATCCCTTTATCACTCTAGTGAGGACTCCGGACGATTCCTCTATCTCTTCTACTCTAAAAAATTCACTAAATTTTTGTTTAGGATCACGCGAGTATTGTTTGGATTGTTCCGATGTCTTTGTGACGAGAACATTGTTCTCGATGCCTCCTGTCATTTAGGGGTTGTGGCAGTGTCCCGGGGAGTTGAGCTCCGAGGTGTTGTCGTCACAAATCTATCGCAGAAGTTCTGGGATACTTAAGATGGCCGACATCGAAAACTCTTCTATGCGGTTAGTGACAAGATAACCCCGACATCACCCAGTACTAGGGAGGTAGTTCGGGAGTATTGCCATAGCTTGTATAGCATATGTGTCTCGAAGGTCCGAGGTAAACGGTTTCCGGAAATAACTGGTTATGTGTTGAAGGATGGATACAGCTGGATGTAGGATTAGAGTTGAGTGTGCGGTGCTTCCCCAGTATCCCCAACACCTGATTGCATAACTGGAAACTTTTGGAAATTAGTAGGTGGGTTCATCTAGTAGTTCGTAGGCATTCTTCCAACGAATGCATGATATGGATTTCGGGGTTCTACACTGAGTGAAGTGGTTTTATGGGCGTTTGTTCCGATCGAGAGTTGCATCTTAAAGGGTCCTTGGCTATGCTGATCCGGGAATTGCAAAACCCTTTCATAACACATTCCATGAGCTTTCAGCACGAACATGTGGGACGAAGCTTCTATCTTGTATTTGTTCTATCTGCTCTTTGTTGTTTTTATTTACCTTTTGTTCTCTCAAGTTGCTTCTCGAGAAGATTGTTGTATCATTGAACTGTGGATTACATTCGTTCATTTTGTTCGAATGTTCTTGAGAAGACTCATGTTGCAATTCTAGCCGTTGATTCAGCTTATATTTCAATAAATGGCTAATAGTTGTCATCTCATTCAGGATGGCCCCTAAGAAGGTTCCCAATGCCAACCCTGAGGGTGAAGAAGTTCCTGATCGTCCTCCTTCCCCTCCTCCTCTGTCTGTGGCCTGGAGAGCAATTATGCAAGCGACCAACCAGAACACCCAGATGCTTATGAAAATGATGCAGAACTTTCAAGCCAACCAAGCAAATCAAGGTGGTCATGGGAACCAAGGCCAAGGCAATTTGTTCAACCAACCTCACTTTGCCACTCTCAACCAATTCCTGGCAAACCAACCGAAGGCGTTCAGTTATTGTTTGGATCCGCTAGATGCTGAAGACTGGATAACAGACATCAAAAAGCATTTCGAGTGCATTAACGTGAGACCTGAGTATTATGTCAAGTTTGCTACCTTCCAACTCAAAGACCAAGCCGATGATTGGTGGCAACAGTAGAAATATTCCAGAGAGGGACGTGAAATCTCGTGGACTGACTTCTGCAAGGATTTCCACTCTCACCACATTCCAACTAGTGTCATCGAAGGTATGTGTGAGCAATTCCGCAACCTGAAGCAAGGCACCATGTCCGTTTATCAATACAATGTCAAGTTCCAGAACCTTGCCCGCTATGCCAAGCAAGACATCCCAGATTCCAAGAGGAAGATTTATCAGTTCCGTGGTGGTCTGAAGGACGAACTCCAACTAGCTCTCACCTTGTTCGAGCCGGATGAATTTGATCAATTCTATAACATGGCCCTTAAGCAAGAGGCAGCCCAGCTCAAGGTTGAAGCTTCCAAAAAAAGAATCAGAGATGCTGTTCACTCCTCCTGTTCTTCCCAAGTGGTCGCAAAGCAGCAGAAGTTTTGGCTTCCACCTCCTCCAGTGATCCATCCTCCAAGAAACAACAAGCACTCTAGTGGCCGTGGTTTCTCCCACCCACCCAACCCAAGCTTTCAGTCCAAGAATCACTTTCAAGCTTCAAAGTCAAGTGGTCCTTATCACCATCCTCTCTCAGAAGTAACTTGCAACAAGTGTGGGCAGAAGGGTCACTATGCTAACAAGTGTACTCAAAGGCGCCTTCCGCCTCCTCCTCCTGTCAGCAATGTTATTGTCAAGCACAACCCCAAGGCAGCAAGAGTGAATCTGATGAATGCAGCTCAGGCAGAGAATTCTTAAAATGTGATACTTGGTAATCTTCCAGTCAACCTTAAACCTGCTAAAGTGTTGTTTTATTCTGGTGCATTAGATTCCTTCATGTCATTTCCATTTGCAATCAAGCACAATGTGGGCAAAGTGGCATTGCCAAGGGAGTTACAAATTATTTCTCCGGGCAAACATATGACTTCCAGCTTGTATGCTCCGGATATATCTATTTATATGGGTGATTACCGAATTCTGGTTTTTCCGGTTATTCTCGGCAACTCCGATATTGATCTTATTCTTGGGATGGATTGGCTCTCCAAGCATGATGCAAACATTGATTGCGCAAATAAGGAAGTCAAGATTACTCATCCTGACGAAGACGTGATTATCTTCGCCTCTCGAGATAACACAATCAGGCTATTCTCTCTCAATGACAAGGGCGAGATTAATGCCATCTCTCAATTTCCGGTGGTCAATGAGTATGAAGATGTTTTCCCTGAAGAGCTTCCAGGCATGCCTCCGCATCGTCAAGTTTAATTCGTCATTGAACTCGAGCTCGGTACCGAGCCAGCATGTCGGCGTCCGTACAAGCTTTCTCCTGAAGAGTTGAAGGAGCTGAAGAAACAACTCGATGAGCAAGAACATATGGGTCTAATCAGGCCTAGTACTTCTCCTTGGGGCTGTGGTGTTCTATTTGTCAAGAAGAAGGATGGCACGGAACACCTTTGCGTTGATTACCAGCCATTGAACAAGAAGACAATAAAGAATAAGTATCCGCTCCCCAATATCAATGAATTGTTCGAGCAGCTCAAAGGAGCAAAGGTGTTCTCGAAGCTCGATCGCCGGATGGGTTACCATCTAATTCGTATCCGTGAAGAGGATATACACAAGACCGCATTCAGAACAAGCTATGGCTCCTATGAATACACGGTCATGTCTTTTGGCCTCGCAAATGCTCCACCCACCTTCTCGAGGATGATGCACTTCATATTCAACACCTACACCAATGAATTTGTTCTCGTCTATCTGGATGACATCTTGGTATTCTCCATGAAAGAAGAAGACCATGCCAAGCACCTCCGTTTGGTCCTGGACAGGCTCCGTGAACACAAGTTCTATGCGAAGTTCTCCAAATGTGAATTCTGGCTGGATAAGGTCTTATATCTTGGCCATATCATCTCTGCTGAGGGTATTTCTGTCAACCCCGAGAAAGTTGAAGCTATTGTCAACTAGGAACCCCCGTAGAACGTCAAGCAACTCCGAAGCTTCCTTGGTCTCGCTAGCTATTGCAGAAGGTTAGTTGAGAACTTCTCCAAGATTGCCAATCCTCTTTCCAACCTTTTGCAGAAGAATGTCAAGTACTCCTAGACTCCTGATTGTGATGTGGCATTCAAAACACTCAAAGAGAAGCTCATTTCTGCTCTGGTTCTTACTCCTCTGGATGAGTCCAAGCCCTATGAAGTCTTTTGTGATGCTTCTTTACAAGGACTTGGTGTCGTTCTCATGCAAGACAATAAGATTGTGTCACTTCTCGTCAGTTGAAGCCAAATGAGAAGAATTACCCCACACATGATCTCCAGCTAGCAGCAATTGTACATGCCTTGATCACGTGGAGACACCTTCTGTTGGGCAGAAAAGTGGACATCTTCACCGATCACAGGAGCTTAAAGTACATCTTCACACAGCCAAATCTGAACCTTCGCGAGACTCGTTGGGTTGAGATGATCCAAGAGTATGATCCAAGCATTGAATACGCACCTGGCAAGGCCAATGTCATTGCAGATGCCTTGAGCAGAAAGGCATATTGCAATAGTCTCCTTCTCAAGCCGTTTTAGCCTGAACTTGGTGAATCATTCAGGAAGCTCAACCTCCAAGTTGTTCCGCAAGGCTTTCTTGCAAATATTCAAGTTGCTCCTACCTTGCAAGATCAGATCTGTGAGGCCCAACTCAGTGATGCTATGGTGCAGAAAGTGAAACATGGTATTGCTAAGGGTACTCCCAAATACAAGTGCTATCGCGTTGATGAGAAAGACACCTTGTTCTTTGAGGACAGAATTGTCGTTCCCAAGGGTGCTCTCAGGAAGCACATAATGAACGAAGCACATGACTCCCTCCTCTCGATTCATCCCGGAAGTTCCAAGATGTACCAAGACCTCAAGCAATCATACTGGTGTGCTCGCATGAAAAGGGAGATTGCCCAATTCGTGAATGAATGTGATGTCTGCAGAAGAGTGAAGGCAGAGCATCAACGTCCAGCCGGTCTCCTTCAACCTCTACCTATTCCCGAGTGGAAATTCGACCACATTGAAATGGATTTCGTCACTGGGTTTCCTAAGTCCAAGAAGGGGAATGATGCTATGTTTGTAGTGATTGACAAGTTAACTAAAGTAGCTCACTTCCTTCCCATCAAAGAATCCATCAACGCAGCTCAGTTGGCAGAGTTGTACACTTCCAAGATTGTTTCGTTGCATGGCATTCCTCAAGTCATCTCCTCAGACCGTGGAAGTTTGTTCACATCCAAGTTCTGGGACTCCTTTCAGTCAGCCATGGGCACTAAGATTCGCTTCAGCACTGTGTTTCACCCTCAGACTAGTGGTCAAGTCGAAAGAGTGAACCAGATCCTCGAAGATATGCTGAGAGCTTGTGTCATCTCTTTTGGCATGAAGTGGGAAGATTGTCTCCCGTTTGCCGAGTTCTCTTACAACAACAGTTTCCAAGCAAGTGCCGGCAAAGCTCCTTTTGAAATCCTCTATGACAGAAAGTGTCGTACCCCGCTCAACTGGTCCGACACTGGTGAACGTCAACTTCCTGGTAATGATTTGATCTCAGAAGCCAAAGAAATGTGCAAAGTCATACGTGAGAATCTCAAAGCCGCCCAATCGCGTCAAAAGAGTTACTATGATGGCAAGCATCGTGATTTGGCCTTCAACATTGGGGATCATGTCTATCTCCGTGTTTGTCCTATGAAAGGAACTCAAAGATTCGGTATCAAAGGAAAGCTTGCTCCTAGATACGTGGGCCCTTTCAAGATTCTTGGCAAAAGAGGCGATCTAGCCTACCAAATCGAGCTTCCTCCAACTTTGCAAATGTTCATTATGTGTTTCACGTGTCTCAACTCCGAAAGTGCTTCAAGGCACCTGAATGCACCATTCCGTTCGAGGAGATTGATCTTCAACAAGACTTGTCTTATCGTGAGCACCCTGTTGCTATTCTTGAAGAAACTGATCGCAAGACCCGCAACAAGTCCATCAAGTTCTTGAAAGTAATGTGGTCACACCATACCGCCCGAGAAGCTACGTGGGAACGAGAAGATCACCTTCGTTCCGAGTACCCCTCCTTCTTCCAGTCCTAGATCTCGGGATGCGATCTTTTTGTAGTAGAGGAGAGTTTGTAACACCCCAGATGTGATACTTCCCATTTATGGCAATATATGAAAGGTTGTCTTCATCAATTCCATTTTTGGCTCTTCTTTCATTTCGGGTTTCTTCGTTTTGTCGCGTGCGTGTGTGCATTTCATTCATGTCATGTTATCATGTGCATTGCATTGCATTCGTGTTGTCACTTGCACCCGGTCACACTCGGTTCTTCCCGTTGTCCGTTTCGAGTTCCGACACTCACACACGTGCACGTGGCATGCACAAGTCCTTCTTTCGTGTGTTGCCGTGTAACGTTCCCGGAATGAGGTGAGACTTGTTGTGCGTTGTTATTTTGGTGCGTGTAGGCCGCCTGTCAAGTTTCATCACGTTTGGAGTTCGTTTGGTACTCCAACGGTTAACCTAGTGGGTTAAAAGCCCACTAACTCAGCACAACCACTCCCATCCTCTCAGTCGTCGGATCGTGAATGTGTCGGCGAAAACCGCTCCCCATTTGGACCTTCCTAGCTCCCTATGCCTATAAAAAGGACCCATCCCCTCCATTTTCGGGCGAAACCCTACTCCTTCCTTTTTATTTCTTTTTCCCCATGTCTCGCAGCTCCTTCGCGCGCCGGATGTGTCCGCCAGCACCGGACGTGTCTGCCGCCATCTCCGCGGCCACTCCCGAGCCGCCACATGGCAGCTGGGTCACCAGCGCCGCCGCCTCCTACCGCGGGCCCGCCGCGGCCCGTCTCCGGCCACCGTGGCCCGGACCTCCTCCGTCGCCCGAGCACCTCGCCTGCGCCCTCCTCCACCGCCGCGGGTCGCCGGCCTGCTCCGCCGCCGCCGGGCACCCGGGCCCCTCCGCCGCCGCGGGTCGCCGGCCCCTTCGCGCTCCTCGCCCGCACCCTCCTCGGCTAGCGCCGCCGCCGCCGCATTCCGCTGGCGCCGCCGCCTCCTCGGCCGGCGAGCTTCCTCAGGCCACCGTCTCCACCACGTCCAGCCAACTCCGGTGAGCCGGAGCTCCGTCCGGATCCGGATCTAGTACTGCGATCAGATCCACCAGCACACCGTACCAAACGCCTCTGCCGATCCGCACCGCTCCGTCCCGGGATCCCTCCGTCCCGTCGACTTTCGGGAGGTATAAAATCTGCAAAGTCCCAGATTTTCGTAATTTTGTTGCCCTCTTTGACATGCAATAACATCGTGCTCGTAGATCCGTTTTGGGCGTGTAATATATCAAAATGTTCGTTGAGATGTGATCTTCATTTTGTTCCACTGTGGCATGCTTGTTTGAGTTCATCTTGACGCCCCAATAATCGTTGCAAGAGTTCTATATGTTTAAAACTGTTGATGACTTTAATTTTGTTGCCATGTTTGAGATGTGATAATTTTGTGCATGTTGGTCTAAATGGAGCATATGATATGTCAAAATGTTCATTGTGAAGTGCTCTACATGATGGTTGCTGTAGCATTCATGTTAGGTGTCATATTGCCATGTTAATCTCTGTTGCAAAAGTGCATGTGGTTGTTAAGTGCTGAAACTTGTTGTGAGATGCTATTTTGACTTCCTCATTGCTATTGATGTGTTTGTCCTCATGTCACAAGTCAATATGTTTTAGAAGCACCTTCATATGGTCTTTGCTGTGGTGCAATCCATTTTCCATGATATCCCTTGAGGTGACTTAAACAAGCTTGTAAACATGCCATGCCAATGTTGTTGTTTTATACTTAGTGAAAAAACTGCTAAGTCTGGAATATGTTAACCTCATGCTATGTTTGCTTGATGCCTCACTCAAATCCATGCATGTTTTAGTATGTCAAATGATCATTACTTGTTGTCCATGTTATGCTCTATCCATGCATGCCCTTATTTGCACATATGTCCTCCTGTAGCTTATTTATTTCTTGCTCTCAAGTTGCTATAAATTTTACCTGTCAGACTTTTATCAGCATGATCAATTTGGTGAAGCTTGTTGTTATTGATCCATGCCTCCTATGGAGTTGCTCCAATGGAGTTGTTTGATGTATGCTATGTCTAATACATGTCCATGATCTTGCTATACTTAGTGGAGTGATATGCATGTTGTTTTGTGCCTCAGAAGGGAGCATCGTGATGATGTTTTTGCCTTCCCAGATTTTGACTGTCTGGATAAATTTATTGCAACTTGCCATGTTTGGTTAATTGTGTTCCAGTAGGTTTTTGGGTGTGTTCTAAGTTCATGCTTGTTAAGTATCATGTCTATTTGACATCCATGCCCTTTGTCTCCATGTTTGAGTGTTGTAGCATAATTATTTCTTGCTACAAAGATGCCATGTGGCTGTAAATAGCAGTTTTGTGCGAATATTGTTTTGCTTGCCATTTGCAAACCGTGCGTCCGTTTCCGGTGATCTTTATATCGATTTCAACCGAAATCTTCCCCTCTATCCAGTGGCTTGCTTAGTTTTCCCAGATGAGGCCTTCTACATCATCTTCTCCTTAGGTTCAAGTGCTTCCACATGCATACGCACATCATACTTGCATCATGTTGTTTGTGCATTGCACCGTGTTTGATATTGTGATGTGTTGTGTTCTTGTGTTGATTAGAGCCGGGAGCCGAGACCGAGTTCGAGAATCTTGCCGAGCCTGAGTACGAGGAGCCGTCTTACGATCCCTCCATGGAATCAACAGGCAAGATGACCTTACCCAGATATCACTACTATCTTTGCCTATGCTAGATGTCTCGCTCTTTAGCTTATCGCCTCGATGCCTATGTCTGTTTGTCAGCCTCCTATTGTTGCCATGAACCTCTCTAACCTCCCAACCTAGCAAACCTTTGATTGGCTACGTAAGCTTCGCTCAGCCCCTCTTATAGCATTGTTAGTTGCAGGAGAAGATTTGAAGATTCTTGCTTTGTGATGAAGTCATTGTTGGGTTATCACAATACATAAACTCTTAAACTAAATCATCTATATATTGGTGATGGGTGGAAGGCTAAGCCTCTTGCTTGGTGTTTTGTTCCACTCATTCCACCATAGGAATCGTTTAAACCGGTGTTATGTTCCTTGATTTTGCGTCCCTAACACGGTTGGGGTTTATGCCCCCCCCCCTCGATAACCCGCTTAGCGCTAAAGCTTTTCGAGCAAGGCCCAACCTGCATAGGGACTAGCTATCCCGTGGACTTAATTAACAACCCCCGGGCCAGTGCTCCTCATGAGTGTTGGTCCGAACTAGGCGGACTGCAGGGCCGCCTCGGGGAAACCCGAGGTATCTGGTATTACCTGTAGGATGTCCCATCCGGTCATGGCCTGAGACTAGATACGTGCGGCTACTGACAGGGTGTCGGCACGCCGGGAGGTCTTGAGCACGCGATTCCGAGAACACTCGGGTCTTCCTACCTTGGAGTTGCGACTCCGCAGATCGTGAGCTTGTGATGGGCTAAGTTGGGACACCCCTGCAGGGTTTTGATCTTTCGAAAGTCATGCCCGCGGTTATGTGGCAGATGGGAATTTGTTAATATCCGGTTATAGATAACTTGACACCATGTTCATAACACACTACCAGCGTGAGTAACCGTGACGGTCATTTTCCGAAGGGGTTCAGGAAGTGAACACGGTGGGGTTACGAATGACGTGCTTAGTTAGGATCACTTCGTGATCACTTTGTCGATCGTTGGCACTTTCTCTTCTCGCTCTAAACACGTAAGCTAGTGCTAGTGCTGCTGCAACCTTCTTTTAAGCCTTTTCCACTCTTAAGGCTTTGATAGTATTGCTACCCGGGAACAGGATTGCTGAGTCCTTCGTGGCTCACATATTCTACACAACCACCAGATGCAGGTACCGATGAGAACTACACAGGTGATGGGACAGAGCTGTATTGGGAGTTCGATGCAGAGCGTGGGCGATACTACGTGTCTTATCCCGACGATCAGTAGTGGCTTCTACTAGGGGCGATTCGGACCTTGTGTTGTTTATTTATGGTATCTTTCATTTGGATCTTTGTCCGTAGTGGGACTCTGATGTTATTTGGATGATAAATGTTTATGTAATGCATTGTTTCACGTGGCGAGTGTAAGCCAACTACTCTTTTACATTTTCATCCCTCTTTTACATGAGTTGTGCAAAGATACCATTCTTGATATCATTCCAGTATGATATTATGCCTTTAAGTCATGCCTCGACACATGGGAGGTATAATCTCATACTGGGCAATACAAGTGACCACTCAAGACTCTCGCGGGGGGACGAGCCTCGCGAGGCGAATGACACAAGGCATCCCCTCACTACAAAAAAAATACACTTCCGTGATGATACGTGTTTGTCACAGTAGGACACGTTTTCTGTCATGCATGTCCATCCATGACAATTTTATGCCAGATTCAAGATAGTCATACATGTGCTGTCGTAGAAGTGTTCCATGACATTACCAAAATTATCGTCACGGAAATGTCCACTTCCATGCCGATAAAGCGCGCATCACAGAAGTGCTTTCGTCAAGGGTGACCGACACGTGGCATCCACCGTAACGGAACGCCGTTAAGCTATCAGGTCCGGTTTTGGATCCGATAACCCGTTAACAGCCCTGACCAATGGGGATTTTCCACGTGTAAAATTCTGATTGGCTGACGGAAACACGTGTCAGCTCCACATTGGCACATGTGTCACTCATACAATGGGCGAGATGCGCCTATGATATGTTGACACATGGACCGGCCCAAAAGTGGTCCGTAAAGTTTAAATGGGCCGGCCCAACTAAAGGCCCGCAAGATTTTGCGGACCATAATGGGCAGGCCCAACTAAAGGCCCACAAGATTTTGTGAACCATAATGGGCCGGCCCAGCTAAAGGCCCACAAGATTTTGCGGGCCATAATGAGCCGGCCCAGGTAAACGCCAACAAGATTTTTGCGAGACATAATGGGCCAGCCCAGGTGAAGGCCCACAAATTTTTTGTGGACCATAATGGGCCGGCCCAGCTAAAGGCCCACGAGATTTCGCCGACATTAATGGGCTGGCCCAGCTGTAGGCCCACAAGATTTTGAGGACCCTAGTAGGCCGGCCCATTAACTGGCTGCCATATTTTGGGCCAAATGCCGGCCCATATTTTATCCGGTCCATTAATGGCCTGCCACTTTCCGGGCCTAATAATGGCCAATATGAGATCCGGCCCTTTAAAAGCCTACCACTTTCTGGGCCAAATTATGGCCCAGATCAGATCTAGCCCTTTAAGAGGCTTTCGGCTAAATTATGGCCCATATCAGATTCGGCCCTTCAACTGGAAGCTATGCTTTTGGGCCCACTTGCTAAAGGCACATTTAGTAATTTGGCCTGATATTAGTTTCGGCCTGTTAAGGGCCCGTTTAACATTTCGGCCCTATATTACTTTCGTCCTGTTAAAAGCCCGTCATATAGTTGTGCTTAACTATGGCCCGGTTTGCATCCCGCCTACTCGCAGCCGATAATCTAATTGGGCCAAACAAGGACCGAGACAATTTTGGCATGTTATAAGCCCGTGATTTGATTGGCACATTCATGGGCTGGGATCTATTTCGGCCTGCTGCCGGCCCGTGAGCTGTTCGGCACATTTCAAGCCTAACCTACTTTTCAGCCTCCTAAAGGCCCATTGAGTTTTCTTGGGAAAATAGGGCCGGCGGTTTACTCGGCATATTAAAGGCCCGAATATACTAGTGGGCCAGTTTACTTTTAGGCCTATTAACGGACCAAGATGACGGGGCCCATGATGCGGATCATACATGGTGATTTGCATGGCGACCCGATGATGTACCGTAATTTTACGGTTTGGCCGGTTTACTGCGAAGACAGAATATATATACAGTAAAATAACCGCAGCATCGTGAATAAGAAAAAAACCTAGACTATACAATAAAGAAATTATGGCATATTACATCCACTGGGCATCAAATATCGCAACTATGATAATAAAGCACAAGCAGACAGCAGATTACATACACTGGGCATCAAAGATCGCCACCAGTGCAACTAAACACACCAACAAAATAATATACAAAACCGAAAACACTTCAATAGAGTTCAAGAAAGGTTAGCTCTGCTCGGGAGCTGCAGCGCAAGCAGCTGAGCAAGCTGGTGAGACTGCACTTGTTTGACACTTATATCCTCCTCAGTCTAAAATATAAACAAGGAGACAAATGACATGTTTTGCACATATAAGTATAACTGCTGACAATTCATGACATTTCTTACTGACGAATAAAGTGACACGGTTTAAAATAGCATTAACACAATATGGTATTGTTCAGGTCAAGACATGGCAGGAAATGATATTGTGAAGGAGTTGGCAGCTTTACGACACCACTAGATTACAGATCAAGAACTCATAAGTATCAATGGTTAGTGTGCTGTCAATTTATCCCATTTCAGATTGGCAAAATAAGATCACTTGCTCTGTATAGTTTAATTTACATGGTATGAAGAAGGAACTTGGTTGTACAACTAAAAACTTAAATTGAGAAGGACAAACTTTTGTTTATGAACTGGAGTACATAATAAACTTTAAACATGCAATTTGATGCAAACACCAAAAATAAATAGCCGTTGCAGTCATGCCTAACCAAATATACACAACAAAGTTTGAAGGCTTGAGAAGGACACACTTACATTATTGGTGAAGGCAGGCTCTATAATGCCCTTGTCCATTCTGATGGGGGGGCAATTCAAGAAGTTTACCATAGAATCTTCTTCATATGCATTGCCTTTATTCAACATTTTGTTAAGAGTAAATATAGATGTTACAATATAAGAAAAAATGGAGAATATTTAAGATAAGATGAAGAGTGATGCTACATAACCAAGTAGCTATAAATGTAAGTACAGCAATACAGGAAAAATGTACAGCCAAGAGCAATGCAGAGCTAAACTTCTTCAGTACCATCGGTGTTATCCAACCTTATGGTAAGAGTAAATATAGATCTTATGTGTAGAAAATGGAGGGCAAAGGAAAATAAGTTGCAGAGTGATGGTACATGACCAACTACGTGTCAATATCAGAACACTTATAAAGGACAGTGGGTACTTACAAGAACAATACAGAGCTAAAAAAATTCATTGGCATTGGATGTATTATACACTAATGTAACCATTCATAGAGATCAGATAATTTGGAGCGAACAATTGATAAGAAAGCTATCATGCATACTGCTGTCACATAATGAACCAGGTATATATGCAAGTACAATGATACAGGACAACATGTACTAACAAGGGCAAAGCAGCGGGCAGCATATTTGCGATATCTTGTCGTTCTTTTCAAACAGGAATTCTTTTTTGCGCAGATTTCCTGCAAAAAAGATCTGTAAGGCACATGCGGAAAAGTAGAAGTTCAAATTGGCATGCGATATCATAAACAGTACCTCATCCTTGGAACGAGACCAGTGCATAACAAGGTTTTTCCATTCAATGTCTTCTAAATTTAGCACATGAGACTTCACCAGAAATACGTTTATAGACTTGCCATCAAAATGTGATTTCCTCAGGTAACACCAATACTGCTGCAATGCTTCCTTGAAAAGCGCAAGCAAGCTTTGCTCGTCATGACTACCCAGATTGACCCTCTCCTACTTACAACAATGAAATGTAAATCATTGATGTATTCAATCAGCAGAAAACAGGAAAATAATCACGATGAATAATAGCACTTACACGTAAGTGGGACATGAAGATGTGAAAATGGTGTTTGTCTTCACTATAATTTTCCAATGATGGGAATATATGCATGTAGTCCCTAACAGCATTGAAAGCATTGTCTTTTAAACTGGGAATAACTGGAATGGTGTTCCAATCTGCAGGAATTGGTCGTCTCTGCAGTTGGGATAGGTCTTCGGCCGGTGGACTTGCTATACTTTTTGTTGGACTGGGATTTTTCTGTGGTACGGCTGGTGCTATGGCAACTGAAATCGACATACCTTTTGCTGGAGTACAGGTCCTGTGTGGTGGGGCTAGTGGTGTGGCCAGTGAAGTATGGGTACAGTCTACTGGAGTCGGTCCTACATTTTGTGTCACTGGTTGTACAGCCAATATAAGTGGGGTGTTGTCTGATTTCTCCGGCACAACCACGTTTTTCAAGGACTTTGCTGGTGCTCCTTCAGGTTCGACAATCACCCTCTTTCTAATTGATGTCTGATGCACAAGAACAGCATTTGAGTGGAAAAACATGGTATGATGATAGATGGAATATGTATTGATAATGGATGGGCCTGGCACCTCGACATATATGATGAGTAAACTAAGCAGATGGCGGTGCAACAAGCGAGAAGAAATGCAAGACAACATATGCAAGTTTCGCGCAATCAATAAAACCTTGCCAAACTAGAGCAGGCGCCTTGATGGGTGAACATGACAGACCATTTTCCTTTGACTCCTCGAGGTTAGAATAGACATTAGGATCATATTCTGAACAAGAATCTATAGGTGGGGAGCGTATGAGTTTCATTGCATCCAGAATGGCACTCAATGCCTTGGTGCCAATTTTGTAAGTCATTGCAGTGTTCCACAATATTCTTCTGATGCGCGAATTATGATATTCACTGTAATTACGTATAATATCTGAGAACCATGAAAACATAAATAGTTGTGAGATTATCTTTGTAATGCAGAGGATATTCTAATATAGGGGCGCCCCTATAAACACTTGTGTGCTATCACTGGATTTTGATGAGAGAGCTCATGTGTTTTGTAATATGGTGTGTGCATTTGTATAATCTGGCACAAGTACACAAAAAAATAGGCTCCAGAAGTAAGGATAGTTGGCAGATGATAGGTTCAAAATATAATGTATAGAGAGTTTATTGCCAAACCATGATAACAAGAGCACACAGCAACTAGGCAGATCATATTGTACATAAAAGGGGTACACCATAACCAAGATATATAAATCGGGAAAGTGGAACTGGCTTGAAAATATGTCGTTGTATTGCCGCTCGTAATTGAAAGCCTATCGATCAAGTACATGCCAGCTCTATCAGCTATTGACTGCAGATGTCCCTGCTCCCCTTCCTGACAAGGAACATACTGTATGTATTAAATACAGAATAACAAAAGAGGAACATGTTAAAGAATAGAAGAGGAAGCATATTCTTGAGATTCCGCTTAATTGCATACAATGTTGGTTGCCCACTCACGATGAATCACAGCACCCAAAGAAATGCAATTCCATGTTGTCTCTCTATATGTGGCAATTTTGAACAAGAGTCATTAGGATCATATTCTGAACCAGAGCCAACAGGTGGGGAGCGTATGCGTTTCATTGCATCCAGAATGGCGCTCAATGCCTTGGTGCCAATTTTTTAAGTCATTGCAGTGTTTAGCTTCAAGAGTGGACTGCTGCTAGTGCGACACAAAGCAGCTACACAGATCATAGTGTAATATAACGGGAAAACCGTAAGCATCAGAGTAAAATCAGCAAAGTGGAACTTGCTGGAATATATGTGCTAGTATTGCCGGTACGGCTAGAAAGGCTTCGGATACCAGCTCTCTTCAACTGAAGGTGCGGTACTGTTCATATCAGTGTAACACTCAAAGGCAACATAGCTCCCCTCATTTCCTTGCTATTCTTATAGGATTCAAGTGGGCAGGCCACTACAAATCCTATTCCCATGTTTACAAAATCCTACGAATCAAAGAGACCCGAAGAGTTGAAAGTGTCCATACCAACCGACCGTATAGACCTCTACACTGCAAATGCCCCTGCTCATCTTCACTACAAGGAACATACTGTACTACTATCATATTCCCTCCATTCCAAAATATAAGTCTTGGTACAGATTTCCACTATGGATCACATACAGATGTATCCAGATACTTTTTAGAGTGTAGATTCACTCATTTCGGTCCATATGTAGTCCATGGTGGAATCTATACAAAGACTTGTATTTAGGAACGGAGAGAGTACTTATTAAAGAAGAACGGAAGAGGAACATGCTAAATAAGAGCAAGCCGACTTTGGATAATAAAATGTTCATTGCGCAGTGCCCACACATGATGAACCAGAGCGCATTAAGAAAGCAACTCCCTGCTGTCTCTCTATATGTGGTGCACGTGCTTTTTCAATAGTAAAGTAGGAACATTAGCTGACCAACTAAATGCTATCTGTTTTAGTAATATCAGAATCATATCAGATTCGTACTTGAGCAACAAGTTTGGAATTATCTGTGGCACGTTGTTTAGCTTGATGGATTCAGGAGCAGTGCTAAGCAGGTACAATGATGGTACTGAATATAAAGGCATGTCTACATGCAAGTCGCGTGACTTTTGTCATTTGGGTCAGTCGACTATTTCAGGCGGTTGGATGAAGATCCTACGTCTCCTAACCCTTATTCTTCCTCGTCTCTGATTCTTCCCATACAGAACACCGCACGGGCCGCCAGTCGGACCACCGGCCCCCACCGCTTCTGTTCCTCCGCCACCCCCACCCCCACCCCCGCCCCCACCCGCGTCGAGTTTTCTTCGATCAGCGAGGCCCCACCACCGCCCCGCACAACCAAAGTCCCCAACCGAGCCCCTTCGTTCACACCGGCAAACTCCGGCGAGCTCTTAAAAATCGACTGACCCAATTTTGAAATTTAGTCTACTGTGATTTTACTAGTGTGTAATATAAAAGGGGGAAACCATAAGCATTGGGAGTATAGTGTTGAGCGTGCCATGGCGGATCTTAAGGTGCAAACTAGACAAAGGCAACTTCACAATTAATGTTTGCTCACAACTAGCAAGTAAGTGATGGACAAGAAATCAGAGTAAAGCAGTGGCGATCTATTTTCTTGACGCGATAGATAAGTTGAGCAGATACGAAAGAGTACCACCTCTAGTGCGGCGTCATGTATGCATTTGCTGAGAATTTGACGGTGCAGCGGTAGCGATGGCTGTCGGTGGCGTGGAAGCAGATCTAGGAGGGTAGACGCTGGCGGCAGGGCGCGGCGGACGAGACAGTCGTAAGAGCGATGCCGGCACGGTGGACGACGGCTGGGATGAAGCGAGAGGACGGGATGCAAGGATCCCGGTCCGAAGCCGTGGATGACAGAGGTCGATCTCTTGTAATGGACGGCGGCATCGGGGTATCAGCACCGGCATGGTGGAGGAGGACAATGGTGGATGGGATAGCGGACGGAGGAGGCTGGGGTGGAGAGGGTGTTTTGGCGCCCACAAAGTACGAATGGGGAAATAGAGGTGGAGAGTAAGGGGGAACCATGTTTGCAGCGCGCTTGTCTCAAACGCGAGGAAATTTACAAACTTAGCCCCCGTTTCAAATTTCCTACATCACAACAATATTAGTCGGTTGCGGATAGGACGGTAATCTCGCATACACCGAATATTTGCCGACGAGTGTTTGTTTTTGGCGCCCACCGTGTATGAATCGGGGACGGAGTCGATTTCGGTCGAGAACACACTGTGTTTTGCTGCCCACCATGTATGAATCCGGGTGAGAGGCGGTTATGTCATGTTTGAGTGAAATTACGAACCTACCCCTGTCGAAACCTATAGAAATCAAGAACATAGGCTTTGCGTGGCAGGGATAGGCAGTAGTAATTTCCATCTCGCAGATTTTGTTTTTGGGCGGTTATTGCGACTTTCCTTGCTTCGCTCAAATTTTGCAGAGTGCACATTTACCGTGCCAACGCAATTCGAATCCCGTTTGTATTCTACTTTTTTCGGGCGGGATCCATTTTCAATTGGAATAAAATTCTATATACATCATTTTTATATATACTTTCAAAAGCACAACAAAGAGTTGTGCTCCTTTATATGTATAATATGATTTACAAATACAATGATCTCAAAATCATAAGGTTGAAATCAAAAAATTAAACCAAATTATGTTCTACTAAAATGTATGGATCAGTAATATCTATATATTAAATAACATAGCTGCGCATGAATTCATATGAGTATGCATGTTTGATAGATCAATTTTGGTTCGAGTATGGATTACATGTATCATCATCCCGAATTCAATTATTTGAATCCTTTTATGTTCACTCCTTTAATGCCCATCTCTCTCGGTGCATGATCCTTCATGTAGCTATCAGTCTCTTTTCTCCAGCTCACCCGCATGCTCACTTCATGTTTCTCCTATCCTCGCAAACATGGTCTCTCGACGTCTCCCTTGAGAAGTATCACACTCTCCCTATCATTATACATTACACGGTTTTCATTATCTCTCATGTCTCTACCGTTCTCTCGTATCACTAGGTACCTAAGCTTTCTTTTTCACCGCCACACACAGAGTCTCCACTCGTCTTTCACTTTGTCTTTCTCTCTATGGGATTCTCTCACACACCCTATATGTCTCTAGATATGAATCATACCACTAAAATTACTCTCTCTCTCTCTCCTTTAGACACAACATTTGTTGCGGTCTCCTTTTCGTCTCCATCCCAGACTGACATTATTCATTTGTTTACCGATCAGACAAACTCCCCCCCTCTCTCTGTCTCTCACACACAACTCCAGCTTCCACTCCCCTTCCCGGCTACCGTCTCTTTCTCTCTCTCACACACAAAACTCTCGCTTTCGCACCCCCGACTCGTATTTCTCTCACAAACATTTATCGACTAGCCTCGAGATAGGTTTATACACCCGCACACTTGTGCTTCCACTATCGCATACATGTTTCTCTCCCGCTCCTTGTATCTATGTAGATTTTTCTTCGGTTGTTGAGACACGCCCTCTCGATCGTGCATACACACACTATCGCCTCATTTTAAGCTGATACCTCTCGCACACACACACTCTTTGTGTCTTTGTCACAAATGAACTCCGTCCTTCTCCTTTCTCCCTCGCTCTCTCACACACACATGGGCTTTTTGCAACAACTAGCTAGATGCACATGCGTTGCACGGAACATCAACATGCATTTGTATGAGTAGTTTATCTTGTGGGAGAAAAGTATGAACTAGGGAAGGCCTTATTTGCAAGTGTGGAGAGGGTGCGGGTATCTTTTTGCAAAATTGCCATAGTTTCCTTCTTATCCGTCAGATATAGACCGGACAGCCTATATTGCAGGTTAGCAGGCACACGATCATCACCGACTATACTTTTTATAAGAGTAGGGATAAAAAACAAACTTGGTGATGATGGTGGGCCTGTCATCCTGCAATATAGGTCGTTCGATTTATATCTGACGGATAGGAACAAAACTATGGCAATTTACCCGCACTCCTCTCCACATTTGCAGATAAGGCCTTCCCTCGTTCATCCTTTTATCCCACAAGATCTTGATGTTCTGTGCAACATTCCTCCCTTATCTCATATACAACTTCTCGAATCTTGAAACCAGCAACATTCCTCCCTTATCTCATCAAAACCGCCAAAGGAATATATTTTGAATGAAACGTAACAATTTTTTAGTGATATACGTATTTCAAAACTAGACTTTTTTTCCTATCAAATCGGTGAATATGTATTAATCTACTCAGATCGTGTGGCAACGCATTGGGACATTGCTAGTAGTTATTGGTATAATTTTTGGACACCAGACAAACGGTGGAGTACATATACGAAGAGAAGAGGCGCACGCACGCAGTTGGTCTCTCGGTGTCTCGCACACACGAGTGTTACGTAAAGGCAACTTTACAAAATAAACCCTAAAACCCTAGGTGCACGATTGCTGCATTTGCAGGTAGCGGGTACGTGGTGGAGCGCACCTTTGTAGGAATAGTCATCTCGCGTGATAATTTGATCCGTAGGAGTTGATGGCCGGGACCACAGGTGAACGACTTGGAGGCGGTGGCTCGCCAGTTGCCACAGATCGAGTAGCCACGTTTAAAATATATTTTTTAGCGGGGTTAAGAGTTCTGATTTTCAATGGCGCATTATAAGTACTAAGTAGTTTTTAGAACGATTGGAATGGAGCGAAAATGGAATTCATAGTACTACGTACCTCCTTGGCATATGGTTGTATGGGTTTATGTTGCGAGATGTTGAACCTGGTAGTTCTAGGGCAAATACTATGTTTAGATTTAGATGTTGGTTTTCAGTAATGAAAATCGGAAGGGGGAAACCCTTCTTTGATTAGAAAAAAACTTCTACCTCCATTCTGGTTTACTAGTCCCCATCCTATTTTGGGTCAAAGTTTGTCCATGAATTTTACTTATAAAATGTGAATGGAAAACGAGATTTTGTTATACGCAAACAAAAAAGGACTAGAGTGAGTGATTTCTCTGACATGGACACGACCTCTCATAGCGCAGGCATTGAAGCAGCACGCCGGCCAAGAGGGCCCCACTCGCTGCAGGCCCGACTGAACAAGCCTCCTCGCCACATGCAACCGGCTTCAGACTGCCCCGCTTGCCTTCATTGAATATGCGCATGTGCCGGCAACACGTCCTTCTGCGAGCCAGTCGGCATTTTAGAACACAAAAAATGACCAAAATATAATTAATTATGCATGGTCTTGACTTGTTGTGCTTGCACTGGTAGCAGGAACTAGAGGTTTTTTTTAATTCATAACTCTCCTCAAAAAAAATTTGGCTTTGAAGTGAATCATGGTTGTAGACATTATGTATGAATGTGGATATATCTGTGAACATGAGTTTGATGTGGAAGTTTGTCGGGACCCCGATCCTAAGTCACACCGGTCTAGCATGTAACACACCATATCACTTTGCGGCCTCACGCACGGTATCCCCACGGATGCCACCTTACCTGGCCCGGGACCGTTTGCGCATTTTGGCTCACGTATATGATAGTGTCGCTAGCATCCATATGACAGAGAACCACTACAAGAAATATGTCAACTTATGACCTTCTGTTAGTGACCCTGGAAGAATTGGTCATAGATCTATGACCATTTCAGACCAATTGGTCAAAAGCTGTTCGGGGGGCTCCAAACCCTAAACTATAACGACCATTTTGGTCAAAAAGGTCATAATTTCCTTACACGAAATGGTCATAAAGGAGATAGCACTGGTTCGCTGCCATATTTCTAGCTGATCATGACCAATATAGATGGTCATAACCTTGTAAATTGTGGTGGGTTGCTACGACTAGGTGCCACCTCATCAGTTTTGCCTATGTGTCATGTCCATGTGGCAGTTTTTGCCCTAGGTTGTGAAGCAACCTATATTTCTGTCATTCCCAAAATTCCCCAAAAAATCTCATAAATTCTTTGGGTCATATCTTCGTCAAATATGTAAAAAACCCTTCCTTGCCTAGTTCAAAAATAATTCAAAAATATTCATTTTCCTATTCTGTTCAAAAAAACACTTTGTGAAGGAAGTACCACTTTGGCATATCCAAATGGTATCCATTTTCTACAGTGCTTTCCTATGCCCAAATAACTATCCTCCACCAAATGCCAGCTCAATCTATTCATTATTTTGAGCCCATCTTCAACATTCGTATTTATGTCCAGTGTGGTACTTTGAAAAGCAAGTACCACCTAGACTCCTCTTGAGCTGAAAATTTGTGAAGACGGTCTTCTTAGTAATTTATCATCCTCAACCAAAACTCAAGCCCATTATCCATGTGCATTTCCCGTACCGCTAATCAAACACTTGGCTGCTAATTCATGTTTGAGCATTGATCGGTCTCCTCGTGAGAATCTTATGTTGTAATTTTCTTCCTAGCACCTACCTGGGGAGTGGCCAACCCACTAGACATGCCTAGGCCGCCCAGAACACATGGCAACGCCACAGTCATGCGGTGACCACGCGGCGGGCATGCGAGTTTACGCGCTCTAGAGTTGGGGCCCTCGACCACCGCCCAAACCTCGACATATCGCCACCAAACCATGTATTTATGATTAAATAGGTACTTATGTAACTAGAAATGATTTTTGGAACAAATAAATAGCAAACTATGAGGCAGCCGCAGTTCAAATTTGACCCGCTTCCAGCTGAATCGGCGGAAATTTGTCTTTTTCACAAGAGGTGGATCAAAACTTTTTACACCCAACCATTTTGTCAATTGTGCATTAAATATGTCCTAGTATTTTAGAAAATTGATTTGGTCCAATTTTGCAACAATTATTTGGGATGTCCTTCACAAAAAAACCTCCTTTTGGGAACTCAAAAAATGGAAAATGATTTTTTCGTCCAAAGAAAATGAAAACTTCCTTAGGCAATATTGTTTGCCATTCCAAGATGCACCCTTGTGCACAATATGAGATCATTTGAACAAACTATGCCATGAATGTGGCCATAGGATTGATCATTGGCTTGAAAGCCATGAATCTTCACGCATGATAGCTCATTTATGAGAACACTTTTTTAAAAGAATTATCATATTACAAGTTTATTATTTTTCCTGGTAACTTGGTCACATATAATGACACAATGCGAAGGTTTTCCAATTTTTTGATTTTTTTTAAATTTTTTATGCCCGTTTCAAAATGCGTTCAAAACGTCGGGAATGACCGTTCATAGCTAGTGGATGAATCTTGGAATTTTTTTGGTGTTTCTATGATTAAATAGATATTTATGTACCTACAAATGATTTTTGGAAAAAATAAATAGCAAACTATGAGGCAGCCGCAGTTCAAATTTGACCCGCTTCCAACTGAATCGGCGGAAATTTGTCTTTTTCACGAGAGGTGGATCAAAACTTTTTACACCCAACCATTTTGTCAATTGTGCATTAAATATGTCCTAGTATTTTAGAAAATTGATTTGGTCCAATTTTGCAACAATTATTTGGGAGGTCCTTCACAAAAAAACCTCCTTTTGGGCACTCAAAAAATGGAAAATGATTTTTTCGTCCAAAGAAAATGAAAACTTCCTTAGGCAATATTGTTTGCCATTCCAAGATGCACCCTTGTGCACAATATGAGATCATTTGAACAAACTATGCCATGAATGTGGCCATAGGATTGATCATTTGGCTTGAAAGCCATGAATCTTCACGCATGATAGCTCATTTCTGAGAACACTTTTTTTAAAGAATTATCGTATTACAAGTTTATTATTTTTCATGGTAACTTGGTCACATATAATGACACAATGCGAAGGTTTTCCAATTTTTTGATTTTTTTTAAATTTTTTATGCCCGTTTCAAAATGCATTCAAAACGGCGGGAATGACCGTTCATAGCTAGTGGTTGAATCATGGAATTTTTTTGGTGTTTCTATGATTAAATAGATATTTATGTACCTACAAATGATTTTTGGAAAAAAGAAATAGCAAACTACGTGGTAGCTACAGTTCAAATTTGACCCGCTTCCAACTGAATAGGTCAAAATTTGTCTTTTTCACCAGAGGTGGATCAAAACTTTTTACACCCAACCATTTGGTCAATTGTGCATTAAATATGTCCTAGTATTTTAGAAAATTGATTTGGTCCAATTTTGCAACAATTATTTGGGAGGTCCTTCACAAAAAAACCTCCTTTTGGGCACTCAAAAAATGGAAAATGATTTTTTTGTCCAAAGAAAATGAAAAATTCCTTAGGCAATATTGTTTGCCATTCCAAGATGCACCCTTGTGCGCAATATGAGATCATTTGAACAAACTATGCCATTATTGTGGCCATAGGATTGATCATTTGGCTTGAAAGCCATGAATCTTCACGCATGATAGCTCAGTTCCGGGAACACTTTTTTAAAAGAATTAACGTATTACAAGTTTATTATTTTTCCTGGTAACTTGGTCACATATAATGACACAATGCGAAGGTTTTCCAATTTTTTGATTTTTTTTTGAATTTTTTATGCCCGTTTCAAAATGCGTTCAAAACGGGGGAATGACCGTTCATAGCTAGTGGTTGAATCTTGGATTTTTTTGGTGTTTCTATGATTAAATAGATATTTATGTACCTACAAATGATTTTTGGAAAAAAGAAATAGCAAACTACGAGGTAGCTACAGTTCAAATTTGACCTGCTTCCAACTGAATCGGTCGAAATTTGTCTTTTTCACCAGAGGTGGATCAAAACTTTTGACACCCAACCATTTGGTCAATTGTGCATTAAATATGTCCTAGTATTTTAGAAAATTGATTTGGTCCAATTTTGCAACAAATATTTGGGAGGTCCTTCACAAAAAAACCTCCTTTTGGGCACTCGGAAAATGATTTAAAATAGCTAGAAAGATCTGAAATGCATACAAATTGGTCCTTATCCATAAAATGTGGTCTAAGTCTAGTGAAAATTTGTGTGGTGCCCTTTTGCAAAATATTTTTGATAGCTGCTTCACAAAATCCCTCTATTTTTAATACTTGAAGACTATTTTAAATCATTGATTTTTCGAACCAATGAGAACTCTTCCCACGGATTGATGACATGGCGCCCATCCATCCATCCATCCATCTCTCCACCCCACATCCATCCATCCATTTATCTAAAAAAAAAGGAAATGAAAAAGAACCCCACCCGCAGCCCAAACCCTAGCTCAGATCCCCCATCGCACCCCTCCTCCCTTGTCCCCATCTCCTCGCCTCCGCCGCCACCTCCTCCCCGTCCCCTGCACCACTCCTCGTCGCCAACCTCGCCGCCGCCACCTCCTCCCCATCCCCTGCACCACTCCCTAATCCCTCCTTCGGCCCCATCCCCGGCCATCCCCACTTCAACCACCCCTCCATCCTAGTCGTTGATCTCTCTCGGTTCAGTGAGATGGGATCCACTCCCGCAGCCGCCGCTCCACCCTCACTGTCGACGACCCATTCCGCCGGCGCACACCATCGCGCCCTCCCCTCACCCTGGCCCCCAGTCGGTTAGTGCGAGGCGGCCGCAGCCTTGCCCACTCCGATCTGGATCCATGGTGCACTCCTTCCTCCCTCTGGATTTCATCTCGCGCGCGGAGGAGGAGGAGGAAGCGATGAAGAAGATCTTCGGCGCCAAGAAGAGCCAGGACCCGCCGCCGTCCATCCAGGACGCCACCGACCGGGTACGCACGCATCCTATCTTCGATTCGATTATGTGGTAGCTAGGGTTGGATTCGATCCCCTTCTCACCGAATGAATCCATGGCTGGGCAGATATACAAGCGGTGGGACATGATGGACGACAAGATCAAGAAGCTAGACGCGGAGCTGGCGCGCTACCAGGACAAGATCAAGAAGACCAGGCCCGGCCCTGCCCAGGAGGCCGTCAAGGCGCGCGCCATGAGGATCCTCAAGCAGCGCAAGATGTATGTGCCAGTATTTCAACCTGCTTGCTACAAACCCCAACCCCACCCCCTCTTAATTTTTATCTTTTTCTCTGGTCGACTAGTGGATGATAATGATGAATGCTAGCTGCTACTCAACCAATGGGGACATGCAATCGCTAGGAGATGTGGCCACCATTAGATGTATAGATGGCAAGCTGCTTTTGCAAAACAATTTCAGAATGTTTCTTTCTCACCTAACAGGACACACCTAAAACATGTACCAAACTATAGTTGTATAAAATGATTTTAGTATGTTTCACATTCTCTTATCTCACTAGTCTATATCTTCTTCTGCTCTTCATAAACAATCATCAGCATCGGCTGCCAAACAACGCCGATTTTGAAGGGAATCTCCGGTATGCTCTGTTATATTAATTGCACGGGCAGTTGTGGGGATATCTGCATTTGCTATGTTTGTTCTCCCGCGCCAGGGACAGCTGAAAAGGAATATTGCATTAACAATGAGGCTGCACTACCAAATGCTTGTCTAAAATGTCAACTAAAATACATGGTTAGCCAGACCTACTACTATCTTGTGGTCGTCCATGGGCAGTACAAATGTTGACAAGACACCATCTAAAAGGCTAGCTGAATCTATCTGATGTGCTTTCGTACACATTTTGATTTTCCTCCTAGGTACGTTGTGTCCTGTTCTTAACATGGATAAGACAGAAGTGGAATGCTATTTGTTCTCCATGATTATCCTGTACCAATTGATCATTCCTTTTGTGGCAGGAGCCTATATTAGTCTAGTTCTCTAATCTTTATACTCCATATGCTTCCCTACAGGTCGCAGGCTTCGTTGAACCAGCAATTGAGGTTGCGTTTGGTGAATTATAGCACATACCTGCTAACTTGCCATAGATCACACTCGTATAACAGGAGAAACTTCTTGCGTGAAGAGTAGAATATCTTGCTTTTGTGTGTTCATATGAAGCGGGATATATATTGGTGGATTATGTGAAACCTTCAATTCCAGCAGCCCATGCATGTAGGTGCATCAGGAAATGGATGTGACGTTTCAAGTGCAGATTAACATCGACCGCTAAAGTTACACATAAATAAATACTCTAGGACATGATTTGAACTTGTAAAGGCGTACGGAGAGCACCGATTTTTTCTTTGCGATTTTTTCTATTGTGTGCCTTGAAAAGCATGGTTGCAACCATTCCTAATTTTTTGTTCTTGTTCGATTTGTATTTGGATGCAGCAGGTGCTCTGCTCTTGCGCATGTATGGTGGCGTCTCCGGCGCAGCGGTGCTTCTTGAGGTGACTGGCGTGACGGCGGCTGTGTATGGCGGTGACCACAAGCTCTCCGGTGAGAGGCTCCCTCTGCTACCTCTAGTTCTCTTTTCTACTCCTATAGCATTGCTCTGTTGGTTTAGAACACTAGCAACAGGAGTGCTAAAAGCTTACTGATGTAGGAGTAGTGAAAGCTTCATGGTTGATCCTCATTGTTGAACATGGGACATGTATCTTCTTTTGCATATCAATTACATAGCAGTACTATGTAATTGTACAGTATGTGTACTGTTATTTTTAGGTTAGGTTGAAGTGATTGGTAGGCCTTCGTTAACAAGCGAGCTTCTTTAAATTTCCGTTGTTATTTGCACTATATTCCACGCACGCCTCATGTGAATCTATGATCGTATCCATAGACCAGTGAATTTATTGCACTATTTGCATGCTGTGAAGTATCCAGTATTTGTTACATTATGTCTTTAAGTAGTAAAATTGAGAATGGCAAGCTAAATTCTTCAACTGAACTGCTCTTTCATTGTACCACGAAATCGGAAATACTGAAGTTTTGCTATGTATAACATTGCTACATGTGCAGGTCCGGCTTGTGGGGATGGTCAGCGGCAAGGCGGAGCGGAACACGGACGTGTCCTTCACGCTCGACGACGGCACCGGCCGTATCGACTTCATCAGATGGTGAGCGCATCTCGGCAAACGGCTTGCTTTTTTACTTCAATGTCAGATGTATTCTAGGGGTACATTCTTAGATTTTTGTTTGGATTCCATTGCTGGATGTTGACTGGATGTGGGATTTGCCTACTGTTGCAACTTCAATCTTCACTACTAGATAGAAATACTGTTGGTTGTTGGTATGACAGTGCTAGATTTGCCTACTGTTGGATGTTTATGATTGTCCAGTACTTAAACTGTTTTAATCGGGGTCAATGTAATCACTTGTTGCATCCTGTTTGTTTGGCCGGAGATGCTAATAAGAAAAGCATGTGCTGCTGCTTTCATGTAGACTTGCTCTAGCTCTTCTTAATTTTCATGCATGTTTCTTTCCAGACTTGATCTTACTACAAAATAGCACCCCATCACATGTTGTTGTTGTTATTCACCCTATCCTTGCTGTTCTGTTTTCTTGTTGGCAGATATTTTGAGTAAATTCAAGACGAAAGATGTTCAAAGAAGCTCCAAGACATTCTTATATAGCAAGTTATGTAATAATAGCTGGGTTGTCTGGGAATTTAATGTATCTTCTCTCTGTTTGTTAATGAAATAGTAATTATGTATGTGATTTAATGAATCTTCTCTTTGTGAATTTCATGTATGTTTCAGAATTACAATTTCTGTTACATATGAAATAGTAATTATGTATGTGGTTTGAAAATGTGTGCAATGGAAACATGACTCATGTGACCCACTTATCAAAATAATTTGAGCACATTTGAAATTTCTGACGTGTGGGACCAATGTATGATATTATGGTATTTGGGACAAATGTAAAACAGTGGAAAATAAAATGGCAAAAAATAAAAGATCATACGCTGTAAAAGGCCGCATCTAGAAATAAAAAGGCCGAATTATTGGGCTTGGCCCATGTAGCTAGCGAAAATTAACAGAAAAAATAAATATTAGAAAGGCTGAATTGTTGGGCTAGGCCCATGTAGAACAGCCAATTGGACCGGGCTGAATCTTGTGCCACATCAGCTTGCCACGATGGATGCCTACGTGGCGTGGGGAGGCTGCTAGTGACCAAAACACGACCGTAGGCATATTTTGGTCATAAACGTCTATGACCTTCTCACAGAGAAGGTCGCTATAGTCAGTTTATGACGGCCAGCTTTTGACCTTATGTTTTTGGTCACAAAAAGGTCACAAATGGAAATTTGTGACCATTCAGTGACCAATAGTGGTGGTCACAAGTTGACATATTTCTTGTAGTGAAACCGGGCCGACATGACCAGTTATAACCAAAAGTGGCACTAAATTACAGAGACAGGCATACATGACCCAGCAACGAACGTGTCGGTCATCAACGTATGAACCCAAGTCATAGCAAGCTACAAGGACTTAAAGGAACAACGCGTGACATTTCCCCTAATGGACAGACAGAAGAACGAAGAAGGACACATGCCGGTCAGCCTAAGTGTTCCGGAGCAGTAGCAAGCTACCAAGGCTCAGTGGAAGCACTAGGAGACATTTCCCTGTAAGATAGGCTACCAAGGGTAAACAACTAGGTGTCGGATCCCACACATACCAAGCATTTCAATAACACACACACAATATGCTCGATATGTGCAAATACAACATGGCATCACAACAAGACTCTAAGAAGCAAAGTATTTATTCATTAGGCTCCGAGGAGCCAGATATTACAAACATGGGTCTCATGACCCAACATTCAGAGCATACAAGCAACAAGCTGAAGCACAACATGTCTAAGTACAGACATCTACAAATGAAAAAGGCTGGAGAGCCTGACTATCTACAACACTCGTCGAAGATCGTAGCTGAGGTAACAAGCTACTTGTCGAAGTCCAAGCGGAACTACTAGTGAGACGGCAATCTTATCTGCAAAACATAAATTAAGCAAACATGAGTACAAAGGTACTCAGCAAGACTTACATCACATCCTATCATACATGCACTTGTATCAAGAAGGCAAAGTGGGGTTTAGTTGCAGCAAGCCAGCTTTGACTCAGTGGCTATCCTATTCTACGACTGCTGGTAACTCTTTTGAGGTGGCGCACACGAGTCCACTAAGCACCACACAATACACCACTATGGATTCATTCCCGTTTCCCTACGAGAAGGCCATCCATAGGACTCACACTTGTCTTGAGTATTTTAGAGTATCCACTTCAAGTTGTCTATGTACTACGTAAGCATCCAAGAAGTCCATAACCGTGGACCCGGCTATTCGAATAGATCATGTTAACCCTGCAGGGGTGTACTTCTTCACACACGCTCTCGCCACTTACCGCCATGTACATCTCGTGTATCTCGGCAACCTTCAAGCAGAAGCCTGGCGAGGGTGTCGGCCACGACCTGACTAACCACACAAGACTCTAGTCCAGGTTTATCGCTTATTCGGGTTCCATCCGTAAGGAGATCCGGCCGGGGTGTCGCTCACGGCCCCAAATGATGTGCGCAGGATTCCCAAGCCCACCTCGCCGAGTGGATCTATGCTTGGTACACCGTACCACGGTGCCTAGTCTGTCCCAAGCCCACCTGGCCGAGTGCCACTTGGTAGACTACTAACACTACCTACAAACACCAGAAACTAGTTGCAACTCCTGGACAGAGACCAAGTTGGTTAATAAGTCGAGAGGGGCACTTAAGCATTCCAATGCGTGGTAGTAGCTGGTCATTGGACAACATACACAGAACTCAGTTCTTAAGGACGGTTCCAGTGAGACAACCCACCATGTACTCCTACATGGCCTCTCACTGCTACCTTTACCAAAACGTGTTCACACACTTGACTCTCAGCATCAGAATATATCACTGCACTCCAATTCATTCCCGATGAATCAGACCTGACACACTCTAAGCAATAGCAAGCATGGCATGGTAAGATCACAACATGGCTTCAATCAACTCCTACACATGCTAGTGGGTGTCAACTATTTACTGTGGCAATGACAGGTCATGCACAGGAATGGGTTCAACTATCGCAGCATAAAGTAGCAGTTGAAGTCGTTGTTGTCCTAATGCAATAACAGAGAGCAGGAGCGAGAGAGGGATTGTATCGGAATGAACAAGGGGGTTTGCTTGTCTGGTAAAACAACATGCAGAGCACAGCTCCTCCGACAGGTACTCTGGATCGGTCTCCGGAGCTGGACCTATCGAGAAGAACGGTGCCGACAATCAAACACAAGCATATGCAACAATATGATGCATGAACATGGCATGAAGATGTGATGTTATTTGAGCTAATGCAACTACTACTCCACCATTTGAACCAAGGGTTCAAATGTAATTCCAAAATTAACATTTAAAAGTGTCATTTATGTGTTTTCACCTATACAGCAACAATAAGTTGGTTTAACATGCAAGAAAATGCCATAAACAGATTCTACATATTTTTCTGATCATTTTTCATATATAAATTATTTCATTCTGAGCTACGGTTGAATTTCTGTGATTTTTTGAAGTTTAAACCAATTTCTGAAATAAATAAATCATTTAAGATTTATCTAAATTCCAGAACTGGAATACTGCGTCAACATGACCCAAGCCTGACGTCAGCAGGTCAACCAGGCTGACTAGAGTCAAACCTGACAGTGGGGTCCACTGGTCAGTGACTCAGTTAATTAACTGGGTTAATTAACACTAAACTAATCCTAACAGAAAGTCAGTAGGGCTGGGCCCACATGTCAGTGGCTACTCTAATTAACAAAATTACTTAATGAAAACTAAACGGTCAACTAACTGGAGGGGTGGGGGCCCACCTGTCATTGACCCAGGGGGTCAAATCCTGGTCAACCCCCAGCTAACACGCCGGCGTTTAGCCGCCGGCGGCAGCAAACGCGGCGGAGGCGTCGGGATTGGGCCCCCGGCGTCCAAATGGACGGCTGAGGCCATCTGTAGGCAGCGGAGGCTCGCCCGCATCCATTCACACCGACGGGAGGGTGCGGGGGCGCCAGAGTTGGCCGGAACGAAGCTCGCGGCGGCGCCGGAGCTCGGGCCTCGTCGGAAACGGCGCTACAGGGCACGGGGAGGCCAACGGCTGGGTGATACGGCCTCCTGGTGAAGCACTCAGTGTGTTGACGTGCTCGGTTTTGAGCGTGCATGGGGGCGTCACCTAGAGGGCGTAAACGACGGCAAGGACAGGGGGAAGACCAAGGGGCTCACACTGAGGCGGCGAAGTAGCTTAGTGGGCTCGGGGACGTCCCGGAGACGGAGAATCGACGGCGACCTCCGGCGGCCAGATGCGGCGGTGATGAGCTCGAGGGCGTCAACTCCAGGCATCCGAGGGCGCGTGCTTCAGCTTGGAGAGGCTGGCTAGGCGAGAAAGACTTGGTGGGCGCGGTGGCAGCGAGCGGCAGCGACGGCGGCGCTCGGGTCCGAGCGAGGGAGAGAGACGAAGGAGGGGAGAGGTGGCGAGAGAGGGCCAGAGAGGTTTGGGCAGGTGCGTGGCAACGTCCGGAGCTTCGAGGCGGCGAGGGGGAGGGTCAGGCAGGCAGGAGGCATGGCGGCCATGCGCGAGAGCGGCAGGCGCGTGCCCCTGCCTCCTATCATCGCTAGGAGGACGATGACTGGCAGCTGGGCCGGCCCAGTGCCAGGCCAGCAAGTGGCCCAGGTAAAACTCTAACCCTTTTTATTTCTTTTTTTTCTATTTTCTGACATTTGTTTGATTTAAACTAAAACATTTATTAACTCCTGACATTTTTTTGTAGGGACTAGAAGGAGTAATCCAAAGCCCCACACAAAATCCAGAATTATTGGACATATATAAAATATAATAAATAAATAAATAAATAAATATATATATATATATATATATATATATATATCCAATGCAAATAATTATTGCATTAATTCCAAATGCCCCAAATAAATATTTATGAGCTCCTAAAAATATTGGTTTGATTTTTATCTCTAGCCAATATTCTCATAGAGCAACATGAACATTTTCTTGGACCTTTTTGGAGCAATTTATATTTAGGTCATTTTTCAAAAGGGTTTCTGAGGGTTTCACAAGTCCTCAATTCAATTTCATTTGAAATTTAAACATGATGCAAACATCAAGACTAGCCAAGTGCATACCAGAACTAGGGTTGTGACAAAGTTGAATTTGGAATGTCGGGCTTGCACGTGAACTATACCATATCCAATGCTTCGTCTGTTATTGTTTGGAAAGTAATTGCTCTTATTACATGACCCGACAAAAAATATTTGTGCCGCATCAGTAGATGCGCGGACATCACAACAGGCATGCTGACTAGATAAACATTGAACCTAGCTACTATGAAGGAAATTTTGTATTGACAACAGTTGTAGATAGCAGGAGACACCTAGCCTGCTCTACCTCTGCTAGGTTATTTCTGGCTTCTTCCATCTCTTCTTTGGCATGGGTGAAGAGAGCATCTGATTGCTCTTTTCACTTCTTCAGGAACTCAACTACATTCTCAAGGGCTGCTGGACGCTTTCTTTCAGCCTTTATTAGAGCCACTAGGACACGAACAGCTGACGACTCCACCTGGCTTGTGTGTAATCCAGCATCATCTGGGAATCTGCACCTTGTGTCTAATCCAGCATCATTAGGGAACTGGCACCTTGTGTGCAATCCAGCCTCATTCTGGAAACATGATCGCGAGGTTGACCATACTTCCCTCCTTGCAGGAACTGCATCCTGACATGAAGTTACTTCTTTTTTAGATAATTACTCAGAGCAACCAAGATCCATTTAGTATAAGCCAGATAAATAGAAGTGGGAGAAGTGAATTCAAAAGGAAAATAAATATAAAAACATACTACAAGGTGAGAACACCCACTTCCTACATCAAGCTAAAAACGAAAGCATTAGGACGATTAAGACTCTTCTTATGACACATTGAAGAACACGACGCTTAAGAGAAACAGAAACTACAACATATACACATCGAAGAACACGAGGCTAAACGAAAGTAATTGAAAGGGTGTTACTTACCAAAGCTCGTTTTACAGGTTCAGTGCAGCTCCTCTTTAACTTGCCAGGCTCCTTGAAGATGTCCCTAATATCCCGTGTTTGGTCTTCATTGCTCGTCTGCATGTTCGCACTCGTGGTTTTAAAATCTCAACATGGAAAGAAAAATATACTACTAGTAATACTCACGCATCTTGTGGGCAACATTAAAGCACTCGTCTGCCATGTTAGAGCATCTCCAATAGAATCGCAATACGTGGCGCTTTAAAAAAGCGTTTAGAGTGCTGAGATCGAGAAGTAGAGATAGAGAGTAGAGGATAGATCTTAGCATAGATAGATAAAAAAATAGATTATTCAAGTACTCCTCATCGTGTGACTCCTCCTCGGTGATGTCCTCCTCCGATGTCTGACTGTAGGCCTGAAGATACTGATTGTCGTCGGATTCCCAGGGCGACGCTGCTCCTAGCCTCATGTTGAATTGAGTGTCCGCTTTTCGCCTACGCTTGTCCTCATGATAGGGGGCTCACTCCGCCCTCATCTTATCCCTCTCCACCCTCCTTTGCTCGTAGAACTCGCGCTCGTTGATGATGTCCTACAGGAAGCACTGGCGCCACAGCGTCATGGCTTCCTCGTCCATCTCGGCGATGCCGAGACAGTGCTCCCGCCTCCGATGGTCGTGACGATCCTTGTCGGCGATAAGCCGCGGCAGAGGCGCGAGCTCCTGTGCCCGCTCCCGCATCGGCACGTTGGGGAAGTTCAATGTTCTATGAGGCCACCGGAGGAGCCATGCCGCCGCGTTGTACGCGTGGGCGGCCTCATTGGCGGGGTCGAAATTGCCGAAGCCGAGGCGCATCCCGCGGAACCGGATCTCGGTGGAGAAGCCGTCGGAGGGGCCTGCGCGGATGCCGCGGTATCAGCAAGTTTCCCGGCGACACGGCGGCATGGTGGCGCGGTGGCGGCAAGGCAAGAAAGATCAGCGAGAGAACGGTGGCGAGGCACAGAGCGGGGAGAGAGCGGTGGCAAGCCACAAAGCGGTGGGAGGGCGTTGGATTTTATAAAGCGCGCCGGACACCGCGCGCCAAAACTAGCGCACGTCCGGCCGCTTTTACCCGTGCGCGTGCAATCCTTTCCCGATGTCTCTGCTATCTCTACTCTCTTCTCTACTGTTATATTTATTTTATATTTTATATTTATCTCTACTTCTCTACTCTCTTTTTTTCTCTCTACTTTTTCCCTAATCTTCTAAAAAACAGATTTGGTGATGATGGTGTTCCTGCCATCCTGCAATATAGGCCATCCGATTTATATCCGACGGATAGGAAGGAAACTGTGGCAATTTTGTCGAAAGATACCCACACCCCTCTCCGCATTTGCAAATAAGGCATTTCCTCGTTCATCCTTTTCTCCCACAAGATAAACTACTCATACAAATGCATCTTGATGCGTGCAACGCATGTGCATCTTGCTACTTCTAAGAAACTATCGATCATTTGCCACACTACTGGTTGTAGATGAAATACCTACCCAAGTACAGCGCGATACAGGAGCGACGCACAATTACAAGCTGATATTCTGTTGGACAATGGAGGCTATAACCAATTACTTTTACGGGAACAATAGCACCCATGAAATTTGAAAGGTAGGTATGATTCAATACACACATTACCAATCGAGGAGGAGAACGATGGTTGCGGCGGCCTCTGCGAGTCATGGTGGGCAACAGGAGTCAGTTCATTGTCCATGACGGTGGTGCTTCTGCGCTTGGCGTCGGCTTCCGGGAAGCAGATTCAAGAACCTGGAAGACGGTGCCCAGGAAGAGGCTCCATGTACGACGAGGACGGTGGAGCGGCTCCAGTGCGGCATACGAGGTCGTCGATGAGGCAGATGCGCTGCGGTGGACGAGTGTGCCGATGTAGAAGGGGAGGAGCACAAAGGCTGCGGTGCGGTGGAGAAGTCTATTTTGCGGTGGGGATAGAAAATGGGGAGTATTAAGGTGTACTACTCTGGGTGCTGGGGTGGGGTTGGCTGGGTAGGGTGAACCCGAAGTCACGAAAACAGCCCCCTACCAACCGTCATCTGTCGGCCTATTCCGAAGGCTATGATGGTAACTTCCCACTGCTCGAATCAGGGTCGCGGGAGATTTTCACACTGACCTCAAAATTTTGTGACACTAAACTCCCCGTGTGGCGTGTTGGGTGATTCGGCTAAGCAACTAGCAAGTAGTACTAGTAAACTCTGCATATTATGTTTGACCGAAGTCAAACTTCCTAAAGTTTGACCAAGTTTATAGAAGAATATAAACATTTACCATAACAGATATGTATGATGTGAAAGTACATTCAATAATGAATCTAATGGTATTTATTTGTTATTGTATATGTTAATGTTTTTTGTTATAAACTTTCTGGGAGTTTACAAAACTTGACTTTGACCAGTGCTAATACGCAGACATAAATAAAAATGGAGGTTGTACACATTTATTTTCCGAGTATGTAGTGAATTAATCATTTGTTGAAATTGTGAAATAAATATACTAGGCTACTGACTTCGAATGTAATGGTCTATACAATTCAATAGTTACAATCATTGTCGAATTCCAAGATGTATACGAGGTCTATAGTACTTCACAACATGCTCAAACTCGCATAATCCCATTCAAATGACAATTAAAATGCATTTCATAGTTATTACTTTGTAGGATGGAACAAAACCAAAAATAACTCAACATCAGCCATTATAAAAGCAACATTTTGAACATATCCCAATGTGTGAATGAAACGTGCAGAGAGAGCTTGCGAAGATGGAGCAGATAGGGCTGGAAAGATTGTATGTATGTGGACGAGAGAGTAGGAGACAAACCTAACGAAACAGAGAGAGGGAGATAGCTACAGAGAGAAAGAGAGAGGAAGAAGTTAGGTCTGTGAGAAAGATGGAGACATGGAATATATTTGAGATGCGTGTGCATCCGAATTCTGTACACGTGGAAGGAGAAGAGACAACAAGTTTGATGAGAGAGCTGGAAAAACATGGACGAGAGGGGAAGGATCTCGTGGGTTGAGGGATTGGTAAATTTGTGCGGGGGAGAGGGGGATTGGTAATTTTGTGCGAGAGAGAGAGAGAGTGGGGGGAGGAGTCAGTCAGCTGTCGTCACATCATCCTGCTTCCAAATGGACCTGCATTCTATAGCACATCGTGGTTGCCGTCTTCGATCTCCTAGATGCCCTCTTTGAAGATTGAGGTGTTGTGCATGCTGGGGTGCAGAGAAGCACAACCGAGAGTGGTTGCCATATAACCTTGGATGGGGATGAATTGTGTGCTGGGGGGAGGGGGTATGTGTGTGCTGTATGATGTGTGTGTGTGTGGCAGATATTGAGAGAAAACAAACCTAAGGAGAGAAATGTGTGTGTATGTGATGGAAAACTACTTGCTAAATAGGGTATTCATGAACAGATTGTGTGTGCGAGATAGAGAGCGATGTGCGGGCCTTGAGGTGGGCAGGGGCCGGGTGAGGGGTGTCAAAATGTGTGCATTGATGCATATGTTACATGCGATCATGCGAGGGATGGACGAATCGAGAGAGATGGTTGTTGTGTTACGGATGCTCATCTCTCTCTCTCTCTCTCTTTCTCTCTCTCTCTCACACACAAGTAAAATGGAAGACCGTTCTCTCATGTATACACAACGTATCGGCATATGTCTATGTCTCACTCATGCATGATCATTTGCACATTCACACCTCTCTATGTCTCTATCACACGCACACCGTCTCCACATTGCCCTTCTGCCACAACACACATATGGACACATACACACATTCTCTCTCAGTCACACACACAAAATCAGTATTAAAAAAAACTAGGGCGCACCTAAAACGTCCGAATCCAAATAAACATGAACTGGAGCTAAATTCAAATATATGGAAATATTGTAGCATCAAGTACTTTTCCTGGAAAAAAAGTTGAGTAATATTCGGTGATTGTTTTCACACACACAAAAAGGTTCGGTGGATGTCCTTCGAGCGCGACACGGTGACGCACCGTTCGATCGACCGCGCGGCCGCGGTTCACGGGCTTGCACAGGATTCTGTATCGTGGCTGTGGTAACTAATAAAAGTGTTGCCTAAGTCTAATGTTTACGTGTACTAGTATGGTTTTATTTTAAGTTTGACCAATCCTATATAAAACTAAACTAAGCTCCCATACGCGCACTCATCAATATGCCACCGCCGCCGTTGTGCATGCCGGCGTCCGCCTTCTTCGGCCAACAGTTTCTCGCCCATCACCGCTGTGTCATCGCCAAGCCGAAGGCTCGCCCGCTCACGTCGTCTGCAGTCCCTCCTCGCGATGCCGCCGTGCTGCCAAGCACGCTAGCAGCTGGTGGAGCCACATCTATGCATGCAGCGTACGAAGAGGAGGATGAGCGCGTGCTCCAGCACGCCGGCGAGGACAAACTAGCGTGTCATTGTCATCTCCGCCCGCACGGAGGACGCGCACACGATGGCTGTGGTGATGGAAGCCGGTCGCGCGCGTCGAGCCCGCAAACCGGGTGCGGACGCGGAATCTACCTTCGAGAACTTGAATGCCACGTGGATCCTGCAATCTGAAGCAGCAATTTGGGTCAGTCGACTCTTGTGAACCGTTTGATGCAACATGGATGGCTAGAAGGGCTTCTTCAACCTCCGAAATAGATGCACGGTTCATCTTCTCAGCCCGCCACACGCCTAACCGCCTACCGCCGCCGCCGCGCCCTCCCCTGAACCACCTGCAACCGCCATGCTCCCCCCAACCCCGCCATCCGTTTAACCCGGGGCACGATCCATTTTTTCCGGCGAACTGCATTCCACACCCAACACTCATAAGATAGATCAGGGGCACCCTGCCGTCTTCTTCCTTCACTCCGTCGAACTTCTTTCATAAATCGAATGAACCGAATTATACTACTAGTACGAACGTATTAACTACAATAGGAACACGAAGATCCAAGCACTAGTACAAACTGCAAGAAGAATAGTAGTAAGACATAGTACTAGTACTACTGTACGTACTAAAGAGTTCAAATAACGAGAAAGAACATAAACATAGTTCTGCTAGGACCTGAGCACAATACACCCTTGAAAATAAACTAAGTAAGTAGTCCGCTTGACACTGCAGTAGAACCAGCCTGAGCGACGGCACTGCCACCTACTCGGAGTCTGAGTCCACGTCCTTGACTTCGTCCTCGTCCCTCTTCCTCTTCCTCTTCACTGACGCTTCTTTGCTTGAACTAGACACTAGGCTCTGCTTCTTCATCCAATCCTTGTAGATATTTAAACAAAGGTAGGCATCCATTGCTGCGTACAGGATGTGATGTTCATCTAATGTCTTTGACTCCCATGCATGATGAAACTTGTGGTGAGGTTTCTTCAGTTTAGCGCACGAACGATCAATCATGGCTGCTGCCAGGGTCAGCATTGAAGGCTGAGAGGAGGACACCAGGCTCTCCTTCTGGAGATCGAAGGGGTGGCCTACAACAAGGCCTATCCGACCCAGGATTTCCTTGTTATTCCTAAAGTATACAGTAACGAATTTGACTCGGCCGCCCTTGAGGGCATTCTTAAATTCCTCGCACTCGACGTCGGCATGGCATATGTGGTAGACAAAGCATATGTCATGCACGCAAACCTGGATCACGGCGAGCTTCTTCTTCTCTACCTCCTTTTGTTTCTTCTCGCTTCCCAGGACTGTGGTGTACTCAACATCTAGCCTAGCGACCCACTCATCATTTGAGTTTTCGAACATGCGTTTGAAGCGAGCAAGGCATTCTTTCACAGTTGAGGAAGAACGGGCGTAGATGACGTCGAACTCATCACCGGTGATGGTTCTAACCTTGTACTTACCACCGATCATGGGGATTTGGGATGCCATGGATTTGGGAGGAGGGTTAGGATTGACGGGACGACTGGGAGCGAACTGTTGTAAAGTATTGTACTAGTAGAAGATGGGGACGAGTAGGGCGTGCGAACGACATGGGGTTGCTGGCTTGCCCGGTGGATAAACGGCTGCAAGCCCCCAAAGAGTTCTCAAGAACTATGCGGGACCCACTACATGTCATATCTACTAGACCCATATCGTAGGCCTGACGGTATAGCTTCTCCTATTCGCACGCCACGCCGGCTTGTGTGTAACTTCAATTAATTCCATCAATCGTCGCGCCTCCCACGACCTTCGGCCTATTCGCACGCCATCTCGGCTTGTTTCCCATTCCCGTGTGCATGATACTTCCTTCGTTTCTTTTTACTTTGTGCATAACTCGTAGCTCGCATACCAAGGAGAGGCCTGTTCAAAATTTTCTGGACAAGTTTGCCCCTGTTTTTGCATGGATTAGAGTACTAATCGCCTAGAATCCCTCCATGCATGTCACACGTAATCTCTCTCTCCTCCGCTTATGTCTCTGCATGCAAACTAGGAAGTTGCGCCAATTAAGGAGATTAATTGCTAGAGAAGCGGAAAGGCATGGGCATGCTGGGAAAGGTGCGCTGCTCAAGGGAATCGCGCAGAGCATTTGAAAAAAAAAACAAAAAAAGTTATGCGCAGAGTATAAAGGATCGAAGGGAGTACCAGCCTAGATACCACCATTATGGCCAGCCTTAACCATCGCATGCAATAATTTAGTGCACCTTGAAATACGAACATGTGTGGGGCGTGTATATTTTTAATGACTTGAGACTATACCTAGCCCTACATGCAAGATGAGACTTTATGCACCGTTCCCCATACCTGCAGGAAGCCCGTTCGTCTCCAAATCTTTTCGTCTCCATGTGTGGAAACAATATGCCTGCCAGACTCTCCTTCTCCCTCCGGCGGTCCCACCACTCCAACTGGGACGCTGCTTCAGTTACTTAACTTAAGGTGCATTGGGTCACTGACATATGGGCCCAACAGGGGTCTAGCCTACATGTCAATGACGCAACTGGACATGCAGTTAAGTCAGTGCAGCTCAGTCCATATCTTACGTAGGTGTGCCATTGCTCGCTATAAATACTGCGCCTCCCACGACATTCGGAAGAACGCTCACGTTCATCGCTATCTCCTCCCCCTCCCTCTCACGTCGACCACGATGACATCGCCCATCCCAAGTCCTAGGCACCCCTAGCTGCACCGCACGGACGGTCACACATCGTAGTTCCGTTCCTTGCCGCCACTAGTCAAGGAGGACGCGTCCGCGTTCTGCTCCTCGCCGCGACGCGTCGGCGTTCCGCTCCTCGCCGCCACTAGTCGAGGAGGACGCACCGGCATTTTGCTCCTCGTCGTGACGCGTCGAGGTGGATGCGTCGGCGTTCCCAATCTCGCCAGCACGCGCGTTGAAGGACGCGTCGGCTCCCCACTATGAGGAGAACGCCGCGCCGCCCGCCGAGCCCCCCCAGCCTTGAGGAGCTTTGGAAAGAAATGGATGTCGCCTTGTGGGAGGCTTTGCCTCCAGCAGAGCGCGCCAAAATAGATGCGGAGAAGAAGGCTGAGGAAGAGAAGCGCACCGTGGGACAAGCTGCCTGGCAGGCCTATGTCGCATCCGAGAGAGTCAGGCAATTGGCTCATTGGCAGAAGGCTCATGCGAGGGCCGTAAGGGTGGCGGAGGACGGCCGTGACAAAGCCCTGAGTGCAGTCGGGACCAAGCGCCTCATCTACGCTTGGCGATACGTGGATCGGGTGCACGCTTCCAGCCAGGAGGAGTACCTGTTCACGCCTGATCACCACACCGGTGAGATCGCGCTCGCCCGCCGGCAAGCCGCCAATCAGCACCTCGCGAGTTGCGAGGCTGAGGAAAAGGCGTTGTGTCGGTGCGCTGGGAAACGGTCGCGCACCATGTAATGCCGAGGATGCGACTATATCTCCTACGTGTCGAGGAACGACTTAGAGACATAAGCACATTCTGGAATAATCGCAACCATGGTATCTTTGCACAACTCATGTAAAAGAACAAGGATGAAAGAGTAAAATAGTTGGCTTACACTCGCCACGTCACACAATGAATACAATAGCATACATTCATCCAAATAACACAGGGTCCGACTACGGACGAAATCCAAACGAGAAAAGATACCACAACCACAAGTCCTGATCGCCCCTAGTAGGAACCCCTACTGATCGTCGGGATACGTAACATAGAAATGACCACGCTCTTCGTCGAACTCCCAGTGAAGTTCTGATCCATCTCCTACATCATTCTCGGATGTACCTGCATCTGGTGTGTGTTATAATCTTTGAGTAACAAGGACTCGGCTATCCCATTCCCGGGTATCAAAACTAACAAGGCCTTTATGTGTGGAGAGGTAATAAAGTATTTGCAGCAAGCACTAAGCAACTACCTTACGAATGCAGAGCGAGATGAGAATATGTGCCAACGGTCGCCAAGATGATCACTAAGTAATCCTAGCTACTCACGTTCATGCATAACCCCACCATGTTCACTTTCCGAAACCCCTTCGAAAAGAGACCATCACGGTATTCACACAGGTAGTGTATTCTTAAGGATATGGTGTCAAGTTATCTACAACCAGATATTAACAAATTCCCATCTGCCACATAACGGTGGGCACGGCTTTTGAATGTTCATAACCCTACAGGGGAGTCCCAACTTAGCCCATCACAAGCTCACGATCTGCGGAGTCACAACTCCAAATTGGAAAGACCCGAGTATTCTCGGAATCCCGTGCTCAAGATATTTCGACAAAGGTAAAAATAATCCAGCAAGACCTCCCTGCGTGCCGACACCCTAATAGTAGCCGCGCACATCTAGTCTCAGGCCACGACCCGATGAGCACTACGTACAGCAACCAAAGGCCCCAGAGAACTGGGTGGCACCTCAAATGACTCTAGTTTGGACCAACACTCATGAGGAGCACTGGCCCAGGGTTGATTAAGAACTCGGGTTTATAACTCCATATGCAAGTTTTTTAGTTGTGAGGCAAATGTTAGTACCAATGTTGGGCCTTGCTGGAAAAGCTTTAAGAAATGTGATTTATCAAGGGGGGCCCATAAACCCCAACCGTGTTAGGAACACAGAATCAAGGAACATAACACCGGTTTATCGGGTCCTAAGGTGGCATGAGTGGAACAAAACACCAAGCAGAAGGCTAAGCCTTCCACCCATTACCAATATATATGTGCATTAATTTAATTAAGATTTATAAAAAGAGCTTCTTTTCTGTACTCCTGGGAGTATATACTTCATTAAATATTTTAAGATACCCCAATACGAGTTTTGTTGAAAAAATATCATCTACGACGTACTTTTTGTAATATACTTTTTCCACGTACAAACATATCAGTATATACGTAATCATTTAAAATATGTAGACTCGCATGAATTTTTTCATGAAAAACATTTTGGGGTATCTAATAATTACTAATGAAGTATATTAAAAATAATAAAGAGGTATAAAAGATTTATCTATATGGTATATGAGGAGCAGGAGTACGTACTGCCAGGAGTACACAACCATATATATAGGAGTAGGATTTTATGTGTCGTGGACAAAAAAAACAAATAGTTCAGTATACATATATGTTGCAATGAGCTGAAATGATAGTTTTTTTTGCCGAGGACACATAAATGCATATCTTCACAATCACACCGTTGGATCATCTTGTTACATTATAGTGGTGCTCCACTATTTATTTCAATTTTTTTCATAATATTTACACTGTTAAAAAGCTTAGCGAGCCTTAACTAGTTCTGTGGCAACCTGTTGTAGACACAGTTCTACCTACCTACCTATATATATATATATATATATATATATATATATATATATATATATATATATATATATATATATATATATATATATATATGTGTGTGTGTGTGTGTGTGTGTGTGTGTGTGTGTGTGTTTGTGTGTGTGTGTGTATATGTATATATATGTATATATTGTGTTATCCCAATAAACAAGTCCTAACATGGAGCAATCTTCAAACTTCACCTGCAACTAACAACGCTATAAGAGGGGCTGAGCAAAAGCATACTTAGCCAATCGACGGTTTGCTAGGAAGGCGGTTAGAGTGTTTCATGGCAACATAGGAGGATGACAAGACAATATTAGGCATCGAGGCATAGCTAAAGAGCGAGACAACTAGCAAGGCAAAGATATAGGTGATATCAGGGAACGGTCATCTTGCCTGTTAAGTCCTCAGTGGGATGGTAAGACGGCTCCTCAAACTCAGTCTCGACAAGATCCTCGAACTCGGTATCGGCTCCCGGCTCTACCCAACACAAGAGCACAACAACGGTACAAGATCAATCACGGTGCAATGCACAATCAACAGGATGCAAGACATGTCATGGGATGCAAGTATGATATGCGTATGCATGAGGATGCTCTTGAGCCCTAAGGAGAAGATTATGGAAATGGCTTCATCTTTGGCAACCAAGCAAGCCGCTAGATAGCTTGGAAGATTTCAGTTGAAATCGATATAAATATCATGGGAAACGGATGCACGATTTGCAAATGGCAAGCAAAACAAGATGCAATGCAAAACTGCAGTTAACAGCAACATGGCATCTTTGGAGCAAGATATAATTATGCTACAACACCCAAACATGAAGACAAAAGGCATGGATGTGAGATATACATGATTCTCAACAAGTATGAACTCAGAGCACACCCAAAAACTTACTGGAACACATTTAAACAAGCATGGAAAGATTCAATAAGTTAACAGATTTCTCAGACTTGGTGAAAATTACAAGGCATGGCAGCAACAACGACAAGTAGGCATGTTTGCAAGCTTATGCAACTCATCTCAAAGCATAGCATGGCATGTGAATGTAACCAACAGCCAGAATACATGTTTGTGCAGCTACTCATGGCAAGAAAATGGTCGTTGGATGCATAGAACACTAGTTATTCACATGGCAAAACTGAACTTGCTAATAACAGGCTGACAGAAACATTTTATAGCAACTTGAGAGCATAAAAACAACAAGCTACAGCAAGGCATCATGGCAAACAGGAGCATGTATAGCTAGAGCATAACATATACATCAAGAAAGACCCACTGGA
>LR738715.1:505444271-505481045 GCA_902687465.1 Secale cereale
AGCCGCTAGATAGCTTGGAAGATTTCAGTTGAAATCGATATAAATATCATGGGAAACGGATGCACGATTTGCAAATGGCAAGCAAAACAAGATGCAATGCAAAACTGCAGTTAACAGCAACATGGCATCTTTGGAGCAAGATATAATTATGCTACAACACCCAAACATGAAGACAAAAGGCATGGATGTGAAATATACATGATTCTCAACAAGTATGAACTCAGAGCACACCCAAAAACTTACTGGAACACATTTAAACAAGCATGGAAAGATTCAATAAGTTAACAGATTTCTCAGACTTGGTGAAAATTACAAGGCATGGCAGCAACAACGACAAGTAGGCATGTTTGCAAGCTTATGCAACTCATCTCAAAGCATAGCATGGCATGTGAATGTAACCAACAGCCAGAATACATGTTTGTGCAGCTACTCATGGCTAGAAAATGGTCGTTGGATGCATAGAACACTAGTTATTCACATGGCAAAACTGAACTTGCTAATAACAGGCTGACAGAAACATTTTATAGCAACTTGAGAGCATAAAAACAACAAGCTACAGCAAGGCATCATGGCAAACAGGAGCATGTATAGCTAGAGCATAACATATACATCAAGAAAGACCCACTGGACAACTCTAACCATGCACAACAATGACAGTAGCCTCAAGGAAACATGTCATAAAATTAACAGATTCAGCCTTAGTAGAAATTTAACATCACGATGGCATGTTAACAAGCTTGATGCACTCATCTCAAGACATATCATGGCATGAAAATAAATCTATCATGTATAGCACATTCCAATGAGAAAAACTCAAGTTGACACTTACCTTATATGACACATGGATTAAATCACACGAAAAAGACAAATCATCATCTCATAACAATTTCAGAAACTTATTAGCCACATGCACTATTGCAAAAGGGTTAAACATGGCATAATGCAACCTAACATGTTGAAGAGCATCACAAGACGAATATTTTGACATATCATACACTCCATTAGGACCAACATGCACCAAGTTACGACCTCACGAACATGCCAGCAAATTGTTAACACACAACTAGTGCTGAAACAGTAACATCACAAAGCAGTCTTGCAACGAAGATTAAGACGTCTAGATGAACCCTGACATGCATAAAACTGATGCTAATATGTAGAGCACTTCGAGACGAACATTTTGATATATCATATGCGCAAAACAGAGCACCGAGCACAAAGTTACCACATGATGAAGGAGGCATGAAAATTACACAGATCTGGGACTTCGTGAAATTTACCCCTCCGAAAATAGTCTACGCGGGATGGAACGGAGCGGGACGGAGTGATCCAGGCGACGGGGAGGCGTTTGGATCGTCTCTCGGTGGATCTGGTCCCGATCCACCGGATCTCACCGGAGTTGACGCCGGAGACGGAGGAGATGGCCGGAGGAGCTCGCCGGCGTGGAGGAAGACGGTGAGGCGGTGGCGAGACTTGGCGCGGTGGCCAGCCAGCGAGGCGGAGACCAACCGGCGGTGGCGGTTGGCGAGAGTCGGCGAAGTGGCGCCGGCAGCGGGAAGGCGCGGCAACCGGAGGAGATGGCAGTGGCGGTCATCGGCGGCAGTGGGGCAGAGGTCCGCGGCGGCAACAGTCGGCGGGCGCGGCGGCCGGCGGGCGCGGCGGCCGGCGGCCGAGCGCGGGCGGCGCGGAGCGCTCGAGGCGCTTAGGGCGAGTGGCGGTGGGAGACGGGCCGGAGGGCCGGGGGTGACGTGTCGCCCGTTGATTGGCTCGGGGCAGAGGGCGGACACGTCCGGGGGCGGGGTGGACGTGTCCGGCGCGTAGAGAAGGAAGAAGCTAGGGTTTCTACCCGAAAATGGAGGGGATGGGGCTGTTTTATAGGTAGAGGGAGCTAGGAGTGTCCAAACGAGGTGCGGTTTTCACACACACGATCACGATCCAACGACCGAGAGGATGGAGGTGGTTTTGCTAGGCTAGTGGGCCGTTGTGGAGGGGTGCTGGGCCAAAAGAGATAGGGGTTTTCGTCCCATGTGGTTAACTGTTGGAGTATCAAACGACCTCCAAACGAGATGAAACTTGACAGGCGGTCTACCGGTGATATACTAAGACCACTTGACAACTCTCGGCCCATTCCGAGGATGTTTTTAACCCACTAACGAAACAAAGGATTGAGAGGTGCGACGGGCAGGTGTGTGAGTGTCGGAACTCAAAACGGACAACGGAGAAAACGGAGACGATGCAACTACACATGGATGCAAGTGAGACTATGCCAATGCAATGCACATAATGAAAATGACATGGTGACATGCAACACATGCACAAGGAAAAAACGGAGAAACCCAAAATGAAGGAAGAGCCCAAAATGGAATTGATTAAGTTGACGATGCATATATTGCCATTTATGGAAGTTTTACATCCGGGGCGTTACAAACTCTCCTCCACTACGAAAATATCTAATCCCAAGATCTAGGACTGAAAGAAAGTGGGATACTGGCAACGGAGATGATCTTCTCGTTCCCATGTAGCTTCTCGGTCGATATGGTGTGACCACTTCACTTTCAAGAATTTGATGGACTTGTTGTGGGTCTTGCACTCAGTTTCTTCAAGGATAGCAACGGGGTGCTCACGATAAGACAAGTCTTGCTGAAGGTCAATCTCTTCGAAAGGAATGGTGCGTTCAGGCGTCTTGAAGCACTTGAGGAGTTGTGATATGTGAAACACATCGTGCACATTTGCAATGTTGGAGGGAAGCTCGAGTTGGTAGGCTAGATCGCCTCTATTGCCAATTATCTTTAAAGGACCCACGTATCTTGGAGCAAGTGTGCCCTTGATACCGAACCTCTGAGTGCCCTTCATGGGAGAAACACGAAGATAGACATGATCACCAATGTTGAGAGCCAAATCTCGGTGTTTGCCATCATAGTAGCTCTTCTGGTGCGATTGCACGGCTTTGAGATTCTCACGTATGAATTTGAAAATCTCTTCGGCCTTTGAGATAGAATCCTTTCCAAGGAGTTGACGTTCACAAGTCTCGGACCAGTTGAGAGGGGTATGACACTTTCTGCAATAGAGAATTTCAAATGGTGCTTTGCCTGTACTTGCTTGGAAGCTGTTATTGTAGGAGAATTCGGCAAATGGAAGGCAATCTTCCCATTTCATACTGAAGGAGATTACATATGCCCTGAGCATATCTTCAATAATTTGGTTCACTCTTTCGACTTGGCCACTAGTCTGAGGGTGAAAAGCTGTGCTGGAGCGAATCTTGGTACCCATAGTTGACTGGAAGGAATCCCAGAATTTGGAAGTAAACAAGCTTCCACGATCTGAGGAGATTACTTGAGGGATACCATGCAAAGAGACAATTCTAGAGGTGTACAACTCTGCCAGTTGTGCTGCGTTGATGGATTCCTTGACTGGAAGGAAATGAGCCACTTTAGTGAGCTTGTCAATCACCACAAGGATGGCGCCATTTCCTCGCTTGGACTTGGGGAAGCCAGTGACGAAATCCATCTCAATGTGATCAAATTTCCACTCGGGAATAGGTAGAGGTTGAAGGAGTCCGGCTGGACGTTGATGCTCTGCCTTCACTCTTCTCCAGACATCACACTCGTTCACGAATTGAGCAATTTCTCTTTTCATGTGAGTCCACCAATAGGATTTCTTGAGGTCATGGTACATCTTGGAGCTTCCTCGATGTATCGAGAGGAGTGAGTCAGGTGCTTCGTTCATTATGAGCTTCCTGAGATCACCTTTGGGAACCACAATTCTGTCCTCAAAGAACAAAGTGTCTCTGTCATCAATGCGATAGCACTTGTACTTGGGAGTACCCTTAGCAATACCATGTTTCACCTTCTGAACCATAGCATCACTGAGTTGGGCCTCACAGATTTGATCTAACAAGGTAGGAGAGACTTGAAGGTTGGCAAGAAAACCTTGCGGAACAACTTGGAGGTTGAGCTTCCTGGATGATTCACAAAGTTCAAGTTGGAACTATTGGAGGATGAGACTGTTGCAATAAGCATTTCTGATCAAGGCATCTTCAATGACATTGGCCTTGCCAGGAGTATACTCAATGCTTGGACCGTACTCTTGAATCATTTCAACCCAACGAGTCTGGCGGAGGTTAAGGTTTGGCTAGGTGAAGGTGTACTTCAGGCTCTTGAGATCGGTGAAGATGTCCAATTTTCTGCCCAACAGAAGGTGTCTCCACGTGATCAAGGCATGAACAACTGCTGCTAGCTCAAGACCATGTGTGGGGAATTCTTCTCATTTGGTTTAAGCTGACGCGAAGTGTATTCAACGATCTTCTTGTCTTGCATGAGAACACTACCGAGCCCTTGCAATGAAGCATCACAGAACACTTCATAAGGCTTGGAATCATCCGGAGGAGTAAGTACTGGAGCAGAAATGAGCTTCTCTTTGAGTGTATTGAATGCCACATCACAATCAGGAGTCCATGAGTACTTGACATTCTTTTGCACCAGGTTGGAATAAGGCTTGGCAATCTTGGAGAAGTTCTCAACGAACCTTCTGCAATAGCTTGCGAGACAGAGGAAACTTCGCAGTTGTTTGACATTCTGAGGAGGTTCCCACTTCACAATAGCTTCAACCTTCTCGGGGTTAACAGAAATGCCCTCGGCAGAAGTAATATGGCCAAGATAGAGGACTTTATCAAGCCAAATTTCACACTTGGAGAACTTCGCATAGAAACGGTGCTCACGGAGCCTGTCGAGAACCAAACGGAGGTTCTTGGCATTGTCTTCTTCTTTCTTGGAGAATACCAGAATATCATCTAGAGAGACGAGCACAAACTCATTAGTGTAGGGGTTGAATATGAAGTGCATCATCCGCGAGAAAGTGGGTGGAGCATTTGCAAGCCTGAAGGACATGATTGTGTATTCGTAGGAGCCATTACTCGTTCTGAATGTGGTCCTGGGAATATCCTCTTCGCGGATATGAATCTGATGGTAGCCCATCCGGAGATCAAGATTCGAGAAAACCTTGGCTCCTTTGAGCTGCTCGAACAGTTCATTGATGTTGGGGAGCGGGTAGTTATTCTTAATTGTCTTCTTTTTCAATGGCCGATAATCAATGCACAATCGTTCCGTGCCATCCTTTTTCTTGACAAAAAGAACACCACAACCCCAAGGAGAAGTACTTGGTCTGATGAGACCCATACGTTCTTGCTCGTCGAGTTGCTTCTTCAACTCCTTCAACTCTTTAGGAGAAAGCTTGTACGGACGCTGATAGGCTGGCTCGGTACCAGGTTCAAGTTCAATGACGAATTCAACTGGACGGTTGGGAGGCATACCTGGAAGATCTTCAAGGAATACATCCTCATATTCACAAACCACCGGAATCTGGGATACGACATTAATCTCACCCTTGTCATTGAGAGAGAATAGCCTGATTGTGTTATCTCGAGCTGCAAACATAATCACGTCTTCGGAAGGATGAGTTAGATTGACCTCTTTGTTTGCACAATCAACAAGTGCATCATGCTTAGAGAGCCAATCCATCCCAAGAATAAGATCAATGTCCGAGTTACCGAGAACAACCGGGGAAAACAGAAAACTGTAATCTCTGGTTCTGCACCGTGACCAAGAAAGAGGGAAGACTTATACACCTAGACGGAGGGAGTACTACTATTACTTATGTACGTGCAAATGCACGTTTTAACACTACGATGCGTTTTTTTGTAAAAATAGAAAAACAACACTAGTCAAGCTTGTGAAACGATTCAATGCAAAACAAATGAAAAAATGCTCGTTTGATTGTTTACTTTTAGCTTCCTTCTCTGTGGTTATTTCTCTGTCGTACTTTGTACGGAGTATCTCACTGGTCGGAAAGGCATGCAAATTCCCAAACCGCTTCCTACACCCTGTATCGAATTTTTGGCCTAACAAGTTGTGCCGTGCAATTGGAATTCCAACTTGAGTACTACTCCCTCCGTCTAGGTGTGTAAGTCACCTTACGAAAATCAGATATTCCAAAAACACTTAGGCGCAATGTATTAAATTCCGCCTCTCACTGCCTCGTTCATCAGCAATTTGGCTGAACCACGCTAGGGAGGAAGTTAATGCGGGAGAGAATGAGCGACCTATGCATGTAGAGAAGGAACATGTTGATTAGGGGAGGGATTGACCCCAGTTTGCATGCACGTCAATGGGCCTGCAAGGGATGGCTGAAATGGCAGCCTTATTAATTAGGGATTCATTGCTAATCTCCGTTTGGTTTAGGAGGAAAAAAGTGGCGCGGTAATTGGACGAATTTTTGGTCCGATTCTTTGGCCTCTACCAATCCGCAACCACCTAAGTCGCGTTGCTCCACCTTAGGTGACTTACACACCTAGACGGAGGGAGTACTACTAGTAGGAGTACCAGGGGCAGTTCTTTTAGGCTTCTAGATTAGTAATCCCATAACTACTAAGTACCTCCATCCTGGTTTATTGGTCCCCATTGTAATATGTGTCAAATTTTGATCATAAATTTAACTAATGAAATGTTAGTGCATGCCACATGCACTAACATTTTATTAGTTAAATCTTTGGTCAAAATTTATCACAAATTACAATGGTGAGTAATAAACCAGGACGGAGGTACTAGTAGTAGTACTAGTTTAGAAGCCCAAATAAATGAGTGAGGTGCCTTAATGTTACTCTCCACTATGACTAGTCTTATGGGAAAAGCCGGGGAAGCCGCCAAAAGAACTGGCCCTAGGAGTAGTAGCTAGGGATACTAGGAGTAGTATCTAGGGATCGATTGTGTGAGATGAACCGGAGAAAGTAAATGCAGAGAGATGAAATGCAAAAAAGACGGAGGGATGTGATGGCTGCTTGTCCGTTTATTTTACCAGGCCACTTATTACTGGGAGTGGTTGGGTTTTGTGATATGGCGGCTTTACTGCCGCGCCATGAGCGGGGTGAGACTCCCGTGTAGCACCGCCCTCTACACTAGTACTACTACATCGGTCGTGGTTTATCCCCCATTGAATTTGACTGAAGATTTAACTGACAAAATGTTAGTGCATGTCAACAAAAACAATATCGTTGGATTTGTATTTGACATAGTTTTCAATGATATAATTTTAGGTGACATGCATCATCATTTAACGTACTATATATAATGTTACTTCAATTTGTGGTCGTACTAATCTATAGTAATTGCACGGAAGAGTGAAATGCAATGATCGGGGAGTTGTTTATTTTGACAAAGGATGTGGGGGTCATCTCATGTGTAACGGGTATCGATAGGTTTGTTCGGATATTATCTCATCCATAGAGTTCACAAACAGCCGGGTGAAATAGATAAAAAATATTGTTTTGCAAACAAAAGCGTTCAATTGTTCAACCTGCATCCAAAACTTGTGAAGAAATAACTCTTATTGTGCTTTGCAGGAAATGATCTTCAAGAATTAGTTTTTGAGTATCCATTGTTATACATGTTGGCTACAGATGACATGGCACTTTCTTATAGTCAACAGTTGGCTATACTATTTAAGTATTAGCCATGCCCTTATACACCTAGATAGAGGGATTAAATCAGGATGACTTGAAGGGGGCAGAGGATATGTAAGAAATGGTTGATCATATGTGTTTCACCAGTACGGTAGTAAAAATTCATACATGGAAGATTCTAGAGTAAACCATGAACGGATACACTTTTATTCATGCACGATACTCCAATAGATCAAGATCATGCATGGAAGTCTCCACATGCTTAGACAGCAGATTACATTGAGTGAAGACTAATGATCAACATTTAACTTGATAATGCAGATGTCCAGGTGAACCTCCTTGGAGTCCCCGTGCACATTGTTGGGTGTCAAATACTACCGTGCGTCTTCCTTGTCCACATCGGCGGGAAGGTCCTAGCTCGGCAGAGTCCAAGTCAGCTTGACGTAGCCAGTGTCACCGCCCACGTACCTCCCAGGGGTAGTAACAGTGAGCTCGCACCCGTACATCGGCCTCATGTCAGTGTCACCGTCAGCGGCGTCGCCCCTGATGCACACTACAGAGATGTGGCGGCGGCCTGCGCGGGCCTCGCCGGTGCCCACGATCAAGAGGAAGACACTATCGTCCTCCTCCGAGACAAGCAGGCGGCGCTGATCCTCCAGCAACTCCGGCACGGTGAACGGGTAGCACGTCTCGTACTTGATGTTCTTCGTCAAGGGCCAGTAGAGATCTGCGAATTATAAAGACTTCAGGCTAATTGTGTTCTTCAACCGTGGTCTCGCCTATCTGACAGGTCACTGCGGTAAGTGGATAAATCTGCACGTCCATCGCAGGATCATACATCATCCATGGTTCTCTGATGCCATTGAACACAAGGGCTTCATTTACGCTGTCACCTCCTTCCATGGTTGGACGTATTGCTGGCCTACTCCAGTCATTGCTACAAACGGCTGTTACAGCAGTATGTTACTTTCCTATGATATCATGATGGCTTGCTTATATTACTGTCAACATTTACTGAAAAAATATTCATGCTCATAACATGTTGTTCTTAAGATTGACTACATCAAGAGCCCTTTTTTATTTGACTCCAACTTTTCTTCGGGTTATTTGACTCCAACTTGATATGATGTTGTACGCCGCCTGGTCTCCCTACCCTTCCTAATCCCAGAACCTTTCAAAGAAAAGTGGCATGGCAGTTGCAGGTGGTTCCTGGCTCGATCAGACGATGTCGAACGATTGATGATCGTTCGCATGTACCTGATGTGTTGTTTCGTTGAGTACAATCACAATCACTTCAAGGTCTTTGAGCAGGATCCCCGCTTCTCTAGGCCTTCGGGAATTTTTGACTGGAGGTTGGTAAGTAGCCTAGGTACACGCTCTCTGTTTGCCGGACTGAATTATCGGATTAATCAGGATATAACCGATGGCAAGGATCATGATGGCAGCGCGGTTTCATTCATCAGGCAAAACTGTGTGTACATAGCATACCATGCGTCTCTGCATGCACCATACCCTGATATGTGCCGCCACGCTCTGCAGCCCAAAGTAGGAGAGAGGGTCGCAAGTATCAGACTTCGACCTGCTAGCTGGAGTTTCCCCTGCCAGGCACCCATCTGGTCCAAGCCGTCAGTCAATCTCCGCAGCTTAATAAATAGTAACATCTAACTGAGCCAGTTAGTTAGAAGCGTACACTTGTGTAGTAGGATCCTTATTTAGTTTGATGCATAGACTTGTTCTTTTTTGGTAGCCCTTTTGTAATGATGGCTGATGTTTGGTTTGGAAGAGAGAGTTGCATCTTCACTCTTCTGGCCTGCTTACTGCTTCTGTTGCACCCCCAGCCCTGGTTGCTGCCGCTGCTGTTTTCAATGTACAATCAGTAGTATATTTTGTTTGTTGGTTGAATAAATGTGTTGTTAGAATGACAAACACAATGTTTTGAAATTCTTTGCATGGTTCTATCCTTTAGTGCCCCTTACCGTACGTAGCACATACTATTTTTCGTGCAAAACACATTTTCCACTTGTTCATAACATGCAGCCCACTGATGAAGGCCCAATAGAGAAGCCCATAATTAGCTGGAAGGGAGGCTCTCACATGAATCCGGCCCAGGTACATGCTCATGGTCCCCTAACATAAATAAGTAATTCGGAGGAGTAAGCTATTAACTGGGTTGTGCGGTCTCTGTGGCCCGTCTAACAATAGCCCAGAAGTTTTTTCTTTGGGAAAACAGGTAGCCCAGTATTTCTTTTTGAAGAATACCCAAACTAGGCCAATTTGTTTTCTCCAACTTACTGGGCTGCAAATCTTTCAAGACGAGGAGGGATGCATTCCGGCCTGGCCAAAGAGTATGGTCAGTGTATGTTAAAATTAATATCAAAAGGGGTTGAAAATTCCAAAAAAAATAGAGCAAATGGGATATTAGTTTCTTTTTTTGTTTTTGTTCTTCACTGATATCTTATACGCATTTCATTGGATTTAACATGACATAGTACTAATTTATTTTTAAATTTGTTTTAGTATGGCTACTAATTTTTGGATTAAGAATATTTTGTTCCCCAGCAAAAATTTGCGAATTTTCAAAATTTCCCACATATTTAGTTAATTGTTTTAACCCTGGTACTGACCAGAAAATGGGCAGCAATTCTAAAAATGAAAAACGGGCTACAATAAATTCCAGATGAAATAGAAAATGAGTAAAAATTATAAAAATAATAGCAAATGGGTTGTACACGCCACAGATTTCGAGGCTGACTTGTTTACGCAAGGCTTTGTCAGTCAACACACGATTCTAGCAGCAGTGACTGTTGGATGTCCATCCAACGGTTGACATGCTTCTTCAATCTCTGATCTTCCTGCTCCAGTCGCCTAAACTAGCGCCGGCGGGACTGCCCGCTCCCTCCTCTTGTGGCCCGCTGTGATGTCGCGCCGGCTTTCCTGGCCAACCCTACTCCCTTCGCTGGCCTGGCCGCATGCAATCAACTGCCTCCTTATTACGCGAGAAAAAATGATTCCTCCCACTGACATCTGGGGCGCACCTGTTGGGAGGTTGACCTGTGGGCCTACTAAGTTGACGCGTACGCAGAGCTTGTCAACTTAGCCAACAAACGATTCTAGCAGTAGTAACCGTTAGATTTGAATCGAATGGTCCTGCTGCTTCTTCAATAGCTGCTCTTATTGCACCAGCCACCCGAACCAGCACCAGCGAGACCGCCCGCTGTTGCCTTCAGTGGCCGGCTATGCTGCTGTTGAGGCCTCATCGCCCACTACTACTCCCACCGCTAGCCAGGCACTGCAGCGACGGCAGCCTCACACCGCAGCCGAACCAGTGAACCCTCGTACTCCTCAACACGTGGGCATCCACTGCCGCGTCTTCCCCGGCTTCGCGTCGTCCCCTTCCTAGGCCTCACCGTCGTCCATCGCCTTGGTGCTCTCGGCGCAGCGTAGTCAATGTGGTCAACGACCGACTTCCATCGGAAGAGTACTGTACATGGAGAGGCTGACAGCTAGGTCCATGGCCACAGCCCAGTTTTTTTGTGATTTGCCAAGTAAGTCACTTTGTCAGACCACTTGGGCTGCAAATCTTTCAAGATGAGGAGAGCTTTCATTCGGCTGGCCGAGAAAATGGCCTATTAGTAATGAGAAATGGGTTGTACATTTTGAAAACACATCAAACTGGTAATTAGTTTCAAATTTCTTTTTTTTCATTTCGAGATTTTAAATTGCATTGATTTTTATGTGTGGACAGTTTGTTGGATATTATATTGATATATATATTTAATTTTAAAATCAGTTTGAATGTGACTCAAAATTTCGAGATTAAAAACAGTTCGGACCACACCGAAATATGCAAAATTTCATATAATTTTTTAACCGTGGCCACAATATGGGCTGGAATGCTATCAAAAAGAATATGGGCTTCAAAAAAACCTTAAGAATTAGCAAATGGGCTGTAAATTATTAGAAATAATGGCAGATGGGATGTATGCTGTTTTCCACAGATTTGAGGCTTTCCTAAAAAACGGTTGACGCACAAGCAGTGATTGTTGGATGTCCATCCAACAAACGTCGTGCTTCTTCAATCTCTGCTCTTCCTGCTCCAGCCGCTCAAACAAGCGCGGGTAGGATTGCCTGCTCTCTCCTCCTCGCGGCAGTTGTGCTGCCGCGCAGGCCTTACCGCCCCACTGTACTCTCATCGCTAGCCTAGCCATCCCTCTACTCACCCACACATGTTGTTATTCTCCGGCGACGGCAGACAAACCAGTAAACCCTCATACAGTCGTACTCCCCTCCGCGTGGGAAACAACTGCCGAGTCTTCCCTGGCTCCATGTTGTTCCCTTTCGAGGCCTCGCCGTCGTCCACCGCCCTAGTGCTCTCAGCGTGGCCTAGTCAACGTGGTCAACGACCGACATGCATCTGAAGTGGACTGTGCGTGGAGAGGCTGACAGCTGGGTCAACGGCCGCACGCAAGGGAATGCCTCCTTATTACGTGCAAAATAATGATTCCTCCACCTGACATCTGGGACCCACCAAATTGGCCTCTGTATTTCGCGAAAAAATTATTACCTCCGCTGACAGCTCAGAGGCACAAGCTATATCTTCGCACGCAAGGAAGTGCGTCCTTATTACGCACAAAAAATGAATACTCCCCTTGCTAGCTGGTACCCAATATAGTAGGAGTCTGACTTGTGGGCCTACTAAGTTGACAGGGACGAAGGACTTTGTTAACTTAGTCAATATGCACGATTATAGCTCCAGTGACCGTACGATGTCCATCCAATGGCCATAGTGCTTCTTTAACCTCTTGTTTTCTTGCTCCAGCCGCCCAAACCAGCGCCGGTCGTTCCTCGTGCTCCTGCCTCCCGTGGCCGGCTGCGATGCCGTGGAGGCCTCACCGCCCCCTACTACTCCCACCACTGGCTAGGCCATCCCTCTACTCACCCTCACCCCCTGTTATTCTACAGCGATGGCAACTCACGCCGCAGCCGAACCAGTGAACCCTCGTACTCCTCTCCGCGTGGGCATCCACTGCCGCGTCTTCCCTAGCTCCGCGCCGTCCCCTTCCTAGGCCTCGCCGTCCTCCACCGCCTTGGTGTTATCGGCGCGGCGTCGTCAATGAGGTCAACGACCGACTTCCATCGGAAGAGTACTGTACGTGGAGAGGCTGACAGCTGGGTCCACGGCCGCAGCAAGGTAGTGCCTCCTTATTACGCGCAAAATAATTATTCCTCCACCTGACAGCAGGGACCCACGGACGGGCCACCGTATTTTGCGAAAAAACGTTTCCCCCAGACTACTGGTACCCACCAGCTACATCTTTGCACGCAAGGAAGTGCGTCCGAAAAAAAACAATTCGCCCCCCTGACTGCTGGGACCCACCAGCTACTTCTTCGCACGCAAGGAAGTGCCTGATAGTCGGAACCCACCTGGTCGAAGCGTACGTAGCATTGTGATTCTGGTCGCAAACGTGTACGTACATACTAGTCGATGTAGAGGCAGGCACGTGTCGTAGTAGAGGCGCGCACGTAGCATGTACATGTACGTATAGTGGCCAGTGTGCAAGAAACAAAATACGGCCACGTACGTACATACGGGCAGTGTCTCGAACGCCTACTCGCGCATACGTATGGCCAAGGCTCGTGTACATGGCTAGGTCGGAACGGAGAAACAACGTCATTGTCGTGTTCATGGGGAGCCAACCGGCTGGATCGGAACGGAACGTGTCATCGTGTTCATCGGGAGGGCTTGGACGGAACAGTCGATGGAAACGAGGCCTGGCGTACCGCAGAACGGCGGAAATGGCCTTGTGTTCGACCAGCCATGGTCGAAACGGGATCCTGTTCATTGGGACGGGTCTGGCGTACCGCAAAACGAAGGAAACTGACCTCATACGGTCGAAACGGGGGTCATGTTGATCGGGAGGGGTGTGGTGTACCGCAAAATGGAGGAAACGAACTTGTGTTGGAGCGCTACGGTCGAAACACGGGTCCTGCTCATCGGGAAGGGTAAGGCGTACCGCAAAACGGGACACCACTAGATACTGTTCATCTCCACCGGTGACCCCCTCCAACCTCCACGGGCTACTGTTCATCCACCGTCGACCTCCTCCTGCGTTCACCTGCGACTGTTCAGCCTCCACCACGCGCTACTCCACTAGCTACTGTTCAATCAGCCCTCTCCACGGGCTCCTGTTCAACCACCTCTCCACGAGCTACTGTTCATCCAGCCCTCCATCGTCTACTGTTCATCTAGCCCTCCACGGGGTGGTCCTGTTCATCCAGCCCTCCACGGACTCCTGTTCATCTAGCCCCAACCGGCTCGATCAAACCGGGTCCTGTTCATCCAGAGGCAACACCGCGGGGTCCTATTCATCCACCCCCACCGGGAACTGTTCATCCAAACCCCCCAGCAAAGCTCACTGCTCATGCAGAGGCAGTATCGGTCGGCTTCAGTTAGCAGCAGTAGCGAAGGAATCGCTCGATCGGGTTCAGTTAACAGCCATCGATCGATCGCTCGTGTTCAGTAACGCGTAGCCTGTAGTGCAATCGCTCTGGTTCAGTTAGAGCCCAACGCCTCACACCCACGCGCGTGCGTGTATGAGAGAAACACGCATCGCTCGGCCCTGACCACCCACCATAATCAAGAACACCCCGATATTTTGCTCGCCCTCGCTTCTACCATAGTTTTTCCGTCATGGACGGCCCAAAGAATGTCATGCAGCTACGTCTTCGGCCCGCCCAGGACGATAAGCCCATTTCCTGTCATGATTTTTTGTCATAGAAGTAGGACCCCACCACATCTATGATGATACCGTGTTTTATCACAATTATTGGCATATGAGTGTCATAAGTATGACAAAAAAAAATTTTGCTTGGCCCAAAATGTCACGGATGTGTATTTTTTTGTAGTGCCTGGGGCGGCCTCACCAGGCCGGCTCACGAGGATCGGAGATATCGAGGCAAGGGGCACCTCATGAGGTCCTCGTGACGTGAGCAGTGACGACCAAGGCCAGGCGGGCGCCAACGGGCGCGTACTGCCAGTTTCCCCTTTGGTTCTAAAGGATCAGGTCCAAACCAAGAGTCTCGAGGCGTCAGGCAAAGGTTTCCATATTGGTGCAACAAGACCAAGACCAGCAAGCTGGTAGGACGGAGGTCATCGCGGAGCCCACAGCGGCGTCACCACCATAGCCTTTGACAGGCGAAGACCACCTTTCGTCAGGATAGCTTGCACTAGATGTCTCTTTTCAAATTTGGCCGTTGTGGGATTCCTTCCCGCTCAATATTTGGGAAGAGGACCCGGACCACTATAAATAGGACTAGCCCCCACCTTCGAAGGAGGTCGGATCATCGAGACCACTGACACACCCACAAGCTTGCCCGAGCTCAAGAACACCTCTCTTGAGGAGGCAGTTCATCCATGTACTAGTTCTTCATCAGCCTACAAGGAAATCCACTACACCACCCTGGATTAGGGTATTACACCACAACGGTGGCACGAACCAGTATAAATCTTGTGTACCTTGTTCTTCAGATTTGACAAGCTAGGCCTAGGATTGTTGGGTAGACGAGCTAGGGCGGAAGGAGAGATCTTCGTGCGCACCCAGAGTTAGAACCTTAAGGGTTTTGCCGGAACCCTAGATCCGACAGGTATAGCAGTTGATTTATCAGCCATACGCAAAGAAATTTCAGTAGGCGTCATCTTATTCAAATAAAGTCTACGATACAAAGAGAAAGGCATAACACTAACACCGGCTCCAAGTCACATAAAGCAGTTTTAACATAGTTTCCTTTAATAGAGCATGGTATAGTAGGTATTCTTGGATCTCCAAGTTTCTTTGGTATTCCACCCTTAAAAGTATAATTAGCAAGCATGGTGCAAATTTTTAGCTTCCGGTATCTTTATTTTATTAGTAACAATTTCTTCCATATACTTAGCATAAGGAGGCATTTTAAGCAAATCAGTTAAACCCATACATAAAATGATAGGTCTAATCATCTCACAAGAGCGTTCAAAATCCTCATCATCCTTTTTCTTGGATGGTTAAGGAAGAAAGGGCATGGGTTTCTGGACCCATGGTTCCCTTTCTTTACCAAGTTTCCTAGCAATGAAGTCTCTCTTATCATAAAGTTGATTGTTTGATTGTGGGTTATAAAGACCAACAGCAGGTTCAATCTCTACATCATTATCATTACTAGGTTGAGCATTGGTATGAACATCATTATTAACATTATCACTAGGTTCATGTTCATAACCAGAGTGAGTCTCGGCATAAGAAATAGAAATATTATTGGACTCAGGTGTATCGGTAACAGGTTCACTGGAAGCAGGCAAAGTCCTATCAGTTTTCTTTTTCTTTTTATTACTAGGACTAGGTTTATCAATATTAATTCTCTGAGAATCTTGCTCAATTCTCTTAGGATGGCCTTCAGGATACAAAGGTTCCTGAGTTACTGTACCACCTCTAGTTGCAACCGTAACAACTTTATCATTATTTTTACAAGTTAACTCATTAAGAAAATAATTTTGTGCCTTAAGTACTTGTTCTACTTGAGTGGTAACCATGGAAGCATGTTTACTAATAAGTTAAGATCGTTGGAAGTTCTAGTCACAAGATCACCCAAGCGATCAAGCATGTAAGCATTACGTTTCACTTGTCTACTAACATAAGCATTGAAGTCTTCTTGTTTAACAATGAAATTATCAAATCGTCTAACCATTGGCTAGCAGACTTATTATGAGGAATATCACCTTCATAAAATCTATATAGAGAATTTACCTCTACTACCTGTGTTGGGTTATCAAGACCATGTATTTTTTCAATAGGTGGTAAATTCTTAACATCTTCAGCTTTAATACCTTTTTCTTTCATAGATTTCTTTGCCTCTTGCATATCTTCGGGACTGAGAAATAGAATACCTCTTTTCTTCGGAGTTGGCTTCGGAGTTGGTTCAGGAAGAGTCCAATCATTATCATTACTCAATATATTATTCAATAATTTTTTAGCTTGTTCAATAGTTCGTTCCCTAAAAACACAACTAGCAGAACTATCTGGGTGGTCCCTAGAAGTGTCGGTTAGTCCATTATAAAAGTTATCAAGTATTTCATTCGTCTTGAGAGGATGATCAGGAAATGCATTAAGTAATTCAAGAAGCCTCCCCCAAGCTAGTGCGAAAATATTTGCACAAAATTAAATATTTCCTGTAAGGCAGCTTGTTTCTTATGGACAGGAAAATATTTTGTACAAAAGTAGGAAATCATATCCTGGGGACTACCCACACAATCAGTGTCACGCACAAGATGCGATTCTATCCCGATCACGTGAAAACCTCGTGATTGGGGCACAACCGCATTTCTGGCGCTTAGCAAGATGGATATCATTACATCGTACCATTACATAAATAGAGGGGGATACATACAAGCCATACAACTCCACATGAATACAACAAAACATACACAAGACATCCGACTACGGATGAAAACATGAATAACACAACGACATCCATCCTGTTATCCTAGGCTGCCGACCAAGAACCTATCCCAAGATCGATGAAGAAGAAGAAAGAACTCCAACACAAGTAAACATCGCTCCCACGTCAAGTCATCGGAAACCTGCACTTGCAACTGTTGTTGTAGTATCCGTGAGCCACGAGGACTCAGCAATCCCATAACCATGGGTATCAAGACTACCAAAGCTTAATGGGTATGGAGAGGTTAAGTGGTGAGGTTGCAGCAGCGGCTAAGCAGTATATGGTGGCTAACTTATGAGTACAAGAATAAGATGAGCATCTACGCAAACGGTCGCAAACTAGTAATGATCGCTAAGTGATCCTGAACTACCTACGAGTCAAACATAACCCCACCATGTTATCTTCTCAAAATGAAAAGAGATGGTCACGGTTACACATGCGGTTGGTGTATTTTATTTCGGATCCTGTGTCAAGTTTTCTACAATCAGATATTAACAAATTCCAATCTGCCGCATAACCGTAGGCACGGCTTTCGAAAGATCATAACCCTGCAGGGGTGTCCCAACTTAGCCCATCACAAGCTCTCACGATCAGTAGAGGTAAAAACCCCTTATCTCAGGGAAGACCCAATCAGACTCGGAATCCCGGTGCACAAGACATTTTGACAATGGGAAAACAAGTCCAGCAAGACCTCTCGACGTGCCGACACCCTGATAGTAGCCGCACCTATCTCGTCTCAGGCCACGACGGATGAGCTATGGTTATAGCGACTAGCAAGCTGCTCTAGGTTGGGCCAACACTCATGAGGAGCACTGGCCCGGGTTGTAAATTAAGTCCTCGGGGTCCGGAAAGTCCCTATGCAAGTTTTTAGGTATTAGGAAAATGCTAAAACCAAAGTTAGGCCTTGCTGGAGGGTTTTATTCAAAGCGAACTGTCAAGGGGTCCCAATAAACCAAACCGCGTTAGTAACGCAAAATCAAGGAACATAACACCGATTTAACAGTTCTTAAGGCGGCATGAGTGGAACAAAACACCGAGAAAAAGGCCAAGCGTTCCACCCATTTCCAAGTATATAGGTGTGTTAATGATAGTAATAGATATATTGTGATATTCCCAAAATCAAGTTCTGACATGGAGCAATCTTCATCTTCACCTGCAACTAGCAACGCTATAAGAGGGGCTGAGCAAGCGGTAACATAGCCAAACAACGGTTTGCTAGGATGGTTTCAAAGGTCAGAGGTTTCATGGCAACAATGAGAGGCTGACAACAAATGATGGGTAGCGCGAGATATAGCGATAGCACTGAGACAACTAGCATGGCAATGATAGTAATGAGATCCAAGGTGACGGTCATCTTGCCTGCGATCCTGCTAGGAAGAAGAACGAGTCCATGAAGAAGAAGAAGCCACGAAGATGAACCAAGTGTAGCCGAACAAATCCTTACGATCGCAATGAAACAGGAACTAACGAGAAGAAGCAAACAACATGGTAAACACACCACACATAAACAAGACAAGATGCTCAACCAAGTATGATGCACGACAAGGCTATATGATGCAAATTATGGAGAGAGATGAAGCATACAAGAACAACACACAAAGCAAGTTTAACAGAGGTCGGAGACAACATATAATAATTCCGGTAAGTCCTCATATACAATTTTCGAAATTGGTCCAGATCTGAACAAATCTTAAGTTCAAGTTGTTAAACAACAAGTTAACATGCAACAAGGTGATCTACACGAAATTCTAGTCTAGTTACATATAAAGTTTATTTAATTCGAAGCTACGACCTAGAAGATATGAGTAAAACAAGTCAAGCATGGCAAAGATTCAAGATGCATTCAAACATCAAGCAAACACACTCCAAACATGTATACAACATGATATGATGCATCTACATGCAAAAACAAGCAAGTTTCATATAGGACACGCTCAAAACGGAGCAACGGTTCAACACATACACATGAAACAAGATATAACAACAAACGGTCCAAAAATAGTAACTAGGCACTTAGCAATCATGAAAACAACATGCTACAGGAACATTTCATGGCATCAAAGGGAATGGAAAGCATATACATGTCAATCACTACAAGCATGACCATTAAGCTACTACTAAACACCACTAGAACATGCTCAAAACATCATGGCAAGATTGCAAATGATAACAGTTTCACAGTCTTGGTGAAATAAACTGAACATGGCAGCAACAATGACAAGTAGGCATGTTTGCAAGCTTGTGCAACTCGTCTCAAAGCATATCATGGCATTTGAATGTAACCCACAACAAGAAGACATGTTCATGAGGCTACTCATGGCAATAAAATGGTCATAGGACGCATAGAACACTAGCTATTCACATGACAAAACTGAACTTACTGATAACATGCTGACAGAAACATTTTATAGCAATTTGAGAGCAAGAAAGAGACAAGCTACAACAGCCTATAATTGCAACCAAGGACATGGATGGATAGAGCATAAAATGGGCCTCAAGAAAAGGTCCTTGGACATCTCCAAAACATGCATGGATTTGACTATAACATGAAGCAAACATTGCATCACAATATAACAGTTTCAGACTTAGCAGTTTTTCAACAAGTCTCAGGAAACAACAACAACGAGTAGGTCACTTTGCAAGCTTGTTGCACTCACCACAAGGCATATCATGAAAAGTGAATTGCACCACAGCAAAGATGGCATGATTGTGCTCCTAACACATGTTGATATGATGCTCAAACAAAAATCACACATAAAGATTTGAAAAAGACAAATCAACAAGTTATAATAGTTTTCTGCACTCAACAGCAACATACACTCTTGCAACAGGGATTAACGTGCTAAGATGCAACCTAACATGAATGCAAAGCACACCAACATGTAGAGCATCACTAGATGAACAATTTGACATATCATACACTCCATTTGGACCAACAAGCACAAAGTTACACCATGTTAAACATGCCTACATGATGTTGAAAGACAACAAAGACTGAGCAGTAACATCACATAGTAGTTTTGCAACGAAGATTAAGGCATCAAGATGAACTATAACATGCATGCAAATGCAACTAACATGTCGAGTATATAGAGACAAATATTTTGATATATTATGCATGCAAAACGGAGCACCGAGCACCAACTTGTGACCCTCAGAAGGAGGCAACATTTTAACATAGATCTGGGACTTAGCAGAATTTCACCTTGCGGAAAACGGGACGGAGTGGAGTAGGATGGAGAGAACGAGGACGGAGCGGCACGATGTTTGGTTCGCGGGGGTGGTCGATCTGATCCACCCCCGATCTAAACGGGATCTGGCCGGAGCTCGAGGAGGTCCGGCTGGAGCTTGGTGGCGGCGGATCGGGCGCGGGCCGGCGCAGGGCGTGGAGGCGGCGGCCAGTGGTGGCGTGGTGGCGGGGTCCCAACGTGGTCATCCGGCGGCGGAGGAGCAGCACGGTGCCAGCGGAGGAGTGGCGGGGCGGAGCCGGCGGCGGACGAAGCGGCGCGGCGGCGGAAGCTGGCCAGCGGCGCAGGAACCGGGCGGCGGGGTCGCGGGCTGGGGCTTGGAGGCGGTGGCAGCGGCGCGCGGGCCGGGCTGGCCCCGCCTGGACCCGGCGGGCCAGTGGCGCGAGGAGCAGTGGGAGGACGGCGGCGTGACACGTGGCGACCCCTGGTTGGTCAGCGAGGCGGTGGCAGACGCGTCCGGTGCGGCGCGGACACGTCCGGCGCGCGGAGGAGCTTTGGGGGTGCGAAAATCGAGGAAATGAGCTAGGTTTTCCAAATTTGGATGGGGACGTGTTTTTATGGGTAGAGGGAGCTTGGTGAGTCCAAATGAGGTGTGATTTTCTCCCACACGGTCATGATTCGGCGACCGAGAGCATGGAGGGGGTTTGGATGGGCTAGTGGGCTGTTGTGGAGGGGTGCTGGGCCAAAAGAGATACGGCTTCCGGCGAGTAACGTGGTTAACCGTTGGAGCTTCAAACGGACTCCGAATGTGACAAAATTTGACAGACGGTCTACCTACACTATAATAAGACCGCACGCCAACTTTCCCCCCATCCTGAGAACGTTTTATGGCCACTTAAAAAATAAATATTCGGAGGTGCCGCGGGCGGCTCCAAAGGACAACGGAAAGGACGGCCGGACTCGGACGAATGCAAGTTTTGAAAATTATGCGGATGCAATGCACATGATTACATGGAAAAGTGCGACACGCAAGTAGATGACATGGCAGCATCAGCAAATAACTGGAAGACACCTGGCGCATCGGTCTCTGGGCGTCACAACACTCCCCTACTAACACGAGATCTCGTCCCGATATCTTAGGAACGAGACGAAAGTGAAAAAGGACGAAGTTGAAACCAAAGAACCTTGAGAGGTTGAGTCATTCGAAAGGAAGAATACAACAGAGATGAACGACATTGACAAGCTCCGTTACAATAGAGGAACAAGGAACATTACGAGAACCTTGTAGATTGAAAGGCAAGAAACTAGAGCTTAATGCCCGAAAACGAATATGAAACTGCACTGGTATAACGAGATAGCCAAGAAACAAGAATGATTTCGAAACCACTCCAGCTAAAAAGGGTTATAAATGGACTTCAAACGAAGGGATTTGGGCAGCACTCTGGCTGAAAATGGAATGAATAGGACATGAACTTCACAGATGGGACGATACTTGACGAGAGAAGCAACACAATGCCTCCGGAAGAGTAGGAAGAGTGGAATGAAAGAACGGAGAAGAAGATGGCAACCTCAACCACCAATGAATTTGAAAGAGCATCTTCAAGAGAAAGGTTTGATTGGAGTTGTTGAGGAAATCAACAACAAAAGAATACGCTTGTTGTGGGCTTATGTAAACATCTCAACACTTGAGGTGAATTTATGCCACTACCAAATGATGGAATTGATGATAAGAACATCGAATTGATAAACTCCACTTCAAAAGATTACGGATGATTAATTGCACTTCGAGAAGCAAGAATTGGAATACTTGAGCTGCTCCAAAAGAATGGTTGATGAACACTTGAAGAATGATTTGAATCATGATGAACCACCATGAAGAACTCCGGTAACAAAAGGATGATGATATAGAAATGGCGGATGAAAAGAATAAGATTAAAGCTTTGCGATGATTTAGACGCAGGTTCGGACGAGATAGCCTAGAAAAACTTTGAACTCCAGAAAGAAAATAGGAACGGATTTGGGATTAGGATTTATTCATCATGAACAAATTACGAAGGAAGGAATTACAAAACTTGATGAAAGAATAAGAATTATGTTATGCTTATCCCCCCCCCAATTAAATTAATGAGAAGCAATGGATTTGCATACCACTTATTCGCGTTGAAATCGATTAAGTGGGATATGATACGTCCATTTTGCATCATGCTTTTATGTTGATATTTATTGCACTATGGGTTGTTCTTACACATTATGTCACAATACTTATGCCTTTTCTCTCTTACAAGGTCTACATAAAGAGGGAGAATGCTAGCAGCTGGAATTCTGGGCTGGAAAAGGAGAAAACATTGGAGACCTATTCTGCACAACTCAAAAGCCCTGAAACTCCATGAAACACCATTTCAGAAAATATAAAAAATATCCGGCGAAAGAGATACGAGAGGGGGGCCACCCACTGTCCACGAGGGTGTGCGCGCCCCCTGCCTCGTGGGCTACCTAGTGACCCCCTGTGACGCCCGAGACCGACGTCCCAGAAGATTCTAGAAGATTCCCGAAGTTCCAGATGTTCCGGGTTGCCCGTGTGTTCTTTGTGCTTGTGCTATTTATTTTTGCATTGCATCATGTCATCATGCCATCATGTCATATTTAATCTTTTGCATCTCAACCTAATAAATTGTGTGGGCCTTCGGTCCATTTAAATCGAGGGAAGAAGGTCTTCTCTTTAAAACATATAAAAGCCTCCTAATAATTATGGAGCTATACTAATAAATATTCCAATTTGTTGGAATCACCAGAACACACTTGCATTTTTCCCCATGTCTCTTAATTCTAGTTTCTCCGTAAAACCTTGCTATATTCTTTCCGTTATTTTCGAGGCTCCTCTAAATCTAGACTCCTTTTAAACTCCTTGAGGCAAGCTATTTATTTAGTTTGCACTTCCTTTGTGTTGGAACTATTTTTTGTTGGGTTGGTAATATCCCGTAAAGCCTTATAAAAATGTTCCATATTTTATTTTCTGTTCTGGCCTCTTTTCTTATTTTCTTTTGCACTCTTTCTATTTTTATTTCTGTTAAGGAAATAAAAAGAAGAAGAGAGCCCAGCAGCCAGCCTTTTGTTTTTTTTCCCTTCTAGCCTTTCCCTCTTGGGCCTCCTCCCCCCTCACCTGGCCCGACTCCCTCCGAGCGCCAGGCCGGCCCAACTTCTCCTACAGCCCGTTCTTCCCTCCAACCCTAGCCCGACCGAGAGCCTCACCCTCTCTCCCCATCGCTCTCCCCTCGACACTCCCAGCCGCCGCCAGCCTCTCTCTGTCCCTCGTCCCGTTTTCCTCTCCCCTCGACCCCGCACTCGATCTCTCCCCTCTCTCTCCTGCTCGCCACCGAGCCCGCACCCCAGCAGCCCGGCGTCCCGTCGCGGCTCCCTTCAGCCGCGCCAGAGGCTCTTTCGCCTCGCCCCGTTCGTCCCTCCGCGCCTCCAGCCACCTCGCGACCCCCTCCTCGTGGCCGCGCGCGAGGCCTCTGCCTCGCCAGAGCCGGCGACCGTCGAGCGCCTGGTTCCTCCCCGAGCGCCCCTTCCTTCGTCCAGCGCCGGCCAGGGCCTCGTAGCCCCACGCCCGAGCCCTCCTTCCTGCTGGCCAGGGCCTCGTCCCTCCTTTAACCAGCGCCCGCCTCCTCCTCCTTCAACCAGGAGCCACCGTCCCGGCAGACGAACTCCCTCAGGCCGCTCGCCTCTTCGCCGTGCAGGACCTCCGTCGCCAGGACCTTTCTGCCTCGCCACCAGCCGGCGACCAAGGCCGCTGGAGCGCCCCGCTCCCTCCGTGTCGTGTTCCGCGGCCAGGAGCTGCCGCGCCTCGAGGCCCGCGTCCTCCTTCGACCAGGCAGAGCTCCTCTGCTGGCCCCTCCACCGCCGTGTTTTGTTTGTTCTGCTGCTGCCGTGGGCTCGTGCAACCCTTGTTTTGCTCCTGTGTTTGTTGTTGTTGTGTTGCCTGGCACTGTGAATTTGACAGGGAACCGTGTACGCCTACACGCCAAAGACCGACGACTTGAACATCTACGGAAAACGAGCTCGTGAACGACTACGGAACGAGTACCACTACATCCGTGTACGACTACGTGAACGAGTACCACGACGCCGTCGAACGCCAAGTACCTCTACATGATGAACGACCAAGTTCCACTACTTCCCACGACGACCATGTGTACCCCTACGGAACGTCTTCGACCAAGTACCCCGACGCCCGAGTACCGTCGCCGTGTACCACTACCGTCGCTCGGTGACCGCGAGTACCACTACCGTCGCCCGAGTACCGCTACGAGAACGACTACCTTCGGTGAAGAAATGAGAACGTCTATTTCCTCTCTGAACGGAACATCTACTTCCTCTACGACCCGCGTGAACGACTACTTCCTCTACTTCCCTCTACGGCCATGTACAACTTCTTCCACTACGTTCCTCGACGATCGCGAACCATCCCGAAACGCATGTTTCGAAGGTATAACCCCGAGGCGTGACCCGTGTGATGCTTGTGTTGTATGAAATGTCTCTCGTGTGTGCTTCGTGCCCGTTCCACCTTTTGTCATGTTCCTCGGTTGCCTCGTCACCGACTCGTGGGAACCCGGCAACGGGATCGCCCCACCTTTCATCTCGTTTGACTCGCTCACGCCACCTTCATCTTTTGCACCGGTCCCTCGACGAGTTACCGGTACCGATATGATGCCGTTGCATCATTTTCGGATCGTTGCCGTGGCACCCCTTTCTTTCCACCACGGTGACAAATGCTTCATCTTCTTGTCAACCTTTTAATAAAACTTGCATAAACTTGATCATGTCATCCGCATCATTTAACAACATTATATATGTTAATTGTTGTTGCTTTATAATTACTAAACATGCTCATGGGGATTTTCCGGATATGTTGTTGTTATTTCCGGCCTCATTTAAATTGCCTAATAGTGTAGTTTCTTTATGCTTCACCTCTTGCTATGTTAAAAACAATTAATCTTGTCTTGTAATTAAATGAGAGTCAACTAAATAATTAAATGTGGTGTTTCGTCAATATGCAACTCGTTGCATATTGATCTCCACTTAACTTGTAGTATTTGTTTGTGCACTTGCCATACCATGCATAATTAAACCAGACATGCATCATACTTGCTTGTGCATCTTATGCCATGTCTATGCTTGTGTGTTTACCGTGTTGTTTCTTCTTTCCGGTTGCTCTCTTGTTAGCTTCGGTTTCGTTCCGGAGTTGTGAGGATTCGCTCGACTGTTGCTCCATCTACTTCGTGGATCCGTTCTTCTCCCTTGTGGAATCCCAGGCAAGATGATCATAACCTTGGATACCTTTACTACCATTGCCATGCTTAGTTGTCTCGATGCTATCGTTACATGTCGCGCTACCCATCTTTATGTCAGCCTCTCCTTGTTGCCATGAAACCTCTAATTTTGAAACCTTCCTAGCAAAACCACTGTTTGGCTATGTTACCCGCTTGCTCAGCCTCGCTTGCTCAGTTCCTCTTATAGCGTTGTTAGTTGCAGGTGAAGATGAAGTCCGTTCCAGGAGGGAACTTGTTGTTGGATATATCACAATATCTATAATAATTATCAACACACCATATATACTGGGCATGGGTGGAAGGCTTGGCCTTTTGCTCGGTGTTTTGTTCCACTCATGCCACCTTAGGCGCCGATAAACCGGCATTATGTTCCTTGATTTTGCGTTCCTAACACGATGGGTGTAATGGGGACCCCTTGACAGTTCGACTTTGAATAAAACTCCTCCAGCAAGGCCCAACATTGGTTTTAATTTGCCCATAATAACAACTTAATTAAATAATTAAAATTGCATAGGGGGTCGCGTCCCCGAGGATTCTTAATTCTACATAGCAGGGGGGGCCAGTGCTGATGGTGTTGGTCCCAAACTAGAGCCACTTGCGGATACCACCCAGTTCGCTGGGGTCTTTGGTATCTGTACGTACTGCTCATCCGGACGTGGCCTGAGACGAGATACGCGCGGCTACTATCAGGGTGTCGGCACGCCGGGAGGTCTTGCTGGACTTGTTTTACCATTGTCGAAATGACTTGTGCTACCGGGATTCCGAGCCTGATCGGATTTTCCCTAAGATAAGGAGTGATGATATTATATTTATCACTTCAGCTAATCGTGAGAGCTTGTGATGGGCTAAGTTGGAACACCCCTGCAGGGTTATGATCTTTCGACAGCCGTGCCCGCGGTTATGTGGCAGATTGGAATTTGTTAATGTCCGGTTGTAGAAAACTTGACAGATGATCCGAAGTAAAACACACAACTGTGTGAGTAACCGTGACTGTCTCTTTTCACTTTGAGAAGAGAACACGGTGGGGTTATCTTTGAACGTATGTAGTTAGGATCTTTAGCGATCACCTCTTTTGCGACCGTTTGCGTAGATGCTCTTCTTATTCTGGTACTCGTAAGTTAGCCACCATATATTGCTTAGCTGCTGCTGCAACCTCACCACTATCCTCTTCCTACCCTTAAAGCTTTGCTAGTCTTGTTACCCTTGGTTATGGGATTGCTGAGTCCTCGTGGCTCACAGATACTACAACACCAGATGCAGGTTCAGCCGAGTTCGAAGCAGGAGCTGGTTCAAGTTCTTTACCAGGAGCTCGATGAAGAGAGTTGCCGTTTGTTTGTGTTGTTTCGTTGTTCAGTAGTGGTTTCTACTAGGATTCGATCCTGACCTGTGGCTTTATGTTGTTTTGGTATCTTTCTTTTGGATCTTCACCCGTAGTCGGGTTGTGATGTTTTGAATGATGTTTGTTTATGTAATTTATTGTGTGAAGTGGCGAGTGTAAGCCAACTATCTCCTTTTGCAATTTAATCCCTCTTTTACATGAGTCGTGCAAAGATACCAAACTTGAGATCATTCTAGGATGGGCTTATACCTTTAAGTCGTGCCTCGACACGTAGGAGGTATAGTCCCATCCTGGGCATTACAAGTTGGTATTCAGAGCCTTCTCCGACCTAGAAGCCCCCACTGATTGATCGAATCGTTGACGGTTGAGTCTAGGCACACACTTGAAAACTTTTTGAGTCCTATATTATATCGGAGAGTAGGATTTCTTTGCTTCTCATCCCCTTTCTCTCTGGTGAGGACTCCTGACGATTACTCTTTTCTCTTCTACTTTCAAAATTGCACCAAATTTTTTTAGGATCCCGCGAGTATTCTGGGATTGTTTTGATGTTCTTGTGACAAGGATATTGTTCCCGATGCCTCCTGTTACCGAGGAGTTGAGCTTCGGGGTATCATTGTAACAAGCATATCGCGACAGTACTAAATACTTAAGACGGCCGACATCGAAAATCTCTCCTATACGGCCAGTGGCAAGATAACCCCGACATCACCCAGTACTGGGGAGGTAGCTCGAGAGTATTGCCATAGCTTGTTATAGTGGATGCGTTTTCGAAGGTCCGAGGTAAACAGTTTCCGAGAAAGACTGGTTATGTGTTGTAGGATGGATACACCTGGATGTAGGTTTAGAGTTGATTGCGCGGTGCTTCCCGTGTATCCCCAACACCTGATTGCATAACTGGAAACTTTCGGAAATCTATAGGTGGGTTCATCTAGTAGTTCTAGGCATTCTTCCAACGGATGCTCGATATGAAGTTCGGGGTTCTACTTTGAGTGAAGTGGTTTTATGGACTTGTTCTGATCGGGAGTTGCATCTTAAAGGATCCTTGGCTATGCTGATCCGGGGATTGCAAAACCCTTTTGTAACACGTTCCATGAGCTTTCAGCACGAAGATGTCGAACGAAACTTCTATCTTGTATTTGTTCTATCTGATCCTTGTTCCTTTTATTTATTTTGTTCTCCAAGTGGCTTCTCGTCAAGTCGATGTACCTGTGGAAGTCATTCGTTCAATCCTCTGTTCGAATGATATTGTGAAGATCATGTAGCATATCTATCCTTTGTTCTTGTCTTGATTCTAGTATTCGAGTTGCTTCGATGTCAAATGTTGATTCCATACCTTTCCTAATCGGTGTTCTCATATTTCTATGGGAGTGCTAATCCTTCTTGATCATCAAGATGGTCATGTTAATTCTTTTCAACCGGTGTCCTTTTTGTTCATCCCAAGTTGTCTTTGTTTTCCCCACCCTCCCACCCTTCTTCTTCTCGGAGCTAGCAATTCTCAAATGAAATATCCATTTTATTCATGTGATATTTCTTCATTCTTTCCTTCAATGTTCTTATCCGGTGATTTATCGTGAAGTTGCTCAAGAGCTTCAAGTTCATCATTCTTTTGTTCTCATATTCTGCCGGTGGATGTAATTCAAGAATTTGGTGTTGATCTTATCCTTTTCCTCTTTTCACAATGCTTTCTTATTCCGGTGCACCAATTAATCATTCTCCTCTTGCTATTCTTATCCGGAGTGTTCAAGGTATCTCAGAAGATTCATAATTCCATTCTTATTCCGTTCAAGCTATTTTGAGTTTGTCATCTTATTCAAGCCATTTAATTCAACCGGTGCAATATCTCTCAAGCAATCTTTTCTAACGGTGATTTCTTTAGTGGGCCCTAACCCACAGGTCTTTTTCCAGGATCTTACCTGACTCTTCTATTTTCTGGAGTTATACTCAAATTCTTTTCAAAGTGTGACGTAAGAATGATTTCCATCAGTCACATGCCTTCTCCAAGATCGTTTTCAAATTCTTGTTCATCATTGGTTCAACCTTTTTAATTATTCATTCCGGAGTGCTCAACAATTCTTATGGCATATCTCGTCTTCATTGTCAACATTTGGAGACCGGAGAAGTGTTTCTCTTAATCTTGGCCCGTTCTCTCAAGATTCGTGGTTCTAGCTTCTTGCCATCCTCATTATTGTTCCGATTGTGAGGAATTCTTTTTATACTCGTCCGGAGCATTTCATGAATTCTTTTCCTTGTGTTCCTCCGAAGGCCATCATTTCAGAAGATTTCTTCGTTCTCAGTTTTCAACTTCGTCCTCCAACTATTCTTCATTGATGTCTCTTCGTTCGTCTCCATATTCTTACGGTGGTTCATTCAAGTTTACTCTTCCGTTGTTTTCGTTTTAATTCATTTGTTCTTTTCATTTACCCTTCCGGTGCTTTGTTGAATGCTTATCCAAGTTTGTGCTAGATCTCTCTTTAATTCTTTCCAACGAGAATAAGTAGTATGCCAAATCCTTTGGTTGTCATCAATTTAAATTGGTGAAGGGTATGCATAACATAATTCTTATTCTTATTCCTTCAAGGTCATTTAATCTCTTGTTCCGGAGCTTGTTCATCATATCATATTCTCGGTTCTAAGTTGTTCATCTTGTTTTCCGGAGCTCCATGTTATTTCAATTATCATTTCAAGCTCCATCTAACTCATCGCAGGCCTTGAATCTTTTTCTTTTCATCTTCCACTTCTCATGCTTTCATTACTGGAGTTTTCATGGTGGTTCATCATCATTTAATTCATCCTCAGTCTTCATCAAGATTCTTGTTGGAGCTCAAGCATTCTTCATCATGCTTTCCAATTGCAATCCTTCTACCTTATCCTTTTCAGATGGTGTTATGTCATTCTTGACAATTCCTTCATGTTTTATGATTCACGAGTTTTCAAGAATGAGATATTTAAAACCATCATTTCTTCTCTTTAGGAGATCCTTTCAACCCCTCTTTTATTTCATTGGAGTTATCTTGGGTTATAATTCACCTAAAAGCTTTCCCTAAGGATTGTTGATATTATGGTGCTTATTAATGACCCAAGTTCTTCTTTTATCATTCCGGTGAAATAAGTTTTTCGTCTCCTTGTTGATCTCAATCAAATCAATTGTTTTCCAATAGTGGCTGGTTGTCACCTCATAATTTTGAGATGTTTTCCATAAGCCCACATGAACCTCATTCGTTTCGTTGTTGATTTTCCATCAACCACGTCCAACACTTCTTCGTAAGGATGCTCTTCAATTCATTTTGGGAGAAGTTGTCATTTTCTTCTCTGTTCAATTCTTTCATTGAGCTATATTCTATTCTTTCATTCCGGAGGCATTGTGATGTTGCTCTCTCCAAACCATCATCTTGTTTTCTTTTCAAGATCATGTTCTTTTCTTTTCTAGTCTTTTAACCGGAGTGTTGTATTCTTCATTCAAGTTCTCTCATCTTATCAAGTTTTGCCTATCCTTTAACCGGAGTGCTGTCTGAATCTTTTCTTACCCCTTGTGCCATTCTTTTAATTGTTCCGGAGGCAGTGTTTTGTTGATTTCATCAACTATCATTACATCTCCTCTAGTTCTTGTTAATTCCTTCCATTTTCAGACGGAGTGCTGTCCAAATTATGTCATTCTTATTCCTTGGCTATACCATTGCAGTTTCATAGTCTTTTGGTTCGTAAGCTCTCCTTTCATGTCTTTCAACCTCTCAAGGTTCCCGTATGTTCCTTGTTCCTCCCGCTTACCGGAGTGCTCTTAACTTCGTTCATCTCCGTTGCATTCTTCTTTCATTTGTTAAACCTCTCAAGGTTCTTTGGTTTCACTCGTCTGTCGAAGAAGCAACTTTGTTTTACCTCTTCCTCTTCCGTTTTTACCCGGTGATATCTCTAGGATCTCGGGTCGAGATCCTCTGTTAGTGTGGGAGAGTTGTGACGCCCGAGACCGACGTCCCAGAAGATTCCAGAAGATTCCCGAAGTTCCAGATGTTCCGGGTTGCCCGTGTGTTCTTTGTGCTTGTGCTATTTATTTTTGCATTGCATCATGTCATCATGCCATCATGTCATATTTAATCTTTTGCATCTCAACCTAATAAATTGTGTGGGCCTTCGGTCCATTTAAATCGAGGGAAGAAGGTCTTCTCTTTAAAACATATAAAAGCCTCCTAATAATTATGGAGCTATACTAATAAATATTCCAATTTGCTGGAATCACCAGAACACACTTGCATTTTTCCCCATGTCTCTTAATTCTAGTTTCTCCGTAAAACCTTGCTATATTCTTTCCGTTATTTTCGAGGCTCCTCTAAATCTAGACTCCTTTTAAACTCCTTGAGGCAAGCTATTTATTTAGTTTGCACTTCCTTTGTGTTGGAACTATTTTTTGTTGGGTTGGTAATATCCCGTAAAGCCTTATAAAAATGTTCCATATTTTATTTTCTGTTCTGGCCTCTTTTCTTATTTTCTTTTGCACTCTTTCTATTTTTATTTCTGTTAAGGAAATAAAAAGAAGAAGAGAGCCCAGCAGCCAGCCTTTTGTTTTTTTTTCCTTCTAGCCTTTCCCTCTTGGGCCTCCTCCCCCCTCACCTGGCCCGACTCCCTCCCAGCGCCAGGCCGGCCCAACTTCTCCTACAGCCCGTTCTTCCCTCCAACCCTAGCCCGACCGAGAGCCTCACCCTCTCTCCCCATCGCTCTCCCCTCGACACTCCCAGCCGCCGCCAACCTCTCTCTGTCCCTCGTCCCGTTTTCCTCTCCCCTCGACCCCGCACTCGATCTCTCCCCTCTCTCTCCCGCTCGCCACCGAGCCCGCACCCCAGCAGCCCGGCGTCCCGTCGCGGCTCCCTTCAGCCGCGCCAGAGGCTCTGTCGCCTCGCCCCGTTCGTCCCTCCGCGCCTCCAGCCACCTCGCGACCCCCTCCTCGTGGCCGCGCGCGAGGCCTCTGCCTCGCCAGAGCCGGCGACCGTCGAGCGCCTGGTTCCTCCCCGAGCGCCCCTTCCTTCGTCCAGCGCCGGCCAGGGCCTCGTAGCCCCACGCCCGAGCCCTCCTTCCGGCTGGCCAGGGCCTCGTCCCTCCTTCAACCAGCGCCCGCCTCCTCCTCCTTCAACCAGGAGCCGCCGTCCCGGCAGACGAACTCCCTCAGGCCGCTCGCCCCTTCGCCGTGCAGGACCTCCGTCGCCAGGACCTTTCTGCCTCGCCACCAGCCGGCGACCAAGGCCGCTGGAGCGCCCCGCTCCCTCCGTGCCGTGTTCCGCGGCCAGGAGCTGCCGCGCCTCGAGGCCCGCGTCCTCCTTCGACCAGGCAGAGCTCCTCTGCTGGCCCCTCCACCGCCGTGTTTTGTTTGTTCTGCTGCTGCCGTGGGCTCGTGCAGCCCTTGTTTTGCTCCTGTGTTTGTTGTTGTTGTGTTGCTTGGCACTGTGAATTTGACAGGGAACCGTGTACGCCTACACGCCAAAGACCGACGACTTGAACATCTACGGAAAACGAGCTCGTGAACGACTACGGAACGAGTACCACTACACCCGTGTACGACTACGTGAACGAGTACCACGACGCCGTCGAACGCCAAGTACCTCTACATGATGAACGACCAAGTTCCACTACTTCCCACGACGACCATGTGTACCCCTACGGAACGTCTTCGACCAAGTACCCCGACGCCCGAGTACCGTCGCCGTGTACCACTACCGTCGCTCGGTGACCGCGAGTACCACTACCGTCGCCCGAGTACCGCTACGAGAACGACTACCTTCGGTGAAGAAATGAGAACGTCTATTTCCTCTCCGAACGGAACATCTACTTCCTCTACGACCCGCGTGAACGACTACTTCCTCTACTTCCCTCTACGGCCATGTACAACTTCTTCCACTACGTTCCTCGACGATCGCGAACCGTCCCGAAACGCATGTTTCGAAGGTATAACCCCGAGGCGTGACCCGTGTGATGCTTGTGTTGTATGAAATGTCTCTCGTGTGTGCTTCGTGCCCGTTCCACCTTTTGTCATGTTCCTCGGTTGCCTCGTCACCGACTCGTGGGAACCCGGCAACGGGATCGCCCCACCTTTCATCTCGTTTGACTCGCTCACGCCACCTTCATCTTTTGCACCGGTCCCTCGACGAGTTACCGGTACCGATATGATGTCGTTGCATCATTTTCGGATCGTTGCCGTGGCACCCCTTTCTTTCCACCACGGTGACAAATGCTTCATCTTCTTGTCAACCTTTTAATAAAACTTGCATAAACTTGATCATGTCATCCGCATCATTTAACAACATTATATATGTTAATTGTTGTTGCTTTATAATTACTAAACATGCTCATGGGGATTTTCCGGATATGTTGTTGTTATTTCCGGCCTCATTTAAATTGCCTAATAGTGTAGTTTCTTTATGCTTCACCTCTTGCTATGTTAAAAACAATTAATCTTGTCTTGTAATTAAATGAGAGTCAACTAAATAATTAAATGTGGTGTTTCGTCAATATGCAACTCGTTGCATATTGATCTCCACTTAACTTGTAGTATTTGTTTGTGCACTTGCCATGCCATGCATAATTAAACCGGACATGCATCATACTTGCTTGTGCATCTTATGCCATGTCTATGCTTGTGTGTTTACCGTGTTGTTTCTTCTTTCCGGTTGCTCTTTTGTTAGCTTCGGTTTCATTCCGGAGTTGTGAGGATTCGCTCGACTGTTGCTCCGTCTACTTCGTGGATCCGTTCTTCTCCCTTGTGGAATCCCAGGCAAGATGATCATAACCTTGGATACCTTTACTACCATTGCCATGCTTAGTTGTCTCGATGCTATCGTTACATGTCGCGCTACCCATCTTTATGTCAGCCTCTCCTTGTTGCCATGAAACCTCTAATTTTGAAACCTTCCTAGAAAAACCACTGTTTGGCTATGTTACCCGCTTGCTCAGCCTCGCTTGCTCAGTTCCTCTTATAGCGTTGTTAGATGCAGGTGAAGATGAAGTCCGTTCCAGGAGGGAACTTGTTGTTGGATATATCACAATATCTATAATAATTATCAACACACCATATATACTGGGCATGAGTGGAAGGCTTGGCCTTTTGCTCGGTGTTTTGTTCCACTCATGCCACCTTAGGCGCCGATAAACCGGCATTATGTTCCTTGATTTTGCGTTCCTAACACGATGGGTGTAATGGGGACCCCTTGACAGTTCGACTTTGAATAAAACTCCTCCAGCAAGGCCCAACATTGGTTTTAATTTGCCCATAATAACAACTTAATTAAATAATTAAAATTGCATAGGGGGTCGCGTCCCCGAGGATTCTTAATTCTACATAGCAGGGGGGGCCAGTGCTGATGGTGTTGGTCCCAAACTAGAGCCACTTGCGGATACCACCCAGTTCGCTGGGGTCTTCGGTATCTGTACGTACTGCTCATCCGGACGTGGCCTGAGACGAGATACGCGCGGCTACTATCAGGATGTCGGCACGCCGGGAGGTCTTGCTGGACTTGTTTTACCATTGTCGAAATGACTTGTGCTACCGGGATTCCGAGCCTGATCGGATTTTCCCTAAGATAAGGAGTGATGATATTATATTTATCACTTCAGCTAATCGTGAGAGCTTGTGATGGGCTAAGTTGGAACACCCCTGCAGGGTTATGATCTTTCGAAAGTCGTGCCCGCGGTTATGTGGCAGATTGGAATTTGTTAATGTCCGGTTGTAGAAAACTTGACAGATGATCCGAAGTAAAACACACAACTGTGTGAGTAACCGTGACTGTCTCTTTTCACTTTGAGAAGAGAACACGGTGGGGTTATGTTTGAACGTATGTAGTTAGGATCTTTAGCGATCACCTCTTTTGCGACCGTTTGCGTAGATGCTCTTCTTATTCTGGTACTCGTAAGTTAGCCACCATATATTGCTTAGCTGCTGCTGCAACCTCACCACTATCCTCTTCCTACCCTTAAAGCTTTGCTAGTCTTGTTACCCTTGGTTATGGGATTGCTGAGTCCTCGTGGCTCACAGATACTACAACACCAGATGCAGGTTCAGCCGAGTTCGAAGCAGGAGCTGGTTCAAGTTCTTTACCAGGAGCTCGATGAAGAGAGTTGCCGTTTGTTTGTGTTGTTTCGTTGTTCAGTAGTGGTTTCTACTAGGATTCGATCCTGACCTGTGGCTTTATGTTGTTTTGGTATCTTTCTTTTGGATCTTCACCCGTAGTCGGGTTGTGATGTTTTGAATGATGTTTGTTTATGTAATGTATTGTGTGAAGTGGCGAGTGTAAGCCAACTATCTCCTTTTGCAATTTAATCCCTCTTTTACATGAGTCGTGCAAAGATACCAAACTTGAGATCATTCTAGGATGGGCTTATACCTTTAAGTCGTGCCTCGACACATAGGAGGTATAGTCCCATCCTGGGCATTACACCCCCCGATGCCCATCTTCTTTTATATGGGGTGTCTTGACCTAGAAAACATCATAAGGAGGCTTTCAGGACAAAGCACCGCGGTCTCGAGGCGGAACCTTGGCGGAACCAATCTAGGGCTCCGGCGGAGCTGTTCTGTTGGGGATACTTCCCTCCGGGGGAATCATCACCGCCATCATCACCAACAACTCTCCCATCATGGGGAGGGTTATCGTCATGAACATATTCACCAGCACCATCTCCTCTCAAACCCTAGTTCATCTCTTGTATCCAATCTATGTATCAAAACCTCAGATTGGTACCTGTAGGTTGCTAGTAGTGTTTACGCCTTGTAGTTGATGCTAGTTGGTTTACTTGGTGGAGATCATATGTTTAGATCTATTATGCATATTAATACCCCTCTTATTATGAACATGAATATGATTTGTGAGTAGTTATGTTTGTTCCTGAGGACATGGGAGAAGTCTTTCTATAAGTAGTCATGTGAAATTGGTATTCGTTCGGTATTTTGATGATATGTATGTTGTCTTTCCTCTAGTGGTGTCATGTGAACGTCGACTACATGACACTTCACCATTGTTTGGGCCTAGTGGAAGGCATTGGGAAGTAATAAGTAGATGATGGGTTGCTAGAGTGACAGAAGCTTAAACCCTAGTTTATGCGTTGCTTCGTAAGGGGCTGATTTGGATCCATATGTTTCATGCTATGGTTAGGTTTACCATAATACTTCTTTTGTAGTTGCGGATGCTTGCAATAAAGGTTAATCATAAGTGGGATGCTTGTCCAATTAAGGGCGGCAGCCAAGCACTGGTCCACCCACATACCAAATTATCAAATGAACGTGAATCATATGAATGTGATGAAAACTAGCTCGACAATAATTCCCATGTGTCCTCGGGAGCGCTTTTCTCTATGTAGGAGTTTGTCCAGGCTTGTCCTTTGCTACAAAAAGGATTGAGCCATCTTGCTGCACCTTACTTACTTTTACTATTATTTACTTGTTACCAATTATCTTATCACAAAACTATCTGTTACCGATAATTTCAGTGCTTGCAGAAAATACCTTACTGAAAATTGCCTATCATTTCCTTTTTCTCCTCGTTAGGTTCGACACTCTTACTTATCGAAAGGACTACGATAGATCCCTTACACTTGTGGGTAATCAGGATATATCATGAAACTTGAGAAAATCTTCATGGACAACCGGTATGATTGAAAAGGAATGAATGGGTTGATTTGATAACAAAGAAAAGAACTCTTGGGTGAACCACCGTAGGGAATTAAAACCGAGTGAAGAAAAGGAACGAACCACCGTAAGGAATTGAAATTGAGTGAATACAAGAGAATGAATCGCCGGAAAGAATAAAGCACTTGGGGAATTTAGATACAAGAGAATGAAGAGATCGCGAACTGATTAATAACACTTGAAAGAAGCACCGGAAGAATATAGGGACGAACGAAGAGGCATCAATAAAGAATAGTTGGAGGGCGAAGTTGAAAACTAAGAACGAAGAAATCTTCTGAAATGATGGCCTTCGGAGGAACACAATGAAAAGAATTCTTGAATTACTCCGGATGGTCAAACAA
>LR738715.1:505481055-505498362 GCA_902687465.1 Secale cereale
CGGTATGATTGAAAAGGAATGAATGGGTTGATTTGATAACAAAGAAAAGAACTCTTGGGTGAACCACCGTAGGGAATTAAAACCGAGTGAAGAAAAGGAACGAACCACCGTAAGGAATTGAAATTGAGTGAATACAAGAGAATGAATCGCCGGAAAGAATAAAGCACTTGGGGAATTTAGATACAAGAGAACGAAGAGATCGCGAACTGATTAATAACACTTGAAAGAAGCACCGGAAGAATATAGGGACGAACGAAGAGGCATCAATAAAGAATAGTTGGAGGGCGAAGTTGAAAACTAAGAACGAAGAAATCTTCTGAAATGATGGCCTTCGGAGGAACACAATGAAAAGAATTCTTGAATTACTCCGGATGGTCAAACAAAAGAATTTATGACAAGCGGAATAATTCGAGATAATAACATGTAGCTAGAATCACGACTCTTCACAAGAAAGGACAAGATTTAGAGGAACACTCTTGTTTGGTCTTCAAATGTTGAGAATGATGACGAGAAACAATAGCAAAATTGTTGAGAGGCTCCGGACGAATGAAAAGAGGAGATGTTGAACCAAACATGAAAAGAATTTGAAAACGAACTTCGGAAGGCACGTGACTGATGGAATTCATACTTATGTCACTCTTTGAAAAGAATTTGGGAATAGCTCCAGAAAATTAGAAGAGTCAGGTAAGATACTGGGAATAAACATGTGGGTTATGAGCCCACCGAAGAGAAAACATTGTTAGAAAGGATTGAAAAGGAGATAATGTGCCGGAACAATTAAAAAACTCAAAGGAGGTGACAAACTCGAATTAATTCGTAGGCAACACCAATTTCATGAGATATCTTCGGAACTCCGGAATGATTAAATGGTGATAGGCGAGCGAGCAATTGGAATCGTTTGGGAAATAATATGATGAACATCTCATACTAGAATTGAATACAGCGGAGAAGAAAAAAGAGATGAAGAATGACGAACTAGACGAGAATTCACCAGTTGAAACAATTGGGGAAAGAAAGCATAGCATTCACACGAGTAGGATGGATACTCAATTAAGGACTCTGTCTCCGAGAAGAAAAAGGGTGGGCGGGTGGGAAAAAAGAAAGACCACATCGGACGAGAAAAACAACGTCGGTTGAGAAATAATTGAGGATTGAACTTGCAAAAGTTGAAGAGGAAGGAATCAACTTGACGAGGATGAAAAGAAATGACACCACAACAACGAAAACTAACTACATGATCCTAAAAAAATTAAGGGGAAGAGGAGTAATCCAAAACACCTATGTTAATATTCCTCACCAGAGCGATGAAGGGGTTGAGGAGTTAAAAGAATTCCTACTCTCCGATATAACTAGACTCCAAAATAGTTTTCTTCTAGACTCTACAATGGCCAAACTATGATCAATCAAGGGGGCTCCTATGGTCGGTCGAGGCTCTGATACCAACATGTCACACCAAAGATGCGATTTTATCCCGATCACATGCAAACCTCGTCATTGGGGCACAACCGCATTTCGGGCACTTAGCAAGATGCATATCATTACATCATAGCATTAAATAAATAGAGGGGGATACATACAAGTCATACAACTCCACATGAATACAACACAACATACACAAGACATCCGACTATGGATGAAAACATGAAAAACACAACGACATCCATCCTGCTATCCCAGGCTGCCGACCAAGAACCTATCCCAAGATCGATGAAGAAGAAGAAAGAACTCCAACACAAGTAAACATCGCTCTCACATCAAATCATCGGAAACCTACACCTGCAACTGTTGTTGTAGTATCTGTGAGCCACGAGGACTTAGCAATCCCATAACCGTGGGTATCAAGACTAGCAAAGCTTAATCGGTATGGAGAGGTTAAATGGTGAGGTTGCAGCAGTGGATAAGCAATATATGGTGGCTAACTTACGAGAACAAGATTAAGATGAGCATCTACGCAAATGGTCACAAACTAGTAATGATCGCTAAGTGATCCTGAACTACCTACGAGTCAAACATAACCCCACCGTGTTCTCTTCTCAAAATGAAAAGAGACGGTCACGGTTACTCACGTGGTTGGTGTATTTTATTTCGAATCCTCTGTCAATTTCCTACAACCGGACATTAACAAACTCCAATCTGCCACATAACCGCGGGCACGGCTTTCGAAAGATCATAACCCTGCAGGGGTATCCCAACTTAGCCCATCACAAGCTCTCACGATCAGAAGAGGTAAAAAACCCTTATCTTAGGGAAGACCCGATCAGAGTCGGAATCTCGGTGCACAAGACATTTCGACAATGGTAAAACAAGTCCAGCAAGAGCTCCCAACGTGCCGACACCCTGATAGTAGCCGCGCGTATCTCGTCTCAGGCCACGACGGATGAGCTATTGTTACAACGACTAGATACCCCAAGTTGCCAAGGGGCGGTGCCGCAAGCTTATCTAGGTTAGGCCAATACTCATAGGAGCATTGACTCGGGTTGTAAATTAAGTCCTCGTGGTCCGAAAAGTCCGTATGCAAGTTTTTAGTCATTAGGAAAATGGTAAAACCAAAGTTGGGCCTTGCTGGAGGAGTTTTATTCAAAGCGAACTGTCGAGGGGTCCCCATAAACCCAACCGTGTTAGGAGCGCAAAATCAAGTAACATAACACCAGTTTAACAGTTATTAAGGCGGCATGAGTGGAACAAAACACCGAGCAAAAGGCCAAGCCTTCCACCCATTGCCAAGTATATAGGAGTGTTAATGATAGTAATAGATATATTGTGATATTCCCAAAATCAAGTTCCGACATGGAGCAATCTTCATCTTCACCTGCAACTAGCAACGCTATAAGAGGGGCTGAGCAAGCGGTAACATATCCAAACAATGGTTTGCTGGGATGGTGTTATAGGCTAGAGGTTTCTTGGCAACAATGAGAGGCTGACAACAAATGACGGGTAGCGCGAAATATAGCGATAGCATCGAGACAACTAGCATGGCAATGATAGTAATGAGATCCAAGGTGGCGTTCATCTTGCCTGAGATCCTTCTAGGAACAAGAACGAGTCCATGAAGAACAAGAAGCCACGAAGACGAACCAAGTGTAGCCGAACGAATCCTCATGATCGAAACGAAACAGGAACTAACGAGAAGAAGCAAACAACATGGTAAACACACCACACATAAACAAGACAAGATGCTCAACCAATTATGATGCATGACAAGGCTACATGATGCAAATCGTGCCAAGAGATGAAGCATACAAGAACATCACACAAAGGAAGTTTAAATGAGGCCAGAGACAACATATAACAATTCCCGTAAGTCCTCATATACAATTTTCGAAATTGGACCAGATTTGAACAAACCTTAAGTTCAAGTTGTTAAACAGGAAGTTAACATGCACGAAGGTGGTCTACATGAAATTCTAGTCAAGTTACATATAAAGTTCATTTAATTCTGAGCTACGGCCTAGAAGATATGAGCAAAACATGTCAAGCATGGCAAAGATTCAAGATGCATTCAAACATCAAGCAAACACACTCCAAACATGTATACAACATGGTATGATATATCTACATGCAAAAACAAGCAAGTTTCATATAGGACACGCTCAAAACGGAGCAACGGTTCAACATATACACATGAAACAAGATATAACAACAAACTGTCCAAAAACAGCAACTAGACACTTTGCAATCATCAAAACAACATGCTACTAGAACATTTCATGGCATCAAAGGGCATGGCAAGCATGTACATATCAAGCACTAAAAGCATGATCACTGAGCTAATGCCAAGCACCACTAGAACATCCTCAAAACATCATGGGAATATTGCAAATGATAACAGTTTCACAGACTTGGTGAAATAAACTGAACATGGCAGCAACAACGACAAGTAGACATGTTTGCAAGCTTGCGCAACTTATCTCAAAGCGTATCATGGCATTTGAATATAACCAACAGCAAGAAGACATGTTAATGAAGCTACTCATGGCAAGAACATGGTCATAGGATGCATAGAACACTAGTTATTCACATGGCAAAACTGAACTTACTGATAACAGGCTGACAGAAACATTTTATAGCAATTTGAGAGCAAGAAAGAGACAAGCTACAGCAACCTATAATTTCAAACAAGAACATGGATGGATATAGCATAACATGGGCTTCAAGACACAGTCCTTGGACATATCCAAAACATGCATGGATTTGACTATAACATCAAGCAAACATGGCATCACAATATAACAGTTTCAGACTTAGCTGTTTTTCAACAAGTCTCAGGAAACAACAACAGCGAGTAGGTCACTATGCAAGCTTGTTGCAATCACCACAAGGCATATCATGTAAAGTGAATTGCACCACAGCAAAGATAACGTGATTGTGCTCCTAACACATGTTGACATGATGCTCAAACATTAAACACACATAAATATATGAAAAAGACAAATCAGCAAGTTATATTAGTTTTCCGCACTCAACAGCAACATACACTCTTGCAACAGGTATTAACATGTTAAGATGCAACCTAACATGAATGCAAAGCACACCAACATGTAGAGCATCACTAGATGAACAATTTGACATATCACACACTCCATTTGGACCAACAAGCACAAAGTTACACCATGTTAAACATGCCTACATGTTCTTGACAGACAACAAAGATTGATTAGTAACATAGCATAGCAGTTTTGCAACGAATATTAAGGCATCAAGATGAATAGTAACATCCAGGCAAATGCAACTAACATGTCGAGCATACGGAGACGAACATTTTGATATATAATGCATGCAAAACGGAGCACCGCGCACAAAGTTGTGTGCCTCGGAAGGAGGCAACATTTGAACACAGATCCGGGACTTAGCAGAATTTCACCTCGCGGAAAACGGGACTGAGTGGAGCGGGATGGAGAGAACAGGGACGGAGGGGCACGTCATTTCATTCGTGGGGGTGGTGGATCGGATCCACCCCCGATCCAAATGAGATCTGTCCGGAGCTCGCCGGAACTCGAGGATGTCCGGCCGGAGCTTGGCGGCAGCAGATCGGGCGCGGGCCGGCACGGGGTGTGGAGGCGGCAGCCGGTGGTGGCACGGCGGCGGGGTCCTGGCATGGTGGTCCAGCGGTGGAGGAGCGGCACAGCGCCGGCGGAGCAGTGGCGGGGCGGAGCCAGTGGCAGAGGAAGCGACGCGGCGGCGGAAGCCGGTCGGCGGCGGGGTCGCGGGCTGGGGCGTGGAGGCGGCGGCGGCGCGCGCGGGCCGGGTGGGCCCCGCTTCGACCCGGCTGGCCGGCGGCCCCAGGAGCGGTGGGAGGACGGCGGCGCACCACATGGCGACCCCTGGTTGGTCGGCGAGGCAGTGGCGGACGCGTCCGGTGCGGCGCGGACACGTCTGATGTGCAGAGGAGCTTTGGGGGCGCAGAAATCGAGGAAATGAGCTAGGTTTTCTAGATTTAGACGGAGGATGTGTTTTTATAGGTAGAGGGAGCTAGGAGAGTCCAAATGAGGTGCGGTTTTCGCCCACACGGTCGTAATCCGACGACCGAGAGCATGGAGGGGGTTTGGATGGGCTAGTTGGCTGTTGTGGACGGGTGCTGGGCCAAAAGAGATAGGGCTTCCGGCGAGAAACGCGGTTAACCGTTGGAGCATCAAACTGACTCCGAATGTGACAAAATTTGGCACGCGGTCTACCTACACTATAATAAGACCGCACACCAACTTTCACCCCATTCCTAGAACATTTTATGGCCACTTATAAAATAAATATTTGGAGGTGTCGCTGGCGCGTGCGAGTGTGTATGGGCTCCAAACGGACAATGGAAAGGACGGCCGGAATAGGACGGATGTAAGTTTTGAAAATTATGCAGATGCAATGCACATGATGACATGGCAAATTGCAACACGCAAGCAGATGACATGGCAACAGCAGCGAATAACTGGAAGACACCTGGCACATCGGTCTCGGGGCGTCATAACACTACCCTACTAACAAGAGATCTCGTCCCGATATCTTAGGAACGAGACGGAAGTGAAAAAGTACGAAGTTGAAACCAAAGAACCTTGAGAGGTTGAGTCATTTGAAAGGAAGAATACAACGGAGATGAACGACATTGAGAAGCTCCGTTATAATAGAGGAACAAGGAACATTATGAGAACCTTGTAGATTGAAAGGCAAGAAACCAGAGCTTAATGACCGAAAACGAATATGAAACTGCACTGGTATGACGAGATAGCCAAGGAACAAGAATGATTTCGAAACCACTCCAGCTAAAAAGAGATATAAATGGACTTCGAACAAAGGGATTTGGGCAGCACTCCGGCTAAAAATGGAATGAATAGGACATGAACTTCATAGATGGGACGATACTTGACGAGAGAAACAACATAATGCTGCTACTTCTCGAGCTTGCATTGTATTCCCTCGAAGAGGGAAGGGTGATGCAGCACAGTAGCGTAACTATTTCTCTCAGTTTTTGAGAACCAAGGTATCAATCCAGTAGGAGACCACGCGCGAGTCCCTCGCACGTGCACAAACAAATAAGAACCTTGCAGCCAGCGCGATAAGGGGTTATCAATCCCTTCACGGTCACTTACGAGAGTGAGATCTAATAGATAGGATAGGATAATATTTTTGGTATTTTCGGTATAAGAATGGAAAGTAAAGAAAGCAAATAAGCAACGGCGACATAAATTGGCTAGTTGACGGGAAAGTAATATAATGAAGATAGACCCGGGGGCCATAGGTTTCACTATTGGCTTCTCTCATGATTGCAGAATTCTATGGTGGGTGAACAAATTACTATCGAGCAATTGATAGAAAAGCGGATAGTAATGAGAATATCTAGGCATGATCATTGCATATAGGCATCACGTCCGTGACAAGTAGACCGAAACGATTCTCCATCTACTACTATTACTCCACACATAGACCGCTGTCCAGCATGCATCTAGAGTATTAAGTTCATAAGAACAGAGTAACGCCTTAAGCAAGATGACATGATGTAGAGGGATAAACTCAAGCAATATGATATAAACCCCATCTTTTTATCCTCGATGGCAACAATACTATACGTACCTTGCTTCCCCTACTGTCACTGGGAAAGGACACCGCAAGATTAAACCCACAGCCAATCACTTCTCCCATTGCAAGAACTATAGATCTAGTTGGCCAAACCAAACCAATAATTCGAAGAGACTTGCAAGGATATTATAATCATACATAAAAGATTTCAGAAAAGAATCCAATATTGTTCATAGATAATCTTGATCATAAACCCACAATTCATCGAATCTCGACAAACACACCGCAAAAAGATTACATCGAATAGATCACCTCGAAGATCGAGGAGAACTTTGTATTGAGATCCAAAGACAGAGAAGAAGCCATCTAGCTAATAACTATGGACCCGAAGGTCTGTGGTAAACTACTCACAACTCATCAGAGGGGCTATGGTGTTGATGTAGAAGCCCTCCATGATCGATGCCCCCTCCGGCGGAGCTCCGGAACAGGCCCCAAGATGGGATCTCACGTGAACAGAAGGATACGGCGGTGGAATTAGGGTTTCTTCATGCTCATCGATGTTTTCAGGGTATACGGGTATCTATAGCTGGAAAAAGTACGTCGGTGGAGCAACATGGAGCCCACGAGGGTGGAGGCGTGCTTACCCCGCTAGGCACGCCCTGCCCCCTCGTGGGCACCTTCTTTCTTCTCTGACTTGTATTCCAAGTCTCTCGTGAAGGTATCATTCCAAAAATAATTTTCCCGAAGGTTTCATTCCGTTTGCACTCCGTTTGATATTCCTTTTCTGCGAAACACAGAAATAGGCAAAAAACAGCAATTTGCACTAGGCCTTGGGTTCGTAGGTTAGTCCCAAAAATAATATAAAGTGTATAATAGTTCCTTAAACATTCAAAACAAAATATATAATAGCATGGATAAATCAAAAATTATAGATATGTTGGAGACGTATCAAGCATCCCCAAGCTTAATTCCTGCTCGTCCTCGAGTAGGTAAATGATAAAAATAGAATTTTTGATGTGGAATGCTAACCAACATAATTCTTAATGTAATTCTCTTTATTGCGGCATGAATGTTCACATCCGAAAGATTCAAGACAAAAGTCTATATTGACATAAGAATAATAATACTTCAAGCATACTAACAAAGCAATCATGTCTTCTCAAAATAACATGGCCAAAGAAAATTGTCCCTACAAAATCATATAGTCTGGCTATGCTCTATCTTCATCACACAAAATATTTAAATCATGCACAACTGCGGTTTCAGCCAAGCAATTGTTTCACACTTTAATTCTTTCAAACCTTTCAACTTTCACGCAATACATGAGCGTGAGCCATGGATATAACACTATGTGGAATAGAGTTGTGGTCGTGGAGAAGACAAAAAAAGAAGATAGTCTCACATCAACTAGGCGTATCAATGGGCTATGGAGATGCCCATCAATAGATATCAATGTGAGTGAGTAAGGATTGCCATGCAACGGATGCACTAGAGCTATAAGTGTATGGAAGCTCAAAAGAAACTAAGTGGGTGTGCATCCAACTTGCCTGCTCATGAAGACCTAGGCAATTTGAGGAAGCCCATCGTTGGAATATACAAGCCAAGTTCTATAATGAAGATTCCCACTAGTATATGAAAGTGACAAAGCAAGAGACTCTCGATCATGAAGATTATGGTGCTACTTTGAAGCACAAGTGTGGAAAAGAAGTAGCATTGACCCTTCTCTCTCTTTTTTGGAGGGGCTTTTCTCTTTTTTATCCCCCTCTCTTTTTTTGGGCCATCTCTCTTTTTTATTTGGCCTTTCTCTCTCTTTTTTTTTTGTTTCCTCACACGGGACAATGCTCTAATAATGAAGATCATCACACTTTTATTTACTTACAACTCAAAGATTACAACTCGAAGCTAGAACAAAATATGACTCTATGTGAATGATGATGATGAAGCATGTCATATGAATGGAACAGTGGAAAGTTGCATGACAATAAATCTCGGAATGACTATGGAAATGCCATGATATGTAGGTATGGTGGCTGTTTTGAGGAAGGTATATGGTGGGTGTATGGTACCGGCGAAAGTTGCGCTGTACAAGAGAGGCTGGCAATGGTGGAAGGGTAAGAGTGCGTATAATCCATGGACTCAACATTAGTCATAAAGAACTCATATACTTATTGCAAAAATCTACGAGTTATCAAAAAAAAGTATTCAACGCATGCTCCTAGGGGAAGGGTTGGTAGGAGTTAACCATCGCGCGATCCCGACCTCCACACAAAGGATGACACTCAATAAATAAATCATGCTCCAACTTCATCACATAAGGTTCACCATACGTGCATGCTACGGGAATCACAAACTTTAACACAAGTGTTTCTCAAATTCACAATTACTCCACTAGCATGACTCTAATATCACCATCCTCATATCTCAAAACAATCATCAAGTATCAAACTTCTCATAGTATTCAATGCACTTGTATGAAAGTTTTTACTATATTCATCTTGGATGTCTATCATATTAGGACTAGTTTTATAGTTTTATAACAAAAGCACATTACCATGCTGTTCTAAGAGACTCTCAAATAGATATATGTGAAGCATGAGATCAATAATTTCTACAAAAAAAAAACCACCACCGTGCTCTACAAGATATAAGTGAAGCACTAGAGCAAAACTATCTAGCTCAAAAGATATAAGTGAAGCACATAGAGTATTCTAACAAATTCTAAATCATATTTATCTCTCTCAAATGGTGTGTCCAGCAAGGATGATTTTGGCAAACTAAAAATCAAAGACTCAAATCATACAGGACGCTCCAAGCAAAACACATATCATGTGGTGAATAAAAATATAGTCTCCAGTAAAGTTACCGATAGACGAAGACGAAAGAAGGGATGCCTTCCCGGGCATCCCCAAGATTAGGCTTTTGGTTGTCCTTGAAATTTACCTTGGGGTGCCTTGGGCATCCCCAAGCTTAGTATTTTGCCACTCTTTGTTCCATTGTCCATCAAATCCATACTCAAAACTTGAAAACTTCACAACACTAAACTTAGCCAAAATTCTCGTGAGCTCCGTCAGTATAAGAAAACAAACCACTACTCAAAGGTACTGTAATGAACTCATTCTTTGTTTATATTAGTGTTAAACCTACTGTATTCCAACTTTGCTACGATTCATACCCCCCGATACTACTCATAGATTCATCAAAATAAGCAAAACAATACACGAAAAATAGAATCTGTCAAAAACAGAACAGTTTGTAGTATTCTGTAACTTTCCAATACTTCTGTAACTCTAAAAAATTGAAATAAATTGGAGGATGTGAGGAATTTTTTTTCTATTAGTCACTAGCAAAAGGGCCCGTGCGTTGCAACGGGAAAAAATATATTATAATCTCCACTGGCTTTGATAACATTTTACTGCATCACCGAGATACACTATCACTCACAATTTCTTAAAATCATAAAACAATTTTGAAATCATGAATTTAAAAAAAAACATGAGCATATTTGAAATCATGAAATTTTTTAAAATTCACGTACACTTTTACAAATTTTTGAACATTTTCTAAAATTAATAAAAAAATGGATTCATGAACATTTTATACTATTTGCAAACATTTTTTATAAAAATTGTGATCATTTAGCAGCGAACATTTCGAGAATCGACGAACAATTTTCTGGAAATTGTTGGACGAATTTTTAAAATTCACAAATATTTTTTATTTAACGAACTTTTTTTAAATGCATGAACATTTTATGAATGAATAAACTAATATCACGGTTGGAAACTAATCATTTTTATGGTCAAACTACATATATATAAATTATTAAAAAAAACACCAGGAGGACTTAATACTGGGTAGAAGTTGGGCTGAAACAGTCTGTACTTTATTAGTACATAGGTATAGAGAAGGAGTGCAGAAATAGTAAGTTCAATCCCAATTTTACAATTAAGTTTAGTGAATCAGACACCCAAGCTCTAGATAAACTTGCATGAATTTCTCTAATCCATATACCTAGTTTCCATCTAAGATTAATTAGAGTTTACCTTAGCAGCATGAAATCACTCTTCCAATGGCAAACTCACAATTTTCTTTTACACGCCGTGTATTGTCTACACAGGCTGATATATGAGCACAAGCACGCAGTGTGAAATGTGAATGCACGCACACTGTACTATATTGATGAAGTTTCCACGGTGGTGGACAATTTGTTAGCTCTGTGTTAGATGGTCCTGCACTCCTGCGAACAAACTGTATTTGGATGTACTATGGCTTCAGATAAAACACTTTCTGATAAACTCACGGAGAGTTTCTGCATCGGTGAACTAATATTCTACCTATCACATTATTGGAGAGAAGATGTGCACACTTTCTGATTGGTTCCGCCAGATCACAAGCTCTGCCTCAATTGATTCCTTCCGGCCGGAAGGCACATATGAGTATATACCGGAAGGAACATATGAGTATATAACATATTCATCCAGCTGCTTGTCTGCATGCCCACGGTGGCTGGAAACGTAATCATGGCTCTCGATCTGGATGCTCCCAATGCTGCTCTCCACCCTGTATTTGTATGTACAACACCCATGCACCCTTATGAGCAGCCGGCCGAGGAGCTAGCAGAGACACCCCACTGTACAACACCCCCTGCCCATGCACCCTCGCGTATCTGCGGCGGCCGACCGAGGAGCTACTGGAGACACCACACCGTACCTCGTCCCGACACCTAGCCCTCGCCACAGCCGCGATTCCCCAACCTAGCCATGGACGCTGGCCCCGAGCTGGAGCTGGAGTATGATATGCGAGGCATCCTACGCGTGCACAAGAGCGGCCGCGTCGAGCGCTTCGACGGCGTCAAGACCGTCCCGCCCTCGCCCTCCGGGGACACCGCCAACGGCGTTGCTTCCAAGGACGTCATCCTTGACTCCGCGGCCAACATCCATGCCCGACTCTACCTTCCCTCCGCCGCCGCCTCAGAGCCTGGCAAGAAGTTCCCCATCATCATCTTCTTCCACGGCGGCACCAGGTACCTCTGCGGCTTCAGCCGCGCGTGCGAGCTCATCTGCAGCAGCAAGTTCGGCTCCGACCACCCGTACATCAACCTGGCGGCGTCTCCGGAGGAGTGGAGGCAGCTCGGGAGCGGCGTGCTGGTGAGAATAGCGGAGCACGGCTGGTTCATGGAGAGGGTGCGTGTGTACGCGGAGGGGGTCAGATCAAGGCGTGCGGGTCGGACGTCGAGCTAGAGTTCCACGAGGCCAAGGGAGAGGGTTATGTCGTGACTCCGAGAACGTCGTTAAGGAGCTCGCCGCCTCACCATGGTGACGGATTTCGTCGTTTCAGTCTTTTATCCCATTGAGTGGAACGTACTTTTTTGGCAATCCATCTAGCTTGACGTGGGAGAGTTGGTTGATCTATTCTAGTTAGAACGCTTGCTGGGCCTGGCCCGGTCCATCAGATCGAGTTAGCCTGGGCTAACGAAAGATCCATCGCTAGGGATTCCTAGAAAATTAATCGATCGCTAGACCAACCAAATCAGATCGATTGCTAGGGTAGATCTACTTTTAAATCTTGTCCATTAATCTCTTCGATTAACATAAAATCAACGGATATAATATGCTGACGTATGGAGAACTATGAAAGCCTCCGTCCTTTAATATTAGGTATAGATCTGCAAATTGAATCAACTAAAAATCACTCTCCAGTAAAAAAATTACAGCCAATCTCGTGAGCACTAAAGTTTCTATTTTTTACAGCATGATCACATAAACTTCACACAAGTCTTCCCAAAGGTTCTACTTGGCACAAACACTAATTAAAACACAAAACCACATCTAAACAGGAGCTAGATGCAATATTTATTCCTAAACAGAAGCAAAAACAAAGAAAATAAAATTGGGTTACCTCTCAACAAGCGCTATCGTTTAATGCCCCTAGCTAGGCACGATACAAGAATAAATCTAGGTATTGCCATCTTTGGTAGGGAATCCATAAGTGGCTCTCATAATAGATTCATATGGTAATTTAATTTTCTTTCTAGGAAAGTGTTCCATGCCTTTCCTTAACGGAAATTGGAATCTAATATTTCCTTCCTTCATATCAATAATTGCACCAATCATTCTGAGGAAAGGTCTACCAAGAATAATAGGACATGAAGGATTGCAATCTACATCGAGAACGATGAAATCTACGGGCACATAATTCCAATTGGCAACAATAAGAACATCATTAATCCTTCCCATAGGTCTCTTAATGGTAGAATCTGCAAGATGCAAATTTAAAGAGCAATCATCAAGTTCATGGAATCCTAACAGATCACGCAAAGCCTTTGGAATTGTAGAAACACTTGCACCCAAATCACACAAAGCAAAGCATTCATGATACTTAATCTTAATTTTAATAGTAGGTTCCCACTCATCATAAAGCTTTCTAGGGATAGAAACATCTAACTCAAGTTTTCCTCATAAGACTGCATTAAAGCATCAACTATGTGTTTGGTAAAAGCCTTATTTTGACTATAAGCATGTGGAGAATTTAGCATGATTTGCAACAAGGAAATACAATCTATTAAAGAGCAATTATCATAATTGAATCCCTTGAAATCCAAGATAGTGGGTTCATCGCTATGCAAAGTTTTAATCTCTTCAATCCCACTTTTAACAATTTTAGCATCAAGATCTAAAAAGTTTGAATCATTGGGACGCCTTTTAATTAAAGTAGACTCATCTCCAGTCCCATCTTTATCAAGATTCATACTAGAAAACAAGGATCTAAAAGGAGACACGTCAATCACTTTCAGATCTTTGTTCTCATGATAACTAGAAGAACATGCTTTCATAAAGCAATCCTTTTTAGCACGCATCCTAGCGGTTCTTTCCTTGCACTCATCAATGGAAATTCTCATGGTTTTGAGAGACTCATTGAAATCATGCTAGGTGGAATACATCTAAGTTTCAAAGAATCAACATCAAGAGTATTTCTATCGATGTTTCTAGCCAACTCATCAAACTTTAGCAATTTTTCTTCAAGCAATGCATTGAAATTCTTTTGCGAATTCATAAAATCTTTTACACTAGTCTCAAATCCAGAGGGCACCTTACCAAAATTTCCATAAGATTTATTGTAGGAATTACCATAATTATTAGAGGAATTACTAGGAAAACGCCTAGGATTAAAGTTTCCTCTAGAAGCATTGTTACCAAAATTATTCCTACCAACAAAATTCACATCCAAAGATTCATTATTATTTCAAATCAACGTGGATAAAGGCATATCATTATGATCAGAAGAAGCACTCTTAGTAGCAAATAATTTCATAAGTTCATCCATCTTCCCTCTCAAAACACTAATCTTTTCAATAGCTTGCACTTTTTTACTAGTAGATCTTTTGGTGTGCCATTGAGAGTAGTTAACCATAATATTATCTAGGAGTTTGGAAGCTTATCCTAAGGTGATTTCCATAAATCCCCCGCAGCCGAATCTAAAAGATTTCTAGAAGCAAAATTCAAGCCAGCGTAAAAGTTTTGTATAATCATCCATAAGTTCAAACCATGTGTAGGGAAATTACGTATCATTAATTTCATTCTCTCCCAAGCTTGTGCAACATGCTCATGATCTAGTTGCTTAAAATTCATAATACCGTTTCTAAGAAAGATAATCTTAGCGGAAGGAAAATACTTAGAGATAAAGGCATCTTTGCACTTATTCCATGAATCAATACTATTTCTAGGCAAAGAGGAGAACCAAGTTTTAGCACGATCTCTAAGTGAAAACGGAAATAGCTTTAATTTAACAATATCATTATCCGTATCCCTCTTCTTTTGCATATCACACAAATCAACAAAGTTGTTTAGATGGGTAGCGGCCTCTTCACTAGGAAGGCCAGAAAATTGATCGTTCATGACAAGATTCAATAGAGCCGCATTGATCTCACAAGATTCAGCATCTAAGATAGGAGCAATCGGCGTGCTAATAAAATCATTATTGTTGGTATTGGAGAAGTCACACAATTTGGTATTGTCTTGAGCCATAGTGACAAGCAAGCAATCCAACACACAAGCAAACAAGAGGCAAGCGAAAGGTAAAACACACGAAAAAAGAAGGGCGAATAAAATGACATGGGTGAAGTGGGGGAAAAGAAAACGTGAGGCAAATAATGTAGTGGTGAAGGTACTTGGTATATGAATTTTGCGTAGATCTCGTCGGTAACGGCGCCAGACATTCTTCTTGCTACTTCTCGAGCTTGTGTTGTATTCCCTCGATGAGGAAAGGGTGATGCGGCACAGTAACGTAAGTATTTCCCTCAGCTTTTGAGAACCAAGGTATCAATCCAGTAGGAGACCACGCGTGAGTCCCTCGCACCTGCACAAACAAATAAGAACCTCGGAGCCAACCCGAGGGGTTGTCAACCCCTTCATGGTCACTTACGAGAGTGAGATCTGATAGATAGGATAGGATAATACTTTTGGTATTTTTGGTATAAGAACAGAAAGTAAAGAAAGCAAATAAGAAATGGCGACAGAAATTGGCTAGTTGATGGGAAAGTAATATAATGAAGATAGACCCGGGGGCCATAGGTTTCACTAGTGGCTTCTTTCATGATAGCAGAATTCTACGGTGGGTGAACAAATTACTGTCAAGCAATTGATGGAAAAGCGCAAAGTTATGAGAATATATAGGCATGATCATTGTATATAGGCATCACGTCTGTGACAAGTAGACCGATACGATTTTGCATCTACTACTATTACTCCACACATTGACCGCTGTCCAACATGCATCTAGAGTATTAAGTTCATAAGTATAGAGTAACGCCTTAAGCAAGATGACATGATGTAGAGGGATAAACTCAAGCAATATGATATAAACCCCATCTTGTTATCCTCGATGGCAACAATACTATACGTGCCTTGCTGCCCCTACTGTCACTGGGAAAGGACACTGCAAGATTGAATCCAAATCCAAGCACTTCTCCCATTGCAAGAACTATAAATCTAGTAGGCCAAACCAAACCAATAATTCGAAGAGACTTGCAAGGATATTATAATCATACATAAAAGATTTCAAAAAAAGAATCCAATATTGTTAATAGATAATCTTGATCATAAACCCACAATTCATCGGATCTCGACAAACACACCGCAAAAAGATTACATCAAATAGATCACCTCAAAGATCAAGGAGAACTTTGTATTGAGATCCAAAGAGAGAGAAGAAGCCATCTAGCTAATAACTATGGACCCGAAGGTCTGTGGTAAACTACTCACAACTCATCGGAGGGGCTATGGTGTTGATGTAGAAGCCCTCTGTCATCGATGCCCCCTCTGGCGAGCTCCGGAACAAGCCCCAAGATGGGATCTCACGGGAACAGAAGGTTACGGCGGTGGAATTAGGGTTTCTTCGTGCTCATCGATGTTTTCAGGGTATATGGGTATATATAGGAGGAAAAAGTACATCGGTGGAGCAACATGGGGCCCACGATGGTGGGGGCACGCCTACCCCCCTGGGCGCGCCATGTCCCCTTGTGGGCACCTTGTTTCTTCTCTTACTTGTACTCCAAGTCTCTCGTGAAGGTATCGTTCCAAAAATAACTCTCCTGAAGGTTTCATGCCGTTTGGACTCCATTTGATATTCCTTTTCTGTGAAACACTGAAATAGGCAAAAAAAACAGCAATTTGCACTGGGCCTTGGGTTAGTAGGTTAGCCCAAAAATAATATAAAAGTGTATAATAGAGCCCAATAAACATCCAAAACAGAATATATAATAGCATGGAACAATCAAAAATTATAGATACGTTGGAGACGTATCAAATGCCTCCGGAAGAATAGGAAGAATGGAATGAAAGAACGGAGAAGAAGATGGCAACTGCAACCACCAATGAATTTGAAAGAGCATCTTCAAGAGAATGGTTTGATTGGAGTTGTTGAGAAAATAAACAACAAAAGAATAAGCTTGTTGTGGGCTTATGTAAATATCTCAACACTTGAGGTGAATTTCTACCACTACCAAATGATTGAATTGATGATAAGAACGTCGAATTGCAAAACTCCACTTCAAAAGATTACGGAGAATTAATTGCACTTCGAGAAGCAAGAATGGGAATATTAGAGCTCCTCCAAAAGAATTGTTGATGAACACTTGAAGAATGATTTGAATCACGATGAACCACCATGAAGAACTTCGGTAACAAAAGTATGATGATATATAAATGACAGATGAAAAGAATAAGATTAAAGCTTTGCAATGATTTAGACGGGGGTTCCAACGAGATAGCCTAGAAAAACTTTGAACTCCAGAAAGAAAATAGGAAC
>LR738715.1:505498372-505524597 GCA_902687465.1 Secale cereale
TTCTTCTCTTACTTGTACTCCAAGTCTCTCGTGAAGGTATCGTTCCAAAAATAACTCTCCTGAAGGTTTCATGCCGTTTGGACTCCATTTGATATTCCTTTTCTGTGAAACACTGAAATAGGCAAAAAAACAGCAATTTGCACTGGGCCTTGGGTTAGTAGGTTAGCCCAAAAATAATATAAAAGTGTATAATAGAGCCCATTAAACATCCAAAACAGAATATATAATAGCATGGAACAATCAAAAATTATAGATACGTTGGAGACGTATCAAATGCCTCCGGAAGAATAGGAAGAATGGAATGAAAGAACGGAGAAGAAGATGGCAACTGCAACCACCAATGAATTTGAAAGAGCATCTTCAAGAGAATGGTTTGATTGGAGTTGTTGAGAAAATAAACAACAAAAGAATAAGCTTGTTGTGGGCTTATGTAAATATCTCAACACTTGAGGTGAATTTCTACCACTACCAAATGATTGAATTGATGATAAGAACGTCGAATTGCAAAACTCCACTTCAAAAGATTACGGAGAATTAATTGCACTTCGAGAAGCAAGAATGGGAATATTAGAGCTCCTCCAAAAGAATTGTTGATGAACACTTGAAGAATGATTTGAATCACGATGAACCACCATGAAGAACTTCGGTAACAAAAGTATGATGATATATAAATGACAGATGAAAAGAATAAGATTAAAGCTTTGCAATGATTTAGACGGGGGTTCCAACGAGATAGCCTAGAAAAACTTTGAACTCCAGAAAGAAAATAGGAACGGACTTGGGATTAGGGTTTATTCATCATGAACAAATTCCGAAGGAAGGGATTACACAACTTGATGAAAGAATAAGAATTACTTCATGCTTATCTTCCACCAATTAAATTGATGAGAAGCAATGGATTTGCATACCACTTATTCGCGTTGAAATTGATTAAGAGGGATATATCATGAAACTTGAGAAGCAATAGGTTTTCCAGATTTGGACAGGCGAGGTGTTTTTATAGGTAGAGCGATCTAGGAGAGTCCAAATGAGGTGCAGTTTTCGCCCACACGATCATGATCCGACGACCGAGAGCATGGAGGGGGTTTGGATGGGCTAGTGGGCTTTTGTGGAGGGGTGCTGGGCCAAAAGAGATAGGGCTTTCGGCGAGTAACACGGTTAACCATTGGAGAATTAAACGGACTCCGAATGCGACAAAATTTGACAGGCGGTCTACCTACACAATAATAAGACCGCATGCCAACTTTCACCCCATTCCGAGAACATTTTATGGCCACTTATAAAATAAGTATTTGGAGGTGCCGCAGGCGCGTGTGAGTGTGTCTAGGCTTCGAACGGACAACGGAAAGAACGGCCGGACTCGGGCGGATGCAAGTTTTGAAAATTATGCGGATGCAATGCACATGATGGCATGGCAAAGTGCAACACGCAAGCATATGACATGGCAACAACAACGATTAACTGGATGACACCTGGCGCATCAGTCTCGGGGCGTCACAACCAGGATCAAGAGAATTAAACCATAACTTAGCATCACCCTTTAATGAGAAAGGAAACAACCTAAGAATATAGTAATAGCGATTTTTTCCTCATAAGAAAATAGGGCGTCTATATCATTTAATTTAGTAAGATGTGCCACAATTGTTTCAGATTCATAACCATGAAAAGGATCAGATTCCACTAAAGTAATTAACTCAGGATCAACAGAGAATTCATAATCCTTATGAGTAACACAGATAGGTGAAGTAGCAAATTCAGGATCATATTGCATTCTAGCATTCAAAGATTGTTCTTTCCATTTGCGTACTAATTCTTAAGATTATTCCTATCCTTACAAGCAAGAAAGTCTCTAGCTACTTCTCCTTCCACCCTCAGTAACAATAGGCAATTCATATCTAGGGGAAGTATGTCTAATAGGTGTTTCAAAGTTTTCAGTATCAATAATTTCATTAGTTACATAAATATCATCATCTTCAGCATAATCAATAGAACTTGCTCGAGCAAGATGTTTATCAAGTAATTCACCCAATGACACAGTTTCATCATAAGCATCATTCATAATAGAAGTGGCATCATCAACATTGTGCGACATACAGATTCAATAGCAGGCGTAGGTCTCGCAAGTTTACTCAAAACAGAAGGAAAATCAAGTGCAAAGTTACATGGCAGTTCCTTACCTCCCCTCGTTCTAGAGGGAACGATCTTGGTTCTATCTTCCTTTTGTAGCCTCATAGTGATCAAAAGATATATATCCCAAGTGAATCACAGAATAAAGCTATGCTCCCCGGCAATGGCACCACAAAAAGGTCTTAATAACCCACAAGTATAGGAGATCGCAATGGTTTTTGAGGGTAGAGTATTCAACCCAAATTTATTGATTTCACGCAAGGGGAGCCAAAAAATATTCTCAAGTATTAGCAGCTGAGTTGTCAATTCAACCACACTGGAAAACTTAATATCAGCAGCAAAGTATTTAGTAGCAAAGTAGTATGGAAGTAACGGTAACGATGGCAAAAGTAATAGTAGCAGTTTTATAGTGATGGTGACAGCACCAGTAACAAAAGTAACGAAGCAAGTATCAATATGGAACGAACTCGTAGGCAATGGATCGGCTATGATAGGTGTTGGATAATATTCATCATGTAGCAGTTATAACATAGGGAGGCACAAAACTAGCTCCAATTCATCAATGTAATGTAGGCATGTATTCCGAATATAGTCATATGTGCTTATGGAAAGAAACTTGCATGACATCTTTTGCCCTACCCTCCCATGGTTGTGGGATCCTAATGAAACTAAGGGATATTAAGGCCTCCTTTTAATAGAGTACCAGACCAAAGCAATAGCACTTAGTGAATACATGAACTCCTCAAAAAATGTTCACCACCAGGAAGTGCCCCGGTTATTCTCACTCCGAGTTTGCCACTACTAGGAGAAGGGCTATAGATAGGATTGTTACTAATGGCGCACCAGACATGCGGTGCGCCATTAGTATATACTAATGGCGCACCATGTGTTGGGGCGCCATTAGTATCCAAATACTAATGGCGCACCGTTGATGTGGTGCGCCATTAGTAACATTTTTTTTTTCATTTTTTTTTCAAAACTACTAATGGCGCACCAGTGGATAGTGCGCCATTAGTAGTTAAACTACTAATGGCGCACCACATCCACGGTGCGCCATTAGTATTTTTTTTCAAATTTTGCTTTTATTTTCAAAACTACTAATGGCACACCGTGGGAGTGGTGCGCCATTAGTAGTTAAACTTACTAATGGCGCACCACTCCCACGGTGCGCCATTAGTATTTTTTTTCATATTTTGTTTTTTTTTTCAAAACTAGTAATGGCGCAACGTGGGAGTGGTGCGCCATTAGTAGTTGAACTACTAATGGCGCACCACTCCCACGGTGCGCCATTACTAACATGGCCATTACTGCACCCCCCCCCGGTGGACCGCCTTTTCCAGTTGAAAAATAAAAGAAAATGATGTAAATGTCAAAAAAATAAAAGAAAATAAGTTTCCCTTGTGATATGTGGTCTACTTGTTGGGAAAATTTACAAATATGAATTTTGACTTTATTTGCAAAATATCTCTGGAATTTAGTAAAACGGGCATAACTTTTGCATACGAACTCGGATTAAAAAGGTTTTTATATGAAAAATCATCTACTCGAAAAGTTACATCTGAGGTGCCATTAGTATCCCAAAAAACCTAACAGAAAAAAAGTTACGGGGCTTTTAAGATCTAGAGGCAAAAAAATTCAAAAAATTTATAACTTACTAGTGGCGCACCGTTTGCTAGGTGCGCCACTAGTAATAGAAAAAAAGTTATAAAATTTTTGAATTTTTTTTTTCCAAAATATGATACGTAATATGACCGGGAAGTTTGAAATATATTTTCAAAATTTCATCATACTCATGAACATTAACAAACTCCTAGACATCAAGAAGGGTTAATAGGATTGATATGATAGATATATCAACAAGTGCATGTGAAGTGAGCTGGTGTTGGGTTGGATAGAACTACGAAGTTAAGCGTGCTCGGGCTGGAGTAGTGTGAGGATGGGTGACCTTATGGGAAGTTTGACCACAGAGTGCGATTTGACTTGAGATTAAGCAAATTGACCCATATTAAGCCATAATGACCTGAGATTAAGAAAAAAAATAAAAAAAATTACTAATGGCGCACTTATATGTAGTGCGCCATTAGTATGCCCAAGCACCTGGGTATATATGGCCTCCTGGGAGGCATACTAATGGCGCACCGTGCCCTATACTAATGGCGCACCACTGGTGCGCCATTAGTATACCAGATACTAATGGCGCACCAGAGGTGCGCCATTAGTAAAAAATACTAATGGCGTGCTACTAATGGCGCACCAGTAGTGCACCATTAATGGCTAAAACCGGTGCGCCATTAGTAGGCCTTTTTCTAGTAGTGTGTGGGATCATAGCACATAGTAGGTGACTATAGAGCTGCAAGATAGGATCAAGAACACAAATATATTCATGAAAATATAACAGGTTCAGATCTAAAATCATGGCACTCGGGCCCTAGTGACAAGCATTAAGCATGGCAAAGTCATAGAAACATCAATCTCAGAACATAGTGGATACTAGGGATCAAACCCTAACAAAACTAACTTGGTTACATGATAAATCTCATCCAACCCATCACCATCCAGCAAGCCTACGATGGAATTACTCACGCACGGCGGTGAGCATCATGAAATTGGTGATGTATCAGGTCTCCCAGTGAAGAACATGAGGTGGCGGCGGCTCCGTATCGTAAAACACGATGGGATCTTCTATTTGTTTTTTTCTCCCCGAAATAGATTATATGGAGTTGGAGTTGGCGTCGGTGGAGCTCTAGGGGGCCAACAAGGTAGGGGCGCGCCCTAGGGGGGCAAGCCCCCCACCCTTGTGGCCATGGTGTGGGGCCCCTCCGGTGATTCTTTCCATTAATATTTTTTATATATTCTGGAAATATTCTCCGTGAAGTTTCAGGTCATTCCAAGAACTTTTATTTCTACACAAAAATAACACCAAGGCAATTCTACTGAATACAGCGTCAGTCCGAGTTAGTTTCATTCAAATCATGCAAATTGGAGTCCAAAATAAGGGCAAAAGAGTTTGGAAAAGTAGATACGATGGAGACGTATCACACATGGTCCAAAACCTAAGTCAAACTCGGCCCCATCAATCTTATCCATCCATCGCCACCAAGTTCATTTGACATAGCCACTGCCACAAACCCTAGACAATTCAGACACACCGATACGTATCTTGGTCTTATCGAGATGGCATTGCAAACTCTCTGTGATCCTTTCGTAACATTTCGGTCTCATCGAGCGATCGGTCCCACCGAGTTTGCATGGTAAACTCTCTATGATCCTTTTGTAACGTTTTGGTCTCACCTAAATGGGAGATCGGTCCCACCGAGTTAGCTTGACCACTTCTCCGTATTGCTATTTGCTTAAATCGGTCTCACCGAGTTCATGCAATCGGCACCACGGAGATGAGGTCTTTCCTTAGCCCTAGCACATCGGTCCCACTGAGTTGATCATGTGAGTCCCACCGAGATTCCTAACGTTCACATTTTGAACTGCTTCGGTCTGGCCGAGGTCACCAATTCGGTCTAACCGAGTTGGGTCAAATGTGTGTAACGGTTGGATTTTGTGTGTAGGCTATATATACCACTCCACCCTCATCTCCATTTTTGATAGAGCCATCAGAACGTGCCTACACTTCCACTACTCATTTTCTGAGAGAGAACCACCTGCTCATGTGTTGAGACCAAGATATACCATTCCTACCACAAGAATTTTGATCGCTAGCCTTCCCCAAGTTGCTTTCCACTCAAATCATGTTTCCACCATATCCAAATCTTTGAGAGAGAGTTGATTGTTGGGGGGACTATCACTTGAAGCACAAGAGCAAGGAGTTCATCATCAACACACCATTTGTTACCTTTTGGAGAGTGGTGTCTCCTAGATTGGTTAGGAGTCACTTGGGAGCCTCCGACAAGATAGTGGAGTTGAATCAAGGAGTTTGTAAGGGCTAGAAGATCGCCTACTTCGTGAAGATCTACCTGAGTGAGGCAAGTCCTTCGTGGGTGTTGGCCATGGTGGTAGAGAAGGTTGCTTCTTCGTGGACCCTTTGTGGGTGGAGCCTTCTGTGGACTTGCACAGTCGTTACCCTTCGTGGGTTGAAGTCTCCATCAACGTCGATGTACGATAGCACCACCTATCGGAACCGTGCCAAAAATCTACGTGCCTCCACTGGGTTTGCACTCTCCAAACCTCTCCCTTTACCTTCATATGCAATGCTTTACTTTCCGCTGCTGCACTCTTAGATTTGCATGTGTAGGTTGGTTACTTTCTTCCAACTAGCATGTGTTACTCTTTCCGCTGCTTATACCCTTGATGTGCTTGAAATGTGTTGTGAATGATTAATCTTGTGCTAGAGCTCCACCTCAACCTAAAGAATTTATAAACTTCTATCTTTCTTGTTGAGGGTCTAATCAGCCCCGCCCCTCTAGACACCTCTTCTTCGATCCTTTCAGACTCTCTCTTCATGTTGATAATGTTGCATTGTTTATCAGGCCCTCCGCACATGACTTCATTGTGCTCAGAGAGGTGTTAACGACATTTGGTCATGCCTCCGGCTTGAGGATAAATGTCGGTGTACAAAAGTAGGGGTCCTTTTGCACCCCTTTACTTGTGCACGGGCAGTTGTAGCCGTGCCTACGGCCACGCTTGGCAGAGCGGGAGAAGGAAAGCATGGGACTTCCAAGGCAACTCTCAAGCCGGAGACATGAAGGACAGAGGGGCAAGGTGGACTCCTCCCCCGGCAATGCCCTTGCCGGGGCGGCCTACGTGACCCCGGCAGGAGCCTTGCCGGGGCAGCTTGCCCAAACACCAGCAAAGCCACCACCATTGGGTCTGAGAGTTCTGACACCATTGAAAATGTCAAGACCAAGATTCAAGGTACGCCTGCGAAGTGGCATGCAGATCCTTGTAGGGCCAAGGGGCCTGAGAACCTAGACAAGGGACCAGAAGACGAAGACCCCCTGCAGGAGCTTTATCGGGGACGACCGGAGACCTCCGGCAAAATCCTTGCCGGGGACTGCCATCTTGCCGGGGGCGTCTGCGGGGCCACAGCCAGGCCCGCGCCCGCCAAGGTTTCACTGTCCCACGACCACTCCTATGCAATGACCGATTCGCCAACTGGACAAGCACATGCGTGGTGGCATGCAGATTTTCGTGAAGACCCTGCCACCACAGCAGCCAGCAGGCAGCGTGGCGCCGCATGCCTCGTCAGCCTGGACGTGTGTCAGAGTGATGTGAGGCGGCAATGGGCAATACAATCTTCCTTTCCGTCCCTGATAAAGCTAGGGGTACATAGGCGGCGCATTAAATGTGTTTGTTCTAAGATGTCAGGAGATAACCTTGTACACTATAGTAACTTTACACCTCCTGTGTGTCGCTGTGGCAACCCCTTTGTCATATAAAAGGAGGCCCGAAGCATACAGAGAGGGGATTCGACTTTTTTGGACAGGCACACATCGTAGCCAGTTCAAGAGCTCAAGAACACCAAATATACACGGACAAGAAGGACTAGGGTTTTACGCATCATCTTGCGGCCTGAACCTGGGTAAAAATTCCCGTGCATTGATCGTCTAGACATGCTCTTTGCACAGCTCTACGCCCCACAAACTGTAGTAGGGGTCCCTGGGATCCCATAGGTGTCATTTCCCCAACATATTTGGCGCGCCAGGTTGGGGCGCTAGGTTGTGAAAATCTGGTCTAGGAGTTAGCGCATCTCCTCCTCCATTGCGATGGCCGCAAAGATGAAGAAGGTGGGCGAGGTCAGCATCATCCCCATTGTTTTGGTGCCGTGGCCAGGTGGGCGGTGTTGTCTGCAGCCGCAACCACCATCTACATTGCGACGAAAAAGCTAAGTCACATAAAATTTGAGCAATTTCCTTTTTATAGGGTTATTTTCCTCGAAAGATCCCACTCCTTTTATGGAGAACCTGCACGTAGAGGAGCCTTGTCGCTATTGGCAATGCCCATGTTATGTTTCGAGTCCGCTCAAGAGTTCAAGCAGCTGTGCCGAGAACGCCAAGGTGGCTTGCCCGGCAGCAAGCACCCCTAGCAGGCTGTTAAGGATATGTCCTCAAAGCGCTGCGGCACGGGTTTATGTGCCGGCAAGCCTATCCAGCTAAGCGTAGGGTGCGTACATACAAGGGAAGATCAAACAGGGAGATAACATGCACTGTTTCAAAATACAGCAGAGTTATATTACATCATTGGTTGCCGCGGTTCTAACCTAAGAAAAATTTGTCTTGGGCACGAACTCGCTACGGCAATAAGAAGCGGGGTGGCAAGTCCCGGTGCTGGCCTTCCAACCTCTTGACTCCGTCGACGCAGTTGATGATGGGCTCGATACGCTCCTTGAGTGCCGTGAGGTCTGCATCCTCCGGCAAGCTCTCAAGCACGTTGGCGAAGTTGGCGTATGGGTTCCAGAATGCCACCTTGGTGAGCACCTTGGTCAGGGCACCCCGGCAGAGCTTCCGAGCCTCGCTGGCTAGATAAGTTGCTCGATTGGAGCAGAGCTGCTCCATGGCCTCGAGGACGCGCCCGAAGAACAAGGTCAACCTGGCGCTAGGGGTCACGCTCGCCTCCCATGACGGATAGCTACCTGCCGAGCCACTCCGCGATGTCGATGAGGCCATCGGTCCAGAGCTGTACCCTGCCCACATAGCCATCATGGGCGGTGGCCTCATCCTGCCGCAGCTGCTTCTCGCTCTCAAGGGCCTTGGTCAGGGTCTCCTCGCGGGCCCTGGCCTCCAAGAGCGTCTCTTCCGAGGCGTCCAGCTTCAGCTTCAAATCATTGATGGAGACGTTGGCGTCGGAGAGCAGTTTGGTCTTGTCAGAGATGGTGGCATGTAGATCTGCCAGTGCGCGATTTCTCGTGTCCCTCTCCTCCGCCAGCTTCAAGACCTCCTCCTTCAGCCCCTCCCGCGCCTGCTCCAGCTCCTCCACCTTGCCGGCATGGGCCAAGGCCAGGGCGTCAAGAGCATCTTGGTGCTTCTGATCTAGCACCTGAGTCTGCTGCACGACGAGTTTCTCGATCTCCTCGTCCTTGTCGCGCAGCGCGGCGGCAAGCGCCCGTTCACAAGCCTCAAGGTCCTCCTCTTGGGTGTCTAGAAGAGCCTTTTGCTGTGCCCGGGCAGCCACGTCCTTGGCGGCCTGCTGCTTCGCCAGCTCCTGGTCCTTCTCGATGTCGGCCAGTTGCAGGGCGAGCTCTCGCTTGCGCTGGTCCAGCTGGTCCTGGATGGTGCTCAGTTCGTCCCGGGCCTCGTCGAACCGGACTTGCATCTGAGCAACGCGATCCTCTAAATTCGCTTCCTCTTTGTGCATGGCCGCCATCCTGGAGTTCACCTTGTCATGGCGGGCACGGTAGAGCGCCTGAAGCTTTTGAAAATTAGCCCTCATGGCTCGAAGGAGCTGCTCCTCTTGAGAACCACCGCCACTGGAGCTCGGTTCGTTGACAACCTAAAGCCCAGCGGTGGTGAGGACCTCGTCATCAAAGATCTCCCCCTCGGCTGGCGCTCTGATGCTTACCGTCCCAGGAAGGAGGACGAACAAATCGTTGCCCATCTTCAAATATTTGCCCGGGGCGGGAGCTGCGGAGGAGGAGGGTTGGTCATTGGCCACCTCCTCCCCGGCGGTCCCCTTGGTGGCCTTCTCAGCAGCGGCCTTGCCGGAGTCCCCGGCAGGCCCCTTGGCGGCCTCCTCGACAGCAGCCTTGCCGGCCTCCCCGGCAGGCGCCTCACCGGTCTCCCTGGCAGGCTCATCCACGGCCTCCTCGGTGGCGGACGCAGCGGCTTCCCGGGTCGCGATCTCGGTGGCCTCGGCTTCAGCATCCTTTGCCACCTCCTCGATGATGGCGTCGACGTCCACTCGATCCGCCAGGGGAGAGCCTGGAAACAAGAAGGGAAGATGAGGCGAGGCCAAGACCAAGGGTTCAGAGCAGAGAAAAGAAAGAGCATCACATGACGGAGATGACAGGGGACAGGAAGCAGGCGACTTACCCGTGTCGGGCCGAGGAGAGGTGTATCCTTCCCCGCCAACATCTGTTGCCGGGGCGGAGCCACCAGCGCTCATTCTTGCCCCATCTTCCTCCGTGCGCATGGTCTCGGAACTTGATGCCCTTGACGGCGACGCCCCGCTGGTGGCATAGTTGCCGGAGAGGGCATGTAGGGGGCGGTCCTCAGCGGCTCCTCCAGTTGCCACTCTCTGTCACGCCCAAGATGCAATTATATATCGATCACGTGACGAACTCGTGATTGGGACACAGCCGCATTTTGAGCGCTTAGCAAGCTGGATATCATTACATCGTACCATTACATACATACATAGGGGATACAACAAGTCATACAATTCACATGAATACAGCAACAACAATACAAGACATCCGACTATGGATGCAAACATGAAAGCACAAAGACATCCATCTGCTATCCAAGGCTGCCGACCCGGAACCTAACCCAAGACTGACGAGGAAGAAGAACTCCAACACAACATAACATCGCTCTCGCGTCAAGCCATCGGAAACCTGCACCTGCAACTGTTGTTGTAGTATCTATGAGCCACAAGGACTCAACAATCCCATAACCATGGGTATCAAGACTATCAAAGCTTTATTGGGTATGGAGAGGTTAAGTGGTGAGGATGCAGCAGCGGCTACGCATTATATGGTGGCTAACTTACGAGTGCAGTAATAAGATGAGAATCTACGCAAACGGTCGCAAACTAGTAATGATCCTAAAGATCCTGAACTACCTACGAGTCAAACATAACCCCACCGTGCTCTCTTCTCAAAGTGAAAAGAGACGGTCACAGTTACTCACGTGGTTCGTGTATTTTATTACGGATCCTCTGTCAAGTTTTCTACAACCGGACATTAACAAATTCCAGTCTGCCACATAACCACGGGCACGGCTTTCGAAAGATCATAACCCTGCAGGGGTGTCCCAACTTAGCCCATCACAAGCTCACGATCTGCGGAGTCGCAACTCCATGTTGGGAAGACCCGATTATTCTCAGAATCCCGTGCTCAAGATATTTATACAAAGGTAAAACTAATCCAGCAAGACCTCCCGGCGTGTCAACACCCTGATAGTAGCCGCGCGTAACTCGTCTCAGGCCACGACCGGATAGGTTAGCCTACAGGTAAATACCAGATACGTCGGGTTTCCCCATGGCGGCCCTGCAGTCTGCCCAGTTTGGACCAACACTCGAGAGGAGCACTGGCCCGGGGGTTGATTAAGACTCCTCGGGTGCTAGAAGGTCCCTATGCAAGTTTTAGTTATTAGGCAAATGTAGTACCAAAGTTGGGTCTTGCTGGAAAAGCTTTAAGCAATGCGAATTATTGAGGGGGGCCCATAAACCCCAACCGTGTTAGGAACGCAAAATCAAGGAACATAACACTGGTTTATCGGTTCTTAAGGCGGCATTAGTGGAACAAAACACCGAGCAAAAGGTCAGGCCTTCCACCCATTGCCAAGTATATATGTGCATTAATTAAATTAATAGATATTGTGATATTCCAACAACGTCCAGCTCCAACATGGAGCAATCTACATCTTCACCTGCAATTAACAACACTATAAGAGGGGTTGAGCGAGCGGGTAACATAGCCAAAGAACGGTTTGCTGGGAAGGTGTCAAAGATTAGAGGTTTCATGGCAACAAGGAGAGGCTGACAACAAATAGATAGGTAGCGCGACATATAGCGATAGCATCGAGACAACTAGCATGGCAATGATAGAAATGAGATCCAAGGTGACGGTCATCTTGCCTGGAATCCCGCAAGGAAGAAGAACGAGTCCATGAGGAAGACGAAGAAGAAGCCACGAAGACGAACCAAGTGTATACGAACGAATCCTCACGATCACAACGAAACAGGAACTAACGAGAAGAAGCAAGCAACACGGTAAACACATAACACATAAACAAGACAAGATGCTCAACCAAGTATGATGCATAACAAGGCTACATGATGCAAATCATGGCACGGGATGATGCAAACAAGGACACACCACAAGGCAAGTTCAAATGAGGCCGAAAATGACATATAACAATTCCGGTAAGTCCTCATATGCAAATTTTGAAATTGGTCCAGATCTGAACAAACCTTAAGTTAAAGTTGTTAATCAGCAAGTTAACATTCACCATGATGATCTACTCGAAATTCTAGTCAAGTTTCATATAAAGTTCATGTAATTTGGAGCTACGGCCTAGAAGATATGAGCAAAACAAGATGAACATGGTAAAGATGCAAGATGAATCCACACATCAAGGAAACACACTCCAAATAGTTATTCAACATGTTATTATGCATCTACATGCAAAAACACACAAGTTTCATATAGGACACACTCAAAACGGAGCAACGGTTCATCACATATACACGAAGCAAGTTTGAAACACAAACATCCCAAAACAACAAGTAGGCATATAGTTGGCATCAAAACAACATGATCCAATAAGATTTCATGGCAACAAAGGGCATGGCAAGCATGTACATGTCAATCACTACAAGCATTATCACTGAGCTACTACCAAACACCACTAGAACATGCTCAAAACATCATGGCAAGATTGCAAAAGACAAGAGTTTCACAGACTTAGTGAAATAAACTAAACATGGCGGCAACAACGACAAGTAGGCATGTTTGCAAGCTTGTGCAACTCATCTCCGAGCATATCATGGCATGTGAGTGTAACCAACAGCAAGAAGACATGTTTATGAAGCTACTCATGGCAAGAACATGGTCATGGGATGCATAGAATACTAGCTATTCACATGGCTAAACTGAACTTACTGTTAACAGGCTGACAGAAACATTTTATAGCAATTTGAGAGCTTGAAAACAACAAGCTACAGCAGGCCATTAATGCAAACAAGGGCATGGATGGATAGAGCATAACATGGACATCAAGGCATGATCATTGGACATCCCCAAATGTGCATGGATATGACTGGGGCATCAAGCAAACATGGCATCAGGTTATAACAGTTTCAGACTTAGCAGTTTTCAACAAGTCATAGAACTAACAAACAACGAGTAGGCCACTTTGCAAGCTTGTTGCACTCACCACAAGGCATATCATGAAAAGTGGATTGCACCACAGCAAAGAAGGCATGATTGTGCTTCTAAAACATATTGACATGTAGCTGAAACAAAAATCACTCATAAAGATACAAAAATGACAAATCAGCATCTTATAACAAGTTTCAACACTTAATAGCCACATGCAGTTTTGCAACAGAGATTAACATGGAAATGTGGCACCTAACATGAATGCAACAGCCACCATCATGTGGAGCACTTCACAATGAACATTTTGACATATCATACACTCCATTTGGACCAAAATGCACAAAGTTACACCCTCACGAACATGCTAACATATTGTTGACAGAAAACAAGGACTTGACAATAACATCACATAGCAGTTTTGCAACGAAGATTAAAGCACCAAGATGAACAGTAACATGCATGCAAATGCAACTCACATGTAGAGCATAACGAGATAGACATTTTGCCATATTATATGCTTCATTTGGGTAGACGTGCACAAAGTTACAAGCATCACAAGAATGCATCATGAATTTAACTTTTGTGGACTTAGCAGTTTGTCAGACAAAGGAAAGAAAACGGGTGAGCGGGATTTAGTTAAAATGCACACCGAGCGGGGCTTAGCTGCTCGGCTGGCTGCTCACCTAGCGGGCTCGGCCCGAGTCGGCGAGGCAGGCTAGCGTGGGGGCGGTGTTGGGCCTCGGGGTGCTGGGCCTGGCTGGGCGGGCCTCCCGGGAGGAGGTGGGCCGGTGCCACACGGGGGATGGGCCGGCCAGGGCGCGCGGTGGAGGCCGGCCCAGGACGGCACTAGGGCGGCCGGTCGTGCTCCCCGCCCGAGCTGGACCGGGACCGCAGCGGCGGCTCTCCGGCGCGCCGGCGGCGGGGAAGGCGAGGGACGGCGGACGATGGAGGGCCGGCGGAGGCCGAGGAAGGGTTCAGGGCAGCGCTGGTGGTCGGATCCGGCGAGCGGGGCGTGATTCCCGTTGAGGACGAGGCCGAGGGCCGATGGCGGAGCTTCAAGTGGTGCGACGAGCTCGAGATGCAGGGCGGCGAGGGGAACCAGGGACGGTGGCGAGCTGCTGGAGCGCGGGCGGCGGCATGCAGAGCTCGGGGTCGGGCGGCGGAGCAGGAGGCGCCGGCGATGAGGTTGTGGACGGCGGGGTTGGAGAGGTCCGGCGTGGAGGTGGAGATCATCCATGGCGGCGGCAGTTGCCGACGGCGAGGCTGGTCGGCGGTGGAGGCGAGGGCGCGGGATCCGGGCGGAGCGGGCCGAAGATGGGCACTGTGGAGCCCGGCGGAAAAGTGGGCATGGGAGGACATGTGGCGACACCGGATTGGCTGACGGGGGCGGCGGACATGTCCGACGGCGGCGCGGACGCGTCCGGTGGCGTGGAGAGAGGTGGAGCTAGGGTTTCACTGCGAATTTGGACAGGGAGGCCTAATATATAGGTAGAGGGAGGTAGGAGAGTCCAAATGAGGTGCGGTTTTCGGCCACGTGATCGTGATCGAACGACCAAAAATATGGACGGGGTTTAGAATGGGCTAGAGGGCTGTTGTGGAGGGGTGCTGGGCCAGAAGAGAAAAGGGGCTTCCGGCGATTAACTCGGTTAACCGCTGGGATATCAAACGGACTCCGAATGCAATGAAATTTGGCAGGCGATCTACCTATACTATAATAAGACCACACGCCAAGTTTCACCCCATTCAGAGAACATTTGTCGGCCACTTACAAAAGGAGGTTTCGGAGGTATCGCGGGCGCGTGTGAGTGTGTCCTGACTCAGAATGGACAACAGAAAGGACGAGGGCATCGGGCAACTATGAACGGATGCATGTTTTGAAAACATGATGATGACAATGCACATGATGACATGGCAAAATGCAACACGCAAGCAAATGACATGGCAATGGCAGCGAATAATTGGCTGACACCTGGCGCACCGGTCTCAGGGTGTCACACTCTCCTCCTGCAAACCCGGCAAGGTCAACATCAAGAGAACACACCCCAACGCCCGCCAGCGGAGAGTGGCGAATGGACTCACGCTGGGGGCTGGAGTGGGCAGAGAGTCAAGAGATGGTGGAGGACAAAATGCTTACTCGTCGTCCTCCTCCTCCTCCTCTGGCCTCCTCTTCCTCTTCGGGCTAAAGGACCCGAGATCGAAATCGGCATCTGGGGCGACATTGACGAGCGAAGGAGAAGGGGATGGAGTACGGGGATGCCTGGACGAAGAAGAAGCGGCAACTGCGGCCTTCTTCGCAGCCCTCGTCGGGCGTACGGGCGGCGCTTGGGCCTGCAGCTGCTCCGTGGACTTGACGGGCCGGACTGGCTCGCCAGAGCCCACCTGCCGCAAGACGCGCTTCTTCCCTGGGACCGGGGGGTCATCCGCATCGGTCTCTTACTCAGCCGACTCCTCGACCACTTTTTCAATAGAGGAAGATCCAGCGCCGGCACTACTGGCCTCCCCGGCGGGCCATGCCCACTCATCAAACTTTCTCTCCTCCACAGCCGCATCGTCCTCGTCCTCCACAGTGCCGAAGCTGCCGGCCTCCTCGGCAAGAGATGCCTCCTCCGCCCTGGCGACGATGTAAGCGAGCTCCTCCGCGGTGGTGTCACGAATAAGTTGCAGCTCGTCACGGATGTAGCTCTCCGACATGCTGTCGAAGAATGCTTGTACCACTTCCACCTTTGGCTCGACCCAGGTCAGATCGAGGCCATGCGCGTCAAAGACCGACATCATGGCGATGATGGCACTCTAGCGAGAGTTATTGCTCAGCGAGACCACCCCCGCTGGCAACCCGAACAGGTTGTCAGGCGTGGCGGTCCCGGTGGCCTTGCCGGCCTTCTCAGCCTTGCCGGCTTTGCCGGCCTTCTCGACCTTGACGGTCCTTTTCAACCTGTCCGGCCTCGTTGACCCTGAGCTGGAAGAGCCTCTGGCAAAGATGGGCGTGCTGCAACACCGTGAAGTTGTGGTTTAGACCAGGGCGGAGCCTCATGATGTCGGCCGCGTTCCTGAAATCCCAGGCCGGCCTCCCCTTGTTGTGCGGTGGGGCAATCCGGCGGCAGATAAAATCGGCCTCGATCATCTCAAGGGGGAGCCCGACCGTGGCAAGGTAATGGATCCTGGTGGTGGTGATCGTGAGCTTCTCGTCGTTGGCGTCAAGGTCGCTCCAGTCCTTGCTACGGACCGGCAGCTTCGAACGGACTCGGCAAAACTCCGGTGGATCTGTCTCCTTGATCGAGCACCACCGGCTTCACCACTCCTCCCACCTCTCCTTCGTGGCGCCCTCGGGGTACGCTCCCTTGATCTGCTGCCTCAGAATCCAAGCAATGCAGCCTAAGATGGTGCCCCCCGGCTGGATGCATGGAGCGAAGTAGTGGCAAAAGAGCGCCGCGCTGGGGAGCACCCCGGCAAAGCCCTCACATAGATGGGCGAAGTAGGCCATGCACGCCACATCATTTGGCGTGAGGTCCAGAAGGCGGAAGCCCGCAGGAGAAGTAATTGACGAAGAAAGGGTACCGATTTGGACCACCCTTGGCGAAGTAGGAGGTAGGTACAACGCGCGTGGAGAGATGCCCCGTCCTCTCCCTCCCCCACAAGCACCTCAACTTGTCCCTGAGGGTGAGCGCATCGACCATCGGCTCGAAGAGTGGGAACTGCGTCAGTAGCTCCACCAACGCGCTCTCCGGCGACTCTTTCCCCCCGGCATCCTTCATCGTCCCTTCCTTCGTCATCCCCTTACCCTTGCCTTTCTTCGCAACCCTCGTCTGGCTTACGGGGGGCCCCATGACGGCTGAGAGAGGGCAGAGGATCAAGGGCAATGAAGGCGCGGCGGCGTCAAGCAGGGGTAAGAATTCCGTTTTGCGCTTGAAGAAGAAAAGGGGAACGACGTTTCCGAGATTAGAAAAGACACGGAGGGTAAATGAGCAGCGCCCCTGCGATTTCCTCTTTTAGGGGGAAGGCGCGAGCCGGCTCTTTACTATTCACCGTGACGTGACGCAAGCACACTACAACCGCTCTGCGCACGACCCCCACGTCACGCGCCCAATACGAGTCGTGGGGAAGTGCAACCGGCGAAGGAACCACCGCAGTTAAAACCCTACCACGCGTGCCCGCGCACCGTTCTGGGGCTGGCCCAACAATGCTCCGCACTTATGTGTGGCCTAGGCCCGGCAGCTCCTGTCGGTGTACAAAAGTAGGGGTCCTTTTGCACCCCTTTACTTGTGCACGGGCAGTTGTACCCGCGCCTACGGCCACGCTTGGCGGAGTAGGAGAAGGAAATCACGGGACTGCTAAGGCAACTATCAAGACGGAGACATGAAGGACGGAGGGGCAAGGTGGACTCCTCCCCCGACAATGCCCTTGCCGGGGCGGCCTACGTGACCCCGACAAGAGCCTTGTTGTGGCAGCTTGCCCAAACACTAGCAAAGCCACCACCCTTGGGTTCGAGAGCTCTGACACCATCGACAACGTCAAGACCAAGATTCAAGGGATGCATGCGCAGTGGCATGCAGATCCTTGTCGGGCCAAAGGGCCTGAAAACCTAGACAAGGGACCAGAAGATGAAGACCCCCGGCAGGAGCTTTGCTGGGGACGATCGGAGACCCCCGGCAAAATCCTTGCTGGGGACAGCCACAAGACCCTAGCAAGACCCCTTGCCGGGGGCGTCTGCAGGGCCATAGCCAGACCCGCGCCCGCCAAGGTTTCGCCGTCCCGCGGCCTTTCCTACACAACGACCGAGGTGAGGCGACAATGGGCGAGACAAGCTTCCTTGCCGTCCCTGATAAAGCTAGGGGACACATAGGCGGCGCATTAAATGTGTTTGTCCTAAGATGTCAGGAGATAACCTTGTACACTATAGTAACTTTACACCTCCTGTGTGTCGATGTGGCAAACCCTTTGTCATATAAATGGAGGCCCGAGGCATACAGAGAGGGGATTCAGACTTTTTGGACATGCACGCATGGTAGCCAGTTCAAGAGCTCAAGAACACCAAATATACATAAACAAGCATGACTAGGGTTTTACGCATCATCTTGCGGCCCGAACCTGGTTAAAAATTCTCATGCATTGATCGTCTAGACCTGCTCTTTGCATAGTTCTACGCCCCGCAAACCGTAGTAGGGGTCCCCTGGATCCCATAGGTGTCGTTTCCCCGACAATAAACTACAGGAAATCTGAGACCATATTGATCAGAGGGGACACTGATGATCATCAAAGAGTAAGGGATCTGCTGAACTGCGAGTTTGGCAACTTCCCTTGCCGTTACCTTGGGATTCACCTTGCCATCAAGCAAATGACAAGGGTAGACTGGCAACCCTTTCTGGACCAAGTCAGGAACATTATCCCGGCCTAACAACGTGGCCTGATACAGCGTCCAGGTCAGCTGATCCTTGTGAAGTCAGTTATCTCTGCTCAACCAATTCACCAGCTACGGGTCCTTGATGCCCAAGTCTAGGTTCTGGAGGAGATCGGTAAGTGCATGCGGTCCTTCTTTTGGGCTGGCAAGGAAAAGGCTAACGGTGGCCAATGCCTCGTTGCATGGGATACCATATGTAGACCAATGTCCTACGAAGGTTTGGGAGTCAAGGAACTGCGTTTACAGTTTCTAGCTCTTCGGGTCCGTTGGGAGTGGCTTCGACATACAGACTAGTCCAGACCATGGCATGTTATGCGGGTGACAGAGGACAAGGAGGCGAAGCTGGTTTTTGACAGCATGGTAAAATTAGTGGGCAATGATGCGAATGTTCTTTTCTGTAAGGACAGATGTTTGCATGGATTTACTGTCGAGGAGATTGCGTCATTGGTGGTTGCTCTGGTCAGCACACGAGCTAAGAATAGCAGGATGGTGGAACAAGCCCTAACTAAAAATGCTCGGTCTCAGGATGTCATTGGTGATCTCTCCTTCACGGCACACATTCAAGTGGCCAATCTCTGTCAAGCTATCTCTACGGTTCATAGGGACGAGAACGCGCAGGACGTGTTTTTATGGCCGGTAGACCCATCCGGATCTTACACTGCAAAATATGTCTACTCGAGACTATGTACATGACTTTTGAGATCACCTATAGACAAGTGCATATGGAGGAGGTCTCTCTTAGCTGCAAATTTGTTGCTTGGCTTGCTGCCAAGTACCATCTTTAGACATCATACTGGCGTGCGAGGCATGGGCTAGAACGAGGCATCGCCATGTTTCTCGTGTCTTCAGGAGGAGGACAATCTGGACCACATTTTGGCTCACTGTGCCTACGCTAGGGAGGTGTGGTATGGGTGTTTCGACAAGTTGCAGATCAACATCTCACTCCCATCAGTCTCAGAGACATTCTTCGAGTGGTGGCTCTCCCAAAGAGCAAATTTCTGTGGGAGGTTTAGGCATGGTTTCGACCCCTTTGTCATCGGTATTGCTTGGCCAATTTGAAAGCAAAGAAATGTTAGGGTCTTTAACAGAACGCAACAACAAAAGACAACCTAATAACTAGTATATCTAGTGTTAGATGACATCAAAGATTGGAGAACGACAGGTTTTGGTGTTGAAGGTTCAGATCCTTGTGTGAGAGAGCGACCCTTTGTTTCTTTTTTGATGTGGGTGTATCGGCGTTGATGTTCGCATCCTCGCTTGACTCTGGTAAATGACTAATTTTCTTTTATATAAACTAGCAGATTGGCCCGCTCGATGTGCGGGCTAGAATTTGTAAAGTTTAATAATGAGAACATAATGTATGATTTATCTAATGAAAAATTGTAAACATATGCGATGACATTTACAAAATACAAGACTTATGCAAATATAGTTTTGTCTTAGGTATGTTGTTTTTATATATGTAAATATATATTATACATATTTCATTTACCATTTGATTATGCATGCCATACTAACTGTATTATTTGTGAACACTCGTGTTTTATTTATTTAAACTTTTGGAGCACATTGTCATTCTATCTAGAATTAGTAGGTTTGGTTTCTAATCATTGTAAATTTTATACCTACTAAATCTCTTAATATTTTCCAATTTTTTTACCATCATGAGCCATTTATATATTATTTTTAAATATGGAATGCGTACACAGTATAGTGCAACATAAAGATTTAATAAGAAGCAACACATTATGTTCACTTATGAAATATAACTGCTCATTCAAAGTTCAAAATAGCTAACCAGGCTTGCCAACCGGTCCATGTTAAAAAGTTGTTCCTTCAGAAGTAGGTGTTCAGGGCGTTTTGAAGGACTAAGATCAATAGGAATGTGATTGAACACATCATTTTGTTCCCCACTTTGTTCGTGTCCCTCCTCGACATTCGTCTTGATGGTAGTAATGCACATTGAGAAATAATCTATTAACCATTTTAGTATGCCAAATAAATTTCAAAAGCTCCATGGAAAGGTTGTAGGTTATCAATTTTGTAGAAATATAATTAACAGTTCCGCGATACACAAAGTGAACCATGCAATTCATTCTAAAGTATCAATTGTTACGCCAAACTATAGTAATATAGTGACTTGATAGAAGTTATCCAATATCAGTTCATGGTCCTGTGGCGTGTTTCTTCACCGCGGCGAAACTGTCATGTGTTTGCTCCTCCCATAGGAGCATGCTTCCCATTGGTTTGTGCGTGTATAGTAGTTATGTTTTTCTTGCGTTCACCGTGTCATCAATGGAATTAATCCATGTTGTACCGTTGTTTGAGTGGGCATCGCCCCAGATGTATTGGCTTAACTTGGTTTTCTGCCAATAAACTCACCAATAGTCCCTTGATTTGAGAAAAAAAGAGTTAGTCTAATAGGAAGTAAAATAGCAAGGATAGTAACATCTTCCAAACTAAATGAGCAAGACATAAAAAAGGAGACTTGGGCATACAAATGTGTGTAGTTAAAATATAAGAAAAAGTTAAGAGAAACCATAAAGTTATCAAATATGTATTTATACGTAGTCCAAAAGGATAGTGTAAAATTTGGTTACTCAAAGATTGTATCACACTCTCGTGACAACAGTATGAAGTGAAATTATGCTCATTTAAATATTAGGCCACCAGATAAAAGGTGAGAAATGGATAACTAACATTCAAAGAGTGTGTCGATTATATTCTTGTTACATACTGGTTACCATATGTTTCGTGTACATCATGTGATTTTACATATAAGCTTTTACAGAAAATAATTAATGAGACGCTCTGGTCTGTAGAAGCCGAGCAGGTAAAAGTTTAAGACCAGAGTGACTGGAAATTTTGAATTCAAACTGTAGAATTACACATGTAAGTGGATGTGCAGTCAAGTGTTTTATTAAACGCAAATATACACGTACTTGGTTCAGTAAATTACATATTTGGTATCAAATTTCGCTATGTTTCGAAACCTGCACATTATGGTCTTTCTGAAACATACCAATTTGTACTTTTGTTATGCTGTATAGAAAACTACCGAATAGTAAATCATCTTAATAAGTTGTTGTATGACATTAATACACGCTTGTGGGTTTCATATGTATGAAGATGCATCTATGGTATTGAAACAACGATGATGCTTTTGTTTTTTTAACTATAATGACACCTTTTGTTAAAAAGAGAAACTCTTAATTTAATACTGTTGGAATAAAATTGTGTGTTTCTTGCTAACAGAAGTCATGTCTACAGAGTTGAGCGCGTGGCATACTATGTATGTATCGGCTAAGATCATGTGGCGCAACCTAGGTTTGTGAAAAAAGTGATTATAGGTGAGTGTTATAGAACTTATAAAGCAAGTTCACAACAGATCAATCAGCAGAATAAATCATTTACCCAAGTAATATACACAGACTTTAGAACCTCTTATGGGTCAGCAAGCCAATTTCTAATCAACACCCATATTGCTTCTTGAATCTTGATCCATTACTCATGATGTACCCAGGTAATGTACAGACTTTAGAACCTCTTGTGGATTAGCAAGCGTATTTCTGATCAACATCCATATTGCTTCTTGATTCAATATTCATGATGCCCCTGAATCTAACATTATAGTCATGAGCTCGTAGGCCTTGTCCTTTTCCTAACCCAAAACCTTAAATGTCAAAAACAATAGACCATGAAAGAGTACAAAAATTAATGTTCAGTAGTAGAAAACAGGGCTTTGGTCCAGGCCTGTCTAGCCCATTAGCCTCGGTTCAATCTAGAACCGGGTCCAATGGGGGCACTGGACCCGGTTCGTGAGCCCAGGGGGCCGGCCGGGCCACGTGGGCCATTGGTCCCGGTTCGTCTGGACCTTTTGGTCCCGGTTAGAGCGACAAACCGGGACCAATGGGTCTTGCTCCTGGCCCACCACCATTGGTCCCGGTTGGTGATATGAACCGGGACCAAAGGCACACCTTTAGCCCCGGTTCGTAGCACCAACCGGGACCAATGAGGTGCCTATAAATACCCCCTCACTCAAGAGCAGAGCACACTGCTCTGTTTTTTTTTCTGGCCGAGGGGGAGAGGGGTTAGTGGTGCTCTAGCTCACCTCCTATGCACACAGCGTGTTCGATGGAATGCCCGAGCCATACTAGTTAAGCTTTTCTCCTCTCGAAGCTCTATTTTCTCCGAGATTTGTCTAGGTTTAGCGGTCCGTCACGTCCCGTCCCCGTCTTCGCCGCCGTCGATCGCCCCCGCCGATCTTGTCACCGGCACCACCGTGGTGAGCCTCTTGTTATGTCCATGCTTTTCTTACTTTTATTATTGCTTGTTATTATTGCTTTACATAGATATTTGTCTAATTTTCTTACGTTTATTATTGCTTGTTATTATATAGTGCGATGGTTTTGATATCCGCCCACGTGGGCCATCGTCCTGTCTACGATTCGGATGTGGTATATTATCTTTAATTTATAACTATTTGTTTTAGTGTTTATGATAGTTATGCCGACCAACCTGACATGCATAGATGTTTTATTATGTCTAGGAGGTAGTTGAACCGGAAATTCCAACCGACCCTCTTGTGGAGAGGTTAAATTTAGTTGAAGAGGAAAACATTTCCTTAAAGAAAAAATTGGAAAAAATTGAGGAGGAGAAGATGGAATTGGAGTTGCATGTTACGGAAGTCATCGATGATCACAAGATCAAGATGGACCCTATTGTCGAGAGGTTAAATTTAGTTGAAGAAGAAAACAAATTCTTGAAGGAAAAAATAAAAAAAATTGTGGACGAGAGGATGATATTGGAGTTGCATGTTGCGGATGTCGTCGATGATCACAAGATCAAGATGAATGCAATGCGGTTGAAGATTAGAAAGATTAGAAAATATGCCATTCATACCGAGGCTTGGTATCATTATGCCGTTGGATCAATTGTTACCTTGGTTGCGATTATGATCGCATTTGTTTTCGCATTGAAATGTTTTACATAGTTCCGATGTGTATGGAGAGCTATATGTTGTTAGATGAGAACTATATATGTATGTACTTTGGTTTTAATGTGATGATGAACTTTTATCCATTTGGTCACTTAATTATCTATTTATGATGTTCTGTAATGGTTTTTGACACACTTAATTATATATAATGCACGCAGATGAACCGGCAATGGATGTACGGTGACAGACACACCTCCGAGTACATTAAGGGCGTGCATGAGTTTCTAAATGCGGCTGAGGCAAACAAGCAGAATGGTCTTATGTGTTGTCCATGCACTAAATGTGTGAATACGATGTCTTACTCTAACCGGAAAATCCTTCACTCCCAACTGCTTTACAAGGGTTTCATGCCACACTATAATGTTTGGACGAGGCACGGAGAAATAGGGGTTATGATGGAAGACGGCGAAGAAGAAGAGTACGATGACAAGTATGTGCCCCCTGAATACGGTGATGCTGCAATGGGGGGAGCTGGTGAAGATCAAGAGGAACCAGACGATGTGCCCAATGATGCTGCAACGGGTGAAGCTGCTGAAGATCAAGAGGAACCAAATGATGATCTCCGCCGGGTCATTGTCGATGCAAGGACACAATGCGAAAGTCAAAAGGAGAAGCTGAAGTTCGATCGCATGTTAGAGGATCACAAAAAAGGGTTGTACCCCAATTGCGAAGATGGCAACACAAAGCTCGGTACCGTACTGGAATTGCTGCAGTGGAAGACATAGAATGCTTTGGCTGACAAAGGATTTGAGAAGCTACTGAAAATATTGAAGAAGAAGCTTCCGAAGGATAACGAATTGCCCGACAGTACATACGCAGCAAAGAAGGTCGTATGCCCTCTAGGATTGGAGGTGTAGAAGATACATGCATGCCCTAATGACTGCATCCTCTACCGCGGTGCATACAAGGATCTGAACGCATGCCCGGTATGCAGTGCATTGCGGTATAAGATCAGACGAGATGACCCTGGTGATGTTGATGGCGAGCCTGCCAGGAAGAGGGTTCCTGCGAAGGTGATGTGGTATGCTCCTATAATACCACGGTTGAAACGTTTGTTTAGAAACAAAGAGCATGCCAAGTTGATGCGATGGCACAGTGAGGACCGTAAGAAAGACGAGAAGTTGAGAGCACCCGCTGACGGGTCGCAGTGGAGAAAAATCGAGAGAAAGTACTGGGAGGAGTTTGCAAAGGACCCAAGGAACGTATGGTTTGCTTTAAGCACGGATGTCATTAATCCTTTCGGGGAGCAGAGCAGCAATCACAGCACCTGGCCCGTGACTCTATGTATGTATAACCTTCCTCCTTGGATGTGCATGAAGCGGAAGTTCATTATGATGCCAGTTCTCATCCAAGGCCCTAAGCAACCCGGAAACGACATTGACGTGTACCTAAGGCCATTAGTTGAAGAACTTTTACACCTGTGGAATAGAAACGGTGTATGTGCGTGGGATGAGCACAGACAGGAGGAACTTTTCGTGACCATCAACGATTGGCCCGCTCTCAGTAACCTTTCAGGACAGACAAACAAAGGATACCACGCATGCACGCACTGTTTAGATGACACTGAAAGTATATACCTGGATAAGTGCGGGAAGAATGTGTACCTGGGCCATCGTCAATTTCTTCCGACCAACCATCAATGTCGAAAGAAAGGCAAGCATTTCAAAGGCGAGGCAGATCATCGGAAGAAGCCCGCCATGCGTACCGGTGATCACGTACTTGCTATGGTCAATGATTTACACATAATCTTTGGAAAGGGCCCCGGCGCACTAGCTGTTCCGAATGACGCTGAGGGACATGCACCCATGTGGAAGAAGAAATCTATATTTTGGGACCTACCCTACTGGAAAGACCTAGAGGTCCGCTCTTCAATCGAAGTGATGCACGTGACGAAGAACCTTTGCGTGAACCTGCTAGGCTTCTTGGGCGTGTATGGAAAGACAAAAGATACAGTTGAGGCACGGGAGGACCTGCAACGTTTGCACGAAAAAGACGGCATCCCTCCGAAGCAGTATGAAGGTCCTGCCAGCTATGCTCTTACGAAAGAAGAGAAAGAAATCTTCTTTGAATGCCTGCTCAGTATGAAGGTCCCGGCTGGCTTCTCGTCGAATATAAAGGGAATAATAAATATGGCAGAGAAGAAGTTCCAGAACCTAAAGTCTCATGACTGCCATGTGATTATGACGCAACTGCTTCCGCTTGCATTGAGGGGGCTTCTACCGGAAAATGTCCGATTAGCCATTGTGAAGCTATGTGCATTCCTCAATGCAATCTCTCAGAAGGTGATCGATCCAGAAATCATACCAAGGCTAAGGAGTGATGTGGGGCAATGTCTTGTCAGTTTCGAGCTTGTGTTCCCACCATCCTTCTTCAATATCATGACACACATCCTAGTTCATCTAGTCGACGAGATTGTCATTCTGGGGCCCGTATTTCTACACAATATGTTCCCCTTTGAGAGGTTCATGGGAGTCCTAAAGAAATATGTCCGTAACCGCGCCAGGACTGAAGGAAGCATCTCCATGGGCCATCAAACAGAGGATGTCATCGGGTTTTGTGTTGACTTCATTCCTGGCCTTAATAAGATAGGTCTCCCTAAATCGCGGTACGAGGGGAGACTGACTGGAAAAGGCCGCTTGGAAGGGACTCAATAATATGCAGGGACGGATATTCTTGGTCTCAAGCACACTACACAGTTCTACAGAACTCTACAT
>LR738715.1:505539084-505555472 GCA_902687465.1 Secale cereale
AAATGTTTATGTCCCTTCATGTGGTGTGGGTATTGGAAGACATGCCTCATCTTGGCATGCACTAATATGTAAGACAGAAGCTGTTATGTGGCTGCTAGAAGGAGGGCGCGAGAGGGCCGGTCGGGGGCCTTTTGCCACGGCCGGGCAAGAGGGAAGGGATTTTTTTCTTAATTCTTGCTTTATTAGATTGATACATCTCCTCTCTTTATATAGAGAGGTTTACTTGACTCCCAAGCAAGGTTTACTTGACTCCTAAGCAAGCGACCATTATCTCTAATTAACCCTAAGACTAACGGGCTATACCGCCAGCCCTGGCCCATTAGGCCCATTACGTACTCTAACACTACACCCACCTGGACATGCAGCTTGTCCTCGAGCTGCAGCCTATGAGCATCTCCAGCCATTGCCCCCCCAGGAAGCATAAAAACCACCCCCGAGGGCGTGCCGGCGGTATAGTCGGCCCTGGGGGCGGTTTGGCACCCAGCCGTCGCCCCCAGGCGTCGACGTCGGCGTTCGGTCCAATTTGGGTGAAACATGGCCTGATAGCGGCGCGAATCGACCCATTTTCGGCGTGGTTGGGCGTGGTTCGCCGTGAATTCTCAACACAAATAATTTTTCTATCGCATTATTCAGCACAAAAAATTAATAAAAATTATATAGTTCAACAAAAAATAGTTTAACACAAATTATATAGTTCAACAAAAAATAGTTTAACACAAATTATATAGTTCAACAAAGAAAACTCACATTTCTTCACACGTCGAGCTAGGCATCGCCTTTGATCCTCCATAGGTGCTCCACCAGATCCTCCTGCAGTTGTTGATGCACCTGTGGGTCTCGGATCTCCTGACACATATTAAGGTAGCCACTCCAGGTTGCCGGTAGCTGGTGATCGACTTGGGCAAGAGGACCCTGCCTGTAGTATGGTTCAGTGTCAAACACTGGCTCTTCCTGCTCGCTCTCAATGCTCATGTTGTGCAAGATGACACAGCAAGTCATGATCTCCCACATTTCATCTTTCGACCCTGTCTGAGCAGGGTACTGGACAACAGCAAATCGAGACTTCAGCACACCAAATGCTCGCTCGACATCCTTCCCGCAAGACTACTGAACCTTTGCAAAGTGGGACTTCTTGCCTCCTGGCACAGCGTTTGAGATAGTCTTCACAAATGTCGACCATCTTGGATAGATGCCATGAGCTAGGTAGTACCCCTTGTTGTACTACCGCCCATTGACCTCGAAGTTCACCAGAGGAGAATGACCTTTGACAATCTTGGCAAAGACAGGGGAGCACTACAGCACGTTGATGTCATTGTGAGTTCCTCGCATACCAAAGAAGATGTGCCAAATCCAGAGGTCCTGTGTGGCCACTGCCTCTAGTACCACACTTCAACCGTCTTTGGCGCCTTTGTACATGTAATGCCCCGGATGTAATACTTTCCCTTTTGGGCTAATAATATATCTCCGGCTTCATCTATTTCCATTTCGGGTTCTTTGTCTTTCGGGTTTTCGTCGTTTTGTTGTGTGAGTGTGTGGCATTCATTCATATCATGTAGACATGTGCATTGCATTGCATCTGTGTTGTGGGTTGCATCCGGTTCCGTGTGTTTCTTCCCGTTGTCCGTTTCGCGTTCCGGAGCTCCCTCACGTGTCCGTGACGTCCCGTAGGCCTACTTTGTTGTTCGGGCGTTTTTCGTTACCGGTGTGCCGCGAGGTTGTGTTGTGTGTTGTTGTTTTGTTGTGTGCAACCCGCCTCTCAAATCTCGTCTCGTTTGGACTCCGTTGAACTTTTCCCTCCGTTGTTCGTGTGGGCCCGAAGTGCCTTCGCTTCGTGTCCCGGAAATACCCCCACTGCTTTCTTTTATCTCCGTCTGGTCCTTTTAATTCATCCCCGCGATCGGATCCGTTGTATCACGATCGGAGGGCTCCTAAACACCCCTATCTCCAAACCCTAGTCTAAAACTGCTATAAATAGACACCTAGTCTATTTGGCATGTCCCCTTCTTCTTCCTCCTTCCCTCTATTTTTTTTTCTTTTATTTCAGATCTCAGATCCCCAAAAAAATCTCTGGTTCCCGAGGGAACCAGCTCCCTCGAGCCGCCGTCGCGCTAGGGATCCTCGACCTGGCTGGGTCAACGCGCCGCCAGGTGACTCTCTCCGTCCGCCCCGCTCGCCAGCTGGCCAGATCGACCGACCGAGCCGGCCGCATCGCACTGCAGGCCTTCGTCGCCTCCTCCGGGTCGGGCCCGTACGCCGCCCCCTCAGCTCGCTGGGGACCAGATCACCGCGAGCGAGCCGGGCCTCCCTCCCTGGCGCGTCAGCACCATCCCCCGCGCCAGGCGACAGATCGAGCCGTCGCCAGCTGGGCTCGCCACCGCGGGCCTCTGCCCCGCCGCCTTCGCGCGAGCGCCCGACCGGGTCGCCTCCCTCCCGCGCTTGCCAGGTGGGCCGGGGATCCGCGCCGCGCCGCCGGCCCGAGCGGGTCGCCTCTCCCAGCCAGGCCTTCGCCACCCCACGGGCTGGGCCTCGCCTCCCCGCAGTTCCCGCACCGCGCCAGGCCGCTCCGCGGTGGGCCGCTCCCCGCGCCCACCGAGCGCACCGTCGCCGCCGCTCCTGGGCCGCCTCCGCCGAGCCGGCCCGCTCACACCGCCGAGCCGCCCAGCGCCAGATCTGGGCCCGAAGCCCGCACTGTTCATCCTCAGATCCAGATCCCTGAGGTTGACCTAATTTTTTTCCCTAAATCCTTTTGTTCCTGTTCTGAAGTGCTACCTTTGACCTGCTCTAGATTGGTGCCTGTTGCTCCGTTTTGCGCGTGTAGCATGTCCAGATGTTCGTGGAGTTGCCCTCTACGTTTTACCTGTTGTAGTCATGCATGTTAGAGGGCTTCTTGACACTTGTTTTGCTGTTGCAAGAGTGCATGATGATATAAACTGCTGTTATGTGTTATTTTCATGCCACCTTTGACTTGTGATAACTTTTAGCTCGTTTGTCCAAACGATGCAAATGACATGTCCACGTGTTCGTCTTGCCACGAACTACGTGTTGGGTGTGATAGGTTGCATGGTAGATGTATTGTTTCCTTGTTATCATCGTTGCAAAGTGCCATGTTCACATGTTGTGTTTTCACTTGTTATGAAATGCCATCTTGTTGAGCTCGTTGTAATCGGTGTGTTCACCACAATGAAGCATGCTTGTGTGTTTCGGGATCACCGTCATATGTACTTTGATGAGGTGCTTACCCTTTGCCATGTTTAGTTTAGATGTGACTTAAACATGCTCTTTTGTGTGCTAAGATGATGTTGCTGTTTTAGGACTTAGTGAAATTTCACTAAGTCTGAAATCTGTTATGTTCCGATGGCATGTTCGTGTGATGTTGTAGGACAAAGCATGATAGTTTTGGGGTGGATTTTGATTGTTCCTTGAAGTATATATTGTTGTCTTTCCATCCATGTCCTCACATGTCCATTTGAGTGGCTGTAGCATGTTTATCTTTTGCTCCAAACTTTCAATAAAATTCTGCTGCCAGAATTTTATTTCAAAGTTCAATATGTCCAAGATCATTGCTATTGATCCGTGACTCCGTTTGGGGTGCACTTTGGACCTAGTTGCTGTACATTATATCTAGTTTGTGTTCAAGTCCTTTGCCATGCTTTTTGGGTGCTGTAGATTAATTATTTTGAGCTTCCAAGATGCTATGTTGCTGTAATTTGCAGTTTTCGCTCAAATCTTGTTTCGGGCATAACTTTTAGCCCGTAACTCCGATTTCAGCGAATCTTATATCAAACTTGGGTGTTTTTCTGTGTAGATTAATAATATCAGGTTGTTATCTTGTTTTGAGGTGTTTTGCTTGAGTGATGTTTTACGTGCTCCATGTGCATCTTTAGTGCATCCATCATGCATCCATGTTCTTCGAGTGCGCATTGCATCGTGTTGATTGGTGCTTGGTGTGTTTGTCTTGTTTAGAGCCGGAGGTTGAGCACGAGTTTTCCAACGAGGTTGAGCACGAGGTTTCCAACGAGTTTGAGCACGAGGACCCTTCTTTCGATCCGAACGTCTTCTCTTCAGGCAAGATGACCGAACCCCGATAACTTTACTATCTTTGCCTATTGCTAGTAGTCTCGATCTATAGTTTTGCCTCGATGCCCATGTTCTTCTTGTCAGCCTCCTACTTGTAACCAATTGCCATGTTTAACCACCCTACCTATGCAAACCGTTGTTTTGGCTAAGTACGCTTCGCTCAGCCCTTCTTATAGCGTTGCTAGTTGTAGGTGAAGTGAAGATGCTTGCTCCATGTTGAAGTTTGGTTGGGTTATATCACACTATATAAATGTTTCAACTGAAATCACATATATATTGGCAAGGGTGGAAGGCTAAGCCTTTTGCTTGGTGTTTTGTTCCACTCATGCCTTTAGGATCCGTATAAGCCGGTTTTATGTTCCTTGATTATGCGTTCCTAACACGGTTGGGGTGTATGGGACCCCCTCGATAAACCGCTAAGTGCTAAGTCTTTTCCAGCAAGTCCCAACATTGGTACTATTTGCCTAATAACAAACTAAACATGCATAGGGAGTAATTAACCCTCTTTCTTAATCAACAACCCCGGGCCAGTGCTCCACATGAGTGTTGGTCCGAAACGGGGGTCCTGCAGGGCCACCTCGAGGAAACTCAAGGTCTGGTAAAAACCTGTAGCATCGCCCATCCGGTCATGTCCTGAGACCTAGATACGCGCGGCTACGATCAGGGTGTCGACACGCCGGGAGGATTTGCTGGATTAGCCTTACCTTAGTTCGGTTTAACTTGAGCACGGGATTCCGAGGATACTCGGGTCTTCCCATTTTGGAGTTGCGACTCCGCGGATCGTGGGCTTGTAATGGGTCAAGTTGGAACACCCCTGCAGGGTTTGAACTTTCGAAAGCCGTGCCCGCGGTTATGTGGCAGATGGGAGCTTGTTAACTCCGGTTGTAGAAAACTTGACACAATGATACTAATACACTACCAGCGTGTGTTCCGTGACTGTCAATTTCCGAATAGGGATTCGGGAGTTGAACACGGAGGGGTTATGTTTGGAGCTTGTAGCTAGGATCACTTCGTGATCACTTCTCGCGATGCCTTCTCTTCTCGCTCTCACTTGCGTAAGCTAGATGCTAGTTGCTGCTGCAGACTTGTTCTTTCTTCAGCCTTTCCCTCACCTAAAGGCTTAAATAGTTCTGTTACCCGGGAACGGGATTGCCGAGTCCTCTGTGGCTCACAGTTACTTCACACACCAGATGCAGGTCCAGCTATGAGCTATCCAGGTGATGGCACCGAGCTGGATTGGGAGTACGACGAGGAGCGTAGTCGCTACTACGTGCGCTACCCGGACGATCAGTAGTGGAGACTCTTACTAGGATTCGATCCGCCTGTGGTTGCTTTATTTATCTGAGTTTGGTACTTTGACATTTGGCTTTTGCCCTTAGAGGGTTGTAGTGATCTTAATGTATGATGTTTGAGACTTGTACTGTTATTCTGTGACGTGGCGATTGTAAGCCAACTATTTTCAGTTTACTATCCCTCTTTTACATGAGTTGTGCAAAGATTACCAAACTTGAGATCATTCTAGGATGGACTTATGCCTTTAAGTCGTGCCTCGACACGTAGGAGGTATAATTCCATCCTGGGCATTACAAGTTGGTATCAGAGCCTTCTCCGACCTAGGAGCCCCCACTGTTTCATCGAACCGTTGACGGTTGAGTCTAGGCACACACTGAAAACTTTTTGAGTCCTATATTATATCGGAGAGTAGGATTTCTTTGATTCTCATCCCCTTTCTCTCTGGTGAGGACTCCTGACGTCTACTCTTGTCTCTCCTATCTTCAAAATTTGCACAATTTTTTTTTTAGGAATCCCGCGAGTATTCTGGGATTGTTTCGATGTTCTTGTGACAAGGATATTGTTCTCGATGCCTCCTGTTACCGAGGAGTTGAGCTTCGGGGTATCATTGTAACAAGCATATCGCGACAGTACTAAATACTTAAGACGGCCGACATCGAAAATCTCCCCTATACGGCCAGTGGCAAGATAACCCCGACATCACCCAGTACTGGGGAGGTAGTTCGGGAGTATTGCCATAGCTTGTTATAGTGGATGCTTTTCGAAGGTCCGAGGTACACAGTTTCCGAGAAAGACTGGTTATGTGTTGAAGGATGGATACACCTGGATGTAGGTTAGAGTTGATTGCGCGGTGCTTCCCGTGTATCCCCAACACCTGATTGCATAACTGGAATCTTTCGGAAAGCTATAGGTGGGTTTTATCCAGTAGATCGTAGGCATTCTTCCAACGAATGCAGGTTAGTGAGTTCGGGGTTCGACATTGAGTGAAGGAGTTATATGACCGAGGTTACTATCAGGAGTTGCATCTTAAAGGGTCCTTGGCTATGCTGATTCGGGGATTGCAAAACCTTTTCGTAACGCGTTCATATGCTTTCAGCACAAAAATGTTAGAACGAAACTCCTCTCTTGTGTTTGTTCCTTTCCGTACCTTGTTGTTTTATTATTTTATCCCTTTGATCCCTATGTGGCTTCTCGTGAAGACTGATGTTATCATTTAACTAAGAAATTCATTCGTTCCTCTTGTTCGGATGATTTCATTCGTTCTTATTGTCGAATGATTATTGTGAAGACTTGTTGCAATTCATTCCATTGATTCCGCTTATTCCTTTTGTCAATCAATTGCTGATTCGTGGTCATCTCTTACAGGATGGCTCCAAAAAAGGTTCCGAATGCCAACCCAGAGGTGGAAGAGGTCCCAGAGCATCCTCCTTCACCTCCTCCTCCGCCTGAGGCTTGGAGAGCAATTATGCAGACTACTGCTCAGAACACTCAGTTGATGATGCAGATGATGCAGATGATGCAAGCTAATCAAGCTAATCAAGCTAATCAGGGCGTTCCAATGAATCAAGGCAACTTCTTCCAGCAGCACCATGCTACCCTCAACCAGTTCCTGGCCAACAATCCTAAAGCTTTCAGTTACTGTGTCGACCCTCTTGATGCTGAGGATTGGCTGACCGATATCAAGAAGCATTTTGAGTGCAGTAACGTGAAAGAAGATGACTATGTGAAGTTTGCAGCCTTCCAACTGAAAGATCAAGCAGCTGACTGGTGGCAGCAGTACAAAGACTCAAGGCCGGGTCAAGTGATCTCATGGGAGAATTTCTGCAAGGATTTCCGCTCGCATCACATTCCTACAAGTGTTATCGAGGGTATGCGTGAGCAATTCCGCAACCTCAAGCAGGGCTCCATGACAGTCTATCAGTATAATGTCAAGTTCCAAAACCTCGCTCGCTATGCAAAGCAAGACATTCCTGATGCTAAGAGCAAAATCTATCAGTTCCGTGGAGGTCTCAAAGATGAACTTCAGCTTGCTCTCACTCTGTTCGAGCCAGACGAATTCGATAAGTTCTATAATATGGCTTTGAAACAAGAAGCAGCTCAGCTTAAGATGGAGGCTTCTAAGAAGAGAATTCGAGATGCTGTTCACTCTACCTCATCGTCTCAGTTGGCTGCGAAACAACAGAAATTCTGGCTTCCTCCTCCTCCAATGATTCGAGCTCCATACAACAACTCCAGCAACTTCAACAACTCCAACAACAAGAACTCTAGTGGCCGTGGTTTCTCCCACCCACCCAACCCAAGCAACCAGTCAAAGAAGCAGTTTCAGTCTCAAGGCTCCAAGTCCAGTGGCTCTCAGTTCCGTCCTCTCTCAGAAGTGACTTGCAACAAATGCACTCAGAAAGGTCACTATGCCAACAGATGTCCGAATCCGAAGCGTCTTCCTCCTCCTCCTCCTGTCGGTACCGCTATGGTCAAGCATGATCCAAAGGCAGCAAGGGTTAATCTGATGAATGCAGCACAAGCAGAGGCTTCTTCTGATGTCATTTTGGGTAACCTTCCAGTGAACTCTTTTCCAGCTAAAGTGTTATTTGATTCGGGTGCTTCTTGCTCTTTCATGTCATATCCATTTGCATCCAAGCACGATTTTGTCACCAAAAATCTGCCAAGGGAGTTAACAGTTATTTCTCCGGGAAGACGAATGCACTCCAGTGTCTATGCTCCGGATATTTCTATTCGCATGGGTGATTATCGATTTTTGGCTTCTCCGGTGATTCTTGGTCATTCTGACATCGACCTCATTCTCGGAATGGATTGGCTTTCTCAGCACGATGCTCACATTGATTGTGCTCAAAAGGAAGTCAAATTGACTCATTCTGATGAAGATGTGATTATCTTCGCCTCCAGGGATAATACTATTCGGCTTTTCTCTCTTAATGATAAGGGTGAAATTAATGCCATAGAGCAAATTCCAGTGGTGAATGAATATCAAGACGTCTTTCCAGAAGAACTTCCAGGCATGCCTCCACACCGTCAGGTGGAGTTTGTCATTGAACTCGAGCCGGGCACCGAACCTGTTTGCCGGCGTCCTTACAAGCTCTCTTCAGATGAATTGAAGGAATTGAAGAAACAGTTGGATGAACAGGAGCGTATGGGTCTCATCAGACCGAGTACATCTCCGTGGGGCTGTGGCGTCTTATTTGTCAAGAAGAAAGATGGCACGGAGCGTCTCTGTGTTGACTACCGGCCATTGAACAAGAAGACGATTAAGAACAAGTATCCGCTCCCCAACATCAACGAACTCTTTGAGCAGCTCAAAGGAGCTAAAGTATTCTCTAAGCTTGACCTCCGAATGGGCTATCATCAAATTCGCATTCGCGAGGAAGACATTCCCAAGACGGCCTTCAGAACGAGCTACGGTTCATATGAGTATACCGTCATGTCCTTCGGTCTCGCCAATGCTCCTCCTACCTTTTCAAGGATGATGCATTACATCTTCAACCCCTATACAGGCGAGTTTGTGCTAGTGTATCTGGATGATATTCTGGTGTTTTCCAAGAATGAAGAAGATCACGAAAAGCACTTGCGTCTGGTTCTTGATCGACTCCGAGAGCATAAATTCTATGCCAAGTTCTCAAAGTGCGAGTTTTGGCTCGATAAGGTTTTGTACCTGGGCCACATTATCTCAGCTGACGGTATTGCGGTTAATCCCGAGAAAGTTGAAGCAATTGTCAACTGGGAAGCTCCTCAGAACGTCAAGCAGCTCCGCAGTTTTTTGGGTCTTGCCAGCTATTGCAGAAGGTTTGTGGAGAACTTCTCCAAGATTGCCAAGCCTCTTTCCAACCTCCTCCAGAAGAATGTCAAATATTTTTGGTCTCCCGAGTGTGAAGTGGCTTTCAAAACCCTCAAAGAGAAGCTTGTTTCCGCTCCAGTTCTGATTCCTCCAGATGAATCCAAGCCCTATGAAGTGTTCTGTGACGCTTCTCTTCAAGGTCTTGGTGGTGTGCTTATGCAAGAGAAGAGAATTGTGGCATATACTTCACGTCAGCTAAAGCCAGCTGAGAAGAACTATCCCACACATGATCTCGAGCTAGCAGCTGTGGTACATGCTCTGATTACGTGGAGACATCTGTTGTTGGGCAGAAAGGTCGACATCTTCACTGATCACAAGAGCTTGAAGTACATCTTCACACAGCCGCATCTGAACCTCCGCCAGACTCGTTGGGTCGAGATGATTCAAGAGTACAACCCCAGCATTGAGTACACTCCAGGCAAGGCGAATGTGATTGCAGATGCTTTGAGCAGAAAGGCATATTGCAACAGCCTTCTTATCAAGCCACACCAGCCTGAGCTTTGTGAAGCTTTCAGGAAGCTCAACCTTCAGGTTGTTCCGCAGGGTTTTCTTGCAAATCTCCAGATTGCTCCTACCTTGGAAGATCAAGTCCGTGAGGCCCAGCTCAGTGATACCATGGTGAAGAAGGTGAAACATGGGATTGCAAAGGGCACTCCAAAATATAAGTGCTTCCGTGTTGATGAGAGAGATACCTTGTTCTTCGAGGACAGACTCGTTGTTCCCAAAGGTGATCTCAGGAAGCTCATAATGGAAGAAGCTCATGACTCTCTCCTTTCCATTCATCCTGGCAGTTCCAAGATGTATCAAGACCTCAAGCAATCTTACTGGTGGACACGCATGAAAAGGGAAATTGCCCAATTCGTGAATGAATGTGATGTATGCAGAAGAGTGAAAGCAGAACATCAACGTCCAGCCGGTTTTCTCCAACCTCTTCCTATTCCTGAGTGGAAGTTCGACCACATTGAAATGGACTTCGTCACTGGCTTTCCTAAATCCAAGCGAGGCAATGATGCTATCTTTGTGGTGATCGACAAGCTTACCAAAGTTGCTCACTTTCTTCCAGTCAAAGAATCAATCAATGCAGCTCAACTTGCAGAGTTGTACACTTCCAGAATTGTGTCCCTTCATGGCATTCCTCAAGTGATATCCTCAGACCGTGGCAGCTTGTTCACATCAAAGTTCTGGGACTCCTTTCAGTCCGCCATGGGCACGAAGATCAGGTTCAGCACTGCCTTTCACCCTCAGACTAGTGGTCAAGTCGAGCGTGTGAATCAGATCCTTGAAGATATGCTCAGAGCCTGTGTCATCTCCTTCGGCATGAAATGGGAAGACTGTCTTCCATTTGCCGAGTTCTCTTACAACAACAGCTTTCAAGCAAGTGCAGGCAAAGCACCGTTTGAAATTCTCTATGGCAGAAAGTGCCGTACCCCTCTCAACTGGTCTGAAACAGGTGAACGCCAACTTCTTGGCAATGATTTGATCTCTGAAGCCGAAGAGATGTGCAAAGTCATACGTGAGAATCTCAAGGCCGCTCAGTCGCGTCAGAAGAGCTACTATGACGGAAAGCATCGTGATTTGGCTTTCGACATCGGTGATCATGTCTATCTCCGAGTTTCTCCGATGAAAGGAACCCAGAGATTCGGTATCAAAGGAAAGCTTGCTCCTAGATACGTCGGGCCTTTCAAAATTCTTGGCAAAAGAGGCGACCTAGCCTATCAGCTCGAGCTCCCTTCCAACTTTGCAAATGTTCATGATGTCTTCCATGTGTCTCAGCTTCGCAAATGCTTCAAGGCACCTGAGCGCACGATTCCGTTTGAGGAGATTGAACTTCAACAAGACCTTTCCTACCGAGAGCATCCAGTTGCAATTCTCGAAGAAACTGAACGCAAGACTCGCAACAAGACCATCAAGTTTCTGAAAGTCAAGTGGTCACATCACACAGACCGAGAAGCTACCTGGGAACGAGAAGATCATCTTCGTTCCGAGTACCCTTCCTTTTTCCAGTCCTAAATCTCGGGACGAGATCTTTTTGTAGTAGAGGAGAGTTTGTAATGCCCCGGATGTAATACTTTCCCTTTTGGGCTAATAATATATCTCCGGCTTCATCTATTTCCATTTCGGGTTCTTTGTCTTTCGGGTTTTCGTCGTTTTGTTGTGTGAGTGTGTGGCATTCATTCATATCATGTAGACATGTGCATTGCATTGCATCTGTGTTGTGGGTTGCATCCGGTTCCGTGTGTTTCTTCCCGTTGTCCGTTTCGCGTTCCGGAGCTCCCTCACGTGTCCGTGACGTCCCGTAGGCCTACTTTGTTGTTCGGGCGTTTTTCGTTACCGGTGTGCCGCGAGGTTGTGTTGTGTGTTGTTGTTTTGTTGTGTGCAACCCGCCTCTCAAATCTCGTCTCGTTTGGACTCCGTTGAACTTTTCCCTCCGTTGTTCGTGTGGGCCCGAAGTGCCTTCGCTTCGTGTCCCGGAAATACCCCCACTGCTTTCTTTTATCTCCGTCTGGTCCTTTTAATTCATCCCCGCGATCGGATCCGTTGGATCACGATCGGAGGGCTCCTAAACACCCCTATCTCCAAACCCTAGTCTAAAACTGCTATAAATAGACACCTAGTCTATTTGGCATGTCCCCTTCTTCTTCCTCCTTCCCTCTATTTTTTTTCTTTTATTTCAGATCTCAGATCCCCAAAAAAATCTCTGGTTCCCGAGGGAACCAGCTCCCTCGAGCCGCCGTCGCGCTAGGGATCCTCGACCTGGCTGGGTCAACGCGCCGCCAGGTGACTCTCTCCGTCCGCCCCGCTCGCCAGCTGGCCAGATCGACCGACCGAGCCGGCCGCATCGCACTGCAGGCCTTCGTCGCCTCCTCCGGGCCGGGCCCGTACGCCGCCCCCTCAGCTCGCTGGGGACCAGATCACCGCGAGCGAGCCGGGCCTCCCTCCCTGGCGCGTCAGCACCATCCCCCGCGCCAGGCGACAGATCGAGCCGTCGCCAGCTGGGCTCGCCACCGCGGGCCTCTGCCCCGCCGCCTTCGCGCGAGCGCCCGACCGGGTCGCCTCCCTCCCGCGCTTGCCAGGTGGGCCGGGGATCCGCGCCGCGCCGCCGGCCCGAGCGGGTCGCCTCTCCCAGCCAGGCCTTCGCCACCCCACGGGCTGGGCCTCGCCTCCCCGCAGTTCCCGCACCGCGCCAGGCCGCTCCGCGGTGGGCCGCTCCCCGCGCCCGCCGAGCGCACCGTCGCCGCCGCTCCTGGGCCGCCTCCGCCGAGCCGGCCCGCTCACACCGCCGAGCCGCCCAGCGCCAGATCTGGGCCCGAAGCCCGCACTGTTCATCCTCAGATCCAGATCCCTGAGGTTGACCTAATTTTTTTCCCTAAGTCCTTTTGTTCCTGTTCTGAAGTGCTACCTTTGACCTGCTCTAGATTGGTGCCTGTTGCTCCGTTTTGCGCGTGTAGCATGTCCAGATGTTCGTGGAGATGCCCTCTACGTTTTACCTGTTGTAGTCATGCATGTTAGAGGGCTTCTTGACACTTGTTTTGCTGTTGCAAGAGTGCATGATGATATAAACTGCTGTTATGTGTTATTTTCATGCCACCTTTGACTTGTGATAACTTTTAGCTCGTTTGTCCAAACGATGCAAATGACATGTCCACGTGTTCGTCTTGCCACGAACTACGTGTTGGGTGTGATAGGTTGCATGGTAGATGTATTGTTTCCTTGTTATCATCGTTGCAAAGTGCCATGTTCACATGTTGTGTTTTCACTTGTTATGAAATGCCATCTTGTTGAGCTCGTTGTAATCGGTGTGTTCACCACAATGAAGCATGCTTGTGTGTTTCGGGATCACCGTCATATGTACTTTGATGAGGTGCTTACCCTTTGCCATGTTTAGTTTAGATGTGACTTAAACATGCTCTTTTGTGTGCTAAGATGATGTTGCTGTTTTAGGACTTAGTGAAATTTCACTAAGTCTGAAATCTGTTATGTTCCGATGCCATGTTCGTGTGATGTTGTAGGACAAAGCATGATAGTTTTGGGGTGGATTTTGATTGTTCCTTGAAGTATATATTGTTGTCTTTCCATCCATGTCCTCACATGTCCATTTGAGTGGCTGTAGCATGTTTATCTTTTGCTCCAAACTTTCAATAAAATTCTGCTGCCAGAATTTTATTTCAAAGTTCAATATGTCCAAGATCATTGCTATTGATCGGTGACTCCGTTTGGGGTGCACTTTGGACCTAGTTGCTGTACATTATATCTAGTTTGTGTTCAAGTCCTTTGCCATGCTTTTTTGGGTGCTGTAGATTAAATATTTTGAGCTCCCAAGATGCTATGTTGCTGTAATTTGCAGTTTTCGCTCAAATCTTGTTTCGGGCATAACTTTTAGCCCGTAACTCCGATTTCAGCGAATCTTATATCAAACTTGGGTGTTTTTCTGTGTAGATTAATAATATCAGGTTGTTATCTTGTTTTGAGGTGTTTTGCTTGAGTGATGTTTTACGTGCTCCATGTGCATCTTTAGTGCATCCATCATGCATCCATGTTCTTCGAGTGCGCATTGCATCGTGTTGATTGGTGCTTGGTGTGTTTGTCTTGTTTAGAGCCGGAGGTTGAGCACGAGTTTTCCAACGAGGTTGAGCACGAGGTTTCCAACGAGTTTGAGCACGAGGACCCTTCTTTCGATCCGAACGTCTTCTCTTCAGGAAAGATGACCGAACCCCGATAACTTTACTATCTTTGCCTATTGCTAGTAGTCTCGATCTATAGTTTTGCCTCGATGCCCATGTTCTTCTTGTCAGCCTCCTACTTGTAACCAATTGCCATGTTTAACCACCCTACCTATGCAAACCGTTGTTTTGGCTAAGTACGCTTCGCTCAGCCCTTCTTATAGCGTTGCTAGTTGCAGGTGAAGTGAAGATGCTTGCTCCATGTTGAAGTTTGGTTGGGTTATATCACACTATATAAATGTTTCAACTGAAATCACATATATATTGGCAAGGGTGGAAGGCTAAGCCTTTTGCTTGGTGTTTTGTTCCACTCATGCCGTTAGGATCCGTATAAGCCGGTTTTATGTTCCTTGATTATGCGTTCCTAACACGGTTGGGGTGTATGGGACCCCCTCGATAAACCGCTAAGTGCTAAGTCTTTTCCAGCAAGTCCCAACATTGGTACTATTTGCCTAATAACAAACTAAACATGCATAGGGAGTAATTAACCCTCTTTCTTAATCAACAACCCCGGGCCAGTGCTCCACATGAGTGTTGGTCCGAAACGGGGGTCCTGCAGGGCCACCTCGAGGAAACTCAAGGTCTAGTAAAAACCTGTAGCATCGCCCATCCGGTCGTGTCCTGAGACCTAGATACGCGCGGCTACGATCAGGGTGTCGACACGCCGGGAGGATTTGCTGGATTAGCCTTACCTTAGTTCGGTTTAACTTGAGCACGGGATTCCGAGGATACTCGGGTCTTCCCATTTTGGAGTTGCGACTCCGCGGATCGTGGGCTTGTAATGGGTCAAGTTGGAACACCCCTGCAGGGTTTGAACTTTCGAAAGCCGTGCCCGCGGTTATGTGGCAGATGGGAGCTTGTTAATTCCGGTTGTAGAAAACTTGACACAATGATACTAATACACTACCAGCGTGTGTTCCGTGACTGTCAATTTCCGAATAGGGATTCGGGAGTTGAACACGGAGGGGTTATGTTTGGAGCTTGTAGCTAGGATCACTTCGTGATCACTTCTCGCGATGCCTTCTCTTCTCGCTCTCACTTGCGTAAGCTAGATGCTAGTTGCTGCTGCAGACTTGTTCTTTCTTCAGCCTTTCCCTCACCTAAAGGCTTAAATAGTTCTGTTACCCGGGAACGGGATTGCTGAGTCCTCTGTGGCTCACAGTTACTTCACACACCAGATGCAGGTCCAGCTGTGAGCTATCCAGGTGATGGCACCGAGCTGGATTGGGAGTACGACGAGGAGCGTAGTCGCTACTACGTGCGCTACCCGGACGATCAGTAGTGGAGACTCTTACTAGGATTCGATCCGCCTGTGGTTGCTTTATTTATCTGAGTTTGGTACTTTGACATTTGGCTTTTGCCCTTAGAGGGTTGTAGTGATCTTAATGTATGATGTTTGAGACTTGTACTGTTATTCTGTGACGTGGCGATTGTAAGCCAACTATTTTCAGTTTACTATCCCTCTTTTACATGAGTTGTGCAAAGATTACCAAACTTGAGATCATTCTAGGATGGACTTATGCCTTTAAGTCGTGCCTCGACACGTAGGAGGTATAATTCCATCCTGGGCATTACAGTACATCCCCTGCAAGCAAATGGACAGTTCTTCCATTTCAAATGCATGCAGTCAATGCTTCCAAGCATCCGAGTGAATTCTCTCGCTGCATTCTCTGCTAGGATCCGAGCAGTGTCTTCCACATTGGGTGTTCACAAGTATTGCTTTCCAAACACTACCACCACGGCCCTGCAGAACTTGTAGAAACACTCAATGGTGGTGGACTCGTCCATGCGCCCATAGTCATCGAGTGAATCACTGGAAGCTCCATATGCAAGCATCCTCATCGCTGTCGTGCATTTCTGGATTGAGGTGAATCCAAGTTTGCCGGTGCAATCCTTCTTGCATTTGAAGTAGCTGTTGAACTCCCGGATGGAATTCACAATCCCGAGGAAAATCTTTCAGCTCATATAATAACGGCGCCGAAATACTTTCTCGCCGTGCAATGGAGCATCGTCGAAGTAGTCGGAGTAGAGCATGCAGTAGCCTTCCACACAATGCCGGTTCTTTGCTTTAATCCGCCCCGGCGCCGAGCCACCTCGTCGCGGCTTTTCATTGCTCATTAGCAGGCCGGCGAGGGCGGCGAGGACCATGAGATGTTCCTCTTCCTGGACGTCGGCTTCGGCTTCCTCCGACAGCAGCGCGGCGAAAGCCTCCTCGTCATCCGAGTCCATTCGGTGAGGCAAACCGCTGAACACCTTGCGGGCGTGTTGGACGCAGACCCGCCGGTACACTGCCCTGTGCGGCTGGAACGCCGGAAAAATCGCCCGGGCCGTGGTGGAGTGCCTACCGCCGCCGAAACCTCTTGTCTTTCCCGACGGGGAACGGCCTATCTAGCGGTGGTGGGCGGCGGGCTACGTCGGGATCGGCAGTCCGGCGACCAAACGCGCGG
>LR738715.1:505568512-505586635 GCA_902687465.1 Secale cereale
CGGTGACAGTCTCATCAGCCCCGTCCATGACTATACAAGCTCTGGGCTGGGGTTCAACATGCTGTCGCTGCTGCTTTTCCTAGTGCTGTGGACCATGTTTTCAAAGGAGGGGGCAGCTGGTGAATCCCAGGTGTGCGGCTGGCTGCATGCCTGCTCTGCCTCAACCTCTCTTCTCAGGTGGCAAAGTCTTAGGCTATGAATAATTTTTAACATGTTCTCTTCTTTTCTTCCGGACAGAGCTTGGCCACCTGAGTCAAAACTTCTTGACCATCTAAATTTAGTCTTCAGAATCCACCAATTTATTTTGTGATGTGAGGGTGTACACAATTCACTACTTGTGATTCCACAGGAGCTAGCCTTAAACTGATTTAACATGCAGTTTACTAAGCAATTAGTAATACTTTTCAAGAGCGGTGATATTTCGGGGGTGTTTCTCCTAAGAAAAACATCACAACACAAAATTAGAGACATGTTTGTAGAAAATATTTAGTAGTCTTCATAGATGATAGTAAACTGCGGTGGACAGAATGATATAGTTTACATAATAAGATAGCACAAAGGGTTCGTGGCTGACAATAGCTGATTGCGCCAAATTATTGTTAGAATTATTAGGATATAGACCATCAATTATATCCAATAATTCCTAGGAAAATTCCATAGGACCATCTGGCATGTTCATGCATGACAATAAAGAATCTAAAAATGTTGCGCTAGTGGAAAATGAAACCGGATGGTGGTGAATGATGACATTCATCTCCTCATTGATGGCATCAATATTTTTGTTTCGGTTTGATTTCTTCATACCGTGCGTGCTAGCATATTTTGTCATGCAAGAACTTGAAATGATTTGCCTACTAATGGGAGAGGAAACTGACCACTTAATAGGATTTTTAGTGCGCTATTTCTCCTCTCCTTAATGAGAATTAGTGCGCCTTTCATCTGGTTACTCCTATAAGAGGTCGCTCCTCTTCCCAACGAGACACAACTCCTCTCATTGTTCCAGAGCATTACACTGCCTACCTCTTTCCCATCTCACTTTCAGGGGTGCACCAGAGAGTGAGATAGCAGGCCTCCGAAACCCCGCCTCTTGTGATCCGGTACGCAAGAGGGGCGATCGGGTTTTTTGGGGAATGTCCTTGCATGACTGCGGGATTCTTGTACATCCTGGCAGTGAACGGAGACATCACCGACGATGAGTTCCCCAATGAAGACTTCTTCCCCAACATCAACGACCTCTTCAGTGACATGACAATCGGGGCATCTGCACCTTCTGCTACTGCGTCGTATGCCATCTTATCCTCAAAGTTAGGGCTAGCATTTAGTTCATTGCTAGTAGCGATTGACATGGATATGATGCATTTTGCTTATGATTTTGATTGCATGACTAGTCTCGACGATTTGTTGCTAGTTTCTTGTTTTGCCACTATATTACTATTCATGTTTTATCCACTATTTTTCTTGATTAAACTAAACGGGAAAATTCCTAATTATTCAAAAATCCAAAAACCCGTTGTGTGTAGGCAATTTTCTCCAATTGCATTTGCTACTACTCTTACGACTTCTATTTTCGAGGGTGTGAACTATAAGAGGTGCCGTGCGAGGGCAGTTCTTTGGCTTACCACCATGAACTGTTTTCACGCCTCTAAGGGCAAGCCAGAGGGAGAGCTAACTGATGAGAAGGAGCAAGCTTTCCAGGCTACGGACACCCTCTTCCGAGGTGCTGTTCTGAGTGCTCTTGGCGACAAGATCGTCGACCCCTTAATGACCATCATGGCCGGTAAGGACATGCGGGATGCGCTTGAGGCCAAATTTGGAGTCTCAGACGCAACAAGTGAGTTGTACATCATGGAGCAATATCATGACTACAAAATGAATGATGACCACTCCGTTGTAGAGAAGGCTCATGAGATTCAGTCACTCACAAATGAATTTGAGCATATTAATTATGTGTTACTGGACAAATTCATTGCCGGAGGCATCATTGCCAAGCTTCCTCCTTCATGGAGGAATTTTTCTACCTCTCTGAAGCATAAGAGGCAAGAGTTTACTGTTGTCATATTAATTGGCACTCTTGATGTAGAAGAGAAGGCGTGGGAAAAAGACATGTGTGCTTGTTTCCAATATGGGAATTCTAGTGCCAATTTGGTACAAAAGAGAAATTGCCAAACCCACAAACCCAAGAACAAAAACAACTATGCGGGCAAAGGAAAATTTGATGGCAAGTACAAAGGCCCACAACTTGTCAACTTCAAGAAGAAGAACGAGACTTATAAGAAGAATGGAAAGTGTCATGTATGTGGCAGTGAAGAACATGGGCTTCATTCTGCAAGGACCGCTGAGACATGCATCAGAATGAGAACAATGGCAAGACTGCTAATGTTGTTATTGGCGATTTTGAGATAAAAGATATCGGGTATGGTAATTTTCCTACCATTCTTTCAGTATGTCATTCTCCTGATTGGTCGATTGACACTGGTGCCAATGTACATGTGTGTTCTGACATAAACATGTTTTCTTCTTATCAGGCCACAAGAACTACACCCGTGATGATGGGAAACAGTACACATACTTTTGTTCATGGAGTTGGTATGGTTGATCTAAATTTTACTTTAGGAAAGATGATGCGGCTGAAGACCGTGCAACATGTCCCTGCTATAAATAAAAATCTCGTCAGCGGTTCTTGTGTTGTGTCGAGATGGTTATAAATTGGTATTCTAGTCCAATAAGGTTATAGTATCTAAGTGTGGACAACTCGTTGGGAAGGGCTATGAGAGCGGAGGCTTGTTCTGCTTATCTTTGTCAAACTTTTGCACTAAAGTTATTAATCATGTTTGCAGTTGTCACACCCTGATTTTCACGCCACAACATTTAGGATTAATTATGCATAATTATTTGATCCAACAAAAACTTTTGTATTCATTTGGTCTATGCTTTGATTTGGACTTTGTTTTTCTCTTTGCAACTGCTCTTAAAATAAAATAAATCATCCAATTCGTATACTTCATCTCCTTGATCTAAAACTTTGCCCAATGATCATGCCATGTGTATAGGAGAGAATATTATTTTGTTGCAAAAATAATTTGGCCAAAATGTATTTCGTAAATAAGGATTTCCAGAAAACCACTGAATTCAGACTTGAACTACAAGTACTTAATTTAGGGCATGAAAAATCTTAAAACAAATTATATTTGACTCCTACTAGATATAGTACTCCCAAAACCACAAAAAATATTATTTTAAAAGTTATTTTGCTATTTTATTTAAAGGCTTTTTCTTCAGTAAAAATGGCTTTAATAGGCTAAAATTATTTTAATGTTTCTACAATATTTGGGAAAATTTAGGGAAGCTCATTGGACATATATTTTCCATATATAAGAGTTTCAACACATGGTCATGTTCAAAATATTGGTCAAATCCCTAAATTACCCTTTCTGGATATTTATAGCTTTTCAAATAATATTTACAAAGGAAATGTTTTGTATAAATTCCAAAAAATTCTAGCAAGTCAAAAAAGCCATACTTAATGAGCTTGGCAATTCTCGTGCCTTGGAGAACAAGATAACCCCACCAAAACCCTTCCATTTCTGTTCTTTTTCTAGTTTGAGCAACTTTACATTGCCAAACACGTCCAAATGTTCTCAAACTTGCTACACATGCTAAAATGGTCTAATAATTCATCGAGACCAAGTGGCACAAGTTCTAGAACAACATAATTTGATCAGAGCTTGCCAAAACCATTCATGTCCAGATTGAAATTTGAGCAACTCTTCATTGCCAACTGTCTCCTTTTCATCCCAAATTTTTTCTGAACATGCTCTAATCCTCAAATGATGACAGTACACCAAGTGGTGCATCAAGGTGAATTGAATTGCATGGCAAAATCTAGGAAAACCCATTTCTGCTGATTTCTAGGGTTTGCCAAAGTTACATTGGCAACTTTCTTCAAAGGAGCTCAAACTTGGTGGTCAACCTTCTATTTATCTACCTTTTGGTCCTGCCAAATCTCATGGCAAGTAGAGTCCATTTACCTGCCAAAACCTACATCAAACACCTTTTGGCAGAAACATAAAATGCATGGTTTGGCCATTTTCACTAATCTCCTTGAGTTCAACTTTTTACCAAAACACCAACATCTATCCCACTCCGACCAATAAGTTTCCTGGTGGCCAACTCCATGACTGAGGTGGTGAAAAGTCATTATCCTCTCTCTAGACAGCGTCAAAACCACCCTCTCTCAACCCTCATCTCATCAAGTGGCTTCCCAGGGCATCCAATGCCACTTCCTATTGTTTACTCCCCCTTCACCTACCAGACGCAAGTGAACACACGAGGACGCGGGCAAAAGCCATGCATGCCGGCCAATGATGCGCTCTTGAGCATGCTACCGTGCTCCTCACCATTGACACCTCGTCCCCTGACCGCCTCGGGCCTTCCCCGCATGCTAGTTGATGCTCCTCGACGTCCTCACCACGCCAGCAGGCCACCCCTTCCTCACGTGCCCACCTCTCTCCTCTGCAGCCCACGCTAGAGCGCCGCTCGCTCGAACAATGCTCGCGTGAGCCCGTGGCTCCACCATAAGCTCACTCGATCCCTCTCTTTCTCTTCCCGGCGCCCTAGTCAGCTCCCACGAGCGCCGCAGACAGCCCCAGTCCCTCTCTCCTGTCCGTCTGAGCCACTGCCGCAGCCACCCATGCGCAATGTCCACGGTGAGCCACTGCTCGGCTACTTAAGGCCATCCTAGGCCTTCCTCTCAGCCATGTTTGTCCTCTCTCCCTCCTGTACACCGTTCGAAACTAGCCAAACCTCTCCCCTTTCCTACCATCAACCGCAATGACCGGAGTGCAGCCGTCGGCCTCCGCCAAAATTCGAGCTAGAGCAATCTCCACTTCTCCCCCGGCCACTCCAATACCCTCACACCACCACCACAATCCCTTCCGTCGCCGCCATTCATCCCCGTCATGCGCTCGAAGCCAAAGATGGTCTCTTCCGCGGTCATCCAAGCCATCGCCGGTACGGCCCTCCCCGGTGAGCGAGCCGTATACCAATGGATGTGGCTCATCCCGCTGAGCACGCCGGTGGGCGGGGCATCACCGGAGACGCTCCGTAGCCCCGACTATAGCTGTCGGGAGCCGCTCATCCCCGCGGACAGAGCGCGTGCGTGTCGGTGTACAAAAAGAGGGGTACACTTTTTGTACCCCTATGACTGTGCACGGGCAGTCTGAGCCACGGTGCCACCACACCAAGCATGGCGAGGGAGGCGAGCCGGGGCAAGACTGAAGCTTGATGGAGACTAGAGCAGCGCCAAGAACAAGACCACAAAGAGCAAAGGGACAAAGCGGCTTCCCCCGACAAGATCCTTGCCGGGGCCGGCTCTGGCAGCCCCGGCAAGACCCTTGCCGCGGCAGCTCGCCCCGCGCCTACGGAGCGAATCACCCTTGAGTCCTCCGCCCCCATGGGGCAAGGATTCGGGAGATATCCCCGTTATGGCATGCCGATCTTTGTGAAGACATCCAAGATCAGATACAAGTTCAGAAGACGATGACCCTTGGCGGGATCCTAGCCAAGGAGGACTACAAGGCCCCCGGCAAGCACCTTGCCGGGGATGATAGCAGGCACCACGGCAAGACCCTTGCCGGGCCCCCGGCAAGACCCTTGCCGAGGACACCCATGGGGCCACCGTCAGGCCCACACCAACTGGGTTTCCACCGATCCACGCAGCTTCCGACCCGACCAGCTAGACGGGCTCCTGCGTGGCAACCCACAGATCTTCGTGGGGACCCGCCGTTGCGCCACCTCAGCTGCCTGTCCTCCTACTTGGCACCTCTGGCACTGCTGGCCAGGGCGCGTGTCAACACGAGGAGGAGCGGCGACGGACGAGACAGGCGTCTCCCCTCGTCCCTTATAAAGCAGGGACACCTAAGCTAGGCGCATTAAATGCACCTTGTCCTGTAATGCGAGGGATAACCTCGCATCACTGTAGCGTTTCCACCTCCTATGTGCAACTGTGGCAACCCCTTTTCCCTATAAAAGGAGGCCCGAGGCGAGCAGGAGGAGGATTCGGCATTTTGGAACTGCTCACGATCCTCTTGGAGCTCCTCACTAGCTGAAGAACACCAACATATAATCCACCAAAGCAGGAGTAGGGTTTTACGCATCTTTGCGGCCCAAACCTGGGTAAAGGAACCGTGTCCTGACTGTTAGTTCCGCTCTTCTCTCAACCCCGCGCCCCACAACCGTAGTAGGGATTCTTGTAATCCCATAGGTGTCGATCCAAATACCCCGACATCTTTGGCGCGCCAGGTAGGGGGCGCAGTTGTGAGAATCGGCTTTAGCGGTTAGTTCGACGCTCCAGCATCGTCATGGCGCCCAAGATGAAGACGACGGTGGCGGTTGGCTAGTCGGAAGCCGGACAGCCTGTCCCGATGCGGGCGAGCAGCGGACCAGTCGCGGAAAGGACTCGGGGCGCTGCTCGCGAATACCAACGCCATCCCGACAGCCGGAGTTTGGGAGGTGGCGATGTTTGTGCGCCTGGTAACGGGCCACACACCGCCAGTTCGAAAGATGGAGCCCGACCCTCCGCGGGTGGCGCGGGGCCTTCCAAGGTCGCGGCCGCATCACCCGAAGGCGACGCAAGGGCCTCTAGAACTCCCACGCCGACACCAACAGCACGCGACGGACGGCGTCGTCACCCCGAAGATCCCGGACGTCGCCATGGGAAGGGCCCCGAGCGCCACTCCTGCGATGTAGAAGACCTGCCCGCCCGCCGAAGCGCTGGTGGAGACGTTAGGCAACCGCGGGATCGTGATGGAGCTCCCCCTGACACGGTCAGGGGTCGAAGTGCGTCACGGTCCATGCAGGTTTCACTACCGTTGACACCAGCCGAAGCTTTGGCGCGCGTGCAGTTGCTCATCGACTTTCCTCCCGTTACGGGGAAACTCGACGAATGGAGAGCACCTCAAGTACGTGGTCCAGATGCACTTCCCTAGGGAGGTATCAATGAACAACATTGCCGAGTACGAGGGGCTGCTTGCTGGTCTTAGGATCGCGGCAGACCTCGGAATCAAGAAGCTCATTGTCAGGGGCGACTCGCAGCTTGTCGTCAAACAAGTCAACAAGGATTACCAGAGCCCGTTGATGAAGGCCTACGTCGATGAAGTGAGAAAGTTGGAAGAGCGCTTTGACGGTATATAGGTAGAGCACGTTCCCCGAGCGGAGAACGACATTGCCGATTACCTGTCAAAGCGCACTGCCCTCAAGCTACCTGTGGAACCAGGTACATTTGTGCTTCAGCTTTCTCAGCCATCCGTTGATCCATCAACAGAGCAGAACAAGAGGAGGAAGTCAGGGCCCAGCAAGTACTTTCCAGCCGAGCTCCCCGAAGCCGCCGGCAAGGATGTTGCCGTGGACATTGAGCCCGCCACCGGAGGGCTAACTCCGGCGGAGCGTCAAGCTTTTGCCGTCGAGATAGCCCCTCCCTTGGCGGAGGAAATGCCTTTAGTCCTCGCCGTCGAGCCCCAGGCTCCAGCGTGGGCGCAGCATACCGTCCAATTCCTTCAAACTGGGGAACTTCCTGAGGAGCAGGAAGAAGCGGAGAAAGTAGCCCGTCGGTCTGCCATGTACCAGTTCGTCGATGACGTCCTGTACAGAAGGAGACCGAACGGTGTGAAATTGAAGTGCATCCCTCGAGAGGAAGGACTGGAGCTGTTGGCAGAGATACATGGAGGCATATGTGGATCCCACATAGGGTTGAGAGCCCTTGCCGGCAAGGCTTTCCGGCAAGGCTTCTTCTGGCCCACTGCCCTCCAGGATGCGGCGGCGCTGGTCACCGGGTGTGAAGCGTGCCAATTCCATTCAAAGAAACATCATCAACCAGCTCAAGCCCTTCAAACCATTCCTCTCTCCCGGACCTTCGCGGTCTGGGGGCTCGACATACTGGGCCCTGTCCCCCGCGCCGTCGGGGGCTTTGAGTACTTGTACGTTGCAATCGACAAGTTCACAAAGTGGCCAGAGGTGGAGGCAGTAAGGAAGGTCACAGCTCAGTCAGCCGTCAAGTTCTTCAAGGGACTAGTGTGCCGTTTTGGTGTACCCAACAGAATCATCACCGACAACGGCACGCAGTTTACAAGCCGCACCTTCATGCAATATACCCAAGACCTCGGCAGCAAGGTCTGTTTCGCTTCCGTTGCTCACCCCCGAAGCAATGGTCAAGCTGAGAGGGCAAATGCTGAAGTGCTGTGAGGATTAAGGATAAAGACCTTTGACAGGCTGCACAAGAGCGGGAGGCGCTGGATTGATGAATTGCCGGCGGTTCTTGGGTCGATCAGGACGACGCCAAATCGAGCCAGCGGCCAGACGCCCTTTGCCCTGATATACGGGGCAGAAGCAGTTCTCCCCATGGAACTCATATACGGGTCACCTCGAGTGCTCGCTTATGATGAGCTTGAGCAAGAGCAATTGCGACAAGACGATGCAATGCTCCTTGAGGAAGATCGTCTTCAGGCGGCTGTGAGAGCATCGCGCTACTAGCAAGCCTTGTGCCGCTACCATAGCCGCAAGGTTCATGCCCGAAGCTTTGAGGAAGGCGACCTTGTTCTCCGGCACGTTCAATCGGCCAGGAATATGAACAAGTTGATGCCGAAGAGGGAAGGCCCTTATCGGGTAATACAAGTCACCACGCCTGGTGCTGTCCGCCTGGAGACCGAGGATGCCGTTCCGGTGAGTGATTCCTGGAACATCGAGCATCTTCGCAAGTTTTACCCATAAGGCGCGGCTTGCCGGGCCCCCCGGCAAGCCACCCTTTTGTACAAGCCTTGCCGGCATGGCATGTAACCCTTTGTACAAAGCCAGGCGCAGACCCCAAGCATAAATAAATGAAGCGCTGGCGCCCTAAGTTATAGCATGCATGCTGAGTCGAGTCTCGTCCTTGGTTAGGGTTGATAGTGCTTAGCAGCGGCTAACCCCTCGCTTAGAGGTCGAGTCTTTGTCTTTCCTCTGTCTTCCTTGGTTCAGAGGACGCGCAGACATCCTTGCCGAGGCCACTCGAAGGAAGGAAAGAAGGACAGACCAGTGCCTAGGCCCCGTCAAGCCAGTGTTGCCGGAGGCTGCAAGGGCAAGAAGTCGCCCATGGCAGACCAGGGTTGCTGGGGGCTGCAGCTTCAGATAAGTCCTTTATCCCTTATCATGCATTCCATTATGGACCGAGGTATGTGAAACCTCGTTCTTTTCCTTAAGCTACCGTGCTCCCATAACTCTAGGCCCTAAGTCTCGTTCCTAGGACTAGGTTTGGTCGTAGTCGCGGCAGCAGAAGGATAAAACGAGGAGCCTGAGCCCGCTTCATCCATGCCTCCGCCAAGGGCGTGAGAAAGGTTGAGCGAAGTAGGGAAACGGCAGGGCCTGTTGCCGGGCGACAAAATGTTTATCTTAAGGATATCAGGGATTTATTCCCTGTTGTGGGTTTTTACCTACGAACAAATGACCCGGCAAACATTCCTTTGCATTAAAAACATTCCATTCAGGTAGAGTCCATAGGGAATGAAAAACATGAACAAGGGGATTACAAGTTTTAAACTTAACAGATGCCCGAAGGCTTACAGACTAAAAAGAGACAAGATGCCCATAATGCCTTTCTTGTCCCTCTCCTCAGGAGGTAGGTCAAGGAGGCAAGAAGGGCAAAAGGGGCGCCTAGGCGAGCTACGGGTGGCAAAAGACACCGAGAAGGCATCTCGGCGGCCTCCCCAGGGCTGGACAGTGATGACGGCGCCGGAGGCAGAGCTCGAAGATGAGGCGGCAGGACGTCAGTACGCGTCGGAGGCGTCGGTGCCCGCGTACTCCAACATGACGACCTTGCCGCCGGCCTTCTTCCTCTTCCTCTTCCGCAGCCTCCCTACGCCAGCCGCCGAGGAGACGGCCCCGAGAAGTTCAAGGAGCCGGCGACGCGGATGATGGGGTCGCCTGTGCCACCAGGAGCGGCGCCCGACACCTAGTCGGACCCGTCATCCTGCCATCCACCGCCCTCGTCGTCGCTGTCGCTGTCCTCCTCGTCACCCTCGTTCGAGGAGGAGTCTTCATCATCAGAGGAGCTCTCCATGCAGCACCTCGCGTGAGTCCCGAGGTGCCCGAAGACCTTGACGGAGAGGTGGCCGTCCTCCATCAACTTGAAGTGGAGGGTGAGCCCATCCGTCAGGCTGTGGATGCGAGCAAACCTCTTCCATCCTTGGCGGAGATACATCACATGAGGGGCGGGGAAGTCGACGCGGGCCCACGGGACGCTGATCCCACAACCCCTCATGTGCAGCCGCAGCGACTCCGGCGGATTCACCTCCATCTCCCGCGCAAATGGAGTCGGGAGACGAAGGCGACGGCTCGGCGACCCCCGCATCCTAACGAAGAACTCACAGGGGTCATCTCCAACATGACCTTCCACTGGAGGAGGAGCTGCTGGTAGGGGCGAGGCCGGCGGGCCGCCCCGTCCTCTTCTTCCCCGAGCACCCCGGCCTCGCCCACGGCCCCGCCCCCTCCCTCTTCCCCTCGTGGTCGGTTCGGCCACCACAGGTGCAGGAGAAGGGGGGACGCATTGTAGAGCAGCGACCCTCGCCGCCACCGTTGAGGAGCCGAGGTTTTCTCTCTTCATGGAGGACCGAAGAGAGGAGTAGAAGTGGAAGGATAAAGAAGATGGAGGAGTGCGGGGCACCGTCCCTCCCCTCCGCCCCTTTATAAAGGGGGCGGGGCTGGAGCTCGACCGCCCCGCTCGACCAATCAAGACACAGAAGGCGAGGGGGGCTGGGACCGACCCGCTGCCCCAACCAGCGACGGCTCGGTTTCCCGCCTCCATCGCTCGCCACCTCGAACGCATGGGAGGCACGTGGCGAACGTGGAGGACCGAAGGGACGAGTGAGGCGACCTGTCCCCACCCCGTGATCGTGGGGAGTGGACGCCTAGCAGACCGCACCTCGGCCCCATCCAGTAAGCGGGCCGCGCCCCCACACCTCCCCCCGTTTATGGGGAAGGCGCGGGCCGCCTCCTTTCGCATTTACTGCGACGTGACGCATGCCTGCGGAAACCGCCCCACGCATGCCGCCCACGTCACGCACGCCCCTCCACCCCGCGCCGTGCGCGCGGGTCGTGGGAGGCGCAGCGCGCAGAAATTTTACCACGGTGAAAACCACCCCGCCTGCCCGCGCACCGTTCTGGGCCTGGCCCAACAACGTGTCGCGCTTATGTGTGGCCCAGGCCCGGGGGCTCCTGTCGGTGTACAAAAAGAGGGGTACACTTTTTGTACCCCTATGACTGTGCATGGGCAGTCTAAGCCACGGTCCCACCACAACAAGCATGGCGAGGGAGGCGAGCCGGGGCAAGACTGAAGCTTGATGGAGACTAGAGCAGCGCCATGAACAAGACCACAAAGAGCAAACGGACGAAGCGGCTTCCCCCGGCAAGATCCTTGCCGGGGCCGGCTCTGGCAGCCCCGGCAAGACCCTTGCCGCGGCAGCTCGCCCCGCGCCTACGGAGCGAATCACCCTTGAGTTCTCCGCCCCCATGGGGCAAGGATTCGGGAGATATCCCCGTGATGGCATGCACATCTTTGTGAAGACATCCAAGATCAGATACAAGTTCAGAGGACGACGACCCTTGGCGGGATCCCAGCCAAGGAGGACTACAAGGCCCCCGGCAAGCCCCTTGCCGGGGATGACAGCAGGCGCCACGCCAAGACCCTTGCCGGGGCCCCGGCAAGGCCCTTGCCGAGGACACCCATGGGGCCACCGTCAGGCCCACACCAACTGGGTTTCCACCGAACCACGCAGCTGCCGACCACCGTCAGGCTCCTGTGTGGCAACCCACAGATCTTCGTGGGGACCTGCCGTTGTGCCACCTCAGCTGCCTGTCTGCCTACATGGCACCTCAGGCACTGCTAGCCAGGGCGCGTGTCAACACGAGGAGGAGCGGCGACGGACGAGACGGGCGTCTCCCCTCGTCCCCGATAAAGCAAGGACACCTAAGCTAGGTGCATTAAATGCACCTTGTCCTATAATGCGAGGGATAACCTCGCATCACTGTACCCTTTCCACCTCATGTGTGCCACAGTGGCTACCCCTTTTCCCCATAAAAGGAGGCCCGAGGCGACCAGGAGGAGGATTCGGCTTTTTGGAACTGCTCACGACCCTCTTGGAGCTCCTCACTAGCTGAAGAACACCAACATATAATCCACCAAAGCAGGAGTAGGGTTTTACGCATCTTTGCGGCCCGAACCTGGGTAAAGGAACCGTGTCCTGACTGTTAGATCCGCTCTTCTCTCAACCCTGCGCCCTGCAACTGTAGTAGGGATTCTTGTGATCCCATAGGTGTCGATCCAAATACCCCGACAGTGCGGGAGGTTGAAGATGGCCTACCACTGGGCCCCGCGCCTCAATGACCCAGCGGGAGGGCCCGTCTATTTGAGTGGAGACGCTTTCGGTCGGGTTCGCTTCCCTCGTGCAAAGACGCACAGTGCACAGAATAAGGGTATACGCTTTTTCTCTATTTATTTATTCAGACGACTTATAAAATCCACGAGTAATTCAAATGTATTCCAAATTTGATGATTCAAATTTTTAGTAGTTCATAAATTCATGCTCTATCGCATGGTGCAATTTTCACATTTTTCCAGAAACATTTTCTTCACAAATACTTATCAAATCCTATTTTCCCATTTCTGAGCCAACCTTTAGAAAATCATAGAGAGCCCATCCTTGATCCAAATGCCATGTTTCAAATTTGTAAATGCATCTAAGTCCATAACCAAGTTTATGAACATTTTTAATAATACTTTCTGTGCCACATCAAATAGTGGTCCATTTCTACATGTAGAGCCAACTTTGGAAATTCCTAGGAGATTCATTAAACTCCAAGTCCAGTGAAACCAACTCCAAGATGCTTCTAAAATCATGCTTTGTGAAATGGGTGCCTTTGCTCATTTTTCAAAATAACGTTTCTGTACACATCTTGCAAATCCATTAATCCCTTGATTCCATCACATTGAAATGTTCAGAAATATCCACTTATCCAATTACAATGAAACCACTCTGGATATTTTTCATATAACTAGAGAGGTCCTAGAAAAGTCAAATTTATATTTTAGAGCACTTTTATTTTGTGCCTTATTGTGTTGCTTAATGTGATTGCTTTCGACTATAGTTGACGAAGTAAACGGAGTAGTCCTCTCCAGTGGCCTTGGACACCTTGGCCACCTCCTCGTGCCCCTTATTTTTATTCTTCTTGGACAACTTTTCTTGCAGTACATCCTCAACAACCTTACAGAAAGATTTAGTAAGATTTTTCACTACAGAATTCTGAATAACTGGTGGGATAACATTACATGGCAAACAAGATTTAGCATCACATGATTTTCTTCTATAGCCCCTATTATCTTTCTTAATCCTGTCACTCCTTCTTACCTCAGTTTCCACCATAGGCTCTTCTTCCCTCCTTTTCCTTGAAATAGCCTCCCCCAGTGGAAGGATTTTGTTTGGGGAGACTTGCTGGAGAGGGCTGCCTACCCCACTGGAGGAATGAGCTGTTGGGCTGACACCTTCATTTTCCTTACCCTGTCCCAGCAAGAAATCTTTATAGGTTGGTGCCTGGGAAGTAGAACATCCATCAGGTATATGAAAAGGCACAGTTTCCTCTTGTTCACAATTAGCAGTCAACATTTTCTATACATCAGACTTTAACAAGTGCATTGTCCAGCCAAACTTATCAGGTGTCAACAACAAATGTATTATGAAGTTGAACCAACTTACTGGTATTTCAATTTTGAAAGTGTTTGCTGCTCCTTGTGTTGCTAGTGGAAAATGCTTAATCCATAGCCCAAGTGTCACATCCCTAGTCAGTGCTTGCATTAGGACTAGCTAGAGTGTGCATCATGTTTACCTTTCAAAGAAACTTGAAATGGGACTGACAGAAACCCCAGCACCCCTCTTCTAACAACTAGGGTTTGATAAAATCTTTTCCAATGTACCCAAAATGCCCTTCAAAAATGTTCATCAATTCTGCCTTGGTCTTAAACCTCTGCCAAAAATGGTGCACAATTTTCTAGGACATCCAAGGTCTCTGGATTAATTCATATTGTATTTGCATTTGGGCATTTAAATGCTATAAAATATTTTGTGTGCCCAAATAATCATAAACTAAAATGTTCCATGTTGTTCATATTATATACAGTGGGCATGACTAGTTTTATGAGCTATAAAAATGTTCTGGCATTTTTATTAATTCAACGAAGTTGCAAAAGAAATGAAACAGAAAGAAATAGAAAGAAAGGAGAGGGAGAGAGAGCTTCCTGGCGCCTAACAGGCCCACCTGCCGGCCCAGCCCAGCCACCGCTCCAACGAGCTGCTTGGCTCGGCCAGGCAGGCAGGCAGGTGCTCGACGGCGGCCGCATCACGCGTCACGCAGTTGCCTGCCGCCCTGCTTCCTCCCCTCGCCGTTCTGGTGGGTGGGATCGATCACCCACTTCGTCCCCGAGCTCGCTAACACGCTCCTTCCTCCCCAGCTCCTCTCCCTCGCCTTCCCCGCACCATGGCCGACGCCGCCGTGCTCGCGCTGTTGTGATAGCCGCGTCCACCACCGTCCCTGACCTCCGTCACCGTGTCCGTCCGCTCCGTCGTCATCGACTACGTCGAGTAGGCTGAGCCCCGAGCGCTCGCCCGCACTGGAGTCGCCCCCGACCCCGTCTTCCCCAACTCCGGCCGCAGAGATCCCCATCGCCGCCCCGCTCAGCTCCGACCGTCCCCGAGACCGCCTCGACGTTCACTACAACCGCCGTGAGCTCAGCTCCGTCCCCTCCCCTCTCCGTTAGTTCTCTGCTGCACCGTACGCACTGCACGAGGCTCACCTGCACGCGCCGCCACGGAGCTCGTCGCCGACGAAGCTCCGGCCATTTAACGGCCCGTCCATCATGCCCACCAGTTTCACCGTTCTGTGTAGATGCTGTAGGATCACTCCACGCACCTCTACGAGCACCGCACCGATGAGTTCGACCTCGCACGAATTCCGGCAGCCGCTGGACTCGTCGCCGGCGTTGTTTCCGGCGACCCCGAGGCCAGCCACCCCCACCACTCGACGCGGCTCACTCCCAGCTGCCCGTAGGCGTGCTCCGCCGTCATTTTGGTAGCCGGAGCACAAATCCCGCACCTCACCGCCACGTTTGGCCTCGCCGGCGGCTAAACGCCGGTGAGTTAGCCCCGTTTGACCAAGGGTTTGACCCCCATGGGTCACTGACATGTGGGCCCTGTCTGTTAGTCAAACCTAGGTTAGTGTCTAATCCAGTTTTAATTAGTCAGTTAACTAACTGTGACACTTACCAGTGGGTCCCACTGGTCAGGTTTGACCTGGACGCCCTGTTGACTGGCTGACGTCAGCATGATGTCATGCTGACACAGTAAAGGATTTTCTGGGATTATTTGATTTAAAAACAATTCAGGAAATTCCAGAAAATGCTTTAAACTTCAAAAAATCATATAAATTCAAAAGTAGCTCAGATGGAAAAGATTTATATATGAAAATTGATCAGAAAAATCCAATCTTTCCAATGGCACTAGTTTTATGCATGTTTGAGCAAGTTAACCTTGTTGTATACACTAAAACATGATAATGCACTTATATAAATACTAGTTTGGGTTTCAATTTGAATCTTTGATTCAAATGGGCTCAAACCCTTCTGTTATAGTTGCATTAGCCCAAAAACACATGCATCTTGCCATATCATGAGCATGCATCATATTGCTGCATTTGTTTGCTTATTGATTGTATCGCCGGTATTCTCCATGTTAGGTCCTACTCCCGAGGATACTTCTGCGTATCCAACTGAAGAGCAGTACCCGACAACCACTCTGTCAGGCAAGCAATTATTGATCATTCCGATACAAACCCGTCTTCTCGCTCCTGCTCTCTTTTACTGCATTAAGGCAACAACGTGTGAACTGCTACTTGTTGCGGTAGTTGAACCCTATTCCCTTGTAAATAGTTGAAACCCACTAGCATGTGTAGGAGTTGATTGAGCCATGTGATGTGTGATCCACCATGCTATTTGTTTATGTTGCCTACTATGCTTAGAGTTGTGTCAGGTCTGATTGATCTGGGTGATGGATCAGAGTGAAATGATCATACCGATAAATAGAAGGAAATGTGGAACACGTTTGGTAAAGGTATCGATGAAAGGACATGTAGGAGTACGTGGTGGGTTGTTTCATTGGAACCATCCATAGGACCCGAGATCTGTATGTGTGGTTCAAGTTCCAGCTACTACCATGCATTGGGCCCGAAACCAATGGACCCTCTCGGCTTATAAATTACCCTTGATCTCTGTCCAGGAGTTGCAACTAGTTTCTGGTGTTTGTAGTCTACTGGTCGTCGTGCACAGCGCTGACCCTCGGGGTGGGTTGATGCGACAGGTACGTGGCACGGTGTACCGGTTGCCCGGTTGGTGACTCGGGAACCCTGTACACATAGTTTGGGTCCTTGAGAGACACCCCGGCCGGATCTCCCCATGGATGGAACCCAAATAGGCGATAAACCTGGACGAGAGACTTGTGTAGTTAGTCAGGTCGTGGCCGACACCCTCGCTGGGCTTCCGCTTGAAGGTTGCCGAGTACATGTCGAGTAAACGGCTATAAGTGGTGGAAGCGTGTGTGAAGAAGTACACCCCTGCAGGGTTACCAATCTATTCGAATAGCCGTTGTTCGCGGTACGGACTACTTGATTACTCTTACAGTTCATAGACAAGTTGATGGATACTACTAAAAGCCTCAAGACAAGTGTGAGTGCCGTGGATGGCCCTTCCGTAGGATGACGGAAGAGGATCCTCGGTGGTGTATTGTTGTGGTGAGTAGAGGACTCGTGTATGTAGTAATATCTTGCAATCTGTTGAGAGTTGTAGTATAGGTTAGCCAAGAGTCAAAGCTGGCTTTCTGCTATGAACTCCACTACCCCCTATTGATAATGTTGCATGTATGATAGGTTCTGTTGTAAGACTTGCTGAGTTCCTTTGTACTCATGTTTGCTTAATAACTGTTGCAGAGGAGAACCCTGCCCCTTCTGATGGGTTCTACATAGACGTTGACGTCGACGAGTAGCTTGCTACCCAGACGGAGATCTGGAGCTTGTGAAGGGCCTTGTAGATAGTCAGGCTACACCAAGCCTGTTTTATTTTCCAAGTTGTCTGTACTCAGACATGTTAGCTTCCGCTTGTGCTTGTATGACTGTATGACTTGAGTGTTGGGTCATGTGACCCCTACCTGTATGGATATGTTATGTATGGCTCTTGGAGCCTCTTAAATAAAGTACTTTGAGTCATAGAGTTCTGTTGTGATGCAATGTTGTATTTGCACATATTAAGCATATTGTGTGTATGATTGAAATGCTTGGTATGTGTGGGATCCGACACCTAGTTGTTTTCCTTTGGTAGCCTATCTTACAGGGAAATGCCCCCTAGTGCTTCCAATGAGCCTTGGTAGCTTGCTACTGCTCGGAACACGTAGGATGGTCGGCATGTGTCCTTCTTCGTTCCTGTGTCTGTCCCTTAGGGGAATGTCACGCGTTGTTCCTTTAAGTCCATGTAGCTTGCTACGACTTGGGTACATACGTTGATGACCGACACGTTCGTTGCTGGGTCATGGATGCATGTCTCTGTAATTTAGTGCCACTTTTGGTTTATAACTAGCCATGTCGGCCCGGGTTCTCTGTCATATGGATGCTAGCGACACTGTCATATACGTGTGCCAAAATGCGCAAACGGTCCCGGGCAAGGTAAGGTGGCACCCGTGGGGATACCGTGCGTGAGGCCGCAAAGTGATATGACGTGTTACAGCTAGATCGGTGTGACTTAGGATCGGGGTCCTGACACCAAGTCCTTCTTCAGACATTAAATGTGAACCATCAATAATTTCCAAAGCATGATTTTGAGCCAGCTCATGTAAAACAGACATAGGACTACTTGGCAGGGAAAAAGATCCAAAGTTACCTTTATTGTTGCGATCTGAAGAGGTGCGAAAATGTGGAATTGAGACATCTTCCTTGCCCTTCTTATCTGGTAGCAGAGTCCATGGAGCAGTGATAGTTGTTTCAATCCAAGAACTGGCAGCAGCAATT
>LR738715.1:505591195-505613227 GCA_902687465.1 Secale cereale
AGGTAAGGTGGCACCCGTGGGGATACCGTGCGTGAGGCCGCAAAGTGATATGACGTGTTACAGCTAGATCGGTGTGACTTAGGATCGGGGTCCTGACACCAAGTCCTTCTTCAGACATTAAATGTGAACCATCAATAATTTCCAAAGCATGATTTTGAGCCAGCTCATGTAAAACAGACATAGGACTACTTGGCAGGGAAAAAGATCCAAAGTTACCTTTATTGTTGCGATCTGAAGAGGTGCGAAAATGTGGAATTGAGACATCTTCCTTGCCCTTCTTATCTGGAAGCAGAGTCCGTGGAGCAGTGATAGTTGTTTCAATCCAAGAACTGGCAGCAGCAATTGCACCACCACTTGTAGATCCGCTCACAACCTCATTCTGTTTGTTTGTGATCATCTCGGTAACAGACTTGTCAATAACTTCCTTAGCTCTACTCTCATTGGGCTTATCAACCATGTGGCCCATCTGTAAGTCAAGCTGAGGATCTGCATTAGGAATGTGAGGTACCAATGCATGCTCTAAGGCTAGAATCTGTTGTTGAGCATTATCCTTATTGTTCTGAGGCACTTGTTCCTCCTCTTCTTCAATTGCATTATAGGCCAAAGCAATGTTAAATATTCCTTGACCAAATTAAGGAACTGGCACTCCTTGATTGACTTCTTCATTGGCTGAGTGTGTATTGGAATGTAGACCATTAGAAAGTGACACAGTTGTTGTAATGCTACTGTTAGGGGCCTCCTCCTCTGGCAGTGCTGGAATTTCAACTTGCTGTTTCTGGGGATGAATAGGTACTGGTTGAGGAAAAACCCAGTGCTGTTCCTGCTCTGCAGAGCATGATTATCATGAAAGACATATTTTGTTAGTTGGCTGTAATAGATTAGAATGCGACATGTGCTATCTTTTTGTGGGAATTAAATGTGTTGTTCCTACTGCTACCAAGGCTCTAATTATGCATTATCTGTTGCCTTGGCTTTGGATCATTTGTGTTTCAGTGCAATACTTGTCTGATGTGACTACTTGTATTAGCTCTGTTTTATTTGTGGTTCAAAGAAGAATCAAGTATTGGGATAGGCACCAGGGATTGGACCTTGGTGTACAAGGACATATATTTTTGGTTCACAATGAATAACAACAGAACCTGGAATATACTAAACTGAAATGTCACAGGTATTAATTCTTCAGATAAGTGGCTGGCTATCAGGCAAAAAGTGGAAGAAAGTGTTGCTGGAATTGTGTGTCTAGATGAAACTAAGAGAGAGACCTTTGACTTAACATATATACATAAAGTTTGCCCACAAAGATTTAACAAATTTGAATACTTACCACCCATTGGGGCATCTGGGGGCATCCTCACTGCTTGGAATGGAGCCTTCTGATCTGAGTCAGTCTATTCTTTCCACGGGGATTTAGGACTAGGTCTCTTATCCTTACTAGGTTCATGTGTTACTAATACGTAGACTCTTAGGATTGTTGGTTTCAAGCCTCAGTTCAGTTTCTACCCTTTTAGTATGATGATTTGTTGGACCCGGAACCATGATATGATATTTTTGAGTGGCTATGCTATCATTTGTATAATGTCTCAAATATTTTTTTTTTGAGCATTTACAGTTGTTATGCTGCCCGATTTCTTCCAGAAACGCTAATGCCTTTGCATTACTTCGTGTTTCAGATGTCTGGCCGCACACCTCGCCAAGTGGTTCGTTTGACTTGGTGCATTAATGTGCCCGGTCACACGGCCATGCTAGTCCGTGTGTTGACTGAGACCGGTTACCGCTGGTATCCTGAGTACACCGTGGAGGAACAGTACCGGGATTTCAATCAGAGTCAGTATTTCTGCATAGTCCGGATATACCCCTCATATCCCGGAGCTAACGACCCCATCCATTGGTCTTATGGACTCGGGGTTACTATCGAGATGGCAGTGCAGGATGTCGCTTATTCGATGATGACCATTCTCCGGGCTAGGCATGCCCTGTTGCTGAACACTGAGTTCTGTTACTTGCCAGCCTCACTTCCCGGAGAGGAAGGCTACTACATTGGTCTGTATACTGATGCTGCTCATGAGGAGCCACTGCTTCAGACTACTGTTCAGATGCTGGAGGATAGGGACCGTGAGGTCCGTGCCCTCCGAATGGAGCTATATAACACCCGAGCCGCCCACTGGACTACTTTGACACAGCTTGCATCTGATGTGCACGCCGGATATCTGGATATGCGGGATTTGTACCCCGTGCGGACTCGTCTGCCTGATCGTATGGATTGGCGTGATGTTGGAGGTATTACACCTCCACGTGGGCGTCGGTTACCACCAGCATCAGGCCCGAGGCCAGATCCATGTCCCTATGGTCCACAGCCTTCGAGTGCTCGAGAGTTTCAAGATCCATCTGTTCCACTCCCAGGCTACGGTGGTAATCTTTACGAAGATTACTAAGGGAATGTCTGAGCTAGACCGTGGCAGTAGTAGTATCGTAGTAGTTGTATTTCCACAGTCCTGTGTGTCTCGTGGAATATGACTTAGCTAGTACTGAATTCCGGAGGTGTAGTTAAATAATGTATAGGAGATTGGAATGCCTCTGATGGGATGTATCGTCTTTCACCGCAATTGTACTTTAGCCTTGGCTTGTACGAAACTATGTATGGTGTGTATGACCACTGGTGTATATATGGCAGTTTCTATATTACCATGTCGTACGGATGATCATCTCTGCATTCTGTGTCATCCATTACATTCTGCACTCCTACGTCAAGTTTTTGCCATCCTTGTCTAAACCGTTGTTTTGTTTTCCTAGGATGGTCAACACTCGCAGCACTCCTGCTGCTCAGGAGGAGGGTGAGGCTAGTGGGGCTAGAGATGAGAATCTTCCCCAGCCACCCTCCTTGGCTGAAGTTATGCTCGAGGGAGAACGGAACAAGAGAGAGACCAACCGTCTGCTGGAACGCATAGAGCAGAACACTGGGTTCCGTCAGAGGAATGACGTGGTGTCAATCAACGACTTTATCAAGATGTGCCCACCCAAGTTCCATCATTCCACTGAAGCTCTGGATGAGGATGACTGGCTTCGTAGTATCACCCACAAGCTACACTCTGCCCGTGTGGCCGAAGCTGACAAGGTTACCTACGCCGCCTACCATCTTGAGGGCCCTGCCAGTCTATGGTGGGAGAACTTTGAGGCTATGCGTCCTGCTGGCCAAATCACTACTTGGGTTGAGTTCAATGAGGCATTCCGTGAACATCACATTCCGGAAGGTCTCATGGATCGCAAGTGGGAGGAATTCTGCAATTTCACCCAGGGCCGGTTAACTGTGGATGGTTATAGTCGCGAGTTTGGTAACTTGGCACGCTATGCACCTGAGAAAGTATCCATCGATGCCAAGAAGCAGGCGAGGTTCCGTAAGGGACTCAGCCCCGAACTCCGCCGAGACCTACGACTGCAGGAGTGCACTTCCTTCCAGAAGCTGGTAAACAAAGCTATCAGTGCTGAGACGTGCCAGACTGATTTCGAAGCCACACGCAAGCATCCTCGTGATTTTGCTTCCTCATACGGCTCTGGCTCTCACAAGCGTCGTGTGTGGGTTCCTAACACTACTCTGCCACCCAAGTACACACCGAGGCCATCCTATGAGGCGCCTCGCCCAACTCAACAGTATGCACCTGCCAAGACTTATGGAGGACCACCTACCAACCTTGCTCCACGCACTGGCACTGTGACATGCTTCAAGTGTGGAGAACCGGGGCACTACATGCGTGAGTGTACCCAGAACCAGCCAGGAAAGCCCGTTGGCTGTGGTAAGACAACCAACAAGGTGAATTATGTCAAGCCAATCCCCACTGCACGTGGTCATGTCAACTATGTCTCTGCCGAGGAAGCTTATGAGGATCCTAACGTCGTCCTTGGTACACTTCTCGTTAACTGCCATCCGGCATCTGTTCTTTTCGATACTGGAGCATCCCATTCGTTCATATCTGAGAGCTATGCCCGATTGCACAACATGACTTTTTGTGACATGCCTACTTCCATGGTTATTCAAACTCCTGGTTCAAAGTGGCAAACCTCTAGGGTAAGCCATGGAAATGAAATTCTTGTCGATAGACTTGTTTTCCTTGCATCACTAATCGCTCTCAAGTCCTCGGACATAAACATCATCTTGGGTATGGACTGGATGACAACTCATTACGCCAAGATTGATTGCTACACTAGGACCGTTCAACTTACACACCCATCCGGCAAGACAGTCAATGTCTTGACCCGAATGGCTGAGCGTCAGCTCTACTCTCTTAATGCCAGCCCTCTACCAGAACTCGAAGATATTCCGATAGTCCGTGACTTTCCGGATGTTTTTCCAGAAGAACTGCCAGGTGTTCCACCTGACAGAGATGTCGAGTTCGTGATAGATCTTATTCCTGGAACTGTCCCAATCTCTAGGAGACCTTATATGATGGCACCCCTAGAATTAGTTGAGCTTAAGAAACAACTCGATGAGTCCTTGAAAAAGGGTTTCATCCATCCTAGTTCTTCCCCTTGGGCTTGTCCCGTCCTCTTCGTCAAGAAGAAGGATGGAACGGAACGGATGGTTGTAGATTACCGACCCGTTAATTTGGTCACCATAAAGAACAAATATCCGCTCCCCAGGATCAACGACTTGTATGATCAGCTCGCTGGATCCTCAGTCTTTTCCAAAATGGATTTGAGGTTGGTCTACCATCAAATCAAAATCAAGAACGGGGACATTCCTAAAATGGCTTTTGTTACTCGTTATTGCCAATACGAGTACACCGTCATGTCCTTCGGGTTAACCAATGCCCCAGCCACCTTCTTCCGGCTAATGAATTCTATATTCATGGAGTATTTGGATAAATTCGCCGTGTTATACCTCGATGATATACTCATCTACTCCAAGAACAAGAAAGATCATGCCGAGCATCTAAGGCTGGTATTGACGAAACTTCGAGAGCACCGCCTTTATGCCAAATTCTCTAAATGTGAATTCTGGTTGCCGAAAGTGACCTATCTAGGTCATGTGATTTCTGGCAAGGGTATTGCTGTCAATCCCGAGCGAGTTCAAGCCATCCTTGACTGGACTCCCCCTGAATCGGTCAAGCAAGTTAGGAGTTTCCTTGGCTTAGCGAGCTATTGCCGACGCATTGTCGAGAATTTCTCCAAGGTTGCTAAACCTCTAACTGAACTCCTCAAGAAAGATAAAAAGTTCGAATGGACCCCACAATGCGAGTCCAACTTTCAGGAACTGAAAAGATGCCTGACATCAGCACCCGTACTGGTACCACCAGACTTTTCCAAGGACTTTATTATCTACTGCGACGCCTCGCGACAAGGACTAGGTTGCATACTCATGCAAGATCGTCAAGTGATCGCATACGCATCTCGACAGTTGCGTCCACATGAGGATAACTATCTTACACATGATCTAGAGCTTGCAGCTGTAGTCCACGCACTCAAAACATGGCGACATTGCCTTCTTGGTAATCGCTGTGAAATCTTCACTGATCACCAAAGTCTGAAATACATCTTCACCCAACCGGATCTAAATCTCAGGCAAAGACGTTGGGTTGAGTTGCTCACAGATTACGACTTAGGAATCACTTACACCCCTGGGAAGGCCAATGTCATGGCTGACGCACTAAGTCGTAAGTCATATTGTAACAACTTGATGTTACAACAAGAGCAACCACTTCTCCACGAGGAATTTCGAAAGCTTAACCTTCACATCGTTCCTCGAGGATTCCTTTCCACCTTGGTGGCGAAACCTACCCTTACGGATCAAGTCATCAAAGCATAGAAGGTTGATCAGGGATTCTCCCGTATCAAGAGGAACATCAAGAAAGGAGTCGCGGGATGTTTCTCAATTGATGATCAAGGAGTCGTGCTCTTTAGCAACCGCTTAGTGGTTCCTAATGTACGAAACCTGAGACGGTTGATCCTTAAGGAGGCTCATGAATCTCCTCTCATGATTCATCCCGGTAGTACCAAAATGTATCAGGACCTACGCCAGAGGTTCTGGTGGACTAGGATGAAGAGAGAAATCGCTCAGTTCATTGCTAACTGCGACGTTTGTCATCGAGTTAAAGCAGAACATCAATGGCCTGCTGGCACCCTTCAACCTTTAGCTATTCCTGAATGGAAATGGGACAATATCGGTATGGACTTCATTACCGGGTTTCCCAGGACCAGGAAAGGGAATAATGCTATCTTCGTCGTTATCGACCGCCTCTCTAAAGTAGCCCATTTCCTACCTGTTCGAGAGAGTATAACCGCTAGCCAGCTAGCAGACTTGTATATCTCTCGGATAGTATCACTTCATGGTGTGTCGTTGGAGATTAACTCAGACCGTGGAAGTCTTTTCACTTCACGATTTTGGGAAAGTTTCCAGAATGCTATGAGAACTCATCTCTCTTTCAACACCGCCTTCCATCCTCAGTCAAGTGGTCAAGTGGAACGAGTCAATCAAATTCTGGAAGACATGCTTCGAGCCTCTGTCATCTCTTTCGGTATGGATTGGGAGAAGTGTCTTCCATTTGCCGAATTCGCTTATAACAATAGTTATCAAGCCAGCTTGGGCAAAGCTCCCTTTGAAGTTCTATATGGACGAAGGTGTTGAACACCTCTTAACTGGTCAGAAACCGGGGAAAGACAATTCTTTGGTCCGGATATGATCCAGGAATCAGAAGAGCAAGTTTGCATCGTTCGTGAGAAATTGAAAACAGCCCAGTCTCGCTAGAAGAGCCAATATGATAGTCATCATAAGGCTGTGACTTTTGAGGTCGGCGATAAGGCTTACCTTCGGGTTACTCCTCTTAAGGGAACCCATCGCTTCGGTATCAAAGGCAAATTGGCCCCTCGTTACATCGGTCCTTTTCGCATTCTTGCCAAACGAGGAGAAGTTGCCTACCAATTGGAACTACCTCCGCACCTTTCCAGAGTTCATGATGTCTTCCACGTATCTCAACTCAGGCGTTGCTTCTCGGATCCTATCCGCGGAGTGGAAAACGAAACGCTTGATCTCTAGGACAATCTCACATATCAAGAATACCCCATCCGAATTCTTGATCAAATCGAGCGTACCACTCGACGTCACAATATCAAGTTTCTCAAGGTTCAATGGTCACATCATTCTGAGAGTGAACCTACTTGGGAAAGGGAGGATCGTCTTCGACTTGAGTACCCCACCCTCTTTCCGGAGGAACCGAATCTCGGGATGCGATTCTTTTGAGTGGGGGTGAGTTGTCACATCCCTAGTCAGTGCTTGCATTAGGACTAGCTAGAGTGTGCATCATGTTTACCTTTCAAAGAAACTTGAAATGGGAATGACAGAAACCCCAACACCCCTCTTCTAATAACTAGGGTTTGATAAAATCTTTTCCAATGTACCCAAAATGCCCTTCAAAAATGTTCATCATTTCTGCCTTGGTCTTAAACCTCTGCCAAAAATGGTGCACAATTTTCTAGGACATCCAAGGTCTCTGGATTAATTCATATGGTATTTGCATTTGGGCATTTAAATGCTATAAAATATTTTGTGTGCCCAAATAATCATAAACTAAAATGTTCCATGCTGTTCATATTATATACAGTGGACATGACTAGTTTTATGAGCTATAAAAATGTTCTGGCATTTTTATTAATTCAACAAAGTTGCAAAAGAAATGAAACAGAAAGAAATAGAAAAAAAGGAGAGAGAGAGAGCTTACCTGGCGCCTAACAGGCCCACCTGCCGGCCCAGCCCAGCCACCGCTCCAGCGAGCTGCTTGGCTCGGCCAGGCAGGCAGGCAGGTGCTTGACGGCGGCCGCAGCGCGCACCACGCAGCTCCCCGCCGCCCTGCTTCCTCCCCTCGCCGTTTTGGTGGGTGGGATCGATCACCCACTTCCTCCCCGAGCTCGCTGACACGCTCCTTCCTCCCCAGCTCCTCTCCCTCGCCTTCCCCGCACCATGGCCGACGCCGCCGTGCTCGCGCCGTCGTGATAGCCACGTCCACCGCCGTCCCTGAGCTCCGTCACCGTGTCCGTCCGCTCCGTCGTCATCGACTATGTCGAGTAGGCTAAGCCCCGAGCGCTCGCCCGCGCTGGAGTCGCCCCGACCCCGTCTTCCCCAACTCCAGCCGCAGAGATCCCCATCGCCGCCCCGCTCAGCTCCGACCGTCCCCGAGCCCGCCTCGACGTTCACTGCAACCGCTGTGAGCTCAGCTCCGCCCCCCTCTCCGTTAGTTCTCTGCTGCACCGTACGCACTGCACGAGGCTCACCTGCACGCGCCGCCGCGGAGCTCGTCGCCGACGAGGCTCCGGCCATTTAACGGCCCGGCCATCGTGCCCACCAGTTTCACCGTTCTGTGTAGATGTTGTAAGATAACTCCACGCACCTCTACGAGCACCGCACCAACGAGTTCGACCTCGCCCGAACTCCGGCAGCCGCTGGACTCCTCGTCGGCGTCGTTTCCGGCGACCCCGAGGCCAGCCACCACCACCACTCGACGCGGCTCACTCCCAGCTGCCCGTAGGCGTGCTCCGCCGTTGTTTTGGCAGCCGGAGCACAAATCCCGCACCTCACCGCCACGTTTGGCCTCGCCGGCGGCTAAACGCCGGCGAGTTAGCCCCGTTTGACCAAGGGTTTGACCCCCTTGGGTCACTAACATGTGGGCCCTGTCTGTTAGTCAAACCTAGGTTAGTGTCTAATCCAGTTTAAATTAGTCAGTTAACTAACTGTGACACTGACCAGTGGGTCCCACTAGTCAGTTTTGACCTGGACGCCCTGTTGACTGGCTGACGTCAGCATGATGTCATGCTGATGCAGTAAAGAATTTTCTGGGATTATTTGATTTATAAACAATTCAGGAAATTCCAGAAAATGCTTTAAACTTCAAAAAATCATATAAATTCAACAGTAGCTCAGATGGAAAAGATTTATATATGAAAATTGATCAGAAAAATCCAATATTTCTAATGGCACTAGTTTCATGCATGTTTGAGCAAGTTAACCTTGCTGTATACACTAAAACATGATAATGCACTTAAATAAATACTAGTTTGGGTTTCAATTTGAATCTTTGATTCAAATGGGCTCAAACCCTTCTGTTATAGTTGCATTAGCCCAAAAACACATGCATCTTGCCATATCATGAGCATGCATCATATTGTTGCATTTGTTTGCTTATTGATTGTATCGCCGGTATGCTCCATGTTAGGTCCTGCTCCCGAGGATACTTCTGCGTATCCAACTGAAGAGCAGTACTCGACAACCACTCTGTCATGCAAGCAATCATTGATCATTCCGATACAAACCCGTCTTCTCGCTTCTGCTCGCTTTTACTGCATTAAGGCAACATCGTGTGAACTGCTACTTGCTGCGGTAGTTGAACCCTATTCCCTTGCATGACCTGTCATTGCCACAGTAAATAGTTGAAACCCACTAGCATGTGTAGGAGTTGATTGAGCCTGTGATGTGTGATCCACCATGCTATTTGTTTATCTTGCCTGCTATGCTTAGAGTTGTGTCAGGTCTGATTCATCTGGGTGATGGACCAGAGTGAAATGATCGTACCGATAAAGAGAAGGAAGTGTGGAACACGTTTGGTAAAGGTATCGATGAAAGGACATGTAGGAGTACATGGTGGGTTGTTTCATTGGAACCATCCATAGGACCCGAGATCTGTATGTGTGGTTCAAGTTCCAGCTACTACCATGCATTGGTCCCGAAACCAATGTACCCTCTCGGCTTATTAATTACCCTTGATCTCTGTCCAGGAGTTGCAACTAGTTTCTGGTGTTTGTAGTCTACTGGTGGTCGTGCACAACGCTGACCCTCGGGGTGGGTTGTGATGCGACATGTACGTGGCACAGTGTACCGGTTGCCCGTTTGGTGACTCGGGAACCCTGTACACATCGTTTGGGGCCGTGAGCGACACCCCGGCCGGATCTCCCCACGGATGGAACCCAAATAGGCGATGAACCTGGACGAGAGAATTGTGTAGTTAGTCAGGTCGTGGACGACACCCTCGCTGGGCTTCCGCTTGAAGGTTGCCGAGTACATGTCGAGTAAACGATGATAAGTGGTGGAAGCGTGTGTGAAGAAATACACCCCTGCAGGGTTACCAATCTATTCGAATAGCCGTTGTTCGCGGTACAGACTACTTGATTACTCTTACAGTTCATAGACAAGTTGATGGATACTACTAAAAGCCTCAAGGCAAGTGTGAGTGCCGTGGATGGCCCTTCCGTAGGATGACGGAAGAGGATCCTCGATGGTGTATTGTTGTGGTGAGTAGAGGAATCGTGTACGTAGTAATATCTTGCAATCTGTTGAGAGTTGTAGTATAGGTTAGACAAGAGTCAAAGCTGGCTTTCTGCTATGAACTCCACTACCTCCTATTGATAATGTTGCATGTATGATAGGTTCTGTTGTAAGACTTGCTGAGTACCTTTGTACTCATGTTTGCTTAATAACTGTTGCAGAGGAGAACCCTGCCCCTTCTGATGGGTTCTACATAGACGTTGACGTCGACGAGTAGCTTGCTACCCAGACGGAGATCTGGAGCTTGTGAAGGGCCTTGTAGATAATCAGGCTACATCAAGCCTGTTTTATTTTCCAAGTTGTCTGTGCTCAGACATGTTAGCTTCCTCTTGTGCTTGTATGACTATATGACTTGAGTGTTGGGTCATGTGACCCCTACCTGTATGGATATGTTATGTATGGCTCTTCGAGCCACTTAAATAAAGTACTTTGAGTCATAGAGTTCTGTTCTGATGCAATGTTGTATTTGCACATATTGAGCATATTGTGTGTATGATTGAAATGCTTGGTATGTGTGGGATCGGACACCTAGTTGTTTTCCTTTGGTAGCCTATCTTACAGGGAAATGCCTCCTAGTGCTTCCAATGAGCCTTGGTAGCTTGCTACTGCTCGGAACACGTAGGCTGGCCGGCATGTGTCCTTCTTCGTTCCTGTGTCTGTCCCTTAGGGGAAATGTCACGCGTTGTTCCTTTAAGTCCATGTAGCTTGCTACGACTTGGGTTCATACGTTGATGACCGACACGTTCGTTGGTGGGTCATGGATGCATGTCTCTGTAATTTAGTGCCACTTTTGGTTTATAACTAGCCATGTCGGCCCGGGTTCTCTGTCATATGGATGCTAGCGACACTGTCATATACGTGTGCCAAAATGCGCAAACGGTCCCAGGCCAGGTAAGGTGGCACCCGTGGGGATACCGTGCGTGAGGCCGCAAAGTGATATGACGTGTTACAGCTAGATCGGTGTGACTTAGGATCGGGGTCCTGACACCAAGTCCTTCTTTAGACATTAAATGTGAACCATCAATAATTTCCAAAGCATGATTTTGAGCCAGCTCATGTAAAACAGACATAGGACTACTTGGCAGGGAAAAAGATCCAAAGTTACCTTTATTGTTGGGATCTGAAGAGGTGCGAAAATGTGGAATTGAGACATCTTCCTTGCCCTTCTTATCTGGAAGCAGAGTCCGTGGAGCAGTGATAGTTGTTTCAATCCAAGAACTGGCAGCAGCAATTGCACCACCACTTGTAGATCCTCTCACAACCTCATTCTGTCTGTTTGTGATCATCTCAGCAAGAAACTTGTCAATAACTTCCTTAGCTCTACTCTCATTGGGCTTATCAACCATGTGGCCCATCTGTAAGTCAAGCTGAGGCTCTGCATTAGGAATGTGAGGTACCAATGCATTCTCTAAGGCTAGAATCTGCTGTTGAGCATTATCCTTATTGTTCTGAGGCACTTGTTCCTCCTCTTCTTCAATTGCATTATAGGCCAAAGCAATGTTAAATATTCCTTGACCAAATTGAGGAACTGGCACTCCTTGATTGACTTCTTCATTGGCTGAGTGTGTATTGGAATGCAGACCATTAGACAGTGACATAGTTGTTGTAATGCTACTGTTAGGGGCCTCCTCCTCTGGTAGTGCTGGAATTTCAACTTGCTGTTGCTGGGGATGAATAGGTACTGGTTGAGGAAAAACCCAGTGTTGTTCCTGCTCTGTAGAGCATGATTATCATGATAGACATATTTTGTTAGTTGGCTGTAATGGATTAGAATGTGACATGTGCTACCTTTTTGTGGGAATTAAATGTGTTGTTCCTACTGCTACCAAGGCTCTAATTATGCATTATCTGTTGCCTTGGCTTTGGATCATTTGTGTTTTAGTGCAATGCTTGTCTGATGTGACTACTTGTATTAGCTCTGTTTTATTTATGGTTCAAAGAAGAATCAAGTATTGGGATAGGCACCAGGGATTGGACCTTGGTGTACAAGGACATATATTTTTGGTTCACAATGAATAACAACAGAACCTGGAATATACTAAAATGGAATGTCACAGGTATTAATTCTTCAGATAAGTGGCTGGCTATCAGGCAAAAAGTGGAAGAAAGTGTTGTTGGAATTGTGTGTCTACAGGAAACAGAGAGAGAGAACTTTGACTTAACATATATACATAAGGTTTTCCCACAAAGATTTAACAAATTTGAATACTTACCATCCATTGGGGCATTTGGGGGCATCCTCACTGCTTGGAATGGAGCTTTATTCACTGGAGAGTTGATGTTCCAAAATGAGTTTTCACTTTCCATTCAGTTCACCTGCAACACCTCCTCCAAGTCTTGGATTCTCACAAACATCTATGGGCCTTGCAATCATCAAGATAAGATTGAGTTCATTGAATGGTTTGGTAATATTCAAATGCCTAGTGATGTGGACTGGATTATCATGGGTGACTTTAACTTCATTAGAAAACCCGAGGACAGAAATAAACCTGCGGGTGATGTAAATGAAATGCTCATGTTTAATGAAGCTATTAGTGAACTTGGTTTGATTGAACTACCACTAAAGGGCAGACAATTTAGTTGGAGTAACATGCAGGACAACACCCTCCTTGAGAAGTTGGATTGGTTTTTCACATCTGCTGCTTGGATGACCAGCTACCGAGATTCCATTGCTCTTCCGATGGCTAAGCCAATTTCTGATCACCTTCCTTGCATAATCAAAATTGGCACAAATATTCCAAAGTCAAAAGTGTCCAGGTTTGAAAATTATTGGTTAAACCACATCTCCTTCAAGCAAGTGGTCCAGGGTGCATGGAACATTCTAGTGGGACACACTGATTGTGCAAAGAAGATAAATGGAAAGTCCAAAATACTAGAAGAGCACTCATACTATGGGCAAAAGACTTATCTTGTCATAAGAAGCAGATTGCAGAGCTGAATGATATTATTTTCCTTTGGGACTTAATTGAGGAATACAGGGATCTATCAGTGTTTGAAACAAACTACAGAAACATGTTAAAGGAATTCTTATTGACTGTGCTCAACAATCAAAAGATTTATTGGAAGCAAAGAGGAAAAATTAAAGGTGTGAAGTTTGGAGATGAGAACACAAAATTCCGTCATACAAAGGCCTCTATTAACCACAGACTTAATCAAATTGCCATGTTGGTAAAGAAGGACCAGGTTGAAATCATAGATCATGAAGGGAAGGCAACAATTTTCTGGGAGGCATTTAAGAGCAGATTGGGACAGTCCAATGGGCATTCTATGCACTTTGATCTAAATGATTTGTATGAAAACACACTGGATCCACACATATTCATTGATTTGGAAAAGCCTTTTACACAGGAAGAAATTGATGATGTGGTAAAGAATCTGCCAGTAGATAAATCACCAGGCCCAGATGGTTTTAATAATGAGTTTCTAAAAAAATTGTTGGGATATAATCAAAGCTGATGTCACTAAACTTATTATAGCTTTTCATGCTGGGAAAGTAAACCTTGAGAGTATCAACTCATCTTTCATCACCCTAATCCCTAAAAAAGAAGTGCCACTTTCTCCAAATGACTTTAGAACAATTGCTGGCCAATAGATTGCAAAGTGTTATTCTGCAAATGGTGAATATCAATCAATATGGCTTCCTTAAAGGCAGGGTGATCCAGGATTTCTTAGGATGGGCTTATGAATATATTCACCAATGCCATAAATCAAGGGAGGAAATCTTAGTTATCAAGCTGGACTTTGAAAAGGCTTTTGATACAATTGAACATTAAGCAATCTTTGATATTTGTAAAGCTAAAGGTATTGGAGACAGATGGATTTCATGGATGAAAGCTCTCTTTTCAACAGCATCATCTTCTATTCTGCTAAATGGGGTACCTGGGAAAAATTTTTACATCAAAAGAGGAGTGAGACAGGGGGACCCATACTCTCCTTTAATATTTGTTCTTGGTGCTGACATGTTGCAATCTATTCTAAACAAAGCAATGAGGTTAAAACTACTGTCTGCTCCACTTCAAGTCAACTCTTGCCCTCATTTCCCAATAGTACAATATGCAAATGACACTCTGGTGATTATGCAAGCAGATACAAGGTAACTCTTCTGTCTGAAGGCCTTACTCAATACTTTTGCCTCTGCAATAGGGCTTAAAGTGAATTATGGGAAGTCATTCCTCGTTCCTTTGAACATTTCTGAAGACAGAATTGAATTATTCACAAACACACTACAATGTGCCAGAGGGCAATTCCCTTTCACTTACCTTGGACTCCCATTGGGAATATACAAACCAACTGTGGAACAATGTCTACCTCTTGTTAACAGGATTGCAAAGAGATTGGCAGGTCTCTCTATTTTCATGACTCAAGCAGGCAAATTACTCCTAGTCAAATCAGTGCTCACATCTTTGTCACTATTCTTCATGAGTTGCCTGGATATCCCAATAACAATAAAGAAACAGATAATAAAATACCTGAGACACTGCCTTTGAAGAGGCACTGACATGGAGGATCGCAGACCTGCACTAGTAGCTTGGCACACTGTGTGCAGATCCAAGGAGCAGGGAGGGCTAGGTGTACTAGATATATACACTCATAACAAAACCCTGCTAATGAAGAACTTGCATACATTTTTCAACAGACATGATGTACCATGGGTTAATCTGATATGGGAAAGTTACTACAGTGAGGGTAAATACCAGGTGACAGCATGGTAGGTTCTTTTTGGTGGAAATCAAATTTAGCTCTCATTGATCAATACAAAGCTATTGCTAGATGCAATGTGGGAGATGGTGTCAGTGCATTTTTTTGGGATGATCTATGGCATCAGGAGGTCCTCAAACACAAGTTCCATCACTTATACTCTTTTGTGAAAAATTCACAGTTAAACATACAACAAGTGTTGCAGACAGAATACCTTCAGGATCTTTTCTATCTTCCACTGACAACAGAGGCATATGAGGAATTTTTACAAATGGAAGACATTTGCATCTCTATGAGATAATCTGAATTCCTGGACTCTTTGGACACATGGAGCTACATTTGGGGAAATGAAATTTATTCATCCATAAAAGCATATAAAGTTTTAATTGGACACAAACAAACTTCTCCTCATTTCAAATGGATTTGGTAGAGTTCATGTCAGCCAAAACACAAGGAATCTACTTAGAAGAAAAAACTTTGTATTAGAAGCATACAATTGTGCAGTTAGTGGATGTCAATAGGACGAAACACTATATCATTTATTCTGGGGATGTCCCTTTGTGCAACAATGCTGGGACTTTATTTGCCCAACAAGAACACCGAAGCTGTCAGTGTTGGAAGCATTCCAAGATCTCAAGGACAAAATAAACTACCCCTTTTACATGGAGATCATCATTTTTGGAGCATGGGCCATCTGGATAACTAGAAACAATAAAGTTTTTGAACACATTACACCATCTTTCCAAGGTTGGAAATTCATCTTCCTGGAGGAGCTCAAGCTTCTAAGGTTCAGAATGAAGAAAAAGCACGAGAGACAATTTTCTGTTTGGCTTGAGTCCCTGTTGTAATTTATTTCCTTTATGTTGGTAGCATAGTTCTTTCTTTAAAGCTCCTCTTTCTGTAGGCTTACCTCAAGCCTTTTTTAATACTTGTTACTTTACACTTTATCTATAAAAATTGCAGTGGGGTTTTACCCTACTGTTTATATTCAAAAAAAAGTAGACGGAGTTCTGGAAGGTGAACTAGAAGAGATGAAGACTTTGCTGAGCGAGGCAAGCAGCCCCTTGACCATGTCTATGAAACCCTTTTTATCCATGTCATATATCACCTTATCATTGTTGCATCAGAATCACGATGTGATGGTAACCACTTTGATGCGTTGCCTCCGTTACTTCCTTATTGATACTTGCATTGTGCATGACCCTATCTTTCCTATGAGGGCTATGCGGGTGTGAAGTAGGTATATGCTATAGAAGTTGGCTACGCAAAATGGGGCAGGGATATGCATGAAAGAAACAGTGTGGTCTAACATACTTGCAAATAGCCCCATTGGGTGCCACTAATGCCCCTGGGAGATGATGATGAACTAGTTCACTACTTGGTGGAGAAGTAGTGTACCGGGGCTTGATGAATGTGTTGGTTACAGAGAGATATTAGATGCGAGATTATCAATCGTCCCAAACAAATATGTGCAACCACACTATCCCTTATGGAATGGGGCATTATTGATTACCTAGCGTGGTCACTCTCGGGACGTGTCATGCTTGGATAGGTGGCCATGACCGTTTTCACAGGGCACCAATCACACCGTTGGTACCCCCGTGCATGTGAGATGTGACGAATATGGGAGCGTGGCTCCACCAAATTAAATTGTGAATTTTTTTGGCACGGGGGCTGTTACCAATCCAGTAGACTCTATGTTAGTGATGACAAAGGAAATATAGTGATCAGGTGCTTAGCCCGATTACTTGAGGTACTGCAGGTTGTGGATGACAAGAGAGTTTTGTGTGGACCCCGACTCCTAAGGCGTGGTCACCGAATGCACGTGTACAATGATCCCAGAGATCAATGCTCACTGAACACACAGGAGATGAATAACTAGAGTCATACATCCATACATACCGTCTTACACAATTGTGACCGTTATGGTCAAGTCTTCATAAACTCGCAGCGGAAATCTTCGTCGATAACTTGGAGCCATGCCATCTGCCTTAACCCTACATGCTTTCTGACTTGGAAAGCATCCTAGCTCGCATGTTCGTCACCAAAGAACTCTTCATATTACTCATGCTCTTTCATGCTTGGCCAATGAAATAACCAGTGGCAAGCCAATGAGTACTTTGAATGTACTCACAAGGAACCCAAGAGTGATAACGAAATAATTATGCAAGGCTCTACTACTAAATTGGCTTTTTTGCGGAAAGCTAGTTTTTCTCATGCCAGTATGATCAACATTTATCAAGGACATGAATGCATCTTCAACAAGTATCAGGAGGTTACATACATCAACATCGAGAAAGAGTTCTGAACAACTCATGCTCAAGGTCATCATGACTTCACATATCAAAAATATTACCAAACTATGTTATTTGCCTCAGACGCACACTAGATTTTGTAAACAATGGACATAGCCCAAGAGCAGTTATCCAACTATCCTTGACTATGGACACGTCTATTCGAATAGTTTTACACTCTGAAGAGGTTGCACACTTTACCCACAAGATCTAGGAAGCTTTCGTGTCATCCACGACCCACGGTACCACAAGTACCCGGGGTAAGCAACCGATCACTACTTTTCCCTAGGCTCCACCAACATGGAGTCCACTAGATTGATATCAACCCCCCGTGCCACAATCGTGCTCACATGTTTAATCTTGTGGAGCTTCGCTCCATATTCAACACATAGAACAAGCACGGGGCTACCAACGGTGTATCCGGTGCCATGTGTAAATAGTCATGGCCACCTATCCAAGCACGAACCTGTCCCGAGAGTGACCATGCCACTCCCGTCACTAGAAATGCGTCCTCCATGCTAGCTCGGACTAGGTAATCAATAATGCACTTTCCCATATAAGGGTAGAGTGGTTGCGCATGTAAGGTTGGAGTAACGGTCACAACTTAAACCAATCCGTTTTTTAAAACAACACACTCACTTGCCTCGGTACACCACTTCGTCATCAAGTGGTTACTCAGCTCAACATCTCCCTCGAGCATTAGTGGCACCTGACGGGGTTTTAAGAAAGTCTTTGAAAATATTGTTGTCTCCATCACCATGCATACGCGCGCCCGTCCAATTTGCATAGTAAATACTTTAGCATCCTATATACTCTCACCTACATAACCCTCATAGGTAGGTAGGGTCATGCACAATGCAAGTATCAACAAGGAAGTAACGGAGGCAACCCACCAAAATGGTTACCTTATCATCATGGTTCCAAATGCAACAATAATAAAGTGCTATATGACATGCATAAAAAGGGTTTCATAGACATGGTCAAAGGGCTGCTTTCCTGGCTCCGCAAGGTCTTCAATCCTCCTGGTCCATCTCCGAGTATTCCGTCTATTTCGTCGACTAACGTTGGGAGCAATCACAATAAGCAACACAACCAGGCAAAAATAGAATTGCTCAAAAAATGTGAGTTGGACTTTTCTGGGATACCTTTGGTGATATGAAAAATGACCAAAGTGACTTCATTGGGATTGATCAGTAGATATTTCTAAACATTTCAATATGATGGAATCAAGAGATTTATGGATTTGCAAAAAGTGTATAGAAGAATTATTTCGAAAAATGAGCAAAGGCGCCCATTTAATAAAGTTTGATTTTTGAAGCATCTAGGAGTTGGTTTCACTAGATTTGGAGTTTAATTGAATTTCCTAGGAATTTGTAAAGTTGGCTATACATGGAGAAATGGACCAATATTTCATGTGGCACATAAAGTATTGGGGAAAATGTTCAAAAACTAAGTTTTGAACTTATTAGTATCTAGGAATTTGAATCATGGAATTTGGATAAAAAATAGGCTCTCTATGATTTTCTAGAGATTATCACAGAAACAGAAAAATGGGATTTCATAAATATTTGTAAAGGAAATATTTGTGGAAAAATATGCAAATAGCACCATGTGATGGATCATGAATTTAGGAACTACTAGAAATTTGAATCATCAAATTTGGAGTCCATTTGAATTCTCCAGAAATTTTACAATTTTTCTTTGAAAAGAAAAAGGAAAAATCTTTAACCCATATTTGGCGCTCGGGGCGAGGCTTAGCACCAGAGTGCACTGGGCCTGGCTCAGCTGCCTAGCCACGTAGGAGGGAAGGGGCGACGTCGAAGAAGCACTCCCGAATTACACATTCCCTGTGCAGAGACGGCTCCGACTGAACCCACGTCCACTTAAACCTTCGAGCCCGGTCCACCGGGTCGCTGACGCACGGGGCCCACCTGCAGGTCGACCCATCGCCCCTGGTCGTCTTTTTCTGCTCGACGCCAGGCAAAGGAAGGCTCGGCCGCTGGTGCAGCCTTCGCCTGGTGACGCGGAAGGGCCGACCGACAAGCACAGGAGCTCCAGCTCTCCTCACCGCACCTGAGGGTGGCTGCGGGCTCGCTCAACGCAGCCTACAACAACGCCTCCATAGGCAGGCCGCGGTGGTCATCGAACTTTGGCAGAGCCGCAAAGGGGAGGATCCTCAGGCCTAGAGGAGGACGGAGGAAGCCTTGAGACCTCTTCAGTATGGTGTGAACATGGAATAAAGGAAGGGAGAGAGCTGTGGTGCTCGAATTTGAGCGTGGGCTGATGGCAAGGCTTCGACTATGGACGTGGTTGGAGGTCACTAGAGGGATAGAGAGGTTGTCTGTGAGGTTTGTAGAAAATAGGGGAGCGGGGAGAATCAAGAGGAGAGATCGAGAGGGCCTGTAAATAGAGGGGTCACGGTGCACCGTGGACGTGGCCTACGACGCACTCGGGCGAGGACCACTGAGGAGAGAAAGAGAAGAGGAAGGAGGGGGCCGACAGCTTGACGTGTCCTTGACGTCGAGGCTGCCTCGAGGGACACTATTCTGATGCCCAAGGTTGTTGGGTTGCCTAGGGAGGGGGAAGCTATAGTGCAGTGGTGCACTGTAGTGCACTCCAGAGAGCGAGCTCTGCATGACATGGCATTGTTTATGTGCCATGGGCGTGCCCACTAGTGTCTAGGGGTTTTGGGGTGAGTAAAGAAAGTGCATGTGGCATTGGATGCTCTGGAGAACCACTAGAGGAGAGGGGAGGTTGAGAGAGAGAAGAAAGTGAGCTGTCCAGAGGAGGAAAGGGGGGTTTTAACCCACCAATAATTGATCTATGGGTAATAAAAACTTACTTGAGGTAGAAGATGACTAGGGAGAGCTCTGGTAAAAAAAATTAGCTTATGGAGAATAGTGGAAGGGTCAAAACAGTGGTCTTGGTAAAATAGCAGAAGGTGTTTGATGGTGATTTGTGCGAGTAAATTGATTCTACTTGCCATCAGATTTAACACGATCAAATAGTAGATAGAAATAATGTTTACCGCCAAGTTTGATCTCATTTGAAGAAATTTGCCAATGTAACTTTGGTAAACCCTAGAAATCAACAGAAATGGATTTTCCAAAATTTAGTCATGCAAATCTATTCTCCTTGCACCACTTGGTTTAGTGTCATCATTTGAAGATATGAGCATGTAAACAAAAGATTAGATCAAAAGTAGAAAGTTGGAAATGTAGAGTTGCTCAAATTTTGATCTGGACACGGATGGCTTTGGGGAACTTATGTGAAACAAAACTATTTTGGTTGGAATAAAACTTTGCTAGATCATTACATATGGCATTTGAGACTTGCTAGAATTTTCTTAGATTTATTTGAAAATATTACTTACAGAAATATTTCAAATACTTGATTTATGCAGAAATGGTTTTGGAGGGTTTTGTCCAATATTTTGAACATCACCATGTGTTGAAACTCATATATATGGACAATATATGTCCATTGGGCTTCCTATTTTTTCTCAAATATTTTTGGAACATTAAATTAAATTTAACCTATTAAAGACCTTTTTTGGCCTTAGGAAAAATCCTTCAAATAAAATAGGAAAATAACTTTTAAAATAATATTTTTTGGTTTGTGGGAGTCCTATATCTACTAGGAGTCAAATATAATTCTTGAAAGATTTTGCACACCCTAAATTAAGTACTTGTAGTTCAAATCTCAATTCAGGGTTTTCTGGAAAACCGAATTTAGAAAATACTTTTTGGCCAAATTATTTTGTAAGAAAATACTATTCTGTCCTATACACATGGCATGATCATTGGGCAAAGTTTTGGTTCAAGGAGAAGGAATATAAGAGTTGGATGATTTATTTGATTTTTAGGGCATTTGTAAACAGTAGACAAAAATCCAAGCAAGCAGAGTCCGAAGCACGAAAATGTTTTTGTCAAACCACATTTTATCATGATTTATTAGCCTAAGTGTCGTGACATGAAAATCAGGGTGTGGCAAACCGACCCCCTTACAAGAATCTCGTCCCTGAGATTCCCAAACTAGACGCGGAAAGGAATAAGGAGACTTAGATCTGGAGTAGTCTTCACGTCCGCTTCTGCTTTCGTGGGGTGCTCCATTGAACCTTGAAGTACTTGATGGTGTGGCTTCGTGTATAACATTCCTCTTGATCCAGCTTGCAAATGTGTCTCTTGTTGTAGATCAGATTGGGTGGGGGGTCAATGGCTTGGTGATTGATGCCCTTGTAGAGATCGAGCTAGTTACAAAGGTGGAAAAACTTTCGGAGTTGGGCCGCGTGGAAAACATTGTGCATATTGGATAACTCGGTGGCAACTCCAGTTGGTAAATGTCTTCTCTTCGTTTTGTAATGATCTCAGAGGGGGTCGATAAAGCTTCGTGTGAGCTTTCCTTTGACATGGATATGCTAGGTTCCTTTGAGAGCAGTGGCTCATAGAAACACATGGTCTTCGATGCGGAAGTTTACTTCTTAACGATGGTGGTTGGTATAGTTCTTCTTCCTTGACATGGAGGTCTTCAAATGTTCTCAGACCAGCTGAACGACTCTTCTTCTGTCTTTGGGTAGACAAGTAGGTCACAAAATAAAGATGACAACCACTTGTCGAAGTACTCCATGAAGACTTTGTTCACGTGGTACATAAAGTAGGATGGGGCATTGGTGGTGGTCATGGTTGAGTATGGGCCAAGGTGTTCTAGGCCTAGAGCCAAAGACAAATCCCATGGTCATGA
>LR738715.1:505613237-505630261 GCA_902687465.1 Secale cereale
GTAATGATCTCAGAGGGGGTCGATAAAGCTTCGTGTGAGCTTTCCTTTGACATGGATATGCTAGGTTCCTTTGAGAGCAGTGGCTCATAGAAACACATGGTCTTCGATGCGGAAGTTTACTTCTTAACGATGGTGGTTGGTATAGTTCTTCTTCCTTGACATGGAGGTCTTCAAATGTTCTCAGACCAGCTAAACGACTCTTCTTCTGTCTTTGGGTAGACAAGTAGGTCACAAAATAAAGATGACAACCACTTGTCGAAGTACTCCATGAAGACTTTGTTCACGTGGTACATAAAGTAGGATGGGGCATTGGTGGTGGTCATGGTTGAGTATGGGCCAAGGTGTTCTAGGCCTAGAGCCAAAGACAAATCCCATGGTCATGATCCGACCATAATGTGACTTGGTAGGGCTTAGGGGTTTCAAGGATTCTAGTGTGCGGGTGAACGTTTATCATCTTATCCTTAAGCACAGTTTCTGAGATGTCAATAGCTCTACCTAGTCCTTCAAACAAATCACCTCATATTACCAAAAGAATCATCTCGTATAGGTCAACTCCAATCATCACTCGTGCTATTCATATCCTCATGACTCCCAAGAGGAGGTCTAACCAAATCATACATGTCAACTATCCCCAAACTCATATGCATGGTTATCCTCATGTAAAATCCATTCAAGCTGCTAGGATTGAACTAAACATCACAATACCAGTACTCAACTTATTCATCCAAGGTTCATGATAGTGCATCTCTATCCTAAGGAAACACGTCGTATACCAAATCTTGTTTCCTTCCTATGTATCTACTCCAATGGCCCATTAACTTCACCAATAGTGCAACATCCATTAATTCTACAAATCCAATATCTATGGTGTCCCACATGATCTTCTAAAGTCCCTTTAACTCCCAAACACTTGAAATGGCAATCTTTACTATAATTAGTCCACCAATTCCCATTATCGTGATCTGATAAACACCTATGTCAAGCTTATATAGAACCCTAAATCAACTTCAACAATTAATCCAATCTCTTATTTTATCATCCACCGAGAAGCATGGTATCATGATCGAGACCATCAGTCTAAATCCAATTTACTCTGAACCATGTAGACTTAATCAACATCTATACTCCACTAGGATCACCTATGGAAATCCAAATCTCATGTCCAATGACAATTCTTACATGTTTCCCCCAAGTCAATATCATAATGTCAACTATGTGCTATCAATATCCCCTGGTTAGGTCAAATCCTTACACTTCATAGAATTTCAGCTGGCGATCATAATTGTCCTACTAAATCCAATTTACTCACGGGAAATGAAAATTATGCTACTTTATTAACTGATCCCACCAAGTTCATCTACCAATATGAAAGCCTCATAATCCACCAAAGAGTCTCAGATCTTTCCTCAAGGTTACTTGCATAGCCTAAACCCTCAAATTGGTCTTCCCTATGGCATCGTTAGTATGGTGCTACCTTCGGATGACAATGTGATCGTTCACTATGACCACTAGTTCCACGATGAACCCAATGATGAGAAAAGGTTACTGAAGCTTTAACTGGTTCTCTCACAATTCCGTAGTTAAGCACACGGTGAAGGATCCGAGTTGGGTTATATTTTGAAGTCTCGAAGGGTCCAGGGATGGGTTTCCAGTCTTGAGGGGTAAACATAACTCTTTGGGGTTGCACTTGGTCGAGGAGGCTGTAGAAAAAGTCATCAGTGCTAGTTGTTCGCCGAGGTGGAATCCTTGGTGCATCCTATCTTGCTGGTCTCCAGTTGATGAGAGAGATGAGAGGGAAAAGTAGCATAGAAGGGGGGGGTGCCTAAAGGGGGTTCTATAGTGCGAGTGAAAACAGACAAGTGTCAAAAGGTCCAAACACAATCATTAAAATAAGGTAGGTGATATAGTCGCGTACTTGTTGCCTAGGGAAAAAGGGCAACTTTTATCAAAACACAAACAATAAAAAGAAGCAACACACACATGGTTCCCTTTGAACCATTGCAGAGACTCGACTTCACATAGGGGATACACGACTCATCCTACCCTAAGGGTTCTCAGACTTAGTAGTCTTGCAAGCTTCGTGTCTCGTGCAGTCTTCTGGGTTTTACTCGGGTGTCACTACGTCTCTTGTAGTTGTTTGATGAAACGATCTAGATTGGGCCTGAAGAATCTTCATCTTCTCACCTGATGAGTTGTCGGGGTGAAGGTGGTTCCTCGTAGCTAGCATTGACTCGGTCTTCTATTGTCTTCTTAATCATGACGATCCCTTTTACCTTCTAAGGCGTCAAGGGTTCTGGGTAAGCAATCTTTTATACAATAACATTAACAAGGCATAGTAGAGGTCCAACCTGTCGGTTACATGGATGACAACAACGATACCAAGAGCGGGGGATGAGAAGAACCGTTTTCCTCCTCACGCTAGTGAGGCGGACCAAATGGCAAGGTTCTCATCCACGGTGGTTGCCGATACAAAAACCGTAGTGACAAGGTTACTCTATTAGTGATTTATATCATGATCCTGTATATCCTATGCCCTGATCACCGTAGGATAAGGTTGCATCATCTTGGGGCAGTGTCGAGGGTGTCACCATCTTCTTGGTCTTGATGGTTGATAACCCACAAGTGTAGGGGATCACAACAGTTTTCGAGGGTAAAGTATTCAACCCAAATTTATTGATTTGACATAAGGGGAGCCAAAGAATGCTCTCGAGTATTAGCAGCTGAGTTGTCAATTCAACTGCACCTGGAAACTTAGTATCTGCAACAAGGTAATTTAGTAGCAAAGTAATATGGAAGTAACGGTAACGATAGCAAAACTAGTGACAGTGTTTTTGTAGTGATTGTAATAGTAGCAGCGGAAAAGTAAATAGGCAACAAGCAATATGTGAAAAGCTCGCAGGCATTGGATCAGTGATGGATAATTATTTTGGATGAGATTCCTCATGTAATAGTTATAACATAGGGTGACACAGAACTAGCTCCAGTTCATCAATGTAATGCAGGCATGTATTCCGAATATAGTCTTACGTGCTTATGGAAAAGAACTTGCATGACATCTTTTGTCCTACCCTCCCGTGGCAGCGGGGTCCTAGTGGAAACTAAGGGATATTAAGGCATCCTTTTAATAGAGTACTGGACCAAAGCATTAACACATAGTGAATACATGAACTCCTTAAACTACAGTCATCACCGGGAGTGGTCCCGACTATTGTCATTTCGGGGTTGCCGGATCATAACACATAGTAGGTGCCTATTGACTTGCAAGATAGGATCAAGAACACACATATATTCATGAAAACATAATAGGTTCAGATCTGAAATCATGGCACTCGGGCCCTAGTGACATACATTAAGCACATCAAAGTCATAGCAACATCAATCTTAGAACATAGTGGATACTAGGGATCAAACCCTAACAAAACTAACTCAATTACATGGTAAATCTCATCTAACCCATCACCGTCCAGCAAGCCTACAATAGGATTACTCACGCACGGCGGTGAGCATCATGGAATTGGTGATGGAGGAAGGTTGATGATGACGATGGCGATGATCTCCCCTCTCCGAAGCCCTGAATAGACTCCAGATCAGCCCTCCCGAGAGAGATTAGGGCTTGGCGGCGGCTCCATATCGTAAAACGCAATAATTCCTTCTCTCTGATTTTTTTGTCCCCGAAAGTGAATATATGGAGTCAGGGGAGATGTTGATGGAGCAATAGGGGCCCCACGAGGCAGGGGGCGCGCCCACGCGCGCCCCCACCATCGTGGACAGCGTGTGGGCCCCTTGGTCTGGTTCTTTCTGCAGATATTTTTTATATATTCCAAAATAATTCTCCATTGAATTTCAGGTCATTCCGAGAACTTTTATTTCTGCACAAAAATAACACCATTGCAGTTTTGCTGAAAACAGCGTCAGTCCGGGTTACTTCCATTCAAATCATGCAAGTTAGAGTCCAAAACAAGGGCAAAAGTGTTTGGAAAAGTAGATACATTGGAGACGTATCAACTCCCCCAAGCTTAAACCTTTTCTTGTCCTCAAGCAATTCAATTGATAAACTGAAATTGATAAAGAAAAAGTTTGACAAACTCTGTTTGCTCTTCTTGTTGCAAATATGTAATGCCAGCATTCAAGTTTTCAGCAAAGATCATGAACTAACCACATTCACAATATCTTTCAGGTCTCATGTCTACTCATATCAATGCCATAATCAACTAGCAAGCAATAATAATAAACCTCGGATGACAACACTTTCTCAAAACAATCATAATATGATATAACAAGATGGTATCTTGCTAGCCCTTTCTGAGACCGCAAAACATAAATGCAGAGCACCTTTAAAGATCAAGGACTGACTAGACATTGTAATCCATGGTAAAAGAGATCCAGTCACAATTATACTCAATGTAAATTAATAGCAATACATGCAAATGACAGCGGTGCTCTCCAACTGGTGCTCTTTAATAAGAGGGTGATGACTCAACATAAAAGTAAATAGATAGGCCCTTCACAGAGGGAAGCGGGGATTTGTAGAGGTGCCATAGCTCGAGTTTGAAATAGAGATGAATAATATTTTGAGCGGTATAATCTCATTGTCAACATAGAAACCAATAATGTTGATATCTTCCATCCTACACACGTTATAGCCGGTTCCCAAACAGAATGGTAAAATTTATACTCCCCCAACCACCAACAAGCACACTCCACGGCTGGCCCGAAACAACGGGTACCATCCAAACCAGCAACAACCCTGGGGGAGTTTTGTTTAATTATTATGATTTGAGCGTGGGACTGGGCATCCCAATTACCAGCTATTTTCTCATGAATGATGAGTGGAGTCCACTCATCGTGAGAATAACCCACCTAGCATGGAAGATATAGACATCCCTAGTTGATACATGAGCTGTTCGAGCATACAAAACATAATTTCATTTGAAGTTTTAGAGTTTGGCACATACAAATTTACTTGGAACGGCAGGTAGATACCGCATATAGGAAGGTATGGTGGACTCATATGGAATAACTTTGGGGTTTATGGAAGTGGATGCACAAGCAGTATTCCCGCTTAGTACAAGCGAAGGCTAGAAAGAGACTAGGAAGCGACCAGCTAGAGAGCGACAACAGTCATGAACATGCATTAAAATTAATCAACAATGAGTGGAAGCATGAGTAGGATATAAATCACCATGAACATAAATATCATGGAGGCTATGTTGATTTTGTTCCAACTACATGCATGAACATGTGCCAAGTCAGGCTACTTGAATCGTTCAAAGGAGGATACCACCCTATCATACCACATCACAACCATTTTAATATCATGTTGGCACGCAAGATAGACCATTATAAACTCCTAGCAAATTAAGCATGGCATGAGCAGCTATGATCTCTAATTGTCATTGCAAGCATGTTTCATTCGTAACAAGCTGAATCAGGAACGATGAACTATCATATTTACAAAAACAAGAGAGGTCAAGTTCATACCAGCTTTTCTCATCTCAATCAATTCATCATATATCGTCATTATTGCCTTTACTCGCACGACCGAGCTGTGTGGAAAATAATAATAGTGCACGTGCATATTAGCCTAAGTTAGTCATGGCCAGGGGTCAAAGCTACTTTCTCCCGTGTACGGAGAAGCGTCCTCCGGGTGCCACTGGTTGGCAATCTCATCCGGATCCCACCGATAAACCGACTGCTGGTAAGGTTCAAGTGGTGGTTTCTGCTCCGGCTCTGAAGCTTGTTCCTAGCTCCCGTATTTATGGACGGCATCTGGCAAGACGAGGTGCGTGCCTGAAAATAGATCAAACAGACATGGTGCAGGCAAGGTAATGATCTCACAATATTTTTCATCAAACCCCACTTTATACTTAAGCAACTTCTTCTTGTCTTTAACAACAAAATCATGTGCTATTATACTCTTATAATCTAGAAACACTGGGCTCAGCAACTTTTCTTCCTTCTCATGATGCCTAATAGGTATTCTAAAAGTGTTCAACAAGGCGTGAAGCAAAGATGCCTCCAAAGATAGGACCCTTTGTATGGTTCAGGCTTAATCATTTAGCAACAACACCACCCAAGCTAAAAGTTGTGTCTCTAAACAAAGCATGGCACAAAATGAAAATATCAAGGGCACTAAGATTCCCATTGTTCCCGCGACCAATTAAACATCTACTAGCAAATATAGCAAAGTAGCGTAGAACAGGAAAATGTATACTAGTAATTCTTGCCCCTGAAACTTGCCTTGTTTCCCCTACAGCTATCATATCAACAAACCCCTCAACATCTTTGCGATGTGGTTCCTCAAGACTACCAGCAAAGGGTATCTTACATACTTGAAAAATTTCATAGAACAAAATCTCCTTAACCCCATCATATAAACGAAACTCCACCGAAGGTGGTAATTTCTTAGCATGAAAATGAACGTTTTGCATGAAAATATTAGTGAGCAAGAAATACTATTCACGATGGTCGTGGAGGAAGTCGGCAAGTCCTGCATTCTCCCGCAAATAATAAAAGTCTTTATAAATCCCAACGGCTTCTAAAAACTCATTGCAAGGCCATTCACATGGCCGAACTTCCGCAGTGCGAGGAAGATTGTATTTGGGCTTCTTATTCTCTTCCTTCTGCTTATCCTTTGAACTTTGACTGGAAGAGCCTCTCAACAATCTCCTCATCATTTTCCTCCTCTGAAAATTTCGAAAAAATTTAGAGACTCAAAATAAAATGGAACCAAACTCAACACGATTGATATCAACTACTCCTACAAGTGCCTAGAGACTATATCATGCATTAGAACTACTTGGAACCACATAAATTTGACATGCAAGCTCAAGAACAGGGTCACCTAAGCAACAAAAATTTGCAATAAATAAAGCACTAGAACAAAAACTAATTGGACCAATGGAGGAGTCACATAGCAAGGAACAATCTCCCGAAACAGTTTTGTGAATGGAGCTTTGAGCAAGGAGATCAAAAATGGCAGCAAGATGAGCTAGAACTCGTGCTTGAGCTGCATAGTGATTTTTTTGGGAGGAAGAAGGATTGTGTGGGTGCAGGAATAAGTGGAGGGGGGCCACGTGGGGCCCAATAGGCAGGGGGCGCGCCCTGCTCCCTCGTGGCCAGGTACTGGCTCCCCCTGCTGTGTTCTCAATGCCAAATATTCTCATATATTCTGGAAAAAATCATATTTCATTTTCAGGGCATTTGGAGAACTTTTATTTCGTGGTATTTTTTATTGACGGATAACTCTAGAAACATACAGAAAATACTATTTTTGCTTTATTTAATCTAATTAACAGAATGCACGTGTACAGCGATCCCACAGATCAATGCTCACTAAACGCACAGAAGCTGAATAACAAGAGTCTTACATCCATACATACCGTCATACATAAATTATGACCATTATTGTCAAGTCTTCATAAACTCGCAGCGGAAATCTTCATCGATATCTTGGACCCCTGCCATCTGCCTTAACCCTTGATGTCTACTACACAACCTTCTTCTTGTAGACACGTCTTGGGCCTCCAAGCGCGGAGTTTTGCAGGACAGTAGCAATTTTCCCTCAAGTGGATGACCTAAGGTTTATCAATTCGTGGGAGGCGTAGGCTGAAGATGGTCTCTCTCAAACAACCCTGCAACCAAATAACAAAGACTATTTTGTGTCCCCAACACACCCAATACAATGGTAAATTGTATAGGTGCACTAGTTCGGCGTAGAGATGGTGATACAAGTGTAATATGGATAGTAGATATAGGTTTTTGCAATATGAAAAATATAAAAACAACAAGGTAAAAAGTAGGAAAAGTGAGAAAAAACGGTATTGCAATGCTTGAAAACAAGGCCTAAGGGTTCATACTTTCACTAGTGCAAAATCTCTCAATAATGATAACATAATTGGATCATATAACAATCCCTCAACATGCAAAGAATCACTCCAAAGTTCCAATCGTGGAGAACATAAGATGAAATTTCTTGTAGGGTACGAAACCACCTCAAACTTATTCTTTCTGATCAATCTATTGGGCTATTCCTATAAGTGTCACAAACAGCCCTAGAGTTCATATTAAAATAACACCACATGATACACATCAATCAACCCTAATGTCACCTAGATACTCCAATGTCACTTCAAGTATCCGTGGGTCAATTATACAATATGCATCACACAATTTCAGATTCATAATATTCAATCCAACACAAAGAACTTCAAGATCATCCCGAGATTTCTATCGGAGAAAGGAATATGAAAACGTGTACCAACCCCTATGCATAGATTACCCCAATGTCACGACAGGAATCCGCAAGTTGATAATAAAAACATACATCAAGTGGATCAATAGAACATCCCATTGTCACCACGGAAAAGTTTCATGGTTATTACTACTCTTAATAGCATACATGTCATCATCATAATCTTCATAAATAGGAGGCATGCTACCATTATAACAAATTTGCACATCAAAACTTGGGGGACTAAAAATATCATCTTCGTCAAGCATAGCATCCCCAAGCTTATGGCTTTCCATATCATTAGCATCATGGATATTCAAACAATTCATGCTAATAACATTGCAATCATGCTCATCATTCAAATATTTAGTGCCAAACATTTTATTGACTTATTCTTCTAACAATTGAGCACAATTTTCCTTTCCATCATTTCCGCGAAAGACATTATAGAGATGAATAATATGAGGCAACCTCAATTCCATTTTTAGTTTTATTTTATAGACTAAACTAGTGATAAAACAGGAAACTAAAAGATTCAATTGCAAGATCTAAAGATATATCTTCAAGCACTCACCTCCCCGGCAACGGCGCCTGAAAAGAGCTTGATGTCTACTATGCAACCTTCTTCTTGTAGACTGGTGTTGGGCCTCCAAGCACAGAGTTTTGTAGGTCATTAGAAATTTTCCCTCAAGTGGATGACCCATGGTTTATCAATCCATGGGAGGCGTAGGATTAAGATGGTCTCTCTCAAACAACACTGCAACCAAATAACAAAGACTCTCTTGTGTCCCCAACACGCTCAATACAATGGTAAATTGTATAGGGGCACTAGTTCGGCAAAGAGATGGTGATACATGTGTAGTAATGATTGTACATATTGATTTTTGTAATAGTAAAAATAAAAAATAGCAAGGTAGCAAAGTGACAAAAGTGAGCACAAACGGTATTGCAATGCTTGAAAACAAGGCCTAGGGTTCATACTTTGACTAGCGCAAAATCTCTCAACAATGATAACATAATTGGATCATACAATAATACCTCAACGTACCACAAATAATAACTCCAAAGTTCCTATCGCGGAGAACATAATATGAAATTTCTTGTAGGGTACAAAACCACCTCAAACTTATTCTTTCTGATCAATCTATTGGGCTATTCCTATAAGCGTCCCAAACATCCCGAGAGTTCGTACTAAAATAACACCACATGACACACATCAATCAACCCTAATGTCACCTAGATACTCCAATGTCACCACCAGTCAATTACAGGATATGCATCAGACAATTTCAGAATCATAATATTCAATCCAACACGAAGAACTTCAAGAGCATCCCAAGATTTCTATCGGAGAAAGGAATATGAAAACGCCTACAAACCCCTACGCACAGATTACCCCAATGTCACCATGGGAATACGCAAGTTTATAACCAAAACATACATCAAGTGGATCAATAGAACAACCCATTGTCACCACGGATATCCCATCGCAAGACATACATCAAGCGCTCTCACATCCAAAGATTCAATCCGACGACATCATGGTGCCTGGGCCTGACCACTATGAAGGTTGAGTCCGGTCGGCCGGCAACGAAGCCTACATCCGCCATGGACGAGCTGTCTGGCGATGCCGAGCTCGTTCGGCGAGGCGATGGACGAGCCGTTCGATAGACCGACAGCGACGAGCTCCTTCGGCGAGGCCATGTGCGAGAGGTTGTCGCTACATCATGTGTTCGGCCATGCCATCAAGGCCCTTTGGTGTGTCCGTCACTGACGCAAGCGAGGATAACATAATCCTAATCAGACGTACCTAGCATGATGAAGTAGGTGTGTTTGGAATAGGGAGTGAGTGATTGGAATTGAGAATCGATGGCAAGTGTGATTGGGGTGCTTTGAGATTGTCGCCATCACATGTTGGACATCCAAATGGGTCTCATGTCCTCGCTTGTGAGACCTGGTCTGATAGTATTTTTTCCGAGAGAATACATACTCCATCCCAAAATAAGTGTCTCAACTTTATATTAGCTTTAGCACAAAGTTGTATAATGCTTAAGACACTTATTTTAAGACGGAGGTAGTAGATGACACTTAATTACTAAGAGTGTGTGAAAGATAGGGACTTTTACGTAATACAAATAGCAGCACTGTTGATGTGTGCACTATATTCTGGACCATAGTGACAACTTCATATTGTCCATCATCCTCCAGTGCACGATCATGGGCTCTCCTCATGGATGGCGCCAGCGACAACGCAGGGAAAGGCGATTCCTCCATTGGATGATCACTTAAATGCACAAAAGGCGGTTGCTTTCAGTTAAAGTAGTAAAGTTAACTAGTAAACTTCAGTTAAATACTAATTTGGTTATATTTAGTACAATGCATTTAAGTTCGTTTTAAAATATCAAAAGTTCAGTTATATACAGTACAATGGAAAAACGTTCAGCTTTATTCACTGAAAAATAGTAAAATGCAGTACAGTACAGTAGATTCAGTTGTACTCGCTCTGTTCCTAAATATAATACTTTTTAGAGATTCCAATACATGCTATATACATAGCAAAATAAGTGAATATACACTAGCTATAAAGTATGTCTATATACATCCGTATGTAGTTCATAGTAGAATCTCTAAAAGGTCTTATATTTAAAAACGGAGGGAGTAGTCATGCATTACTTAATGGAAATTAATCATGAGTTTGCCTAATATTCCAACATGTTCAGGAAGAGAGTTCAATGACTTACAGACGTACTCCATAAACATTTCTCTCTTCCTTTCACATCTCCCTTGTCCTATCTAGTCCTCCTTCGCGACTCCCCACGTCGCACAACGCTTCCATTTGCGACCCGTTCACTTAAATTCCTTGGTGCTGAGGCCGCCTCCCGTGATCACGTCCTCGGGTCTGCGCTGCTAGACGCCTTTGCCCACTGGGGGTGGGCACGATTGCGTCATGTTGTTCGGTTTTCAACAAAATCATTGGGCTAGACCTCACGGCTTGGAACGCGGTACTCGAAGCCTAGGCTAGGGATTCATCATGCGCAGCCAGCGAGACGGTTGCAATCTAGCAGTCAGCCAGTCTAAGAGCATCTTTAGCCGCCCCCAACAGGACCCCTACGGCATCTTTTTTAGCGTCGGCGCCGAAAAACGGCCCAATCGGGACCCTAGAACCTCGTTTTTTTGCCGGTTTAGGCCGAAATTACAACAGGTGAACCGAAGCTAAACCTAGCACACCGGGAGTCACCTGGTGGCACCGGCTGAAGCGAAAAGTCGCGTGGGGCCGTTCTATCGGCGACACCAGTCGCTTTTCCCACTGTTTCCCCCTTTCCCTCCATTTTCTCATTGCCAACCCCCTTCTTCCCCGCCGCTCCCACCATTCTCCCCCGGATCCGCTTGCCATGACGTCGAAGAAGTCTGCGCCGCCTCACCTGGCCATAGAGTCTGTCTAGCAGCCAAAGCAGAGGAAGCTGAGGGCGCTGATGCCGAGTCTGTCAGGTATACCCATCGCTTTCCACCCCGGCTCTTGCCCATGTACTTCGCCGCCACTTGTTCTTCGCCCTGTGCAGATGGTGCGGATATTCGACATGTTTTGCAAGGACAACGACGACCAAGAGTTCAAGTTCTTTCATGTGTTCACCGGGATCGAGTTGTGCGAAAAATGGACATAGTGTCAGCTCGCTCTCGCCAAGTCCAAGGACGGCGTCTACAACCTGGATGTGCCTTCCCCGGTGGCGGCAGATGGGTTCCCTGATGGAAACAAAAGATCCAAGGCGGCGAGGGAAGCTGCACCCATAACCGAGCGGCTACAATCATCGATCGAACAATGCATCACCGATGCCAAGAGAAACACCGCCAAGAGGAAGGAGAAATCCGAAGTGAGATTGTCGGCGTTTATGACGAAGCAGCACATCAGGCTCAACCTTCTCAGGACCAATGTCGCCATGAAGAAGAGGGACACCGACCCGGCATTCCTGAAGGGGGCCGACTTGACGCTGATGGACGAGCAGGTGAATGCGTGGTACCTGGCGAAGCGCGACCTCATCTTGATCTAGATGGCGGGACCAGCGGCGACCACTACCCGTACGCCCATGCTCACGACTACGCCCACAACAAGCACTTAAGCTAAGCCCACAGCGCTGATGACCTTGGCCAGCTCTACTAGCTAGAATCGTTCATCTTGACTAAGTTGACAAAACACACCGTCCCCGTCAACTTAGTAGGCCCACAATTCAGCCTCCCACCAAGAAGGGTCCCAACCAGTAGGGGGAGTATTCATTTTTTATGCGTAATAAGGATGCACTTTTGGTGGGTCCGAGCTGACAACGGAGGGAACGTTTTTTTCGCGCAATACAGTGGCCCGTCCGATGGGTCCCAGCAGTCAGAGGGAAACCTTTTTTCATGAAATATGGTGGCCCGTCCGGCTGGTCCCTGCTGTCAGGTGGATGAATCATTATTTTCCGCGTAATAAGCACACACTTCCTTGCTGCCGTCGTGGACCCAGCTGTCAGCCCTCCACATATAGTCCACGTCCGATGGAAGCCGTTCCTTGACGACGTTGAACACACCGCGCCGAGAGCACCAGGGCGGTGGACGACGGCGATGACTAGGAAGGGGACATCGTGGATTCAGGGAAGACGCGACAGTATAAGCCCGCACGGAGAGGAGTACAAGGGTTCACTGGTTCAGTTGCAGTGTGAGGCTGCCGTCCCCGCGGAATAACAGGGGGTGTGGGTGAGTAGAGGGATGGCCTGGACAGCGGTGGGAGTAGTAGGGGGCGATTAGGCCTGCGTGGCAGCATAGCCGGCCACTAGAGGCAGGAGCAGGCGGCATGATCGGTGCTGCTTTGGGCGGCTAGAGCAAGAAGACTAGAGGTGGAAGAAGCACGACAGCCGTTGGATGGACATCGTACGGTCAATGCAGCTGGAATCGTTTATATTTACTAAGTTGACAAAGCCCTTGGTACGCGTCAACTTCGTAGGACCACATGTCAGCTTCCGAAACGGTGCGCCCCAGATGTCAGGGGGAGGAATCATTTTTTTGGGCGGGTGAAGCTAGAATATCCGAGATTGAAGAAGAAGCACGGCATCCGTTGGATGGACATCCAACGGCCACTGCTGCTAGAACCGTGTGTTGACTATAAGTTGACAAAGCCTTGCATACGCGTCAACTCTCTTTTTTAGGGGACGCCTCAACTTAGTAAGGCCACAATTGTGTGGCAGAGAACTTATAGGCCATTTGAGATTTGTAAAAATGTGCCGCCGTTTTTCAATTCTAATGGAATTTACTACATCCTATTTACCGTTTGTTAAAAGTACCGCCCATTTCAACCAACCGTTCAAAACAGAATTCAATAAAATTTCCAACATTTTGATGGGATCCGAAATATTTTTATCTCGAAATTTCTAGTCAGATTAAATAAAATTTCAATGTAAATTTATATTGTGTAAAAATCCAACGAAACATTACGCTCACAACAATTAATGAAATTAAAATTTTCAATATCCAAAAATAATATTTTATAAAGTAATTACATGTTTGGTGCATTTTTTATAGTTACTGGAAAGTTTTTATAATTACATCCCATTTATTATTTCTTAAAGCCCATTTTCTTGTTAAGCCTAATGCATCCCTCCTAAGAAAGATTCGCAGCCCAGCGGGGCGGAGAATAACAACTTGACGTTGCCTGGGTATTCCTAAAAAAAGTATAGCTGGGCTAGCCATTTTCAGCTTGAAAATTAATAATATCTGGGCTGGATATCTGGCCTGGGCTAGACGGGCCACAGCCCACCCAGTTAATAGCAGCAGCGATGTTTTCATTGTTGTTCAGAGGAGAAAAAATAATATCTGGGCTAAACATCGCTCAAGAAAAACTCTGCAGTGCTGACACCTCAAAAACACAAATACTGCACGAGCTGCTTGGTCCCAGTTGTCGATCTCTTCTTGTGCAATTCTCTCGTTTATTGAATACATAGGTTGACAATGGTGTGGGACCGTGATGTCTGGAAACCAGGAGGAAGCAAAAAAAATACAGTTTTATATACTAATAAGGAGGCACTTGCGTACGTGCAGCTATGGCCCTGGTGGGTCCCCACTGTCATCCTCTCCAAGTAATGTCATCTCCTCATACTCATGTCCGTTGACCAAGTTGACAACACGAGACGGCGCCGCCACGGCGAGCGCAACAAATCGAAGGACGATGGAGAGGGCCTCGCGGGCCCAACGGATGGTCTGATACAGCGCCCGCTGCTCATTCAGGAAGCTAGGATCATAGGGCCACATGTCCGCGACGGCATTGTCGTTCGCCTGTTCACCGGTGCTCGTTGATGAGACGGAGGTTGAAGCACAGGTCCTCCTGCGCTTGTAGCTCTCCCGCCATTAGGGCGTCGAAGTGCGGCTGCACCTGCTCTATGGTGAACAAGACTTGAACCGGCTTGGACAGTGGCGCCGGCTCCTGGTCGAAAGCTACGTCCATCGTCTGATTGTCGTCGCTGAGCTCGGCGAGGTAGCTGGCGAGCCAGCACGCCCGGCTGCTGGACTGACCCGCTGCCAACCACGAGTCTGATTGCCTTGGCCCACCCAGACTGCCTCCCTCGCCCGCGCATGCTTTCCTCCGGAAACAGGTCAGTGCCGCCCGCCCCCGCTTCCCGGTGCATGCGCTTGCTCTGCCTTCAAATGACACAAGTGCCGCCCATCCATCCTTCTGCCGCCCACATTAATTATACGCGGTTGCCAAGGCGGCTACTCCAGCGCCACATGTTCGTCCCTCCGCCGCCCACCATTGCTACTGCACCGGCCATAGTCGCAGTCATCTGCATTCGTTCCTATTCTCTTGTCCACACCACTACTGCCCACCATGGCTTCCTCGCGCTCCACCGCTCTTCGGGACGGGCGGACGACGGACCACAAGGAGATGGCAGCCATTGCTGCCGACTGGCTGGCCAGCAGGCAGCCGGAGGGCGACGACGTCCCAATGGAGAACATGGTAGTCGACGATCCGGCGCCAACCCCCTCTTGCGCGCCATCCTCGCCAGTGCATTGCACCATAACCATCAGCGAGGCTCATGCCCAATATATGGACACGGTGAGGAAGAAGCGTGAGGTGCAGTTCTGGGAAGCGCAGGCCGACGCCGCCTACAACCACCATCTCCTCCAGGAGCACCTGCAGGCGGAGGAGCAGATCGTCGCAGAGCGGGAGGAGCAGGAGGCGATGCTCAACTCGTACTGCTCCGCCCATGAGGGCCGCCTCGAGCGCTGGCGGTATCGCATGCGGGTGGCGGAGGCTGCGGCCGCCGACAAAGAGGGTGATGAAGCGGGCGAGGCACTGTTTGGCGAGATCGAGGATGAGGCAGAGGACAATGCTGGCTCCGACGAGTCCCCGCTCCGCTCGCGTCGACGAGGCCCTTCTCCGCCGAGGCCCCGCGGTGCCAACAATGAGGCAGAGGACACCGCCGGCTCCACCGAGGCCCCACCCTACCGGCAACGAGGGGGAGGATTTCCCCTGCTCCGCCAAGGAGCCGCCCGCCGGCAACTAGATAGAGGATATCGCCGGCTCCGCCGAGGCCCCGCCCCGCTGCCAACGAGGCCACGCCACACAGAAAACAATGAAGAGTAGAACACGGTAGGTCGTTGCCGCTCGGGTCCAAGTAAGGCCACCACTGCCCTAATCGCTATGGCAAGCTAGGCGGGTTGACCACTGACGGCCGGTTAGCTTCTTGGCGGCGAAGTGTAGTCGGAGAGCTATATTGGAGAAGGACGCTGCTTCTACTTAACTGCTGGTGCAGTTGGTTGACTGACACGTGGGCCCAACAGGCATCTGGGCCACATGTTAGTTACGCAACTGCACCTGCAGTTAAGTCACTGAAGCTTCTGTTCGGCTCAGCCGGACACAGGTGGGTAGCTTCGGTTAATTAATTATACCTCCAGCGCACCCCTTTTAATTGAAGAATGTATGAAATGTAATGAAATACGGCATGTTTACATGAAATCCGACCGTGTATGAATGAATTTATTTCGATTAGTTTGAATTCTTGTATCAGTGGCATTGGATGAACATGCAAAACAATAAGTACTAGTATTATTCCCAGGGTGATCACCTCGTTTGCGGCAGCTTCACATGTACTCCCTCCGGTCCTTTCTAGTCTGCATACAAGTTTTGTCTGCAGTCAAAGTATCTATGTTTTAACCAATCTTATAGAAAAAACTATGCACTTTCACAATGTGCGAAGTAAAAAAGGAACAGAAGGAGTACAAAGAGTTTGAGCAGCTTTTTAGCGTTCCTATACATTGCAATCGAACACACAGGCCTAGCAATTCATAGAGAACATTCAAAACAATCGATGATTATGCATCCCAGGGATTCACATGTCAGATCCAATATTTACTTCACTACTAAAGAATAAAAAAATGGATCGACGTTGCTGACAGCAAAGGGCATCCCATTCGAAAATATTAAACGCATGTCTTCTTGCTAAAATCAATGAGCAAAATTTGACAAGGTTTTCCCATTCCAAAATATCAAATGCCTATGATTGTGGAATGGGTAGGGTTTGCCATCAGTTCGGACATTGACATGGCACCTCGTGCTAAATAAACCACCGGACCAGTTGTTCTTTTTGTGCAGTTCAACCAAAATCAACCAAATTCGCGCGTAGCTTGTATGATTTCGCCCTTATATGTTGCAACGCCTTGAACTTTTCGGCACCTCCTTTCTAGTGGTGGAAATGAATGATTTGATGTATGAATGAACATTTTGTGCAGTTCCCATTAAAATCAAGCTGAGCACCCCTGTTTGCACAAA
>LR738715.1:505664681-505688412 GCA_902687465.1 Secale cereale
CCCGACGCAGCACCACCGACACCCCTACCCCCGACACGACACCCTAACAGGGCACCCCCGACCCCGACACACCATTCCGACCCCCGACTCCTCCCGAAAAAAGGTGCTCTTCAGCCTTCCAGAAGCCGACGGGGTCATATATTTGTGAATTATGAGCTAGGTCATATATTTTTGATTTTGGTATAAGAAACATCATATTTGTGTTGATCGAGTGGTTTTAAATTTGCAGTTGTTTCGTCGACCTCCCCGTGCATTCAACATCATATTTGTGTTCGACGACCTCCCCGTGCATTCGACATGCTCTGCCCCTACGTTCGTGGGTGAGCACAAATGACATCTCCTCCTCCCCCTTCGTTTGCTCTGTTCCGGTCTTCGTGCCGATGAAACTTGCTATCAATAGGTGTCCATCATTAGTATGCGTAACCACTATGAGTCTCCGATTCGAAAGGGTTACATTTATAAATATGCATGCATTTGCATATTTATAATCATGATTCTTTCGAATTGTCCAACGTTATCCATGGACAACCCGAGTATGTGTATATTGGGTTCGTTTTCCCATATGCTCTGCTCCGGATCCGATGCAGAATTTCGTCAGTGCCTCCATGTTGTTCTTCGGGTACACATCCTCTCTCCTTATTGTCGAGACGTGTATCAAGAGAACATCGGGGAGGTGCTGCCAAAATTTTGCGTCGTATCCGAACCCAATCTACACATACTCAGGTGGGATTAGGACATATCTTTACCTATTAGCGTGTAGGTTGCATGGACGTAATAAAACTAACAAACTCCATTAACTGATGGATATGGTTTGCTTAATTATGTATATATTTCTTGTGTGTCTAGTAGGAAGTCAATATGAGTGATCGTGCGTGGATGTACACCGGTTACACTAGATACAAAGTTTGGACTAAGGAATGGTTAACAAAAACCAAGGGGTTTGTTAGAGCTGCATTTGCAAAAGGCCAGTAAAAAGCTGGTGCCCCTATGTCCGGTGCGACAACTATAATAAGAGGGACAAGCTTGAAATGAGTAAAGACCTGCAGAAGTTTTATTTTACGCCTGGTTACACGGTCTGGACATTTGATGGTGAGTCTGCCCAACATGCCAGAGCCGAGGTGGTTCGTCGACGCACCGACGAGCATGGTACCGGGATGGAAGACATGGTGCAAGACTTTGACGGTGCTCGGTACTCAGACGAGGAGATGGAGGAATCTGCAAAGGCCTTCACTGAAATGTTGGAGTCCTCAAAACGTCCTATCCACGAGCAAATTGAGCTCTATTTGTTGGATGCCATCTCACAAATAATGGCTTTGAAGGCTCAATTCAACTTGGGCAGAGAATGCTACGAGGCGATGATGACAGTATTCGGACGATTTCTACCCAAAGGCCATGTGCTATCTACAAACCTGTACTAGCCAGACAAAATCCTTTGTGCTCTTAAGATGCCCTATGAGAAGATACATGCCTGTGAGAAAGGATGTGTCTTATTTAGGCTTTAGTATGAGGACTTAAACTATTGTCCCATTTGCAAGTCTTCCAGGTATGTTGTGGTAGACAATGGTATGGGTGAGAAGATGCAGACCAAAATACATGTTAATGTTCTTCGGTATATGCCAATCGTACCAAGACTTCAACGTCTTTTCATGGTCGAAGAGGCGGCCAGACAGATGACATGGCACAAAATGGGCAAAGGAATCGAACTAGACGCAGATGGGAATGTGATGATGTTGCACACATAAGATGGTGAAGCGTGGAAGCACTTCGATGCATTACATAAGGAAAAAAGGCAGATCCAAGGCATCCTCGAGTCGCCGTCAGCATGGATGGGTTCAGTGTGTTTGGTCAGACGGCTGCACAATATAGTTGTTGGCCCGTGTATGTCATTCCACTCAATCTCCCCCCGGGCAGATTATGGAAAGAAAGAACATTTTCCTGACATTGATAATTCCAGGGCCCAACTATCCGAGGAAGAATATGAATGTGTACATGCAGCCGCTTAAGGACGAATTGCAAGAAGCTTGGGATAATGGGTTTAAGACATACGACGCCTTTAGCAAACAGAACTTCATAATGCGTGCCTGGTACATGTACTCGACGCATGACTTGCCGGCGTATGCGCTATTCGTTGGCTGGTGTGTGCATGGAAGGTTCCCGTGCCCCACATGCAAGGGAGCTCTTGAGTTTCGTTGGCTGACGGCATGGCACAAGTATACTTTACTTCAACTTGCATACACTACAAAAAATATACTTCCATGATGATACGTGTTTGTCACAGTAGGTCACGTTTTCTGTCATGCATGTACATCCATGACGATTTTATGACAGAATCAAGATAGACATACCTGTGCTGTCGTAGAAGTGTTCCATGACATTGCCAAAATTAACAGCACGGAAGTGTCCACTTCCATGATGATAAATCGCGCGTCACAGAAGTGCTCTGGTCAAGGATGACCGACACGTGGCATCCACCGTAACGGAACGCCGTTAAGCTATCGGGTCTGGTTTTGGATCCGATAACCCGTTAAGAGCCCCGACCTATGGGGATTTTCCACGTGTAATATTCTGATTGGCTGACGGAAACAAGTGTCAGCTCCGCGTTGGCACAGGTGTCACTCATCCAATGGGCGAGATGCGCCTATGATATGTTGACACGTGGACCGGCCCAAAAGTGGCGTATAAAGTTTAATTGGGCCGGCCCAACTAAAGGCCCGTAAATTTTTTCACACCATAATGGGCCGGCCCAACTAAAGGCCCACAAGATTTTCCGAACCTTAATGGGCCGGCCCAGCTAAAGGCCCACAAGAATTTTGCGGGTCATAATGGGCCGGCGCGGGTAAAGGCCCACAAGATTTTTGAGGGTCATAATGGGCCGGCCCAGGTGAAGGCCCACAATTTTTGTGTACCATAATGGGCCGGCCCAGATAAAGGCCCAAGAGATTTCACCAACATTAATGGGCCAGCCCAGATGTAGGCCCACAAGATTTTGAGGACCCTAGTAGGCCGACCCATTAACTGACTGCCATATTTTGGGCCAAATGCCGGCCCATATTTGATCAAGTCCATTAATGGTCTGCCATGTTCCGGGCCTAATAATGGCCCATATGAGATCCGGCACGTTAAAATCCTACCTGTTCTGGGCCAAATTACGGTCCAGATCAGGTCCGGCCCTTTAAGAGGCTTTGGGCTACATTATGGCCCATATCAGATTCGGCCCGTAAACTTGACGCTATGCTTTTGGGCCCACTTGCTAAAGGCCCATTTAGTAATTTGACCTGATATTAGTTTAAGCTTGTAAGGGCTCGTTTAGCATTACGGTTCAATATTAATATCGGCCTGTTAAAAGCCCGTCATATAATTGGGCCTAACTACAGCTGATAATCTGATTGGGCCAAACAAGGACCGAGACAATTTTGGCCTATTATAAGCCCATGATTTGATTGGCGCACTCATGGGCCGAGGTCTATTTCGGCCTGCTGCCGGCCCATGAGCTGTTCGGCACGATTCAGGCCCAACCTACTTTTCATCCTCCTATAGGCCCATTGAGTTTTCTTGGGAAAATTGGGCCGGCGGTTTACTCGGCCTATTAAAGGCCCGAATCTACTAGTGGGCTAGTTTACATTTAGGAATGTTAACGGACCAAGATGACGGGCCCATGATTGATACGTATCCAACATATCTACTTTTCCAAACCCTTTTGCCCTTGTTTTGAACTCTAACTTGCATGATTTGAATGGAACTAACCAGGACTGATGTTGTTTTCCGCAGAACTGCCATGTTGTTGTTTTTGTGGAGAATAAAAAGTTCTCGGAATTGCCTGAAAATCAACAGAGAATTATTTTAGAAAATATAAAAAATATCTGCAAGAAGATCTCCACTGGGGGGCCCACACCCTGTTCTCGAGGGTGGGGGCGCCACCCCTTCCCAGGGTGCGCCCCTTGCCTCGAGGGCCCGCCGATGCTCCACCGACATATCCCCAGGTCCTATATATTCTGTTTCATGGATAAAAAAATCAGGGAGATAGAATAATCATGTTTTACGAGACGGAGCCGCCGCCAAGCCCTAATCTCTCTCGGGAGGGCAGATCTGGAGTCCGTTCGGGGCTCCGGAGAGTGGAGATCGTCGCCATCGTCATCATCAACCTTCCTCCATCACCAATTCCATGGTGCTCACCGCCGTGTGTGAGTAATTCCATCGTAGGCTTGCTGGACGGTGATGGGTTGGATGGTATCTATCATGTAATTGAGTTAGTTTTGTTAGGGTTCGATCCCTAGTATCCACTATGTTCTGAGATTGATGCTGCTATGACTTTGCTATGCTTAATGCTTGTCACTAGGGCCCGAGTGCCATGATTTCAGATCTGAACCTTTTATGTTTTCATGAATATATGTGGTTTCTTGATCCTATCTTGCAAGTCTATAGTCACCTACTATGTGTTATGATCCGGCAGCCCCGAAGTGACAATAATCGGGACCACTACAGGTGATGACCATAGTTTGAGGAGTTCATGTATTCACTATGTGTTAATGCTTTGGTCCGGTACTCTATTAAAAGGAGGCCTTAATATCCCTTAGTTTTCAATAGGACCCCGCTGCCACGGGAGGGTAGGACAAAAGATGTCATGCAAGTTCTTTTCCATAAGAACGTATGACTATATTCGGAATACATGCCTACATTGCATTGATGAACTAGAGCTAGTTCTGTGTCACCCTAGGTTATGACTTCTACATGGTGAATTGCATCCGACATAATTTCCCATCACCGATCCAATGCCTACGAGCTTTACCTATATTGCTAGTCGCTTATTAATTTTCCGTTGCTATTATCACAAAAACAAGAAAAACACTATATTTACTTTTATTGCTGCTACCGCCACTATCATATTACTTTGCTACTAAACTGCCTTGCTGCAGATACTAAGTTTCCAGGTGTGGTTGAATTGACAACTCAGCTGCTAATACTTAAGAGTATTTTTTGGCTCCTCTTGTGTCGAATCAACAAATTTGGGTTTAATACTTTTCTCTCAAAAACTGTTGTGATTCCCTACACTTGTGGGTTATCAAGACTATTTTCTGGCGTCGTTGCCGGGGAGCATAGCTCTATTCTTCAAGTCACTTGGGATTTATATCTTCTTATCACTATGAAGAATTTGAAGGACTCAAAAACCAAGATCTTACCCTCAACTACGAGGGGAGGTAAGGAACTGCCATCTAGCTCTGCACTTGATTCTCCTTCTGTTATGAGTAAACTCGCGACACCTACACCTGCTATTGAATCTGCTATGTCGTATGTTCTTGATGATGCTACTTGTGCTATGTATGATGAAACTACCTCTATGCTTGATATTGTGCCACTAGGTGAATTTCTAGATGAACAAATTGCTAAGGTTAGGGAGAGTGCAAATGTTGATGCTATTTATGAAAGTGATGATGAAACTACTCCCAATAGATATGAATTGCTTGTTGTGCCTGAGGGTTATGTTATGGATGAAGAAACTGCTACAGACTTTCTTGCTTGCAATGATAGATATGATCTTAAGAAGTTATTAGCTAAGTTGAAAGAAAAGTCCTTGCATGCTAGAATGAAACATGACCCTGCTTTTGCTACTTAACCTATTTGTGTCACTGATAAGGATTATGAATTCTCTGTTGATCCTGAGTTAATTACTTTGGTTGAATCTGATCATTTCCATGGCTATGAGTCTGAAACTGTTGTGGCACACCTTACTAAGTTGAATGATATGGCCATCCTGTTTACCAATGATGAAAAGATTCGTTACTATTATATCCTTATGCTATTTCCGTTCTCGTTAAAGGGTGATGCTAAGACTTGGTTTAATTCTCTTGATCCTGGTTGTGTGCGTAGACCCCAGGATATGATGTATTACTTTTTTGCTAAATATTTTCCCGCTCATAAGAAACAAGCTGCCTTACGGGAAATATATAACTTTGCTCAAACTGAAGAAGAGATTCTTCCACAAGCTTGGGGGAGGCTTCTCTAGTTACTTAATGCTTTGCCTGATCATCCTCTTGAGATGCTTGATATAGTTGATGTCTTTTATAATGGACTAACCGATGCTTCCAGAGACCACCTGGATAGTTGTGTTGGTTGTGTTTTTAGGGAAAGAACAGTGGAACAAGCTGAATTACTATTGAATAATATGCTGGCCAATGAAAATAATTGAACACTTCCTGAACCAGCCCCTAAGCCAACTCCGAAGAAAAGAGGTGTTCTATTTCTCAGTCCTGAAGATATGCAAGAGGCAAAGAAATCTACGAAAGAAAAAGGTATTAAAGCTGAAGATGTTAAGAATTTACTGCCTATTGAAGAAATACATGGTCTTGATAACCCGACACAGGTAGTAAAGATAAATTCTCTTTATAGATTTGAAGAAGGTGATATTCCTCGTTATAAGTCTGCTAGCCAATGCTTAGATGAGTTTGACAATTTTATTGTGAAACAAGAAAATTTCAATGCTTATGTTGGTAGACAATTACAACACAATGCTCATATGATTGAACGCTTGATATATTATCTGATTGATGCTAAGGGTGAACTGAAACTTATTAGTATACATGCTTCCATGGTCACCACTCAAGTAGAACAAGTACTTAAGGCTCAGAATGATTTGCTCAAATTAAATAGTAAGAATAAGGACTATGCTGTTAGAGTTGCAACTAGAGGTGGTAAAGTGACTCAGGAACCTCTGTATCCTGAAGGCCACCCTAAGAGAATTGAGCAGGATTCTTAGAGAGCTAATTTAGATGCACCTAGTTCTTCTAAAAAGAATAAAAAGAAAAATGACAGAACTTTGCATGGTTCTAGTGAACCTGTAGCTCGCCCACCTGAGAATCCCAATGATATATCCATTTCTGATGCTGAGACACAATCTGGTAATGAACATGAACCTAGTGATAATATTAATAATGATGTTCATGATGAGGCTCAACCTAGCAATGATAATGATGTAGAGATTGAACCTGTTGTTGATCTTGATAACCCACAATCAAAGAATCAACGTTATGATAAGATAGACTTTGTTGCTAGGAAGCATGGTAGGGAAAGAGAACCATGGGTTCAGAAACCTATGCCTTTTCCTCCGAAACCATCCAAGAAAAAGGATGATGAGGATTTGGAGCGCTTCCCTGAAATGATTAGACCTATCTCTTTGCATATGCGTTTGACTGATGTGCTTAAAACAAATCCATATGCCAAGTATATGAAAGATATCATTACCAACAAAAGAAAGATACCTGAAGTAGAAATATCCACAATGCTTGCCAATTACACTTTTTAGGGTGGAATGTATAAGAAATTAGGAGATCTAGGAGTACCTACTATACCTTGCTCCATTATGAGAAACTATGTTAAAACTGCTTTGTGTGATCTTGGAGCTGGTGTTAGTGTTATGCATCTCTCTTTATATCGTAGACTTGACTTGAGTAAGTTGACACCTACTGAAATATCTTTGCAAATGGCCGATAAATCAACTACTATACCTGTCGGAATTTGTGAGGATGTGCATGTTGTAGTTGCAAATGTTACTATTCTAACGGACTTTGTTATACTTAATATTCCCGAGGATGATAGTATGTCTATAATTCTTGGAAGACCTTTTTTGAATACTGCAGGGGCTGTTATTGATTGCAACAAAGGCAATGTCACTTTTCATGCCAATGATAATGAGCATAAGGTACACTTTCCGAGGAAACAACCTCAGGTCTATAGTATCAATTATATTTGAAAAACTTCAACAATTACTATTGGTGGTTTTGATTTTCCTATTCCTACTATCAAGAAGGCATATGACATACTTATTGTTGGGGATATACATATCCCCATTGAGGTAACATAGTGTTATTCGAAAATTCTCTAGTTTCATGTTACTCGGAAAGAGTTTATTAACAAGACCTGATCAACCTTGTTAATGGATTCCTTTTGATGAACATGGAATAGGTGAATCCAGATAGCACAAACCTTTTGTACCCCCTTTTACTTTTTGTTAATTAGGGTAAATAAAACAAAAATAGCATTATCTGTCTGCTTCCAGACTTATCCGTGCAATAAAAAATATCCCGAAAATAAAAGTTCTCCAAATGCCATGAAAATGAAATATGATTTTTTCTAGAATATTTAAGAAAATATGGCAGTGAACACACAACGAGGGGAGCCAGCACGTGGCCTCGAGGGTACAGGGCGCACCCCCTTCACAGGGCGCGCCCCCTGCCTCGAGGGCCCCACGTGGCGCCCCTCCACTTATCCTTGCACCCATGCTCTTCTTCTTCCTCCCAAAAAATCCCCAACCAGCTCAAACCCGAGTTCTAGCTCATTTTGCTGCCATTTTCGATCTCCTTGCTCAAAGCACCATTCACCAAACTGTTTTGGGGAGATTGTTCCTTGGTATGTGACTCCTCCATTAGTCCAATTAGTTTTTGTTCAAGTGCTTTATATGTTACAAATTTGCGCTGCTGTGGTGACCTTGTTCTTGAGCTTGCATGTCAAATTTTCTTGGTCCCAAGTAGTTTTAATGCATGATAAAGCCTCTAGGCACTTATAGGAGTTGTTGCTATCAATCTTGTTGAGTTTGGTTAACTTTTATTGTGAGTTACTAAAAATTACAGAAATTTTCAGAAAAGGAAAATGTTAAAAAGATTATTGAGGGGCTCTTCCAGCAAGAGCTCAGAGGAGAAGAAGAAAGAAGAAAATAAGAAGCCCAAGTATCATCTTCCTCGCATGGCGGAAGTACGACCGTGCGAATGGCCTTGTAATGATTTCATGATGTCGACCGGTATTTATGAAGACTTTTATTGGATGGCGAATAATGCAGGCCTCACCGACTTCCTCAACGACCAAAAAGAATAGTAGTTCTTACTCACCAATATTTTTATGCAAAGTTTTCATTTTCATTCTAAGAAAACAACACCTACTGTGGAGTTTTGCTTATATGATGTGAGTAAGGAGATATCACTTTTAGATTTTTGCGAAATATGCAAAGTACCCTTTGGAGGTAGACTCAATGAACCACGTCATGAAGACGTCAAATGGTTTATTGATATGATAGCTGTAGGTGAAACTAGACAAGTTGCATGGGCAAGAATAACTAGTATACACTTCCCTGTTCTACGCTACTTTGCTTTATTTGCTAGTAGATGTTTAATTGGTCGCGGGAATAGTGGGAATCTTAGTGCCCCTGATATTATCATTTTACGCCATGCTTTGTTTCGCGACACAATTTTTAGCTTGGGCGCCGTCGTTGCCAAACGATTGAGTCTTAATAGCTCAAGAGGGCCCGTCTTTGGAGGCATCTTCGATTCTCGCCTTGCTGAACATTTTAATATACCCATTAGGCATCATGAGAAGGAAGAAAAATTGCTTTCCCCTGTTTATCTAGACTACAAGAGCATGGTAGCTCATGACTTTATTGTTAAAGACAAAAAATATGCAGCTCCATTATAAATTGAGGTTTGATGAAATATACTGTGAAATTATTACCTTGCCTGCACCTTCTTTGTTTAATCTATCTACACGCGTATTCCTGATCACCTCAGATGTCTTCTACAAGTACCAAGGCCAGGCAAAAGCTTCAGAGCCTGAGCTAGAACCACCACTTGATCCTTCCCCACAATCTGTTTATGGGTGGGAGCTGGACGAGCTTGCCAACCAATGGCGCCCAGAGGACACATCTCAGTACACTGGAGGGAGTGGCTTCGATCCGTGGCCATAGACCAACTTAGGCCAAAAGCCTAAGCTTGGGGGAGTACGTGTTTCTCACCGACTTACTTTCATGCTCACACCTATTCTAGTTGTCGGTGCTCACACTCTTTCATTGTACCATCCATGCTTAGTTTAAATTTCTTTTTCTTAGTCTTTTTCTTTTGTGCTAGAAAAACCCAGAAAAACAAAAAAATATTAGTTATAGCTTCCAGCTAGTTTACTTTTTTGCTTGTAGTAGTAACTAAAAATGAGAACCCCAAAAAAAGATTTCCCATTCTTCTTTTGCTTGTTGGGAGCTTTCCCGTGTAAATAGTTTCTTTTCTTTTCCTTAGGGGTTAAGAGTAGAAGACCATGATTAAAATGCTTAGTGGCTCTCATATGCTTTGTTGTTGATTTACCCATGAGCCATATTACCTTGTCTTCTCTCTTGTATTAAATGTCCACAGATTCCAACTTAGTCCAATGCACGTGCACTATTATTATTTTCCACACTGTTCGGTCGTCCGAGTGAAAGGCAACAAGGATGATATATGATGAACTAATAGAGATAAGAAAAGCTGGTATGAACTCGACCTCTTTTGTTTTTGTAAATATGATTGCTCGTCGTTCTTGATTCAGCTTGTTATGAATGAAACATGTTTGCCATGACAATTAGAGATCATAGCTGCTTATGCCATGCTTAATTAGCTGAGAGTTTATAATGGTCTATCTTGCGTGCCAACATGATATTAAAATGGTTGTGATGTGGTATGATGGGTGGTATCCTCCTTTGAACGATTTAAGTGACTTGACTTGGCACATGTTCACGCATGTAGTTGAAACAAATAAACATAGCCTTCACGATATTTATGTTCATGGTGATTTATATCCTACTCATGCTTGCATTCATTGTTGATTAACTTTAATGCATGTTCATGACCGTTGTTGCTCTCTAGCTGGTCGCTTCCGACTCTCTTTCTAGCCTTCACCTGTACTAAGCGGGAATACTGCTTGTGCATCCACTTCCATAAACCCCAAAGTTGTTCCATATGAGTCCACCATACCTTCCTATATGCGGTATTTACCTGCCGTTCCAAGTAAATTTGTATGTGCCAAACTCTAAACCTTCAAATGAAATTCTGTTTTGTATGCTCGAACAGCTCATGTATCAACTAGGGTTGTCTATATCTTCCATGCTAGCTGGGTTATTCTCACGATGAGTGGACTCCGCTCATCATTCACGAGAAAACGGTTGGTAACCGGGATGCCCAGTCCCATGCTTAAAATCATAATAATTAAACAAAACTCCCCGGGGCTGTTGCTTGTTTGGATGGTAACCCGTGGATTCGGCTGGCAGTGGAGTGTGCTTGTTGGTGGTTGGGGTAGTATAAACTTTACCATTCTGTTTGGGAACCGCTTATAATGTGCGTAACATGGGAGATATCGAGATTCTTGGTTTTATGTTGACAATGAAATCATACCGCTCAAAATGTTATCAATCTCTATTTAAAAATCGAGCTCCGGCACCTCTACAAATCCCTGCTTCCCTCTACGAAGGGCCTATCTATTTACTTTTATGCAGAGTCAGCATCCTCTTATCAAAAATCACCAGTAGGAGAGCACCTCTGTGCTTGCATGTATTACTATTAATTTGAATTGAGTATGATCATGACTGGATTTCTTTTACCATGAATTACAATGTCTAGTCAGTCCTGGATCTTTAAAGATGCTCTGCATTTATGTTTTGCGGTCACAAAAAGGGCTAGCGAGATACCATCATGTTATATCATATCATGATCGTTTTGAGAAGTGTTGTCATCCGAGGTTTATTATTATTGCTCGCTAGTTGATTATGCCATTGATGTTAGTAGTCTTGAGACCTGAAAGTTATTGTAAATGTGGTTAGTTCATAATCTTGTTGAAAACCTGAATGCTAGCTTACATATTTACAACAAAAAGAGCAAACAGAGTTTGTCATAGTTATTCTTTATCACTTTCAGTTTATCAACTGAATTGCTTGAGGACAAGCAAAGGTTTAAGCTTGGGGGAGTTGATACGTCTCCAATGTATCTACTTTTCCGAACCCTTGTGCCCTTGTTTTGGACTCTAACTTGCATGATTTGAATGGAACTAACCTGGATTGACGCTGTTTTTAGCAGAGATGCCATGGTGTTGTTTTTGTGGAGAATAAAAAGTTCTTGGAATCGCCTAAAAATCAATGGAGAATTATTTCAGAAAATATAAAAAATATCTGCAAGAAGATCTGCAACGGGGGGCGCACACCCTGTCCTAGAGGGTGGGGGGCGCGCCCCCTTCCCAGGGCGCGCCCCCCTGTCTAGAGGGCCCCCCGATGCTCCACCGACGTATCCCCAGGTCCTATATATTCCGTTTCATGGAGAAAAAAATCAGGGAGAAAAATTATCGCATTTTACGAGACACAGCCGCCGCCAAGCCCTAATCTCTCTCAGGATGGCTGATATGGAGTCCGTTCGGGGCTCCGGAGAGTGGAGATCGTCGCCATCGTCATCATCAACCTTCCTCCATCACCAATTCCATGATGCTCACCGCCGTGTGTGAGTAATTCCATTGTAGGCTTGCTGGACAGTGATGGGTCGGATGGGATCTATCATGTAATCGAGTTAGTTTTGTTAGGGTTTGATCCCTAGTGTCCACTATGTTCTGTGATTGATGTTGCTATGACTTTTCTATGCTTAATGCTTGTCACTAGGGCCCGAGTGCCATGATTTCAGATCTGAACCTATTATGTTTTCATGAAAATATGTGTGTTCTTGATCCGGCAACCCCGAAGTGACAATAATAGGGACCACTCCCGGTGATGACCATAGTTTGAGGAGTTCATGTATTCAGTATGTGTTAATGATTTGCTCTGGTACTCTATTAAAAGGAGGCCTTAATATCCCTTAGTTTCCAATAGGACCCCGCTACCACGGGAGGGTAGGACAAAAGATGTCACGCGAGTTCTTTTCCATAAGCACATATGACTATATTCGGAATACATGCCTACATTGCATTGATGAACTGGAGCTAGTTCTGTGTCACCCTAGGTTATAACTTCAACATGATGAATTGCATCCGACATAATTTCCCCTCACCGATGCAATGCCTACGAGCTTTACCTATATTGCTAGTCTCTTATTTACTTTTCCATTACTATTACACAAAAACTACAAAAACACTATCTTTACTTTTATTGCTGCTGCCGCCACTATCATATTACTTTGCTACTAAACTACCTTGCTGCAGATACTAAGTTTCCAGGTGTGGTTGAATTGACAACTCAGCTGCTAATACTTAAGAGTATTCTTTGGCTCCCCTTGTGTCGAATCAAAAAATTTGGGTTTAATACTTTACCCTCGAAAACTGTTGCGATCCCCTACACTTGTGGGTTATCAATGATGCTGATCATACATGGTGATTTGCATGACGGCCTGATTATGTATCGTAATTTTACGGTTTGGCCGGCTTACTGCGAAGACATGATCTATATACAGTAAAATAATTGCAGCATCGTGAATAAAAAAACCTAGACTATACAATAAAGAAATTATGACATATTACATCCACTAGGCATCAAAGTTCGCCACTATGATAATAAAGCACAAGCAGACAACAGATTACATACACTGGGCATCAAAGATCGCCACCAGTGCAACTAAACATGCCGACAAAATAATATACAAAACCGGCAACACTTCAATAGAGTTCAAGAAAGGTTAGCCCTGCACGGGAGCTGCAGCGCAAGCAGCTGAGCAAGATGGTGAGACTGCACATGTTTGAAACTTATATCCTCCTCACTCTGAAAGATAAACAAGCACACAGATGACAAGTTTTGCACATATAAGTATCAGTGCTGACAATTCCTCACATTTCTTACTAATGAATAAAGTGACACAGTTTAAAATAGCATTAACACAATATGGTATTGTTCATGTCAAGACATGGCTGGAAATGACATTGTGAACGAGTTGGCAGCTTCACGACACCACTGGATTACAGATCAAGAACTCATAAGTATCATTGGTTAGTGTGCTGTCAATTTATCCCATTTCAGATTGGCAAAATAAGATCACTTGCTGTGTATAGTTTAATTTACATGGTATGAAGAAGGAACTTGGTTGTACAACTGAAAACGTAAATTGAGAAGGACAAACTTTTGTTTATGAACTGGAGTACATAATAAACTTTAAACATGCAATTTGATGCAAACACCAAAAATAAATAGCTGTTGTAGTCATGCCTAACCAAATATACACAACAAAGTTTGAAGGCTTGAGAAGGACAAACTTACATTATTGGTGAAGGCAGGCTCTATAAAGCCCTTGTTCATTCTGATGGGGGGCAATTCAACAAGTTTACCACATAATCTTCTTCATAAGCATTGCATTAATTCTACATTTTGTTAAGAGTAAATATAGATGTGACAATATAAGAAAAAATGGAGAATATTTAAGATAAGATGAAGTGTGATGCTACATAACCAAGTAGCTATAAATGTAAGTACAGCGATACAGGCAAAAGGTATAGCCAAGAGCAATGCAGAGCTAAACTTCTTCAGTACCATCGGTGTTATCCAACCTTATGGTAAGAGTAAATATAGATCTTATGTGTAGAAATGGTGGGCAAAGGAAAATAAGATGCAGAGTGATGGTACATGAACAACTACCTGTCAATATAAGTACACTTATAAAGCACAGTAGGTACTAACAAGAACAATGCAGAGCTAAAAATTCATTGGCATTGGATATATTCTACACTAATGTAACCATTCATACAGATCAGATAATTTGGAGTGAACAATTGATAAGCAAGCTATCATGCATATTGTTGTCACATAATGAACCAGGTATGTATGCAAGTACAGTGATACAGGACAATAGGTACTAACAAGAGCAAAGCAGTGGGCAGCATATTTGCGATATCCTATCGTTCTTTTAAAACCGGAATTATTTTTCGAGCAGATTTCCTGCAAAAAAGATCCGTAAGGCACATGCGGAAAAGTAGAAGTTCAAATTGTCATGAGATATCATAGACAGTACCTCATCATCGAAACAAGACGAGTGCATAACAAGGTTTTTCCATTCAATGTCTTCTAAATTTAGCATAGGAGACTTCACCAGAAATTCGTTCATAGACTTGCTATCAAAGTGTGATTTCCTCAGGTAAAACCAATACTTCTCCAATGCTTCCTTGAAAAGCGCAAGCAAGCTTTGCTCGTCATGACTATCCAGATTGACCCTCACCAACATACAACAATGTAATGTAAATCATTGATGTGTTCAATCAGCAGAAAACAGGAAAATAATCACCATTAATAATAGCACTTACACGTAAGTGGGAAAGGAAGATGTGAAAATGGTGTTTGTCTTCACTAAAATTTCCAATGATGGGAATATATGCACGTAGTCCCTAACAACATTGAAAGCATTGTCTTTTAAACTAGGAATAATTGGAACGGGGTTCCAATCTACAGGAATTGGTCGTCTCTGCAGTTGGGATAGGTCTTCGGCCGGTGGACTTGCTATACTTTTTGCTGGAGTGGATTTTTTCTGTGGTACGGCTGGTGCTATGGCAACTGAAATCGGCATAACTTTTGCTGGAGTGCAGGTCATGTGTGGTGGGGCTAGTGGAGTGGCTAGTGAAGTATGGGTACAGTCTACTGGAGTCGGTCCTACATTTTGTGTCACTTGTTGTACAGCCAATATAAGTGGGGTGCTGTCTGATTTCTCTGGCACAACCATGTTTCTCAAGGACTTTGCTGGTGCTCCTTTAGGTTCGGCAATCACCCTCTTCCTTTTTGATGTCTAATGTAGAAGAACAGCATTTGAGTGGAAAAACATGGTATGATGACAGATGGAATATGTATTGATGATGGATGGGCATGGCATCTCAACATATATGATGAGTAAACAAAGCAGATGGCGGTGCAACAAAGTAGAAGAAATGCAATACAACATATGCAAGATACACGCAATCAATAAAACCTTGCCAAATTAGAGCAGTCACCTTGATGGGTGAACATGACAGGCCATCTGCCTTTGACTCCTCGAGGTTAGAATAGTCATTAGGATCATATTATGAACAAGAATCTACAGGTGGGGAGCGTATGAGTTTCATTGCATCTAGAATGGCACTCAATGCCTTGGTGCCAATTTTGTAAGTCATTGCACTCTTCCACAATATTCTTCTGATGCGCGGATTCTGATATTCACTGTAATTACGTATAATATCTGAGATCCATGAAAACATAAATAGTTGTGAGATTATCTTTGTAATGCAGAGGATATTCTAATATAGGGGCGCCCCTGTAAACACTTGTGTGCTATCACTGGATTCTGATGAGAGAGCTCATGTGTGTTGTAATATGGTGCGTGCATTTATATAACCTGGCACAAGTACACAAAAAAATAGGCTCCAGAAGTTAGGATAGTTGGTAGATGATAAGTTCAAAATATACTGTACAGAGAGTTTATTGCCAAACCATGATAACAAGAGCACACAACAACTAGGCAGATCATAGTGTAGATAAAAGGGGTACACCATAACCACTATATATAAATTGAGAAAGTGGAACTGGCTTGAAAATACGGTGTTGTATTGCCGCTAGTAATTGAAAGCCTATCGATCAAGTACATGCCAGCTCTATCAGCTGTTGATTGCAGATGTCCCTGCACCCCTTCCTGACAAGGAACATATTGTACGTACTAAATACAGAATAACAAAAGAGGAACATGTTAAAGAACAGAAGAGGAAGCATATTCTTGAGGTTCCGCTTAATTGCATACAATGTTGTTTGCCCACTCATGATGAATCACAGCGCCGAAAGAAATGCAATTCCATGCTATCTCTCTATATGTGGCAATTTTGAACAAGAGTCATTAGGATCATATTCTGAACAAGAGTCAACAGGTGGGGAGCATATGAATTTCATTGCATCCAGAATGGCGCTCAATTCCTTGGTGCCAATTTTGTAAGTCATTGCGGTATTTAGCTTCAAGAGTGGACTGCTGCTAGTGCGACACAAAGCAGCTACACAGATCATAGTGTAGATATAACGGGAAAACCATAAGCATCAAAGTAAAATCAGCAAAGTGGAACTTGCTGGAATATATGTGCTAGTATTGCCGGTACGGCTGGAAAGGCTTCGGATACCAGCTCTCTACAACTGAAGGTGTGGTACTATTAATATCAGTGTAACTCTGAAAGGCGACACATCTCCTCGCATTTCCTTGCTATTCTTATAGGATTCAAGTGGGCAGGCCACTACAAATCCTATTCCCATGTTTACAAAATCCTACGAATCAAAGAGGTCCGAAGAGTTCAAAGTGTCCATACCAACCGACCTTATAGACCTCTACACTGCCAATGTCCCTGTTCATCTTCACTACAAGGAACATACTGTACTACTATCATACTCCCTCCGTACCAAAATATAAGTCTTGGTAGAGATTTCCACTATGGATCACATACAGATGTATCCATATACATTTTAGAGTGTAGATTCACTCATTTTTCTCCATATATAGTCCATGGTGGAATCTATACAAAGAATTGTATTTAGGAACAGAGAGAGTACTTATTAAAGAAGAACGGAAGAGGAACATGCTAAACAAGAGCAAGAAGATTTTGGATAATAAAATGTTCGTTGCGTAGTGCCCACACATGATGAACCAGAGCGCATTAAGAAAGCAACTCCCTGCTGTCTCTCTATATGTGGTGCACGTGCTTTTTCAAAAGTAAAGTAGGACCATTAGCTTACCAATTAAATGTTATCTGTTTTAGTAATATCAACATCATATCATATTCGTACTTGAGCAACATGTTTGGAATTATGAGAGGCACGTTGTTTAGCTTGATGGATTTAGGAGCAGTGCTAAGCAGGTACGATGATGGTACTGAATATAAAGGCATGTCCGCATGCAAGTCGCGTGACTTTTGTCATTTAGGTCAGTTGACCATTTCTGGCGGTTGGATGAAGATCCTACGTTTGCTAACCCTTCTTCTTCCTCATCTCCGATTCTTCCCATATAGAACACCGCACGGGCCGCCGGCCGGACCACCGGCCCCGACCGCCTGTGTTCCTCCGCCACCCCCACCCTCCACCACGCCCCCACCCCGTTGAGTTTTCTTCGTTCGGCGAGGCCCCACCACCCCCCACAACCTAAGTCCCCACCCGAGGCCCTTCATTCGCACCGGCAAACTTCGGCAAGCTCTGAAAAATCGACTAACCCAATTTTGAAATTTAGTCTACAGTGATTTAACCAGTGTGGAATATAAAAGGGGAAAACCATAAGCATTGGGAGTATAGTGTTGAGCGTGCCATGGCAGATCTCAAGGTGCAAACTGGACAAAGGCAACTTCGCAACCAATGTTTGCTCTCAACTAGCAAGTAAGTGATGGACAAGAAATCAGAGTAAAGCAGTGGCGATCTATTTTCTTGTTGCGATAAATAAGTTGAGCAGATACGAAAGAGTACCGCCTCTGGTGCGGCACCGTGTATGCATCAACTGAGAATTTGATGTGCTGTGGTAGCGATGGCTGTCGGTGGCGTGGAAGCAGATCTAGGAGGGTAGACGGTGGTGGCGGGGCGTGGTGGACGAGACGGTCGTAGGAGCGGCGCCGGCAAGGTGGATGACGGCGGGGATGAAGCGAGAGGACGGGTTGCAAGGATCCCGGTCCGAAGCCGTGGATGAGAGAGGTCGATCTCTTGTAATGGACGGCGGCGTCGGGGTATCAGCTCCGACATGGTGGAGGAGGACGGCGGTGGATGGGGTGGCGAACGGAGGAGGCTGGGGTGGAGAGGGTGTTTTGGCGCCCACGGAGTACGAATGGGGAAATGGAGGTGGAGAGGAAGGGGGGAACCATGTCTGCAGGGCGCGCTTGTCTCAAATACGAGGAAATTTACAAACTTAGCCCCCATTTCAAATTTCCTACATCACAACAATATTAGTCGGTTGGGGATAGGACGGTAATCTCGCATACACCGAATATTTGCCGACGAGAGTTTGTTTTTGGCGCCCACCGTGTATGAATTGGGAAGGGAGTCGATTTCGGCCGAGGACACACTGTGTTTTGGCGCCCACCATGTATGAATCCGGGTGAGAGGCGGTTATGTCACGTTTGAGTGAAATTACAAACCTACCCCTATCGAAACCTATAGAAATAGAGCAGATAGGCTTTGCATGGCAGGGATAGGCACTAGTAATTTCCATCTCGCAGATTTTGGTTTCAGGCGCGCTTCGTTCAAATTTTTTAGAGTGCACCTTTACCGTGCCAACTCAATTCGAATCCCATTTGTATTCTGTTTTTTAGGCGGGATCCATTTTCGATTGGAATAAAATTCCATATACATCATTTTTTTATATATACTTTCAAAAGCACGACATCCTTTATACATAAATATGGTTTACAAATGGCATGATCTCAGATTCATAAGGTTGTATCCATAAATTTGGATTTTCAAATATTTGAAACCACTTTATGTTGAAATCCAATTTATGCATTCCTCGCTAACTGTCTCCAATTAATGTGTGTTTCATGGGTTTTTTTTTTACTTCTCAAACATGTATAGTGTGTTTCACACACGCAACATATAGTGTAATCCCGTTTAGACATTAATTCCATACAAACCATGCATTGTTTCTAATTAAAGAATCTATGGATCACCAATATTGATAAACTATATAACATTACACGTGTCCCCAAATTCAAATAAATATGCATGTTTGATACACCAATTTGTGTTATGATATTATCAATGTCGTGATCTCCAGTTTAAATATTTGAATCCCATTAAATCCAGATATTCGTCTCATATAACTGTCACTCATGCTTATATAGGAGTATCTCTCTAACCTATACGCGTTCATCGTCTCTTGGGTATCTCTCGTGCTACCTGTATGTCGACAATGATCTTTTATCTTCGTAACACACTGACGGTACTCTCTCCCTCGACCTTCATCACTCTATCTCTCTCAGTATATCTCGCTCCCTGCTATGTGTCTCTAACTATGATTCTCCATGTGGAATCTCTTTCTCTCACACAAACACAAAACTTTGTCTTCCAGGGTCTCATTTCTCTCTACTATTCCCCTGTGTGCCACTCGCACACCCCTCATACAGAGATGTCTTTCTCTCCTTAGGTATGAGAACCTACGACTCTTCCTCTTAGACATCTCTTTCTAACACACAAACACAAACTCTGTCTCCCAGGGCCTCATATTTCTCCACTGTTCTCTTGTATGTCGCTCACACACACTCTCTCTCCCTAGAGATATCTTGCGTTCCCTCATATGTTTCTCTAGCTATCACTTTCGTTTTGAAATATCTTTCTCTTTCATAGACACAAAACTCCGTCTCTCGGGATCTCATTTCTCTTCGATATTTGTTTGTATGTGAGTCAGACGCACCCTTTCTTCATCTCTTTCACACCCACACCCATAACTCAGCCTTCTGATCCACTCGACTCCTATCTCTAATGCACACTAGTTGGCATCTTTATCTTTCTATTTATCTGTTTCTCCATCAACCATCTTTCATTTATAGGTTGATCTCTTTTGCACAATCGTTGTGCCTCACTCCCTCTGCTCGCCATAGATGCATGCTCCAGCCCACGCCACTATCTCTTAAAGACAAAAACACTGCTCAATTTTCGGGCCTTCTTCCCTGCATTCTCGCATGCATGCATATTGTCATACCGATCCGTCTCTCCCATGTCGTTGATCTTAGCTTATGACTTATGTCTTCTTTCTTTTATATCGATCATGCGCGCGCACACACACACATCCCATGTATACATGTATACCTCTCACACATGCATGTTGAAGGTCTCTATGTCTCCATACATAGTTAATTACCCTCAACCCTAACGCCACATCGAATCGTTCTCCTCTTATGTGCACATAACTTCCGCCTGGATGGGTAAAACAGACACTCACACTTAACAATCTCCTTGTAGCTACCCCCCTCTCACTCTTCCCCTATATTCTCGAAACCAATAAGACCATCCCTTCGTTTAATTCCCGCCTACATGCACCATCGATATATAGTAGTCTTCCTCGGTGTCTGTCGAACAAACACGTTCTCTAGATGTCGACTACTCTCACGCGCACACACCTTCTCTTCCCTCTCCACGGGCATTTTCTCTCTCGCACCCCATCGTTGGTGGCCTCTGCCATACACATCACCTCTCTATGATGAAGCCATGCACACTTAAATTACATCCGCCACCGAGGACCCCGCGACACACACACACACACACGCACGCACGCACGTACACACCCAGCCACCCACACACACAAACACGCACGCACACACACACACACACAGACACACACACACACACACACTAAGACTCCATCTCTCTCCCCCCCACACACACTGAGACTCCATCTCACACACACATGCTCTAGGCGGAGAATTTGTTCCTACCACCCTTCATCCACCCTTACCCGTATGATAAACAATCACCTTAATTTACTTGTATAACATGGATAAATTCTACTTTACTTTAGTAGTTAGCAAACTTTTCATCTGTACCCTTATAAAAAACCGAGTTGGCGATGATGGTGTGCCTGCCACCTTGTAATATAGACCGTCTGATCTATATCTGACTGGTAGAAAGCTAACTATGATAATTTTACAAAAGATAGCCGCACCTCTCTCCACATCCTTATCTCCCACACCTCATTGCTGAGAAATTAAAAAATAAAGTCTCCGGAACAATCTAGCATGGTGGCCGCTGCCGCCTGCCGGCGCCGTCCATCCCCATGCCTCCGCCCATTCCGACTACCAGTCACCACCACGCTCCACTCCTCCTCACCTTATCTCTCATCTTTCATTGTTTCGATGACATTCTCGAGATACCAGTTTTCCGATAAAATTATCGAAATATCATTTGTTTTTACACATGGGATTACTCCTGCATGGGTAAATCACAACATGTGTTTTGTAAAAAAATGCATATTGATATTCCCTGCAATGCACAAGCATCTTGCTTGTAATTATATAACGCAAATTACGAGCAGGAAGTGACATTTTTTTTACACAAGCACGTTAACATGGCCACGTAAATCACCCGCAAAAAAACATGGCCACGTAGATCACTAGCTATTTGAAGAACACGTGGGACTTGAACTACGAGACGGACATGTACCCAGGAGTGGACGTGTGAACCTGTGTAACGTAGCGCAGTAAGTGAAGTAGAAAGGCACAAATTGTATGAACATGCTTGGCATATAGGCATTTGTCTCTTACTACCACTAAATGTTGTACGTGCAATGCCCGGTGATGTTATGGAGTACGTGACTAAGTACTATACTACGACTATATTAATTGGAGGCACATATTAGGTTTTATATTTGTTTACGTGTATGCCCCGAGAGCTTCCAACTGGACGTTGCTTTCTCTCCGGGTCGCACTTTGTATCATTCATACCACTAGTACAGTAGTACTACTACATGTGGTCTCCGACCCAGAAGTGGAGACGCTCTACCACGCTGTTCATGTCCCACTCCTTTCGCTGTGCGACATCCAGCACGTGCCATGTGTTTGGCACTCCTTCGTCGTAAGAGTTGAAATGCTAGCATTCATTAGAAATAAATAATAAATATAAATCACCAGTAATACTATACCACGCGGTTTCTTTGCTACTCGATATCGGAAAGAATACTTCCGCTCGCCGACATGTGGGAGGTCGACCATCCTGGTCCACTTGCCATGCCCGCAGAACTCCAAGGGAGAGTCATCCCGGTCGTCGCGTCGCAGTAATTATTAATGAGCTGTCAAATCACATGCCCAACCTTACCCACTGTGAAGTTGCTCGGACGAAGGAACCATCATGACTTCGTTGAATTCCGCTTCTTCAATAAAACTACTGTACCAGCAGTACTACTAGCTAGAGTAGTTACTCCAGCAGAGGCCTCTTTTGGTTCATATAGGATAGGAATTTTATAGGAATATCAAAATCATAGGAAGTGAGATGACATGCATCTCAAACTCAATTCCTATAGAGAAAGAGATGCCATTTGATGCATAGGATAGGAATTTTTCCATTTAGTCTAGGCTAATGTACTAGTAATTTGCTCTAAAAACTGCAGTAGTAACTAGTAGTATTGTTACATGCTCGTAATTAATTAAACAAACGTGCGGGCGAAACAGACACACAAACTTACTACTAGTACTACTACTTCTCACATGCTGGCCAGACGCCTTCGTTCTCCTTCCCGGCTTTGTCGGTGACACCCCACCATGCTTGGATCTCCGCCGACCTCTCCGCAGCAGCGCGTGCGTCCTCTTCTTTCTTGCGGCGGCGGGCCTCTCTTTTCTTGCGATTTTTCTGACGTTTCTGCTCCCTCTGTGTGGATTTGGCCACCTCTTGCTCTACCGCCCACTCGGCCTTGGCAGCTTCAAATTCCGCCCACATAGGTGTGAGGTCGTGAGCGGCGATGAACTCGGCACGACGGGATGCCACCGCTTGCCTACCATTCTATGTGCGGTCGTGGGCGGCGAGGAACTTGGCGTGGCGGGATGCCATCGCTTCCTTACTGGTTAGTGTGCGGCGCGGTGGCACGAATGACGCTTGGTGACAACTCTGGGGTGGAGTGGCCGGACAACCGTTAAGTGCATTGGTTGGTGCTGTAAATGAAGATGCCTGAATCTAGCGACAGGTGGCTCAGCGCGAAGGTTACCGACCCTCGGGTGGAGAAGGTGCTGGAGAAGATGGCCGCCAACTTGAAGCCTGACGACCCAGAAGCGGCGAAGTTTATGGGGGCCATGATCGTCAAGGAATTCCTAGTACGCCACGTAGCTCCACTTCAGGCGCACTCAAGCCCTTTGTGGACGCTCAGGGATGAGACAGACAACCTCCAACTGCGCCTCGATGCCCTGTCTGACAGGCAGCTTGGATCAACTCTCCACCTCCTAATTGGGGACGACCTGGGGTATCCGCCCGTTACCAACGCCCCCCTGTACCGCCGCCAGGATGGGGTAATGGTGGCAGCCTGCATGCCCACCTTCGACG
>LR738715.1:505698113-505736818 GCA_902687465.1 Secale cereale
ATTTTTTATTTTGGTATAAGAAACATCATATTTGTGTTGATCGGGTGGTTTTAAATTTGCAGTTGTTTCGTCGCTGTGAAGGTCTGGTGTTCGACGACCTCCCCATGCATTCGACATGCTCTGCCCCTGCGTTCGTGGGTGAGCACAAATGACATCTCCTCCTCCCCCTTCGTTTGCTCTGTTCCGGTCTTCGTGCCGATGAAACTTGCTAGCTATAGGTGTCAATCATCAGTATGCGTAACCACTATGCGTCTCCCATTCGAAAGGGTTACATTTATAAATATGCATGCATTTGCATATTTATAATCGTGATTCTTTCGGATTGTCCAACGTTATCCATGGACAGCCCGAGTATGTGTATATTGGGTTTGTTTTCCCATATGCTCTACTCCGGATCCGATGCAGAATTTCGTCAGTGCCTCCATGTTGTTCTCCGGGTACACATCCTCTCTCCTTATTGCCGAGACGTGTATCAGGAGAACATCGGGGAGGTGATGCCGAAATTTTGCGTCGGATGAGAACCCAATCTACACATACTCGGGTGGGATTAGGACATATCTTTACCTATTAGCGTGTAGGTTGCATGGACGTAATATCCATTAACTGATGGATATGGTTTGCTTAATTATGTATATATTTCTTGTGTGTCTAGTAGGAAGTCAATATGAGTGACCGTGCGTGGATGTACACCGGTTACACTAGACAGACAATTTTGACGAAGGAATGGTTAACAAAAACCAAGGGGTTTGTTAGATCTGCATTTGCAAAAGGCCGGAAAAAGCTGGTGCCCCTATGTCCGGTGCGACAACTATAATAAAAGGGACGAGCTTGAAATGAGTAAAGACCTGCAGAAGTTTTGATTTACGCCTGGTTACAAGGTCTGGACATTTGATGGTGAGTCTGCCCAACGTGCCAGAGCCGAGGTGGTTTGTCATCGCACCGACGAGCATGGTACCGGGATGGAAGACACGGTGCAAGACTTTGAAGGTGCTCGGGACTCAGATGAGGAGATGGAGGAATCTGCAAAGGCCTTCACTGAAATGTTGGAGTCCTCAAAACGTCCTATCCACGAGCAAATTGTGCTTTGTTAGCTGGATGCCATCTAAAAAATAATGGCTTTGAAGGCTCAATTCAACTTGGGCAGAGAATGCTACGATGCGATGATGACAGTATTCAGACGATTTCTACCCAAAGGCCATGTGCTATCTGCAAACTTGTACCAGTCAGACAAAATCGTCTGTGCTCTTAAGATGCCCTATGAGAAGATACATGCCTGTGAGAAAGGATGTGTCTTATTTCGGCTTTAGTATGAGGACTTAAACTATTGTCCCATTTGCAAGTCTTCCAGGTATGTTGTGGTAGACAATGGTATGGGTGAGAAGCTGCAGACCAAAATACCTGTTAATGTTCTTCGGTATATGCCAATCGTACCAAGACTTCAACGTCTTTTCATGGTCGAAGAGACGGCCAGACAGATGACATGGCACAAAACGGACAAAAGAATCGAACAAGATGCACATGGGAATGTGATGATGTTGCACACATCAGATGGTGAAGCGTAGAAGCGCTTCGATGCATTACATAAGGAAAAAAGGCAGATCCATGGCATCCTCGAGTCACCGCCAGCACAGACGGGTTCAGTGTGTTTGGTCAGATGACTCCACAATACAGTTGTTGGCCCGTGTATGTCATTCCACTCAATCTCCCCCCGGGCAGATTATGCAAAGAAAGCACATTTTCCTGACGTTGATAATTCCAGGGCCCAACTATCCGAGGAAGAATATGAATGTGTACATGCAGCCGCTTAAGGACGAATTGCAAGAAGCTTGGGATAATGGGTTCAAGACATACGACGCCTTTAGCAAACAGAACTTCATAATGCGTGCCTGGTACATGTAATCGACGCATGACTTGCCGGCGTATGCGCTATTCGTTAGCTGGTGTGTGCATGGAAGGTTCCCGTGCCCCACATGCAAGGGAGATCTTGAGTTTCGTTGGCTGACGGCATGTCACAAGTATACTTTGCTTCGACTTGCATACACTACAAAAAATACACTTCCATGATGATACGTGTTTGTCACAGTTGGTCACGATTTCTGTCATGCATGTACATCCATGACGATTTTATGACAGAATCAAGATAGTCATACCTGTGCTGTCGTAGATGTGTTCCACGACATTGCCAAAATTATCATCACGGAAGTGTCCACTTCCATGACGATAAATCGCGCGTCACATAATTGTTTTGGTCAAGGGTGACCGACACGTGGCATCCACCGTAACGGAACACCGTTAAGCTATCGGGTCCGGTTTTGGATCCGATAACCCGTTAATAGCCCCGACCAATGGAGATTTTCCACGTGTAAAATTCTGATTGGCTGACGAGAACAGGTGTCAGCTCCGCGTTGGCACAGGTGTCACTCATCCAATGGGTGAGATGCGCCTATGATATGTTGACACGTGGACTGGCCCAAAAGTGGCGCATAAAGTTTAAATGGGCCGGCCCAACTAAAGGCCCGCAAAATTTTGCACACCATAATGGGCCGGCCCAACTAAAGGCCCACAAGATTTTGCGAACCATAATGGGTCGGCCCAGCTAAAGGCCCACAAGATTTTTGTGATTCATAATGGGCTAGCGTAGGTAAAGGCTCACAAGATTTTTGCGGGTCATAATAGGCCGGCCCAGGTGAAGGCCCACAAACTTTTTGTGTACCATAATGGGCCGGCCCAGCTAAAGGCCCACAAGATTTCGCCAACATTAATGGGCCAGCCGAGCTGTAGGCCCACAAGATTTTGAGGACCCTAGTAGGCCGACCCATTAAATGGCTGCCATATTTTGGGCCAAATGCCGGCCCATATTTGATCCGGTCCATTAATGGTCTGCCACGTTCCGGGCCTAATAATGGCCCATATGAGATCCGGCCCGTTAAAATCCTACCTCGTTCTGGGCAAAATTATGGCCCAGATCAGGTCCGTCCCTTTAAGAGGCTTTGGGCTAAATTATGGCCCATATCAGATTTGGCCCCTCAACTTGACGCTATGCTTTTGGGCCCACTTGCTAAAGGCCCATTTAGTAATTCGACCTGAAATTAGTTTCAGCCTGTTAAGGGCCCGTTTAGCATTTCGGTCCAATATTAATATCGGCCTGTTAAAAGCCCGTCATATAGTTGGGCCTAACTACGGCCCGGTTTTCATCCGGCCTGCTCGCAGCCAATAATCTGATTGGGCCAAACAAGGACCGAGATAATTTTGGCCTGTTATAAGCCCATGATTTGATTGGCGCACTCATGGTCCGGGGTCTATTTCGTCCTGCTGCCGGCCCATGAGTTGTTCAGCATGATTCAGGCCCAACCTAATTTTCAGCCTCCTAAAGGCCCATTGAGTTTTCTTGGGAAAATAGGGCCGGCGGTTTAATCGGCCTATTAAAGGCCCGAATCTACTAGTGGGCTAGTTTACATTTAGGCCTGTTAACGGACCAATATGACGGGCCCATGATTGATACGTCTCCAACATATCTACTTTTCCAAACCCTTTTGCCCTTGTTTTGGACTCTAACTTGCCTGATTTGAATGGAACTTACCCGGACTGACGCTGTTTTCAGCAGAACTGCCATGTTGTTGTTTTTGTGCAGAATAAAAAGTTCTCAGAATCGCCAGAAAATCAACGGAGAATTATTTCAGAAAATATAAAAAATATCTGCAAGAAGATCTGCACCGGGGGGCCCACACCCTGTCCTCGAGGGTGGGGGCGCGCCCCCCTTACCAGGGCGCGCCCCCCTACCTTGAGGGCCCGCCGATGCTCCACTGACGTATCCCCAGGTCCTATATATTCTGTTTCGTGGCGAAAAAATCAGGGAGAAAGAATTATCATGTTTTACGAGACGGAGCCGCCGCCAAGCCCTAATCTCTCTCGGGGGGGCTGATCTGGAGTCCGTTCGAGGCTCCGGAGAGTGGAGATCGTCGCCATCGTCATCATCAACCTTCCTCCATCACCAATTCCATGATGCTCACCGCCGTGTGTGAGTAATTCCATCGTAGGCTTGCCGGACGGTGATGGGTTGGATGGGATCTATCATGTAATCTAGTTACTTTTGTTAAGGTTTGATCCCTAGTATCTACTATGTTCTAAGATTGATGTTGCTATGACTTTGCTATGCTTAATGCTTGTCACTAGGGCCCGAGTGCCATGATTTCAGATCTGAACCTATTATGTTTTCATGAATATATGTGTGTCCTTGATCCTATCTTGCAAGTCTATAGTCACCTACTATGTGTTATGATCCGGCAAGCCCGAAGTGACAATAATCGAGACCACTGCCGGTGATGACCATAGTTTTAGGAGTTCATGTATTCACTATGTGTTAATGCTTTGGTCCGGTACTCTATTAAAAGGAGGCCTTAATATCCCTTGGTTTCCAATAGGACCCCACTACCACGGGAGGGTAGGACAAAACATGTCACGCAAGTTCTTTTCCATAAGCACGTATGACTATATTCGGAATACATGCCTACATTGCATTGATGAACTGGAGCTAGTTCTGTATCACCCTAGGTTATAACTTCAACATCATGAATTGCATCCGACATAATTTCCCATCACCGATCCAATGCCTACGAGCTTTACCTATATTGCTAGTCGCTTATTTAGTTTTCCGTTGCTATTACACAAAAACTACAAAAACACTATCCTTACTTTTATTGCTGCTACCGCCACTATCATATTACTATGCTACTAAACTACCTTGTTGCAGATACTAAGTTTCCAGGTGTGGTTGAATTGACAACTCAGTTGCTAATACTTAAGAGTATTCTTTGGCTCCCCTTGTGTCGAATCAACAAATTTGGGTTTAATACTTTACCCTCAAAAACTGTTGCGATCCCCTACACTTGTGGGTTATCAATGATGTGGATCATACATGGTGATTTGCATGACGACCTGATTATGTACCGTAATTTTATGTTTTGGCCGGTGTACTGCGAAGACAGAATATATATACAGTAAAATAACTGCAGCATCGTGAATAAGAAAAAAACCTAGACTATACAATAAAAAAATTATGACATATTACATCCACTAGGCATCAAAGTTCGCCACTATGATAATAAAGCACAAGCAGACAGCATATTACATACACTGGGCATCAAAGATCGCCACCTGTTGAAGTAAACATGCCGACAAAATAATATACAAAACAGACATCACTTCAATAGAGTTCAAGAAAGGTTAGCCCTGCTCGGGAGCTGCAGCGCAAGTAGCTGAGCAAGATGGTGAGACTGCACTTGTTTGACACTTATATTCTCCTCACTCTGAAAGATAAACAAGCACGCAGATGACAGGTTTTGCACATATAAGTATTAGTGCTGACAATTCATCACATTTCTTACTGACGAATAAAGTGACACGGTTTAAAATAGTATTAACACAATATGGTATTGTGCAGGTCAAGACATGGCAGGAATTGACATTTTTAAGGAGTTGGCAGCTTCACGACACCACTGGATTACAGATCAAGAACTCATAAGTATCAACGGTTAGTGTGCTGTCAATTTATCCCATTTCAGATTGGTAAAATTAGATCTCTTGCTCTGTATAGTTTAATTTACATGGTATGAAGAAGGAACTTGGTTGTACAACTGAAAACATAAATTGAGAAGGACAAACTTTTGTTTATGAACTGGAGTACATAATAAACTTTAAACATGCAATTTGATGCAAACACCAAAAATAAATAGCTGTTGTAGTCATGCCTAACCAAATATACACAACAAAGTTTGAAGGCTTGAGAAGGACAAACTTACATTATTGGTGAAGGCAGGATCTATAAACCCTTTTCCATTTTGATGGGGGGGGGGGGCAATTCAAGAAGTTTACCACATAATCTTCTTCATAAGCATTGCATTTATTCTACATTTTGTTAAGAGTAAATATAGATGTGACAATATAAGAAAAAATGGAGAATATTTAAGATAAGATGAAGTGTGATGCTACATAACCAAGTAGCTATAAATGTAAGTACAGCGATACAGGCAAAAGCTACAGCCAAGAGCAATGCAGAGCTAAACTTCTTCAGTACCATCGGTGTTATCCAACCATATGGTAAGAGTAAATATAGATCTTATGTTTTGAAAATGGAGGGCAAAGGAAAATAAGATGCAGAGTGATGGTACATGAACAACTACCTATCAATATAAGTACACTTATAAAGCACAGCGGGTACTTACAAGAACAATGCAGAGCTAAAAAAATTCATTGGCATTAGATATATTCTACACTAATGTAACCATTCATACAGATCAGATAATTTGGAGCGAACAATTGATAAGCAAGCTATCATGCATACTGCTGTCACATAATGAACCAGGTATGTATGCAAGTACAGTGATACATGACAACAGGTACTAACAAGGGCAAAGCAGCGGGCGGAATATTTGCGATATCCTATCGTTCTTTTCAAACCAGAATTCTTTTTCGAGCAGATTTCCTGCAAAAAAGATCCGTAAGGCACATGCGGAAAAGTAGAAGTTCAAATTGTCATGAGATATCATAGACAATACCTCATCATCGGAACGAGACGAGTGCATAACAAGGTTTTTCCATTCAATGTCTTCTAAATTTAGCACAGGAGACTTCACCAGAAATTCGTTTATAGACTTGCCATGCTTCTGCAATGCTTCCTTGAAAAGCGCAAGCAAGCTTTGCTCGTCATGACTATCCGGATTGACCCTCGCCTACTTACAACAATGTAATGTAAATCATTGATGTGTTCAATCCACTACTAGAAAAAAGGCTATAGATGGGATTGACACTAATGGCACACCAGACATGCGGTGCACCATTAGTATATACTAATGGCGCACCACTTGCTGGTACGCCATTAGAGTGGAATACACTAATGGCGCACCGGGCTCAGGGTGCGCCATTAGTATCAATTTTTTGTCCTTTTCCAAACATACTAATGGCGCATCCAGACACAGTGCGCCATTACTAGTTGTAACTAGTAATGGCGCACCTGTCACACAGTGCGCCACTACTGTTGTTTTTTAATTATTATTTTTTTTGCAAAACTACTAATGGCGCACTTTGGCATAGTGGGCCATTAGTATGTTTTTTTTTGCAAAACTACTAATGGCGCACCACCAGCAGGTGCGCCATTAGTAACCTGGGTTACTAATGGCGCATTTGGAGATGGTGCGCCATTAGTAAGTGGGCACCAACAAGATATTTTGTACAGCCACTCCTACCCACTCGCTTTCTCCCCACTTCATTCTCTCCAACTCCTCCTCCAAAGCTTGTCTCGGGTGCCTCCTCTTTGTCACCTCATTTCCACCATAGATTCATTCAAATTAAGTGGTTAAATTACCTTTTTTGATAGGTAAGTAAGGGGGGAAGCTATATTTATGTTGTTCTCCCTACAACAATGTGCACATGCACTTTTTATGGCCTAGCTAGATCTATGTATGTTCGTGGTGTTGCATATGTTTGTGGTGTTGCATATGTGTTTGTGTTTGCAGGTGTACCGGTATTTGAAATGCGATAGTTACCAATATTTTGCCGGAATGTTGATTCATTTCCGTTTCGGCGAGAATTTTGGCATTAAGCATTCTTTTTGGTCCTATTTTTAGGGAAAGTCATGCCAAATTTTTTCTTGGTTCTAAAATATCGTTTTGCTCTAGCCCGCAGGTGTCCATGGTCCGCATGATGACTGAAGGCATCGTGAATAGGTTTTTGAGCTCCGCGAAGGCCGAGATGCTTCAAAAGAACGAGACAGAGATAAGATGTCCGTGTCGAAGATGCAAGCTGAAGAGCCTTATTGCGGACCAGGATTCCGGGCAGGTGCGGGACCACCTGGTCTTGCGTGGTTTCATGGATGGCTATCAGTGGCAAGGTGATGAAGATGACTACGAAGTCGTCCATGGGGGTCGGGCAAGAAATGAGGAAGGGCAGCAAGACAACCACTACGGCTCAGGCGGGCGAGAAGACGAAGAACCCCTAGGAGATGATCACGACGGTGATGCTGTACATAGTCATCATGTAGAAGATGCAGGACATGATGATGAGGAAGATGCCGGAGTAGACGACGGGCATGATCATGAAGATGCTGATGCCGGCGGAGCAGACGACACTGGACCATCGATGGGCTGGGTGCAGGACCCTCATATTCAAGAGCTGCTTCTCAAGCAGACGGATAACGCAAGAGCTGCCGCCCGAGAGAAAGCCAAGATGGATCAACTGGAGATAGACGCGGTTACTCCATTGTATGAAGGATGCAGGCCTGAGGATACCCGCCTGAAAGTAATGCTCATGGCTCTAGAGATGAAGGTAAAACACAAAATGACCGGCGCATGCTTCGACGAGAACATGTCATTCTGGCACGAACGTCTTCCCAAGGGGAACAAGTGCCCAACCAGTTTCGAGGAGGCGAAGAAAATCGTGTGTCCTCTGGATTTACCGCACATGAAATACCATGTGTGCATGAACAATTGCATCATTTATCGGGACGAGCACGCGGAGTCTACCATATGTCCGGTGTGCGGCGTCACTCGATACAAGAAGAGGAAGAAAGCTCCTCGAAAAGTGGTGTGGTACTTTCCGATCACTCCTCGTTTGCAGTGGTATTTCGCGGACCCTAAGGTAGCAAAGCTCCTGCGTTGGCACGCGGATAGGGAGGAGAAGAAGCGAGAAGATGACGCAAATGATCCGGAGATAGATAAAAAAGACAAGATGCTGAGTCACCCTAAGGATGCGAGCCAGTGGCAAGCGTTGAACTTCGAAGACGCAGAATTTGGGAACGATCCAAGGAACATCGTGCCGGGCGCGAGCACCGATGGAGTCAACCCGTTTGGCAGCCAGAGAAGCACACATAGCACCTGGCATGTGTTTGTGTGGATGTACAACCTTCCCCCCTGGTTGTGCATGAAGAGGAAGTACATTCACATGAGTATGCTAATTGAAGGACCGAAACAACCAGGGAACGGTATCAATCTGTATCTGGGGCTGCTGAAAGAGGAGCTAGACACGCTGTGGAAAACGCCAGCCAATACGTGGGACGCCGCAAAGAAAGAATGTTTCCCTATGAGAGCCGCACTGCTCACGGCGGTGCACAACTATCTCGGTTACGGATATGTCGCGGGGCAGGTGGTCCACAGATTTTCTGGATGCGTTAGGTGCATGGATGACACAACGTATCGCCAGCTAGATAGAGATCCCGGGTCTTCGAAAACCGTGTTCATGGGACATCAAAGGTGGTTTCGCGACGATGACCTGTGGAGAAAACGCAAGGATCTGTTTGATGGTGTAACTGAACCCCGAGGACGCCCGCGTACGAGGAGCGGCGAGGAAATAGACGAGCTGTTGAAAAATTGGAAAGATTGCCCACTGCCGGGAAAGAAGCAAAAGGCGCCAGAGCCGGGAAAGAAGCGAAACGCGCCAGAGCCGCTGCTGAAGGTATGGAAAACGAGGTCTGTTTTCTAGGACTTGCCATACTGGAAGATCCACCGTGTGCCTCACAGCCTAGATGTCATGCATATCTCGGAGAACGTGTGCGAGAGTCTGCTTGGTACCCTGCTCAACATGCCAGAGAGGACCAAAGATAGGCCGAAAGCAAGGGCATACTTGAAATCAATGGGCATCAGGCAGGAGCTTCACGCTAATGATGATGATGATGATGAGGCGAAGCAGGACACGGAAAGTCGTCGCAAAGGCAAAAAGCCCAAGAAGACCGGAAATGACTACCCTCCCTCGTGCTTCACTCTAAGTCAGGAGGAGATCGAGCAGTTTTTCACCTGCCTCGTAGGAGGAAAACTTCCTTATGGTTACGCGGGGAAGATAAGCAGATACCTAGACCCAACGAAGCAGAAGTTCAGCGGGATGAAGTCTCACGACTGTCACGTGCTGATGACGCAGATACTTCCAGTTGCAATCCGTGGGATCATGGAAGCGCATGTCCGTGAAACACTATTTGGCCTATGCAACTTTTTCGACGTCATCTCTCGGAAGTCGGTTGGCGTGAGGCAACTCAGAAGGCTACAGGAAGAGATCGTGGTGATACTACGCGAGCTTGAGATGTACTTCCCGCCCGCATTCTTCGACGTTATGGTGCATCTGCTGGTCCATATCGTGGACGATATCATCCAACTCGGGCCGACGTTCCTGCATAGCATGATGCCATTCGAAAGGATGAATGGTGTCATCAAAGGATACGTTCGCAACATGTCACGTCTAGAGGGAAGCATAGCCAGGGGCTTTCTGACCGAAGAGTGCATCTCCTACTGCACGAATTATCTAGGCATCGAGAACCCCGTTGGTCTGCCCGTCAACAGTCGCCTCGGCAGGCCTGCTGGATGGGGTCACTGTGAGGGTCGCCGCGAAATGCATGTCGACTTCGAGGGTCGACTCGCCGACTTTGAAAGAGCAAACCTAGTCGCGCTACAACACATAGACGTGGTCGATCCTTGGGTGGTAGAGCACACAACCTTTATTGAGAAGACGTACAATGACCGAGGCCAACAGAGGACGGACGGAGATATAATCAAACAGCACAACTCATGTTTCACGCGTTGGTTCAAGAAGAAGCTTCTGTCGTACCCTTTACATGAGGATTCTTCCGCGGAAGAACAACTCATATTCGCCTTGTCACAGGGCGCCGAGCACAACCTGATGACCTATGAGGCGTACGATATCAACGGCTACACATTCTACACTGAGGCCAAGAATATAAAGAGCGATGGTTATCAGAACTCCGGGTAACGATGGAATCCTACACCGGTAACGACAAGGACAGATACTACGGAAGGATCGAGGAGATTTGGGAGCTGAGCTACGCTGGAGAGAAGGTCCCGATGTTCCGTGTCAGATGGGCCAAGAGCGTCCTAAAAGAATACCGGTATTTCACCACCATGGTCATACTCGAAGCCAAATCCAAGACCGCGGGCGCAAACGTCACCGCGAAAAATGAGCCATGGGTACTGGCTTCCCAAGTTGACCAATGCTTCTTCATTACCGAACCGTCAAAGCCCAGTCGTGTTGTCATGAGGGGAGGCAAAAGGAAGATCATTGGAATGGATGGAGTAGCCAGTGAGCAAGACTTCGACAAGTACGGCGACCCGAAGATCGAACATGATGACGATGATGAAGTAGAAGCATACACCACAAGAAGAAGCAGGACCACCCTACCTAAAGGACGTCCGTTCCACAGAAGAACTCCATTTGCGAAAAAGAAGGGCAAGAATATTGTGAACAGATAGCTAGCTAGCTAAGATCAATTGTATTTAAATTGTAATCTTCATTTCTCGATTGTATTTCATGGGCACTTTTTGAACTATCATGAATATTTTTAAATTTCATGGGCACTTTTTGAATTCATGAGAACACTCGATCTCGATCCCCCTCCATCTTGATCGTTATCCCTCCTCACCAGATTCCCCTTGCCAGATCCCCCTCGCCACCGAGCACCCCCCACACCCTTCCCCGCTCCACCGCTGCCGACGACCCCCGTACCCTCCCCCGCTCCACCGTCACAAATGAATGCAACTAAAAAAATGATTATATTTTCAAAAAACAAATTTGATTATATTTTCAAATAACAAATTTGATGGTATTTTCAAATAACAAATTTGATGATATTTTTTTATATTCATAAATATTTTCAAATAAAAAAAATCTGATGATATTTAAAAAAAAATTATTACTGTTTTTATAAAAATTTATTACTGTTTCATATTCATATTCATATTCATATTCATATTCATATTCATGATATTTTTTTATATTCATAAATATTTTCAAATAAAAAATTATTACTATTTTTATAAAAATTTATTACTGTTTCATATTCATATTCATATTCATATTCATATTCATATTCATGATATTTTTTTATATTCATAAATATTTTCAAATAAAAAATTATTACTGTTTTTATAAAAAATAATTACTTATGGCGCATCGCTGGCTGGTGCGCCATTGATATCTAAAAATATTACTTATGGCGCACCGTCCCACTGGTGCAATATTGCTATCAGAAAAAAAAACATTCTAATGGCGCACCGCAAGGGGGTGCGCCATTAGTATTCTTCCCCCGTCCATACACTTCGTCCCTCTGTCGTTCCTCCCTCTCACCAGACACTTCGTCCATCCCTCCACCGCGCCGCTCCCTCCGTCGTCCCTCCCTCCACCGCGCCGCCGCTGCCCCGACCCACTGCGCCGCAGCCGCCCACGCGCCCCCGCCGCCTCCCTCTCCCCATCCTCCCCTTCCTCCCCCTCGAGCACCGCCTCCCCCCGAGCCCCGCCTCCTCCCCGGGCGCCGCCTCCCTCGAAACCCTAGAAACCCGCCGGAGATTTGGAGCCTCGGAGCCGCCGGAGACTTGGAGCTTCGGAGCCGCCCCACGTCCACCAGGAGAGGAGGCCCACGACCTCCCCGCCGTCTATCCCCGCCTCCCCAAGCTCGCCGTCTCCCTCTGCCTCTCTTCTCGGTTAGTTCATCCATCATGCTACATGTGTGTTTGCCAGGAAATTGATGTTCAACTTGGGTTGGCAATTGGCAGTCCAATCTCTTCTGATTTATTTTAAGATAAAATCTCTACCCATTTCTAGCTGTGGCTGTTCTATTTGGTCAGTTACTTCTACGAGCATGTAAGGTTGATTTGGCTCCAGCGTTCATTTTTTGTCTGAAATTGTTCTTACAGTGTTACGGTTTGCACATCCATCATAAAATAAATAGGAATATTAGCTGGTATGACTTTGTTCGTTACACTCCAGCAAGAATCCACAGCTTGGTAAATAAAAATCAACCCCACAAAACACTCCTTCAACATATTTTCACTATAACTAGGCAATCAATTCATAGTTTCAACGTAACAACTAAATTATCTTCCATGTTGCTGGTAAAGAATGTCTACCAGTCGCCAAAATAACACCAAGGAACTACTCCATCCAAAATTCCTGGAGTATATCATTTAACAGCACGGGCATATGCTGTACTTGATCCAAAACTCACAGTAAAAGCAACCGGCAAAAACAACTTTTACCTAGAGTATATCTCTCATTTATGTGAGGAAAACCATTATCTATAATGGTTCTCATCTGTCTCATATATGAGCATACTTTTTTTGCGTACGAATCTGTATAATATCCGATAGCATTGAGTAGTTGAAATTGCATCCCCAGCGATTTAGTTCTTCTGTTTACCTATCCCTGCAATGAGATATGAGTAGTTTTATGAGAATTATTATAATCAGCAGCATAATTATTCAACACAGTAGTATAAATAAAGTGCATCTACATTGTCAAGGTAAGCAAAGAGCTCTGGTGGCTAGTGTTAATCAGGACAAGAAAATTTGTTTTTGTCGTGTGAGTAAGCGCAGGTAAATCCTGCTATTTAATCTCATCAAATGCTCGTAGAAGCAACCTTACTAAAATCGGTAGATAAAATATCTAAAAATGACCATGATAGAGCCATTGGGCTGAGCTAGCAAAGTAGATAGGGTATGTCTGTCAGCTAGTTGCATGTTTAAGATTAAAAATACACTAGGTATCTGTGCGCTTTTATTCTATTCTGCCAATTTGCAAATAAAGCGGTTATTTTATTCTGAATACAAAGATTGCATGTTTTTCCATGTGGGTCTCTGAAGTTTGATCCAAATCTGAGATAACAAACATGTAAACACGCGTCCTTAAATGACTGCAAGCCTTCGACATGCATTTTATTTACTTAAATGCACACTGCATCTCCTTTGTCTTAATGATATTCTGTCCAATGATATCGGATTGTTTCATGATGTAACTGCGAAAGCAAATGATATCTGTTGATTTCTGAAAGTTGTGTACCGGATTTTAAGAAGCGAGTGTATGATGAGGAGCAAATTGTAGATCATTTAGGAGCAAACCTCAAACAAGCAACTCCTGTTCTTCTCTGTTGGTAGATAGCTTTAATAGTAGGAAGCATGTGGTAATCTAGTACCGCTTTTATTTTCTCTTATACAATGTTGGTGCTTGTCTTTATGAAGCTTCAGTACCAGACAATATAAGCTTTTGCAAGCTATACACAGCTATTTGAAATGATATGCTCAAGCCTATGGAAACTGGAAATATATGCTTTTGCAAGCTATACATGTGCTTGTCTTATTGCTGCTGCTTTAATTTGTTTGTACTGTAACATCTTATAGCTTCACTGGTCCAATTAGCTACTGGAAATATCCATGTTTAGACATGGCAGATTTCCCCACTTTGCACTGCTGGGTTTTGTCTCCGACCATCGTGTCGTGATGATTTTGCAGGTACCCCGAGAGGCCCTTGAGTTTGCTGGAATGTCGATTAACTTCCGTTCCACCAAATTCGGGTACTCCATATGTCCTATTTTCAGCAAAGGTCATGCTGAAATTTTCCGTGAATTTTAGCATGACTTTGCTAAAAATAGGACATATGGGGTACTTGTGACTAATGCATGGGCCGGGGTATCTTAGTAGTTAATTAAGTAGGATCAACTGCCCCTTTATTCTTGCTGCATTAAACCATAGGCGGCAATAGAGCCAAGTGATTAGGCCCAACTTAGAATTCTCCTTCCCAGCTTAGCTTTCAGGATGCCTCAGTGTCGACAAACCATAAGTTATAAAACCTTGGCTTTTAGGGTGCCTCGGTGTCGATAAAAACCTAAATGATGAAAGCTTAGGCTTTTAGGGTGCCTTGGCGTCGAAAAACCCTCAATGATAAAAGCTTAGCTTTTAGGATACCTCCGTGTCGACAAACCCTAAATGATGAGACCATGATCTTGTTCCTTGACAATAACCAACTTTTTGACCAAACTTTTTTCCTATTTAGAGAGAAACATGGCCCACAACGGTGAGGCCGGGGGTTCGGGCGGCAAGGCATTCTGGGAGCTGTCCCAAGAGATGGAGGAACAACCTCACTTGTATGAGGACGCCGCCTTCCCCACCGATCCTGACACCACTGATGGTGCCGCCGAGGATGACCCCACTGATGGTGCCGTCGGGGATGACACCACTGATGGTGCCGCCGAGGATGTCACCACTGATGATGGCGGCGCACACACAGATGGCAGCCAATCGAAGATGCAACGGAAGGACCGGCGCCCGAATGTGCTCCGCACCGTCAAGAATGAATTTACTGAAGTGGACTCCGACGGGAATCCAACGGCGCCCGAACGAATAGTCAAGGGGTACTCGCTTCAGCTCGGGTGCATTCTCCGGAGCGCCGTCTCGATCAACACGGAGAACCTGAGGCATCCTGACCGAGGGAATTTGCGCAACCTCCTCTTCACAAAGCTGCACGAACGATACAAGTTCCCCGCTGAATTTGAAAACACAAGCCCTAAAGGGAATAAAGTGAACAATGCCGCCCTCACGAAGATGAGCACGGCCCTGTCTACTTGGAAAAGCATGGTGAAGAGAATTATTGACAAAGGTGATAGTTATGAGAAGATCAAGGAGAAAAATCCTTCGATCACCGAAGATGACTACAACGACTTCAAGATCAAGTGCTCGAGCACCGCAACCTCCGAATCAAGTCAGTGGGGGAAAGAAATGCAGGAGCTGAACTTAGGGGAACACACACTCGGTCCCGGCGGTTACAGAGTGGCAGAGCCTATATGGGACAAGGAGGAGGCGGACCGTGCCGAGCAAGGCCTACCGCCCCACTTCGATAAATACGATGACAAGCAGACCAGGAACTTTGTCAGGGCCCGGTACAAGAAGGACCCGAAAACAAAGGAGCTTACCACGGATCCGAAGACCAGGGCGCTTGAGCTTGTTCTGGTAAGGAATACACCCCCGCGTAATTAGCTCCATATGGTTGCATTCTAATTAATGAAGCCAAATTTCTAAATGGTTGACATTCCTTCCGCAGGCGACTGAAAGCAGTAGCGCGGGGTCGACTAAGAGCAACCCTTGGGACACCACTCTAAATAGGGCGTTGAATGTAATGAAGAAAAAGGATAAGATCAGTAAGCCGTCGTCAGCTGGTCGTGTGGCCGGCAAAGGCTTGTCCACAAAATGGTCGTCATACTATAACGCTGGTGGGCGAAAGGAGAAAAAGACCAGCTCGAAAAGCCAGTCGCGCGAGGTTCAAGAACTCAAGGCACAAGTGGCGCGGATTCCGGAGATTGTCGAAGAGAAAGTGCAACAACAACTGGGAGCGACGATCACCGCCATTGTGCCTACCTTGATTGAGGGGTTGCAGGCGTGGATTGCGGGCGGCCAACAGGGGCCGCCCTCGATTCCCAGCTCCACGGCCAGCAACTCGCAGAACGCGATGGCGGGGCCATTGGTGTCTCCGTTGGAGGCGACATTGGTGTCTTCGATGCTGGCACGTGAGCTTAATGCACCCGGGTGTACGCCGGCCGGCACCTCTGCAGCAAGCGGCCCCTCCGTCAACTGCACGCCCGTCGTTGGCGGTGCCTCGACATTAGCCGAGCTCGACGCCATCATCACGGTAACTAATTAAGCCTCTCTCAGCCGAGGACTTCATCTCCTTGCCTTTGAATGGGCATCCCTGACACCCTACATGTTTTCGCAGGGCACCGTCGACGTCCCGTGCACTCTCCTGCACTTCATGAACAATGAGTTGGTCGATGTCGCCAAGGGAAAAATCATTCAACCGGGCAACCCCGTGTTCCAATGTACTAGGATGCCACCCAACATGTATAGGGTTCAACTCGTTCGGGTGCTGCCAGGCTGCGGCGAGTTGTTACCTCCGATTCGACCCGTTGGGGCCGACGAAGATGATGTGATGACCCTCAGCGTATGCCTGAGCTGGCCCCTGCTTTGGCCGAAGAGCCAGATTCGTTTGGGGCGGGGGACACCACCCCAAAAACAACACTGCCAGTCGTGCCGGCGCCAAGTCGGCCCCATGGCAAGACCGCCGCAACGGTGCCGGACATCCCTATGCCACTGGATCCAAACATGCATATGGCACAGGATCCGAACGACGACGACGAGAACGACGACGATACATTTGCCAACGTCGATTAGTACTTTGCCGATCATGGGTACGGTGGCGACTTCATGGGGCCTCCTTCTCAAGAACCCAACCCTACAAAAGACGTGCGCGATCTAGCTGGTACCGCGGAGAAACCAAGTTGCAACAGGCATCGTCTGCCGTTCAGTTCTCAGGAGACGCCTCCAGCTGCCGACTTCACTGAGCCTCGGATAGGCGAGGTGCGAAATATTATCTGCCCCAACACACTCAAGAAGGCGGTCTGTGAGCAGAACTCGGTCCCATTACAGGAGAAGAAGAAGGCACGGAAAAGAAAGACTAACAAGGGTGCGAGCCAGCTGGCACCGAGTACGATTTTGTGCTCAGGACGGGCCACCTTCACCTGAGGATGTAATGAGGAGGGTGCATGTGGCGGGTAGGCCGATGCTACCGAGTAATATGCTCAATGCTGCAACCGGTGCTATGCGGAGTCTGCATGACAGTGTTCTTTCTTTGGAGAAGCGGCGTCTCAGAGAGAAGGATGTGGCATACACGGTTTTCGCGGCCAAGGTGCCAGAGGGCAAGGGCTTTGTGGATAACTCCATCGGGGGTACGATCGTCCTGCGGTTTGATGACATCTACGCTATGTCGAACCTTCATCCACTGCACTACACCTTCATTCGGCTATTTTCGCTGAGTATGGAGATGCGGATCATTCGCGACAAGACCCCGGACTTCGTGATAGTCAACCCCTTCTACATGCGTGCCAAGATCTTGGGCAGCGCTGGGGACCGGCAAGTCGCGAGTTCTTACCTCGAAGGCGTCATTCTGGCAAACCGAGATAAGGATAACTTCCTCGTGCCTTACTTTCCCGAGTAAGTCCTCCCCTCAACCGCCCCGTAACATATGCATTCTTAGATTTCGATCATTTTTCTTTAAACCTTCCGTGTTTTGTGCAGTGACACACATTGCACACTCATCCTCCTAAGCCCAAAATATTCCATGGCCACGTATTTCGACTCGGACCGTCAGTCGAAGGTAGACTACACAAATGTCAAGAATGTTCTTGATGATGTTCTCCCCGGCTACGCCAAATCTGGAGGCACCTTCACTAGGCCTATTCGTAAGTACGGCAAGCACGTGTTCTCCCACAATACGACGTTCTGCTGTGTCAAGCAGCCGCCTGGCGGTCAGAAGGGTGCCTACTACGCCATCCATCACATGCGGGCGATCGTATGGGACCATCATCAACTTCTGCTACCGAGTAAACTCAAAGTTTGGGCCGCGAGCGTGTCGGCAATCCAGGATGCGGACATCAGACAAGAATTCTTTCGCATCCAGTCGGAGTTTGCGGAAATCATCAATCAAGATGTCCTTCGTACCTCGGGGCATTTCTACCTCAGAAATCAACCATCCAACAGTGACATCGACACAATGCTACAAATGCAGGCTGACAACGCCCGCGATTTCATGACTCCCACGATAGACGGCGGCTTCATCCATGCTCTGGTCCCTTGAGTCAAGTCGAAAGTACTGATGCTGTGTCTAGTTCTGAAACATCGATTGGCTCATGTTGTAATTAAACTTTAATGAACTTGTAGTATGTCTCTTTGGTTTCGACAGTCGTTCAACTTAGATGTAATCGATGCTATTAATGTCTTGCTTTTCTCTTCCGATCGCTCTGTTGCATACTTATATATTGCTTATGTATTGTCTGTGAATTGGTACTAACGTTTCGTTTGGCTAGTGCATAGCGATGCCGTCGTATGTCGTGTACAAGGGTAAGGTTCCCGGAGTCTACGACGACTGGGAGGAGTGTCGGAGACAGGTTCACCGATTCAGCGGTAACAGTTACAAAGGATACACCACTAGGGCCGAGGCGGAATCTAGATACGCCCGCTATCTAGCGGGAGAGGGGAGGGAGCGTTGGAGGAACCGGAAGAAGACGAGTTTCATCATGATGATGCTCATCGTGATGACCGCAGCTCTCTTCTATGTGATGGTAGTTTAGATGATCGATATCGACTTGTAATGTGAAGACAAACTCGCTACTCGCGGTCTCGAGACTTGTAATATAATGTTCTATCTTTGTTCGGTCTTTTGAATTCGGAGACTAATATGATGAATTGTATTCGGAGACTAATATGATGAATTGTATTCAGAGACTAATCTTCCATTGTATTCGATGAAACTGCTGTTGCTGTGTGCTGCTGTCTATATTCTCTCCAATAATAAATTTTGTAACCTATGCAAAAAACAGAAAATTAAAAAATAAATAAATAACCTAATATTCATACTAATGGTGCATCACATCACAGTGCGCCATTAGTATGCCAAAGGATACTAATGGCGCATCATCCAACAGTGCGCCATTAGTATGCCTAAGTTACTAATGGCGCATCAGGTAAGAGTGCGCCATTAGTATGCCAAAGCACCTGGGTATATATGGCCGCCTGGGAGGCATACTAATGGCGCACCATGGTATATACTAATGGCGCATCTGTGGTGCACCATTAGTATACCAGATACTAATGGTGCACCACTTGTGCGCCATTAGTAAAATATACTAATGGCGTGGCACTAATGACGCACCACTAATGCGCCATTAATGGCCAAAATAGGTGCGCCATTAGTAGGCCTTTTCCTAGTAGTGATCTGCAGAAAACAAGAAAATAATCACCATGATTAATAGCACTTACACGTAGGTGGGACAGGAAGATGTGAAAATGGTGTTTGTCTTCACTATAATCTTCCAATGATGGGAATATATGCACGTAGTCCCTAACAACATTGAAAGCATTGTCTTTTAAACTGGGAATAACTGGAATGGGGTTCCAATTTGCAGGAATTGGTCGTCTCTGCAGTTGGGATAGGTCTTCGGCCGATGGACTTGCTATACTTTTTGCTGGAGTGGTGGTACGGCTAGTGCTATGGCAACTGAAATTGGCATACCTTTTGCTGGTGTGCAGGTCCTGTGTGGTGGGGCTAGTGGAGTGGCCAGTGAAGTATGGGTACAGTCTGCTGGAGTCGGTCCTATGTTTTGTGTCACTTATTATACAGCCAATATAAGTGGGGTGCTGTCTGATTTCTCTGGCACAACCACGTTTTTCAAGGACTTTGCTGGTGCTCCTTCAGGTTCGGCAATCACCCTCTTCCTTTTTGATGTTTGATGCGGAAGAACAACATTTGAGTGAAAAACATGGTATGATGACAGATGGAATATGTATTGATGATGGATGGGCATGGCATCTCGACATATACGATGAGTAAACTAAGCAGATGGGGGTGCAACAAAGTAGAAGAAATGCAAGACAACATATGCAAGATACGCGCAATCAATAAAACCTTGCCAAATTAGAGCAGTCACCTTGATGGGTGAACATGACAGGCCATCTGCCTTTGACTCCTCGAGGTTAGATTAGTCATTAGGATCATATTCTGAACAAGAATCTAAAGGTGGGGAGCGTATGAGTTTCATTGCATCTAGAATGGCACTCAATGACTTGGTGCCAATTTTGTAAGTCATTGCACTCTTCGACAATATTCTTCTGATGCGCGGATTCTGATATTCATTGTAATTACGTATAATATCTGAGATCCATGAAAACATAAATAGTTGTGAGATTATCTTTGTAATGCAGAGGATATTCTAATATAGGGGCGCCCCTGTAAACACTTGTGTGCTATTAGTGGATTCTAATGAGAGAGCTCATCTGTGCTGTAATATGGTGTGTGCATTTATATAACCTGGCACAAGTACACACAAAATAGGCTCCGGAAGTAAGGATAGTTGGTAGATGATAGGTTCAAAATATACTGTATAGAGAGTTTATTGCCAAACCATGATAACAAGAGCACACAGCTACTAGGCAGATCATAGTGTACATAAAAGGGGTACACCATAACCACTATATATAAATCGGGAAAGTGGAACTGGCTTGAAAATACGGTGTTGTATTGCCGCTAGTAATTGAAAGGCTATCGATGAAGTACATGCCAACTCTATCAGATGTTGACTGCAGATGTCCCTGCGCCCCTTCCTGACAAGGAACATATTGTTCGTACTAAATACAGAATAACAAAAGAGGAACATGTTAAAGAACAGAAGAGGAAGCATATTCTTGAGGTTCCGCTTAATTGCATACAATGTTGGTTGCCCACTCATGATGAATCACAGCACCGAAAGAAATTCAATTCCATGCTATCTCTCTATATGTGGCAATTTTGAACAAGAGTCATTAGGATCATATTCTGAACAAGAGTCAACAGGTGGGGAGCGTATGAGTTTCATTGCATCCAGAATAGCGCTCAATGCCTTGGTGTCAATTTTGTAAGTCATTGCGGTGTTTAGCTTCAAGAGTGGAATGCTGCTAGTGCGACACAAAGCAGCTACATAGATCATAGTGTAGATATAATGGGAAAACCGTAAGCATCAAAGTAAAATCAGCAAAGTGGAACTTGCTGGAATATATGTGCTAGTATCGCCGGTACGGCTAGAAAGGCTTCGGATACCAGCTCTCTTCAACTGAAGGTGCGGTACTGTTAATATCAGTGTAACTCTGAAAGGCGACACTGCTCCTCGCATTTCCTTGCTATTCTTATAGGATTTAAGTGGGCAGGCCAATACAAATCGTATTACCATGTTTACAAAATCCTACGAATCAAAGAGGTCCGAAGAGTTCAAAGTGTCCATACCAACCGACCTTATAGACCTCTACACTGCAAATGTCCCTGCTCATCTTCACTACAAGGAACATACTGTACTACTATCATACTCCCTCCGTTCCAAAATATAAGTCTTGGTAGAGATTTCCACTATGGATCACATACACATGTATCCAGATACATTTTAGAGTGTAGATTCACTCATTTTGCTCCATATGTAGTCCACGGTGGAATCTATACAAAGAATTGTATTTAGGAACGGAGAGAGTACTTATTAAAAAAGAATGGAAGAGGAACATGCTAAAGAAGAGCAAGCAGATTTTGGATAATAAAATGTTCGTTGTGCAGTGCCCACACATGATGAACCAGAGCGCATTAAGAAAGCAATTCCCTACTGTCTCTCTATATGTGGTGCACGTGCTTTTTTGAAAGTAAAGTAGGAACATTAGCTGACCAATTAAATGTTATCTGTTTTAGTAATATCAACATCATATCATATTCGTACTTGAGCAACATGTTTGGAATTATGAGTGGCATGTTGTTTAGCTTGATGGATTCAGGAGAAGTGCTAAGCAGGTACGATGATGGTACTGAGTATAAAGGCATGTCCGCATGCAACTCGCGTGTATTTTGTCATTTGGGTCAGTTGACCATTTCAGGCGGTTGGATGAAGATCCTACGTCTCCTAACCCTTCTTCTTCCTCGTCTCCGATTCTTCCCATACAGTACACCGCACGGGCCGCCGGCCGGACCACCGGCCCCCATCGCGTGTGTTCCTCCGCCACCCCCACCCCCCACCCCCGCCCCCACCTGCGTTGAGTTTTCTTCGTTCGGCGAGGCCCCACCACCGCCACCCCACAACCAAAGTCCCCTCCCGAGGCCCTTCGTTCGCACCGGCAAACTCCGGCGAGCTCTGAAAAATTGACTGTCCCAGTTTTGAAATTTAGTCTACTGTGATTTAACCAGTGTGGAATATAAAAGGGGAAAACCATAAGCATTGGGAGTATAGTGTTGAGCGTGCCATGGCGGATCTGAAGGTGCAAACCGGACCAAGGCAACTTCGCAACCAATGTTTGCTCTCAACTAGCAAGTAAGTGATGGACAAGAAATCAGAGTAAAGCAGTGGCGATCTATTTTCTTGCTGCGATAAATAAGTTGAGCAGATACAAAAGAGTACCGCCTCTGGTGCGGCACCGTGTCTGCATATACTGATAATTTGATGGTCCTATGGTAGCGATGGCTATCGGCAGCGTGGAAGCAGATCTAGGAGGGTACACGGTAGCGGTGGGGCGCTGTGGACGACACGGTCATAGGAGCGGCGCCGGCAAGGTGGACGACGGCAGGGATGAAGCGAGAGGACGGGATGCAAGGATCCCGGTACGAAGCCGTGGATGAGAGAGGTCGATCTCTTGTAATGGACGGCGGCGTCGGGGTATCAACTCCGGCATGGTGGAGGAGGACGGTGGTGGATGGGGTGGCGGACGGAGGAGGCTGGGGTGGAGAGGGTGTTTTGGCACCCACGGAGTACGAATGGGGAAATGGAGGTGGAGAGGAAGGGGGGAACCATGTCTGCAGGGCGCGCTTGTCTAAAATGCGAGGAAATTTACGAACTTAGGCCCCATTTCATATTTCCTACATCACAGCAATATTAGCCGGTTGGGGATAGGACGGTAATCTCGCATACACCAAATATTTGCCGACGAGAGTTTGTTTTTGGCGCCCACCGTGTATGAATCTGGAAGGGAGTCGATTTCGGCCGAGGACACACTGTGTTTTGGCGCCCACCATGTATGAATCCGGGTGAGAGGTGGTTATGTCACGTTTGAGTGAAATTACAAACCTACCCCTATCGAAACCTATAGAAATCGAGCATATAGGCTTTGCGTGGCAGGGATAGGCACTAGTAATTTCCATCTCGGAGATTTTGGTTTCAGGCGCGCTTCGTTCAAATTTTGCAAAGTGCACGTTTACCGTGCCAACTCAATTCGAATCCCGGTTGTATTCTATTTTTTTCAGGCAGGATCCATTTTCGATTGGAATAAAATTCTATATACATCATTTATATATATATATACTTTCAAAAGCACAACACCCTTTATACATAAATATGGTTTAGAAATGGCATGATCTCAGATTCATAAGGTTGTATCCATCAATTAGGATTTTCAAATATTTGAAACCACTTTATGTTGAAATCCAATGTATGCATTCCTCGCTAACTGTCTCCAATTAATGTGTGTTTCATGCGGGTTTTTTTTACTTCTCAAACATGTATAATGTGTTTGACACACGCAACATATATTGTAATCCCGTTTAGACATTAATTGCATACAAACCATGCATTGTTTCTAATTAAAGAATCTACGGATCACCAATATTGATAAACTATATAACATTACATGTGTCCCCAAATTCAAATAAATATGCTTGTTTGATACACCAATTTGCGTTATGATATTATCGATGTCGTGATCTCCAGTTTAAATATTTGAATCCCATTAAATCCAGATATTCGTCTCATATAACTATCACTCATGCTTATATAGGACTATCTCTCTAACCTATACGCGTTCATCGTCTTTCGGGTATCTCTCGTGCTACCTGTATGTCGAAAATGATCTTTTATCTTTGTAACACACTGACGGTACTCTCTCCCTCGACCTTCAGCACTCTATCTCTCTCTAAGTATATCTCGCTCCATGCTATGTGTCTCTAACTATGATTCTCCATGTGGAATCTCTTTCTCTCACACAAACACAAAACTTTGTCTTCCAAGGTCTCATTTCTCTCTACTATTCCCCTGTGTGCCACTCGCACACCCCTCATACAGAGATGTCTTTCTCTCCTTAGGTATGAGAACTTACGACTCTTGCTCTTAAATATCTCTTTCTAACACACAAACACAAACTCTGTCTCCCAGGGTCTCATATTTCTCCACTGTTCTCTTGTATGTCACTCACACACACTCTTTCTCCCTAGAGATATCTTGCGTTCCCTCATATGTTTCTCTAGCTATCACTCTCGTTTTGAAATATCTTTCTCTCTCGTAGACCCAAAACTCCGTCTCTCGGGATCTCATTTCTCTCTGATATTTGTTTGTATGTGAGCCAGAGGCGCCCTTTCTTCATCTCTCTCACACCCACACCATAACTCATCATTCTGATCCACTCAACTCCTATCTCTAACGCACACTAGTTGGCATCTTTATCTTTCTATTTATTTGTTTCTTCATCAACCTTCTTTCATTTATAGGTTGATCTCTTTTGCACAACCGTTGTGCCTCACTCCCTCTGCTCGCCGTAGATGCATGCTCCAGCCCACGCCACTATCTCTTAAAGAAAAAAACACTACTCAATTTTCGGGCCTTCTTCCCTGCATTCTCAAATGCATGCATATTGTCATACCGATCTGTATCTCCCATGTCGTTGATCTTAGCTTATGACTTATGTCTTCTTTCTTTTCTCTCGATCATGCGCGCACACACACACACATCCCGCGTATACATGTATACCTCTCACACATGCACGTTGAAGGTCTCTATGTCTCCATACGTAGTTAATCACCCTCAACCCTAATGCCACATCAAATCGTTCTCCTCTTGTGTGCACATAACTTCTGCCTGGATGGGTAAAACACACACTCACACTTAACAATCTCCTTGTAGCTACCCCCCCTCTCACTCTTCCCCTATATTCTCAAAACCAATAAGACCATCCCTTCGTTTAATTCCCACCTACATGCACCATCGATATATAGTAGTCTTCCTCGGTGTCTGTCGAAAAAACACGTTCTCTCGATGTCGACTACTCTCACGCGCACACACCTTCTCTTCCCTCTCTACGGGCATTTTCTCTCTCGCACCCCATTGTTGGTGGCCTCTGCCATACACATCACCTCTCTATGATGAAGCCATGCACACTTAAATTACATCCGCCACCGAGGACCCGCGACACACACATACACACACACACACATACACACACACACATACACACACACACACACGCACACACGCACGCACGCACGCACGTACGCACCCTCCCACCCACACACACACAAACAGGCACACACACACACACACACACACACACTAAGACTCCATCTCTCCCCCCCACACACACTGAGACTCCATCCCACACACACATGCTCTAGGCAGAGCATTTGTTCCTACCACCCTTCATCCACCCTTACCCGTATGATAAACAATCACCTTAATTTACCTGTATTACATGGATAAATTCCACTTTACTTTAGTAGTTAGGAAACTTATCATCTGTACCCTTATAAAAAACCGAGTTGGCAATGATGGTGTGCCTGCCACCTTGTAATATAGACCGTCTGATCTATATCTGACGGGTAGAAAGCTAACTATGATAATTTTACAAAAGATAGCCGCACCTCTCTCCACATCCTTATCTCCCACACCTCATTGCTGAGCAATTAAAAAAGGAAGTCTCCGAAACAATCTAGCATGGTGGCCGCTGCCGCCTGCCGGCGTCGTCCATCCCCATGCCTCCGCCCATTCCGACCACCAGTCACCACCACGCTCCACTCCTCCTCACCTTATCTCTCATCTTTCATTGTTTCGATGACATTCTCGAGATACCAGTTTTCCGATAAAATTATCGAAATATCATTATTTTTTACACATGGGATTACTCCTACATGGGTAAATCACAACATGTGTTTTGTAAAAAAATGCATATTGATGTTCCGTGCAATGCACAAGCATCTTTCTTGTAATTATATAACTCAAATCATGAGTAGGAAGTGACATTTTTTTTACACAAGCATGTTAACATGGCCACGTAAATCACCCGCAAAAAAACCATGGCCACGTAGATCACTAGCTATATGAAGAACACGTGGGACTTGAACTACGAGACGGACATGTACCCAGGAGTGGACGTGAGAACCTGTGTAACGTAGTGCAGTAAGTGAAGTAGAAAGGCACAAATAGTATGAACATGCTTGGCATATAGGCATTTGTCTCTTACTACCACTAAATGTTGTAGTGCAATGCCCGGTGATGTTATGGAGTACGTGACTAAGTACTCTACTACTACTATATTAATTGGATGCACATATTTGGTTTTATATTTGTTTACGTGTATGCCCCGAGAGCTTCCAACTAGACATGTCTTTCTCTTCGGGTCGCACTTTGTATCGTTCATACCACTAGTACAGTAGTACTACTACATGTGGTCTCCGACCCAAAAGTGGAGAAGCTCTACCACGCTATTCATGTCCCACTCCTTTCGCTGACGTGTGCGACATCCAGCACGTGCCGTGTGTTTGGCACTCCTTCGTCATAAGTTGAAATGCTAGCATACATTAGAAATTAAAAAAAATATAAATCACCAGTGATACTATACCACGTGGTTTCCTTGCTACTCGATATTGGGAAGAATACTTCCGCTCGCCGACATGTGGGACGTCGACCATCCTGGTCCACTTGCCATGCCCGCGGAACTCCAAGGGAGAGTCACCTCGATCGTCGCGCCGCAGTAATCATTAATGAGCTGTCAAATCACAGGCCCAACCTTACCCACTGTGAAGTTTCTCGGACGAAGGAACCATCATGACTTCTTTGAATTTTTCTTCTTGAAGAAAACTACTGTACCAGCAGTACTACTAGCTACAGTAGTTACTCTAGCAGAGGCCTCCTTTGGTTCATATAGGATAGCAATTTTATAGGAATATGAAAATCATAGGAAGTGAGATGACATGCATCTCAAACTCAATTCCTATAGAGAAAGAGATGCCATTTGATACATACGATAGGAATTTTTCCATTTAGTCTAGGCTAATGTACTGGTAATTTGCTCTAAAAACTACAGTAGTAACTAGTAGTACTGTTACATGCTCGTAATTAATTAAACAAACGTGCGGGCGACACAGACACACAAACTAACTACTAGTACTACTACTTCTCACATGCTGGCCAGACGCCGTCATTCTCCTTCCCGGCTTTGTCAGCGACACTCCACCATGCTTGGATCTCCGCCGACCTCTCCGCAACAGCGCGTGCGTCCTCTTCTTTCTTGCGGCGGCGGGCCTCTCTTTTCTTGCGATTTTTCTGATGTTTCCGCTCCCTCTGTGTGGCTTTGGCCGCCTCTTGCTCTACTACCCATTCGGCCTTGGCAGCTTCAAATTCCGCCCACATAGGTGTGAGGTCACGAGCGGCGATGAACTCGGCACGACGGAATACCACCGCTTGCCTACCATTCTTTGTGCGGTCGTGGGCGGCGAGGAACTCGGCGTGGCAGGATGCCATCGCTTCCTTACCGGTTTGTGTGCGGCGTGGTGGCATGAATGACGCTTGGTGACAGCTCTCGGGTGGAGTGGCCGGACAACCGTAAAGTGCATTGGTTTGTCAAGAGCTAAAGGACAGAAGACGAAGCAAATTTGGATTCCCCTTCAATCCTGGTCATTTATTACCGAGTAAAATGCATTGGCGGTCATTGAACTTGTCTTGATAGCTCACTTTGATCATTGCATACGAGATATGGTGCTTATACGGTTGACCAGTCAAACAGTCTGCATGCGCCTCATCAGCTCGTGTCCTTTATCTATCTATCTATGCGGGCCTACCCGTCAGCGGAGAAAGAAATAAAAACCAATATTATGCGTATGTGACATTACTGTTTAGACGTTTGCTAGAGGCCTCCGCGAACACCGAGCATGTATTCACCTGGCTAAACACCAACGGTCATACTCGTGAGTCGGCGCCTTGCTCATGTATATCATCCATCACAACGACAATCTATAAAACAACCTAGCTAGAGAGGGTACTATGGTGCGGAGTACTCCATGTACTATCGTGAGGAACCAATGATGGTGCCACTGCACATGAGTGTGTGTTTGATCAATTCGTCCATTATTCGTAAGTTATGTATGGTTGTGTGGTGGTCTTTGAATGCTAGCTGGCGACAAGAGCGGTTGCATGGACGCCTGGTTGTCAATATGTGCCGCATACGCATCAAAGGCTTGTCATCCATGAGTTCACATTTTTCCCACCACGCCAGCGTCTGACCGCCCTGGCCTACCGAAACCCCTTCCATCGATAGCGCGCGCTTCCCGCCTGAAATGATCATCGTCTCTCCAGAACGTCGATGCCGCATTCACCGGCCTTAACAGTAGGTGCAGTTGGTGTGTCATTGACATGCGAGCCTGATGCCCGTTGGGCCTACATGTTAGTGAGACAATGCACCTGCGGTTAAGGCACTGAAGCAGCGTCTGCATTCACGCCGGACGCGACCTCTCACTGGCGCCGACATTGCAGCAGTGCGATGGCCGAGAGAGCACCACCCGCGCGGCATCCCAGTGCAAGCGACCCCACGTTAATGACACCACGGCTGTCGACGAACCTACTCCGGTGCCAGCCGTCCATCCGTCTGCCGCGGCTCATTGCCATTGGCCTGCTATATCAACTTGAGCCCCAGCTCCTAGCCTTAGCCAATGACCCACACTCATTCTCCTCCGGTCCCTTCCTTTTGTTGGCACCGCTCCAACCATGGCCTCCGGGCACTCCAAAGCTCTCTTGGACGTACTGTCGCAGGAGCAGACAAAGGACATCGGTAGCTCTGCTCCGGGCGCGCTCCAAAGCTCTCTTGGACGTACTCTCGCAAGAGAAGACGAAGGAGATCGCCGACTCCTCCCCAGGCCGCCCTCCGCCACCACGACCATGAAGTCGGCGCGCGTGCGCGGGCGCAGCCGGTGGCGAGGAAGAGTAGTACACGGTAGGTCGCCACCAAGCTTGGTGGGTTAAAAATCGGTGGCCGATTAGCCGCTTGACGGCGACGTGGAGGGAGAAATCTTCTTAACCTTGTGCTCCGGACGAGGAGGTTATCGAGGCAGATAAGGAGGAGGCAAAGGCAATAGCCGGCTTTCTCGGGTTCATGGCCGGACATGGAGGTCAGGGCCCGGCGATCGTTTATATTAGGTTACAGTAGGTTTTAGTACGGTTTGTGCGAAATATGTAATGAATTTCGTCCAGTTTTTAGGAAAAGTTCTCGAAATGTAATGAATTTCATGCGGTCAATTTGAAATTTGCTTTGTTTGCACGAATTTCGTCCGGTTAGTTCATATAGTTGTCGAAAAGTATGCGGGCAGCATTGGATGGCATCCATCAGTGTCCTCGGACAGATGCCGGTGTAAATTTGAGGGCCAGCGCTGGAAATGCCCTAACTATCATGCTATAATCGCTAACAGTGCTCCATTGTTTTGAAGGGAAGATTTATCCCTCGATCAAAATCAGATCCGCCGTGTTTCGCACTCCTCCCACGTAAGAGTGTAGACTCTTGCATACATAAAAATGGAGCAAGTGGACGGCACAGTAGCACGTCATATCACGCAAACTAGCCCGCCTAACACGTGGGAGAGCACCGCCCTCGTCATTTTGTTCTGGATTTCTATCAATCGATTGCACGAAAATGTTACGCTTTGCAAGTTCAAAAGGAAAAGGCGGCACACTTACAACTCGTACGCGTCGTGTTCACGTCGCACCCCCGACAGTCCGACTCGTACGCCGCTCATCGAGGGGACACGCGTTGTCTTGCATTTTCACTAACATGTGGGACTGCAATTGAATAAACCGTCGATAGCTGAAATCTAATCGCTCGATAGGTGACGGCTAGGAGGAGAGAGACGGGGGAGGGAGAAGAGATTAGCCCCCGCCATGGACGGACTCCAAGAAACATGTGGTTATAATGTGAGGTGGGCCATGCGGGAGTCCGTACCGCTTCCAAGTAGATGAGTCAACTTTGTACTACTAACTTTGAAATGGAAGGAGTACAAATCATAGGCTGGATAGTTTTCCCTAGTGGGTTTTAGTGATATGACGTGGTGCAGTGCCATCCAGTTTTCATGAAGAAGCAGGATTCAACGAAGTCATGCTTGTTCTGTTGGTAATATGAGCAAATTACTATGATATTTAATTCGAATAAACAGGAAATAAATCATGACAGCAGTAACACAGATTGCACTAAGCATGCTAACTAGCATAGCAGATGAACCGATCAAATCTAAGGCACATACTAAAAGCATGAATCATCAAATAAGCCCTGCTGATATGATAAACAGTTCAAACTTACATCTAAGCATGCCATATATTACATCAAAAGCTGGTGAGGATACATCTGTTTCCATAAATCGGAGAGGGTTCGCATGATTCACTATCAAACAAAAGTAACAAGTACCATCCACACAAGACAGTGCACTAGCCCTAAGATGGTTTGATAACACGCATCGTTCTGGTAATTAAGCACATGGCAATGCAAACTACCCTGAAGAATTAGCGCGACTAACTATTTCTTGTCATCGATCTCCCGGGCAATGACCATAGCGCGGACAGCAGCATGGGAAACGATCTCTCGGGCGATGTCCATAGGACTGACCGTCACATCAGAATCGATCTCTAGGGCGATGTCCACAGGATGGACAGCTGCATCGGAATCGCGACATGGAAAACGATCTCTGGGGCGATACCAACAGGACGGACCGCGACATGGAAAACGATCTCTGGGGCGTTGTCCACAGGACGGGCCGCGACATCGGAATCATCAAGGACGTCCATGGGCACCTGCACAACCCTAACATATTAGCGAGCACATTGCAAATAATCAAAAACCACAACTTTTGTAATAAGCCATTATTTTTTACCTTGTGCAGCTCACCAGGGGATCCCATCCCTCCGGGGACCATCTCCTCGTCCTCGATGGGGGCCATCACCTTGTGAGGTGAATATTGCTTCTCAACGGCGACTATCTCCTCGAACTCGGCCTTGAGCCTCGCATAGGTGGCCATCAGAGTTTCTGGAGTAGGCACGGTGGGGTCCTTGTTGTTCTTCCAACTTTCTTTGAGGAGTTCGTCTGCGAATGTTGTCAACTCTTTGGCCAGTGCTTGTTTCTTGGAGTTCTTCGTCTCCATGGGTTGGCCCGCCAACATGGTCAACTCGTTGGTCGGTGCTCGCTTACTGGACATCGCTGTCTCCAGTGGTTTGTCCGCTGGCAACTCTTTGCCTAGTGCTCGAGGATCCATCAATGAACTGACAAACAATAAGCAATCGAAAGGAAACCACAATCGCAATGATAATGGGAAAAGAATAGGCTCTGAGAATCGGTCGGTGCTTTGCAAAAAGAAGATTCTTGGAATGAAAATATAGCAGCATCACTGATTCGCCCAACTTTGCTTCGTCGGTATAGAATAAAAATGGCAGAAGTGAGTAGCCTGGAGTGAGGTTTTTTCAAGAAAGGGGAGAAAGGTCTTCAACGAGAGTTCCACTGAAATGATGGTTTCTTCGTTCAGTCCAACTTCGAGGCCACTTTACCACTGCTGGTAAAGGTGTGGGTTTTGTGATAGGAGGGGTCATGACGGCCGCACCTTGGGTGACGTGAGTTTAAACTATAGCACCTTGCTGTGATTTGGTGGATGGCATGCGGGCCTGGATGCTTTGATGTCCCGCATGTAGATAGAGGGCTAGTCATGTAGGAGTGGTCAATATTGTGCACCACGACCAAGGCAGAGAGGTAAACGAGAGAAATACGTAATTAATGCATGAGTTTAATTAGGGTAGTTTTGTAAAGTACGAGATACATTCCTCCAATAGCAAAATGCCTTGGTTGATGAGATTTGAGATTTGAGCTCTATAAACTGGAAGGGAGATTTGAGATTTGAGATACTGCACGCGGTGTGGTCACTTGTTGGAATCTCTAGAAAGACTTATACCTCATGATTCTTTGCTTCTTCTTACTACTATGTACTACTTCGCCAATATGTGGGACAGCCAGCAGCATCCGGGTCGACGTAATACGTGTCATGCACCAGATTAGAGTGCGGAACGGAAGGGGGCATCACCCCGATCGTACCGCCTGGCCTTGTTTGGATACTCTAACTCAATTAAAGGTTAGAGTTACATTTTTTTGGGTTAGTTGAGTTCAAACTAACCCAAACTAACTCTATCACATGGATCCAAACAGTAACCCAAACTCACCCTCCTGTTTGGATATTTTTGGGTTAGTTGAGTTCAAACTAACCAAAACTAACTCTAACAGATGGATCCAAACAGTAACGCGCCGTCAAATCGCACAGTTCGACCTTTCCAGCAGTAAGTAAATTGAATCCGTTACTCCCTCACCCTCCTCGCCTCTCTATCAAACTGCCTACACGAAAACTGCCGCACGTACTGCCCGGGAGAAGCCCCGCCCTCAACTTTTAACTACGCGATAATAATTCGAGCTTGTTCGTTCTATATAAATACCATTACTGTATGTTTATTCACCCGTGGGGTTGCTTAATGAATGGAGGGTCGGGGAGCACAAGTGAACAATACTACTACTAGTGGTAAGTAGGAGTCGTACAGGTAGTCACCTTAAATAGAGAGTTTCTTTTCTTTAATGCCACATACACAAATTGAAACGCTTGTTGTGGAGAGAAAAAGATAATCACTCCGCAATATATGTATGCAGGGGCCTGAGTGCTTGCTTTACTAGCGTTGCTCTCTTCATTCTCTCATCGTCTCCAGATCTAAACAAGACAGCGGCAGCGACATTTTCTCTCTGCTCACCGCTGGTCACACATCCGGCCAGATCCCTTCGGTCGGTGTGTGTAGAGGACTAAAAGGTGCATCGTTCACGCGGTCATCGCCGGCGAGGGAGGAAACCCACAGCTACCGGAGGGGCCCGATCCTCTGCCCGTGCCGTTCTCTCCGACACAACACCGAATCGGGAGGTCCTTCGACCCTTCTTCCTCCCTGCCGTATTTTCCGCACATCCGACGTGCCGCCGCCGACATACCGATGACCCTCAGGTATAAGTTCTTCAAAAGGGGCCTTGCTCTACTGCACCAGCTCCCCACGTGTCTGCATGTGCATCTTTTTCTACTACCATCAGCTCTTCCAAAGCCACCTAAATTTTTAGTATTATTGGAGGTAAAGCTACTTCATGCATTCGAATCTAGGGCTTTGTTCAAACAATGAAGAAATGGGGGAAAGTTGTAGCATGAATCTAGGACTTGATTCAAAAAGTAAATAATATGGTGAAGTAGTAGAGACCGGATACCCAACCGGTCTCTTGGTTGAAAAGGGAAATAATGGGAAAAGGCAGTACAAACTTGATAATGAACATATCTATTATTGGTTGAAAAAAGGATAGAAAGTGGCGGCTGGTGGACAAGTCAACAGAGTATGTCCAGGAATAGATTTGTTGCCCTCACATAGTAAAAGGTCTTAGGATTAGATTTGCTGCCCTCACATAGTAAGAGGTCTCCAGGATTAGGTTTCCTACCCTCACATAGTACAAGGTCTCCAGGATTAGGTTTGCTGCCCTCACATAGTAAAAGATCTCCACGATTAGGTTTTCTGCCCTCACATGGCATGAACAAACTCGGCATCACCAGTTTATGCCTCCTTGTAAGAACATTGTGCTGATGCGTCCACTGTCGCATGTCCTTATATCAACCTTTTGCTGTTGTTAATGTAAGGGCGCATGTAAAATGAAGCGGTCACACTATTACCTTAGGGATATGTCTAACCAGTGTTATTGTTAATCTAAAGCCTCCAGTGATAAGATGCAATTAAACTGTGTTACAAATGGCTCTCCTGCTGTTTTCCGTAGTATGATAAGTAAGTTGCTCCTTTACGCTGCTGAGTGTCCTGGTGTCCCCACGGTCCCATGCCCTTAAACGAACTATTTAGGTGCTGTTGATTGACTTTATCTCATAAACAAGCAATGCGGCCATTAAATTAATCCCATATTTGAGGAATCTCATTGTTGATCGTAATGCTTCTGGTAACATGAAGCATTGCTGACGTTTCAAAATTTCTATTGTCCTTGCGTGATTGCCATGAACATAATTAAGATGCTTCTTTTCATTTCGTATATGTTTCGTATATTCTTATTGACTAGTAACTGTTTACTTTCTATGACTTTGTGCAGATAGGGATATCCATTTCACCTTGTTGCTATTGTGACCTTTTGGTGAACTGCACAAAACACTTTTTTTGGAATGAGTGTCTTGTGCAGTTCAACTAAAATGTCACGTGGGCAACATCTCTCAATTTTGGTGGAACTGCACAAAATGGTGATTGGAGTTTCCAAAATCTCTGTCAAATTCTGCTGGTAATCTCGTGCAACATTTTATTAGTCTTTGCAAGATCACTGTCACCACAATGGCACTTTATTTTAGTGGAACTGCACAAAAGGATAAGCAAATTATTGTTGCACCTTACATGAGCAGGACAACCAACCTTAATGTTGCTCAATTTTTGTGTAAGTACTAAAGAAGAACCTCCCATCTCACAAGAGCAAGTACTTCTTGCTAGCTCAATGATGCAATCTTTGCTTCATTTCAGGTGAACTGCTCAAAAAGGCGCATGAATTGAATCATTTATCTGCAGGTTGGCCAAATCCGAGTGGACTCGCAGGTTCACCACATCGAGTCGTGGCGGCATAGGGCCCCTCACACCGGTCAGTACTGTCCTTTATCAACATGATTGTGCTTTGTCATACTGTGCTAATGTTTTATTTTTTAATTAAAGCTATTCTATCGCAATCTTTTCTTGTTTTGGAAATAAAGTTTGCTTCAACTAGTGCCACTATTATAGTAATCATGCTCTTTCTTATATGTGCAAACAGGAATACTCAATTACAGATGTTGTGATGGTCAAGAGCATTCGCCAAGTTCTTGGGTTGTATGACACGGCTACCCAAGATGGATTTAATCCCGATATTCACTTTATCAAAAGGCTCTAATGGGTTGGTTCTGAGTCTCGCAAGCTAGGAATCAAGAGATGTGTAGGCATCTTATTTGTACTTATTATTTGGATCTTATTTGTTGGTTCTGAATCTTGCAAGCTGGGAATAAATGAGATGTGTAGGCATCTTTGTTGTACTTATTATTTGGATCTTATTTGTTGGTTCTCAATCTTGCAAGCTGGGAAACACGGCATGATGATGCAGAGGACAACAACCATAACAAACAGTTCAAACTTGGTAGTATTATATTTGTGGAAGTGCGAAAAATGTGTTGATTGTGTGCGTCCTGAGAATAATAATTCTAATTGTTGTGCATGTTGATCCTGTGGCACTGATAGAACGAGCCAATGCATTGCTTGTTTTAAGTACAAATTTCTATTAAAGCTAATTAAATTTAAGTAAAGTGACCACTAACTCCTGTTATTACAGTACCAATACAGAACCGCTCGTGAACCGACGTGTGGCCGGAGTAGGTGTTTCTTAATGGAGGCGTTTGAATGCAACGAGGGTGGATCTTCTGCTGGGCGAGTAGTGGATGTGGGAAGGGTAGTAACTATTGTCTCCTATACACACTCAGTTTATTGTTGAATCCAGTTCCCCAAGAGCTGAAAACTGAACTGATGTCGCCGCCTACACACTCGTTCACTTGAAGAGACTCCAATGGCGATCCGAGGGGTGAGCCTGCTGGATATGGACTTCAGCAAGGAGTTCCCCTTTGAGTTCGCCGTTCTGTCCTATAGCTGCACCAAGTTGAATGTGATGTACACCAACGACCCCGACTCGGTGAAGCTCTGCCTCGCTGATTTCAAGCAGTGCCTACATGACGAGAAAGCACAAGGTTGCAGGACTAGGCCTTGTGCCCATCCATTCACCTCCTAACACGGACCAGCGGATTGCCATGGCCAAGGTACGTGTGCGAGACGAGGTTCTCATCTACCACTTCTGTAGGACCATCAGAGGTTCTGGAGCATTCGCCCATTTCATCGGCAGCGCCGACTGCACCTTCGCTACGGTGGAGAGAAGGAAGAACGCGACGATTCGGCCACCTGGTGCAACAAGCTTATCGACATCTAGAAGCAATACAAGATCATCAGCAATGGGCAGGAGAAGGACTCCATGTTTTACCTCGCTGAGACCATCATCGACCCGTGTTACGCCAACATGAAAGAAGACAACGATACCAATGACCTGAACACGTGGGAGGTACCTCTGAATCTAGCCTACATAACCTACGCGACCAGGAGGGCATGGGAGGTATCTCTAAATCCACCCTGCTCACGAACAAGTCAACCCTCGTACTCCCCTCCGCCTGCGTCTTCCCGCGCTCCGATTCGTTCGGTCCGAGGTCTCGACGTCGTCCTCCGCCTTGGTGCTCTAGCCGCGGAGCCGCCGTCTGTCGTTCCCAATATGGTCAGCAAAATAAGAGGAATCGGGAGACAACTGTTCATCAAGAGGCTGACAGTCCTGGGCCCACCAGATCCATGGCCTAGGCTTTGTTGTTTAACATGGGCAGCCCACGACATGTTTCAACATTTTTTGGATCCAGCAGGTATCAAGCAGCCTCTGGGCCTCCCAACCTAGCTTGTCTATAACATCAACAGCCCAAGTTATGTTTGTTTTTTCAAGACGACGCACAACTCAGTTCTATTTTTCGTTTTCATTAATCATATATCTGAATTTTCTCCCAGTTTCTTTTTCGATGTAAACTGAGTTTTCTCCCAGTACTTTTCCCTAGAACAAACTCAATTGTCCCACGTCTAGCCAAAAAATGATAATACCCCACGTACTATTAACTCATCAAATTTAAATGATATTTTATTTCGTAAGTTTTTTTTGCAAGGGATTTTATTTTATTTCATAAGTTGAAAGTTTCTTACAAAATAATAATAATTATTGTTTATATATAACTTGGCAAGTTAACTACTAGTGATTGCGTACATAAGCTTGCAAAGATTTTACTCACTAATGCAGTTATAGACGTGCAATCATGTGTTTATGTTTTTATAACATTTCTCCGTCTAGCCCAACATGATATTTTCACCCAGCCCAGCAAGTCCACGGATTTCGAGAAAAATGCAAATGGGCTTTAAATTCTACCATATATATAAACGGGCTGCATAGATGCTACATCATTGTTTCACCCAGCCCACCAAATGAACTAAAAAACAAATGGAGTGGCTGACATGGCCTCGCCGTCGTCCACCGCCTCAGTGCGCTCGGCGCGGCGTGGTCAACATACGAGAGTCATCGGAAGAGGATTGTACGTGGATAGCCTGACGACTGGGACCCACGAGGTCCATGGTCGCACGCAAGGAAAGTTCCTCCTTATTATGCATTGTACGTTGACTGTACGTGGGAAGGGCTTCTGTATTTCACGAAAAAATGTTCCCCCCGCTGACAGGTCGGACCCACCAGCTATATCTTCGTACGCAAAAAAGTGCCTCCTTATTACGCACAAAAAATGAATACCCCCCTGCTAGCTGGGGGCTGACTTGTGGGCCTACTAAGTTGACGGGGACGGAGGGCTTTGTCAACTTAGTCAATATGAACGATTCTGGCTCTAGTGACCGTACGATATCCATCCAACGGCCATAGTGCTTCTTCAACCTCTGGTCTTCTTGCTCCAGCCGCCCAAAGCAGCGCCGGTCGTGCCGCGTGTTCCTGCCTCTCATGGCCGGCTGTGATGCCGCGGAGGCCTCACCGCCCCATACTACTCCCACCGTAGGCCAGGGCATCCCACTACTCACCCACACCCCCTGTTATTCTGCGACGATGACAGCCTCATGCCGCAACCGAACCTGTGAACCCTCGTACTCCTCTCTGCGTGGGCATTCACTGCCGCCTCTTCCTCGGCTCCGCATCGTCCCCCTCCTAGGCCTCACCGTCGTCCACCACCTTGGTGCTCTCAGCGCGGCGTGGTCAATGTGGTCAATGACCGATTTCCATTGGAAGAGTACTATACGTGGAGAGGCTGACAACTAGGTCCACGACCGCAGCTGGGTCCACGGCCATAACCCAGTTTTTTTGTGATTTGCCGAGTAAGTCGCTTTTTCAGGCCTGTTGGGCTGCAAATATTTCAAGACGAGGAGAGCTTCATTGGGCTGGCCAAGAAAATGGCCTATCAGTAATGAGAAATGGGTTGTACATTTTTAAAACACATCAAACCGACAATTAGTTTCAAATTCCTTTTTTCATTTCAAGATTTTAAATTGCATTGATTTTTATGCGTGGACAATTTGTTGGATTTTATATTCATATACATATATTTTTTAAATCAGTTTGAATGTGACTCAAAATTTCGGGATTAAAAACAGTTCCGACCGCATCGAAATACGCAAAATTTCATATAATTTTTTAACC
>LR738715.1:505736828-505756199 GCA_902687465.1 Secale cereale
AGCAGTGCCTACATGACGAGAAAGCACAAGGTTGCAGGACTAGGCCTTGTGCCCATCCATTCACCTCCTAACACGGACCAGCGGATTGCCATGGCCAAGGTACGTGTGCGAGACGAGGTTCTCATCTACCACTTCTGTAGGACCATCAGAGGTTCTGGAGCATTCGCCCATTTCATCGGCAGCGCCGACTGCACCTTCGCTACGGTGGAGAGAAGGAAGAACGCGACGATTCGGCCACCTGGTGCAACAAGCTTATCGACATCTAGAAGCAATACAAGATCATCAGCAATGGGCAGGAGAAGGACTCCATGTTTTACCTCGCTGAGACCATCATCGACCCGTGTTACGCCAACATGAAAGAAGACAACGATACCAATGACCTGAACACGTGGGAGGTACCTCTGAATCTAGCCTACATAACCTACGCGACCAGGAGGGCATGGGAGGTATCTCTAAATCCACCCTGCTCACGAACAAGTCAACCCTCGTACTCCCCTCCGCCTGCGTCTTCCCGCGCTCCGATTCGTTCGGTCCGAGGTCTCGACGTCGTCCTCCGCCTTGGTGCTCTAGCCGCGGAGCCGCCGTCTGTCGTTCCCAATATGGTCAGCAAAATAAGAGGAATCGGGAGACAACTGTTCATCAAGAGGCTGACAGTCCTGGGCCCACCAGATCCATGGCCTAGGCTTTGTTGTTTAACATGGGCAGCCCACGACATGTTTCAACATTTTTTGGATCCAGCAGGTATCAAGCAGCCTCTGGGCCTCCCAACCTAGCTTGTCTATAACATCAACAGCCCAAGTTATGTTTGTTTTTTCAAGACGACGCACAACTCAGTTCTATTTTTCGTTTTCATTAATCATATATCTGAATTTTCTCCCAGTTTCTTTTTCGATGTAAACTGAGTTTTCTCCCAGTACTTTTCCCTAGAACAAACTCAATTGTCCCACGTCTAGCCAAAAAATGATAATACCCCACGTACTATTAACTCATCAAATTTAAATGATATTTTATTTCGTAAGTTTTTTTTGCAAGGGATTTTATTTTATTTCATAAGTTGAAAGTTTCTTACAAAATAATAATAATTATTGTTTATATATAACTTGGCAAGTTAACTACTAGTGATTGCGTACATAAGCTTGCAAAGATTTTACTCACTAATGCAGTTATAGACGTGCAATCATGTGTTTATGTTTTTATAACATTTCTCCGTCTAGCCCAACATGATATTTTCACCCAGCCCAGCAAGTCCACGGATTTCGAGAAAAATGCAAATGGGCTTTAAATTCTACCATATATATAAACGGGCTGCATAGATGCTACATCATTGTTTCACCCAGCCCACCAAATGAACTAAAAAACAAATGGAGTGGCTGACATGGCCTCGCCGTCGTCCACCGCCTCAGTGCGCTCGGCGCGGCGTGGTCAACATACGAGAGTCATCGGAAGAGGATTGTACGTGGATAGCCTGACGACTGGGACCCACGAGGTCCATGGTCGCACGCAAGGAAAGTTCCTCCTTATTATGCATTGTACGTTGACTGTACGTGGGAAGGGCTTCTGTATTTCACGAAAAAATGTTCCCCCCGCTGACAGGTCGGACCCACCAGCTATATCTTCGTACGCAAAAAAGTGCCTCCTTATTACGCACAAAAAATGAATACCCCCCTGCTAGCTGGGGGCTGACTTGTGGGCCTACTAAGTTGACGGGGACGGAGGGCTTTGTCAACTTAGTCAATATGAACGATTCTGGCTCTAGTGACCGTACGATATCCATCCAACGGCCATAGTGCTTCTTCAACCTCTGGTCTTCTTGCTCCAGCCGCCCAAAGCAGCGCCGGTCGTGCCGCGTGTTCCTGCCTCTCATGGTCGGCTGTGATGCCGCGGAGGCCTCACCGCCCCATACTACTCCCACCGTAGGCCAGGGCATCCCACTACTCACCCACACCCCCTGTTATTCTGCGACGATGACAGCCTCATGCCGCAACCGAACCTGTGAACCCTCGTACTCCTCTCTGCGTGGGCATTCACTGCCGCCTCTTCCTCGGCTCCGCGTCGTCCCCCTCCTAGGCCTCACCGTCGTCCACCACCTTGGTGCTCTCAGCGCGGCGTGGTCAATGTGGTCAATGACCGATTTCCATTGGAAGAGTACTATACGTGGAGAGGCAGACAACTAGGTCCACGACCGCAGCTGGGTCCACGGCCATAACCCAGTTTTTTTGTGATTTGCCGAGTAAGTCGCTTTGTCAGGCCTGTTGGGCTGCAAATATTTCAAGACGAGGAGAGCTTCATTGGGCTGGCCAAGAAAATGGCCTATCAGTAATGAGAAATGGGTTGTACATTTTTAAAACACATCAAACCGACAATTAGTTTCAAATTCCTTTTTTCATTTCAAGATTTTAAATTGCATTGATTTTTATGCGTGGACAATTTGTTGGATTTTATATTCATATACATATATTTTTTAAATCAGTTTGAATGTGACTCAAAATTTCGGGATTAAAAACAGTTCCGACCGCATCGAAATACGCAAAATTTCATATAATTTTTTAACCATGGCCACAATATGGGCTGTAATGCTAACAAAAAGAATATGGGCTCCAAAAAAGCTTAAGAATTAGCAAATGGGCTATAAATTATTATTAATAATGGCAGATGGGTTGTATGATGTTTTCCACAGATTTGAGGCTTTCCTAAAAAAAAGGTTTACGCACAAGCAGTGACTGTTGGATGTCCATCGAATGGCCGTCCTGCTTCTTCAATCTCTGCTCTTCCTGCTCCAGCCGCTCAAACAAGCGCCGGCGGGACTGCCTGCTCTCTCCTCTCCGTGCGACCGGTTGTGCTGCCGCACGGGCCGCACCGCCCCACTGTACTCCCATCGCTGGCCTAGCCATCCCTCTACTCACCCACACCTGATGTTTTCTCCGGGGACGACAGACGAACCAGTAAACCCTCGTACTCCTCCGTGTGGGAAACAACTGCCGAGTCTTACCTGGCTCCGTGTCGTTCCCTACCTAGGCCTCGCCGTCGTCCACCGCCCTGGTGCTCTCGGCGCGGCCTGGTCAACGTGGTCAACGACTGACATACATCTGAAGTGGACTATACGTGGAGAGGCTGATAGCTGGGTCCACGGCCGCACGCAAGGAAATGCCTTCTTATTACGCGCAAAATAATGATTCCTCCACCTAACATGTGGGACCCACCGAAAGGGCCTTTGTATTTCGCGAAAAAAACGTTACCGCCACTAACAGCTCGGACCCACCAGCTATATCTTCGCATGTAAGGAAGTGCCTCCTTATTACACAAAAAAATGAATACTCCCCCTATTAGCTGGGACCCATTATAGTGGCAGGCTGACTTGTGGGCCTACTAAGTTGATGGGGACGGAGGGCTTTGTCAACTTAGTCAATATGCACGATTTTAGCTCCAATGACCGTACGATGTCCATCCAACAGCCGTAGTGCTTCTTCAACCTCTAGTCTTCTTGCTCGAGCCGCCCAAACCAGCTAGCAAACCAGCGCCGGTCGTGCCTCGTGCTCCTGCCCACCATGGCCGGTTGTGCTGCCGCGGAGGCCTCATCGACTCCGACTACTCCCACCGCTGGCCAGGTCATCCCTCCACTCACCCACACCCCCTGTTATTCTGCGGCGACGGCAGCCTCACACCATAGCTGAACCAGTGAACCCTCGTACTCCTCTCCGCGCGGGCTTCCACTGCCATGTCTTCCCCGGCTCAGCGTCATCCCCTTCCTAGGCCTCGCCGTCATTCACCGCCCTGGTGCTCTCGGCGCGGCGTGGTCAACATGGTCAAGGAACGACTTCCATCGGAAGAGTACTGTACGTGGCGAGGCAGACAGCTGGGTCCATGGCCGTAGCTAGAAAGTGCCTCGTTATTATGCACAAAATAATTATTCCTCCACCTGACATCGAGGACCCACCGGACAGGCCACCGTATTTCGCGAAAAAATGTTTCCCCCTGACTATTGGGACCCACCAACTACATCTTCGCACGCAAGGAAGTGCGTTCGGGCAAAAAAATGATTCGCCCCCTAACTGCTAGGACCCACCGGCTACTTTTTCGCACGTAAGGAAGTGTCTGACAGTCGGGACCCACCTGGTCGAAACATACGTAGCGTTGTCATTCTGGTCGCGAATGTGTACATACATACTGGTCGATGTAGAGGCGCGCACGTGTCGTAGCAGAGGTGCGCACGTAGCATGTACACGTACGTATAGCGGCCAGGGTGCAAGAAAGAAAATACGGCCACACACGTGCATATGGGCGGGGTCTTGAACGCCTACTCGCACGTACGTACGGCCAGTGATTGTATACATGGCTGGGTCGGAACCGAGAAACAGCGCCGTCGTCGTGTTCATGGGGAGCCAACTGGCTGGGTCGGAACAGAATGGATCATCGTGTTCATCGGGAGGGCTTGGACGGAACAGCCGATGGAAACGAGGCCTGGCGTACCGCAAAATGGAGGAAACGACCTTGTGTTCGACCGGCCACGTTCGAAACGGGATCCTGTTCATCGGGAGGGGTCTGGCGTACAGCAAAATGGAGGAAAGGGACCTCCTACGATCGAAACGGGTGTCCAGTTGATCGGGAGGGGTGTGGCGTACAGCAAAACGGAGGAAACGGACTTGTTTTGGAGTGCTACTGTCGAAATAGGGGTCTTGTTCATCGGGAGGGGTGTGGCGTACCACAAAACGGAGGAAACGGACTTGTGTTGGAGTGCTACGGTCGAAACTAGGGTCCTGTTCATCGGAAGGAGTGTGGCGTACCGCAAAAAGGGACTCCACGGGATACTGTTCATCACCACCGTCGACCCCTCCAGCCTCCACGGGCTACTGTTCATCCACCGTCAACCTCCTCACCCTCCACCTGCGACTGTTCAGCCTCCACCGCCCGCTACTCCACTGGCTACTGTTCTACCAGCCCTCTCCACGGGCTCCTGTTCAACCACCCCTCCACGGGCTACTGTTCATCCAGCCCTCCACCGTCTACTGTTCATGCAGCCCTCCATGGGGTGGTCCTGTTCATGGAGCTTTCCACGGGGTCCTATTCATGCAGCCCCAACCGGCTCAATCAAACGGGGTCTTGTTCATGCAGAGGCAACACCACGGGGTCCTGTTCAGCCACCCCCACCGGGAACTGTTCATCCAACCCCCCAACAACGCTCACTGTTCATGCAGAGGCAGCATCGATCGGCTTCAGTTAGTAGCAGTAGCGAACGAATCGCTCGATCGGGTTCAGTTACAGCCATTGATCGACCGCTCGGGTTCAGTTAAAGCCCAACGCCTCGCTCGGGTTCAGTTAGAGCCCAACGCCTCGCACCCACGCGCGTGCGTGTACGAGAGAAACGCGTGTCGCTCAGCCCCGACCACCCACCGTAACCGGGAACACCCCAATATTTTCCTCGCCCTCGCTTCTACCATGTTTTGTTCTGTCATGGATGGCCCAAAGAATGTCATGCAGCTGCGTCTCCGGCCCGCTGAGGACAAAAAGCCCATTTTCTGTCATGATTTTTTGTCATAGAAGTAGGACCCCACCACATTTATGATGATACCTTGTTTTGTCACAATTATTGTCATAGAAGTGTCATAAGTATGACAGAAAAAAGTTTCGTTCGGTCCAAAATGCCACGATGTCTCTTTTTTTGTAGTGATAGACCGTTTCTAGATCCTTGCCATAAGTTCAGGAACGACAAGAAGAACTTCATCAAAGGTAGAGTCGTCAAACACTCTGCACCACCTGCGTTGACAGGCCAACAAACCCTAGATCAGTTAAGCGCTCTCGAGCCAGATCAGAGCGTCTAGGGTATTTTAAGGGGTATAATAAGGAACACGCCTGTACTCACAAGACATGCTTGTGGGATCTGCCTTTCTTCAAAGACCTCCTTTGCCCACACAACATCGACGTGATGCACCCTGAAAGAATATCGCCGAAGCCATTTTTGGTACATTGTTCGTCATAGAGGGGAAATCAATGGATAATACTAAGGCTAGAGTCGATCAATAGGAGCTATGTGATAGACCGTTACAGAACATGCAAGTATCGAAAGGAAAGCGGAACTGGACGAAGCCAAAGGCATGGTTCGATCTTGGAAGACCAACTATGAGGGAAATTATTTTGTGGGTCAAAATGCAGTTGATGTTCCTCGATGGGTATGCAACAAATCTAAAGAGGGGAGCGACTCTTGAAAAATTGAAAATATTTGGTCTAAAAAGTCATGATTGGCACATATGGATTGAGCGGATAATGTCGATGCTGTTACATGGCTTCATCCGTGAGGATGAATGGCTAGTACTGGTAGAGCTGAGCTATTTCTTCCGTGTTCTTTGTGCGAAAGAACTATCGCCTGGCCTCATAGAAGAAATGGAACAGTTGGCGCCGGAGTTGATCTGTAAGTTAGAGATGATCTTTTTGCCAAGCTTCTTTAATCCAACGCAACACTTGATTTTGCATCTCATGACCGAAGCAAGATTGGGGGACCCGTGCAAAATCATTGGTGCTACTCTACTGAGAGGATGGAGAAGATGCTTCGAGCAAAATGTAAAAATAAACGTAGAATTGAAGCATCGATGGCCGAGGCATTCATCACTAAGGAGGCGGCAAACTTCGTGACAGCACACTACGAAGCCAAAAATCGTCATCTGCATAATCCGAAGCCTCGGTACAATTCTGACGACCCTAAAAAGGGTCGATCCAACCTCAGCCTATTCAAAGGGAATCTTGCACCAGCCAGTGGTTGGAAACCAGTATAATTGGATTTTGAAGAATGGCGGACCATTTCGATGTATCTCTTCAACAACCTAACAGAAGTGCGATCGTACATCGAGTAAGATCTCGGTACATTGTTTCGCAACTTCTAATTCCTTTGAACTGCTCTTATTCCAGGATATTTGATGCAGTCGATACATCGCCATATTCTCGTATGGAGCACTGATCCAAAAGAATTGCGTCGAAGAGTATGAGCTTCTGGAAAAGCAAGGAGGCAAATATCCCAGTTTCATCTCTTGGTTAAAAAAAGCGGTAATTTCCATTAGACCATTTCATTTCTTTGGCTAATATGTGACAAAGGCAACGATCCTTTCGTATTAAACTTGTAGGCTAATTCAGAGATTATGGATGCCAAATGGAGACAAGTAGCTAATGGTTTTGACTATAAGGTCCGTTCATTTGACAAATACGACATCAACGGGTATCGCTTTCGTACATATGGCAAAGAGCTATCTATGGCCGACCGAAAGTCTACAAATTGTTGTGTCTCTGCTATCGGCGAAGGAAATATCGAGTATTATGGAAGAGTTGAAGCAATTTATGAACTTCAATTTGATGGTGAAAACCCACCAAACGTTGTAGTCTTGAGATGTTATTGGTTCCAGCCGAGGGAGACTAGAAGGACTCATGAACATATAGGGCTAGTCGACATCAAACAAAGCACCAATTTGGATGTTCTTGATGTCTATATTACGGCTCAATAGGAAACCCAAGTTTTTGATCTACTATGGGCCTGTCAAAGTGATCCAAATCTCACTAGTTGGGATGTCGTTTATGAAGTGCCGCCACGTGTTAGACCACCTCCCCCCAATGAAGAGGATTATGAACCTCTCATTAACCAATACACATATGATGAAGGAGAATTCTTCCATGAAACACATCTTTCCAAAAACATTTCAAGAACCGCTCTACTACACCCCAGAACATTGAAGTAGACAACGATAGTGAATCCGACTTCACCCCTGAGCTGGAACAAGAAGAGCTAGAACAAGAAGAAGTTACCGTTGTAGATGACTTGTCAAAGCTTGAACGATTACGTAAAGGAGGCCTTCCACATGTTGATGCGTTTATTGATGATGATGAGCACGTCACTGATAGTGATGATGATGATGCATTTAATGATCCTAGAGCATATATAGACGATTCAGAGTAATATTGGTAATGTGAGGTATTCAATTTTTTATTATGTTCATGATGATGATACACTTAAATTATATACATATTATTCATGTCAGGTATTCAATTTTTTTATGTTGTACTAATTTCGTTTACTTTTTGTTGCAGGTGTTGATAGGATGGTGGGCGAGGGTCCAGAGCACCCCGAGCCTCCTGCGAGTGCTACTGGACGGAGGGGTGGTTCCATTATTCCACCCCATCCCCTTCAGAGAGCGCTGCTAGACAATATGTAGACAACAGCGGCGGACGCTTCTTCTTCGGCTGGGAGTGGTCGGGGGAGGACGACAAAGCCTGCTAGAGGTCGGCGTGGCAGCAGAAGAGGTAGGAAGGCTGCTACGCCTTCCTCACCTCCACCCCTAGCTGATTCACCCGACCACAGGACCGCTTTGTCTGACGTGGACCCGTCAGACTCGGGTCCTCCGACCCACCAGACTCGGGTCGCCGATCCTTCACCCCACCAGACTCATGCCGTCGAACCTTCACCCCACATGAGTCCGTTCTTAGAGTCTTCGTCCCAGAAGACTCCGCTCCCGGAGTCTTCTTCCCACAAGACTCCGGAGGCTAGTCGCCCTACTAATGGTAGCGAGGACACCTTTTCTGATGATAGCTACAACGACGACGAGCTGGTTGAGGAGGGCAAGAAGGTCTACCATCGTGGCGGTACAAAGCTCCCGCCCGTGCCGACGACCCTCGAGCAGAGGTGGTTGATTGCGCCTAATGGGTTGAAGTAAGTGCATTTACTCTTTTTTAACCTTTTGCCTTCACGTTTCTTCAAATTAATATCTAATGCGTTGGCCATATCATACTGCAGGGGCTGGGTACACCCCCGTGGTGTCCGCATGCCCAACCAGGACTTTGGTGTGCTTTGCCGGCAGCACTTCCCTGGGTGGGTCACATTTCCCGGTGAGGGTCAGGTTCCACAGCTATCACTGAGCTGGGAGCTGTAATTGGTTTCCCTGGCCCCGCCGGAGGAGATGGTTGCTGGTGTCTTGTGCGAGACGGTGGCCGAGATTGTGTTCTGTCGGTTTTGGGTAATTTCTCATTTACATAATTAAAAATCAACACTACCTAGTGATTGCACTAATCAGTGTTGTCTTGTTTGATTGCAGACCTTCTACAGGGTCTCAGAGGGAGAGAAAGAGGCCGCGTGTAAGGTTGTCAATGTCGAGTGCAAGCGCCTACTCCAGCACTTACGGCACGAGGCTCGGTTGTAGGCCATTCGAGACTACTATGCCTCGAAGGGTATTAGGAGGGCCAAGGAGAAATTTCGTGGCAAGTTTCTGAGTAAGGAGAAGTACATGCTGATAATTACCTATTCTTAAGGCCTTGAACTTAGTTTTCTTGATTTGATTCGTAGGCGTAGCACTGAAATTTCTCTTGACTAACTTAGGTGCCCCCGAGATGGTGTGCGGATAAGATGGACTGTTGGTAGGTATTGGTGTATGTGTGGTGCTCTCCCGAATGGCTAGTCGAACACCATAGGGCCAGGGATAAGCGTGACCAAATGGAAGGTGGGCCACACCATCAAGGGAGCCCCAACCTGTTTGAGTACGGGGATCACTGGGTATGTGATAGCTAAATAATGACATAAACTAATCTTAGCTAGTTCATTTGTGACATATTGAGCTCTAAAATGACATAATAACCTTAGCTAGCTCTATAAAATGCCTAAATATGCTTTAGTTAGTTAAAAATGGCATAACTACCTTGGATAGCTCAATAACGACCACTAATCTTAGCTAGTTCATTCATGACATAATTAGCTCTAAAATAACATAATAACCTTAGATACTTCTATAAAATGCCTAAATATGCTTTAGTTTGCTAAAAATGGCATAACTACCTTGGATTGCTCAATAATGACATAATTAGCATACTTTGGTCAAAAATGGCATAATAATCTTGGTTACCTCCAAAATGACCTAAACTTGGCTTATTTTCCTCCAAAATGACATAATAACCTTACTTAGCTCCAAAATGACCTATTTACATAGAAATGTCATTCTTCATGCTAGCTTGAGCCCTTAACTAATATTTTGTTCCTGTCTCTCAGGCGAACCACCACAAGAAGCCTGTGCCAAATCTATTCGACCTCTATTGCATGGCCCATAGTGCCCCGTACAAGAAGGCCAAGGCATTCTTGGAGTCTAACCTAGATCATCCAGAGAGGTTCACCAACGTCTCCTCCCACCACAAGCTCATGAGGTACAGATACAAGGGGATGGCGAGGAAAGGGATGACTTTAACCCAAGCTAGGATCTTTTTAATACAGAGCTGGTGATGATATTTGGTGGCGGGAGTTCCCATGGCACCATGACCATTGGTGATGGACTGATACACTGTCCTATGACTCTCCCACAGATCAAGAAGCGCCAGAGTAGCTCTGATCCTGAGATAATGCCTCATGCAGGCCCGCGGAGCTCGCCATGGCAGTTAGTTATACAAACTCTCTCACCTTTCCTCCATTACATTGTTTGTGCGTCCGTCGATCATTACAATACCAATGAGGAGTGGTGTGTTGCAGGCATTGGTTGGGAAAGAGAGATTCAACACCCATGTGGTTTTGGAGAAGTCAAAAAGGGAGGCGGCGGAGAGGAAGAGGGAGATGGATGAGAGGACGACTAAGCTATTGGAGGAGGAGAGGAACTGGAATGAGGTGTCTCACCGGGCCCTATACATGCTCCTCGTGGTACGTTTCTCGTGCATATTAGCCAAATCATGCACGTAACGATCGCATTACTAACTAATATGACTGACTCGTGAGAACCAAATGTGCAGACCATGTGCGAGCAAAATGGTCAGACCCCTCCGCTGATGCCCCAGATTGCTCCAGCAACCACTGTGAGTTTGATTTCAATGGTCGTTAGTTACTAGTATTCACATTTCACTTGCATCATGCTAATGAGACATTATTGGAAATGATCTTTGGTGCAGCATGCCTTCCGACAAGCATCGACCAATCCTTCTGCGTCTGCCAATGGCGGAACTCTGACCGGTCTTTAACCTCCGTCTACCAATGGCGGAACCCGGACCGGTCCTTCACCTCCGTCTGCCACTTTCGCAGCCCCGACCGTTCCTTCACCTCCATGATAACGCTATGTTTATTCTTATTTACCCTATTTGGTCCATTTATGACATGATTTAGCCTATTTAGTCCACAAACGACATAATAAGATGAAGAAAATCAAGAAGAGGAAGAAAAGAAGGAACAGGAAGAAAAGAAGTTCTTCTTCTTCTTCTTCTTCTTCTTCTTCTTCTTCTTCTTCTTCTTCTTTTCTTATTCTTCTTCTTCTTCTTTTCTTATTCTTCTTCTTTTTCATCTTCTTTTCCTCCTCTTACTTATTTTTATTCGTAAATGGCATAATAACCTTGCTAACTTCATAAATGTCATATACTTAGCTTGTTGTCCTTTAAAATGACACAATAAGCTTAGTTAGGTCAAAAATGGCATAATTAGCTAGGTTAGCTCAAAAATGACCAAGTTTACCTAGGTTAGCTCCAATATGATCCATTTAACCTATGTTAGCTGCTAAATGACCTATTTATCTAGCTTAGCTCTAAATTGACATACACGCATAGTATTTTTACCTAACTTATCCCAAAAATGGCATTTCTACCTATATTAGTTAGAAAGAAGATGAAGAATATGAGAGGAGAGAAAGAAAGAGAAGATAAATTCTCCTCCTTCTTCTTCTTTTCCTCCTCTTCCTTTTCTTCTAGCTAGTCTTCTTCTTCTTCTTCTAACTTTCATCTTTCCCAATTTGCAGATTTGCTTTAGATGAGGAAGCTTGCATTGATGGAGTGTACTATTCTTCTGGTGCTTCCTTGTTGTCTATGAAAACTTGTTTGGATATGTATGTCTATATGGATATGTTGTTGGAAACTTCTTTCCAGATATGTATGTATACATATGGATATGTTGGATACGACTTTGTTGAACTATGTTGTTGGATATGTTGGATTTGATGAAATATGTTGTTAGACATGCTCTTATATGCTGTTGGATATGTTGGATACGTATGTATGTATATCTATGTGTGAAATCATGTCAAATTAAATGGATTCAAATAAAAACAGGGGATATATAGCCTCTTTTCCATCTGCTAGCGGACGGCAAAGAGCTTTGTCGACTGCTAGCAGGCGGCGAAGAGGCCACGTGGTAGCTACCTGTAGAAACTGGGAACACTGGGCTGCCTATTTGGGCACTTTGCCGTCTGCCAGTAGACGACAAAGATTTGAAGGTCTTTGCCATCTGCTGGCAGACGGCAAAGTACCCAACTAGGATAGGCAAATAGGGCCAACTATGTCGTCCACCAGTAGATGGCAAAGATTCAAACCACATTCCCGTCCGCTGGCAGACGGCATAGCTGGCCACCTGGCAGCTTCCCTGTGCTGGCCGAGCTGAGCTCTTTGCAGTCCGCCAGCAGACGGCAAAGAGCTTTGCCTCTTTTCCATCTGTTGGCGGACGACAAAGCATGCCGTTAACCCCTAACGGCGCTCACCCCACCCCACTATCGTCCGTGATCTTTGTCGTCTGCTGGCCACCGACTTCGGACGGCAAAAAAGGCCTTTGCTGGCACTCGTTCGGAAGGACAGTTTGCCGTCCACTAGCTGACGGCAAAGGACTTTGCCGTCCACCATTCATGCCTTTGCCGTCAGCCATGGCAGACGGCAAAGAAGCTCATTCTAGTAGTGTATGTGGCATCTCTGATGCGGGGCCTAGCAATCATGCTAGGTTTTATGAGCCTATCTATAGCTAGCTTCCTGATTGTGATGATGAGTCGCCGCCTACTCGTGGTTTCACGGCTCGTCGGATGTTTGATAATATAAGCTCTTCTGAATAGATATTTGTTGGCGGCAAAAAACAAAAGGAGATTGATGAGCTTCTTCTGAAGGTTTTGAAGTTGACTGAAGATTTTGCCAACCTCTGGTGACAGGATGAGGACAGTTGCTGGTTTTTTCCCTGCGGGCCATGGCCCCCGAGAAGAATATAATGTTGATGCTCGCAATTTTGACTCTGGCGTGGTTGAAAGCTTGAAGATTGAGTGATAAATATTCGATCTACGTATGCTCAGTTGAAACATTCACATGAGGAAAAGTGGGCTCGGTATGAGAAGGATGTTGAGCACATTTTGGATGAAATGATCCGACAGGACGCTGGCGCTTGCGCTCATAATGTATGTGTTCATTTTTTGTCCTATTTTGAACCTCTTCCGTGTATTATGTGGACTGCTTCTCATTGTTCATTTTTTGTTGTAGGCTGGAGTGGATTATTCTGGTGTTCATGGATATAGGGATGATGGAATTGGTCGGGTACAAGTACTTGTCCCATATCTATTTCTGCCATGAGCCTCTGTTCTTTAACTTGTATTTTTTTTGTGTACCTCATGATTGTAAAAGTGTACTACTTGTGCATAGTTGTAGTTTTTTCCTTTTTTGGTCAATACCATCTTATTTTTGTTTGTGGTTTGTTCTATGTTCTCGGAAGGATGAGAACTTGGGTGATGCATCGTCCCCTCCGGATGTTGTAGCTGATATGGTTTAGTGGAATTAATTTTTCTATTTTGTAGCTCATATGTATTTCTTTTACATATGTGAGCCGCATGGTTTTACATGTGCGAGCCCAGTCTTTGACATAAGTGAAATGTAGTTCTTTTTGCATACATGGACTGCAGTCTTTTACATATGTAAGCTTCGGTATTTAACAGATTTCAACTGCAGTTGTTTTCTGCATATGTGAGCTACAGTGTTTGGCATAAGTGAACTGCAGTTCTTTTTGCATGTCTGGACTGCAGTTATTTGACACATGTGGGCTACAGTGTTTGACATAAGTGAATTGCAGTTGTTCTCCATATGTGGACTGCAACCTTTGACATAAGTGACTTTTGTGTTGTTGTGTTAATTATGCCCACGCTCATTTGTGTCATTGTGTCTATTTTAAATTCTTTGCAGCTTGGAGATGAAAATGTAGAAATTCTTGTTGATGTGAACCAGGAGGATCATGCTGTTGTGGGTGGTGACAGTGTTGATGTTTATGTATCGGTTGCCGTCGATAGTGAAGAACCTTCTGTAGCTCAGGAATCCCATGATGATGTTTCCCCAAGTCGGCACAAAGATTCTAATTTTGGCACTGAAAATCCGTTGGAGAAGGTCATTCCTACTGGTATAGTTGCAGAACCTTCTATAGCTCAGGAATCCCACGATGCTATTTCCGCTAGTCGGCACGAAGATTCTGATTCCGGCATTGAAAATCTGCTGGAGAACGTCATTCCTGCAGGTACAGTTGCTGCTTCTCCTATTTGTCGGGCGCCCAATGATGTTCCTGATGTATTCAGAGTGGAGCCTATGCAACTGATGTATCTGAGGGCGTTGCGGTTGACCAAACTGTTGTAAATCCAGAGAATGCTGATGTTGACACAGTATGGCAGTCCAGTGAGGTTGTGGTTGTTTCGTCACAACCTAGCCAAGAAAATGTTCTGGTCAGCTCTGAAGAACAATAGCATGAAGACACTGACACTGAAGGCAATATTTTTGTTTCGAACAATGTAGTCGAAGTTTTTCTCATTCATTTTTTAATTACTATGGTAGCTGCATTAGATGTTCAATGATAAGTGAAACTTCATCTTTTTGTTGGTGATTTTCAAAATAGCTAGCAGATTTTCCTTATCTTAATATTCAACTTTATTTTTTGGATAAGTGAACTTCATCTTTTCATTACAGATGACGAACTTCCTGTTGTGACACCGCCGAGCATCGATCCAACTCTTCTGAAAAGATACAATGAGTTGTACACTACTGTTACAAGGGCTCGGAAGGACAAAAGGAAGTATGGATTTTTAAAAATAGTTTTGTTCATATGTATTTTGTAATTTCAAACTTTACCCTTTCTCGTTGTTGTTATTTTTTTAGTATCTTATGTTTCAGTTTTTCATGAAAAATTCAAGACATGATTGCTTTTAAAACTGAGGTGGCTGATGTTACCATTGCCGAAGTTAGTCAATCTTTTTGAACTAATGGGATGCTCACTACAGGCCTTGTAGATCTCGGGGTTTCTTTGTTGGTAGATAAGTTAAAGGGATCTCCGACGATGGTTGTCCCGTACCATATTTGTGTAAGCACGCATAATTTTTTGTTTTATTTTTTTGATTTTCTTTTCTGATATCGTGTGATGACCTTTTTTGCTTGAGCACTATTTCCTTTTTGGTTTTTTTGGCAAACAAGTATTTGGCATGGTGGTACTATGGGCAGGAGTGTTAAAATGATGTTCTCTTCAAAAGCCGAGGAGCGTGTTGATAAAAAGATATGGTGAGTAACATATTTATGTGTCGAAAACCATTTTTGTGTATTGGTTTTTATAGTGTTATGTTTTCTTGTTCTTGTAATAATTTCTTTTACTTCCAACGGGTCTTGTTTGCAACATTTGATCCGCCAGAGAAGAGGGATGACGTTGTTCATTATTGTGTAGTTTCCTTAAATTTGAAAGAAAGGCGGTTTGAATTTCTTGGCTCACTCAATAAACCTGGCAGCTCTGGAGCGAGCATGGTTTTTAGGAGGATGGTTAAAAATATCAAGCGTGAATGGAGAGAAGGTAGCTCAAGTTCTGATGAGCCGCTAAATCCTCCTACACTTGATGGATTTGTGTTGAAACATATTGTTGTCCCACATCAGCGAAATGGGTATGCTCCTTACAGCCCCTCTCCACCATACTGCTCAACTGTTTGTTTATATTTCATTATGTGAAACTGATTGTTTTTGTTCTTTTATTGCAGGCATGATTGTGGATTCTATATGTTTCAATTCTTGCAGACTTGGGATGGTGTTCGTGTTGCTTAGTTTGGGGTGGAGCACATTGGCTACATCAGAAAGGCCATTCTCTATAGTTGGCTTGCATCGACAAAGTGTTGCCTCGAATTATCGCCACTTTTAATTTTTGCAGATAAAGGTTGTTTAGTGAACTTCTTTATTTCCCTTATTTATTTTTGTGTCTACTTCTTGCTTCCATTTCTTAAGGTATGTTTTTACTAGTTTGTTTAGTGAAATGCGTGATTTTCAGTGGACGGCTATATATTTGTTGTGTAAGTGATCTGCATTCGTTGTACACAAGTTAGTTTCATTTATTCTGGGCAAGTGAGCTGCATTGTTCTACAGAAGTGTGTTGCATTTTACTTTATAAGTGGGATGTATTGTCCTAAAAAAGTGGACTGCTTTGCCCTAGACAAGTGGGCTCCTTTGTCCTAGACAAGTGGGTTGCATTCTATTCTTTACTGAACTGCATCTTTTTATATTATTGGAGATGCATTTAATGTTTTTGGTTTTGTATTCTGGGCTGAGTGTTCCCATGTTTTTTCTCCTCTGTTATCAGGTTTTGACGGGGGTCTTCATGGAGGTTGTACATCATTGTTTGAGTCGCAGGGTGCTGAGGTAGTTATGGAGGATCGTGCCATTGAATCTCTCCAGAGAATTCTGGTTCTTTGGCTGGAGATGGTTTGGACACTAATGCGGCATCGCGACGTGATGTTGGAAATGTTGCTTGGCCTGGCTCTCCGCATGAGGTAGTTGATGTTGATGATGATTTTATTACGCCAGTGCCACGCCAAACTAGGACTAGGAGTGCAGCAATCAATCGTCCTCCCATAGATGAGGCTCTAGTATTTTCGAACAAGAGGGCATCTGAGAGGGCTTTTAAGTTGAGAAGCTCTTTAGAGAAATGGAGGCCTTCGAGGTTCAAGTATATTGATGAGGCGAGGACAATAAAGGATCTAGTTCTCAGCCAAGATTTTGTAACCAAATATAACGAGTAAGTTTTATTTTTGTGCCCTTCATCCTTTTTGTGTGTTTTGTTTTTTAACTCTATTATTTGATCCCATATGTGTATGTTTACTGTAGTAACGTGTTCTTGATGGTGAATAATGCTTTTGGTGATGAAGAGATAATCAAAGTTGACCATATCTATAATACTTTGGCAAAGGAGCGTGCATGGACTCGTATCTCACGGATTTTGTCATTAAGTAATGGAAGAAAGATCCTGAAATGAGTTTAGTTTATCGTTCTGGTGAACGTGTGCTACTTTCACCTTTATTTATCACAGTAAATGTGTTTGTTGTCATGTATTTTTTTGCTTTGGTGCATTTTTTCTCATGTACTGAATTGTTTATGTCCATGCGTGCATGCATGTTTCACTCTTTTTCTCATGTTCTTTTTCTATGCAGAATGTTCTTCAAATGGAAACCGATGTGAAGAAAAATGAGGAAGGATATCATGTGTTGCCAGTTGTGCATAACCCATTTGTTTTAGAAGATGCAGTTATGTAGTTCAAGGTTTTTGTTGGCATGAAAACCTGTTGGACGCAAAACTGGTAAGGCCATTTTTCCATCATTTCATTTTCTTCTTTTGTTTCATTACTTTTTATAGTTATTTTAAGTAGTGGTCCTAATGCTACGTGTCGAATGAATTTTCGTTTCATTTGTTTTTTGATGCGACAGATTATGATGCTGCGCTCCAAGGATGGAAATTATTCCTTATACACAATGAACCAGCATCGCCATACCATTGATATCCATGACACCAGGAGGTACACTGGCCATCCTAATTTCACGACAAAGTGGCGCATGAATGACTACCATTCAGATTGCACTGAAGTGGCATGTCATATTTGTTTAGCCAATTGCAAAGCTTTTTTGTGTTTCTCCTACTACATATATTTTTTAAACTGATCATGCATCGTTAGTACACATAGCACCACACTTGTTAATATAGTGCACTGCAACATATTTAACACAGAACTGCATTTTTCTCCCACACACCCAATTTGTGTAAAAGAATAATAAAACGAAATGACCTCACATGCATTTAAAAGAGGAAAATGTCTAGACGTTGAGAAGAACTAGTATTTTAGTTGTGTCTGGTAGTTATTTATCTGTGACGTGTGTCTTTTTTTCTTTGTGATGCCTTTCCACTTTTCACCAGATGAGGAGGATGACTCAGCTATTGAAGAGGATTTATGGTGAAAAGTTGTATAACCCTAGGAATAACCCTGACTGAGTTAAATTGGCAGAGAAGCTCTCTTACCCGACCGTGCCAGTGCAGGGACCAAACGAGTGTGGAATCTACGTTCTGAGGTTGACGCAGCTGTATGATAGCGTGCGTCTAGTCGACAAAATTGTCAAATCCGATGTAATAGCTTATGTGTTTCTTCTTTTTTGTTATTGTTTTTAACTTTTTGTTTTTTCACTTTTCGTCTTTATGAGAAACCTTTTCTTTTTTAATCACTGATCTACATTTTTTTATTTTCAGCCTGTTGTTGAAGATTATAAGGCGGAGTACATTTTCGAGCTGTTGTTCAACCCTTTGAACATGTTGTATTATGAAGACATGCCTCCCGAGCTACGAGATCTGATTGCAAGCTGCGGACTTACTTCCCTGTTGCAGTCGCAATCGAAGTAACAGTCATTTGTCATATTTTTCTGGTTAAAGACATGTGTATGGACAAGAGTTAGGGTTATGGCGTGTACTGTGTGTTCTCTAAGGTAGATAATGTGTATGAAAATGCCACTTTTTCTGCCACTGTCTGCCGTCTGCTTATTGCAGCAGTGTATGTGGATGAAACTATGTTTTCCTTTGCTCCCGTGCTGTGTTTGTTAGGTGTTTGTTTTTTTACCTTTTTTTATCTTTGCAAAATATTTTTTTGCAGAATGGCACTTCATTCATGTCTGTAATTGAACTGCATCATGGCTAAGTTCTTTTTTCCAGCACAATTTCACCAAATGCACTACGGTGTCAAGAGCTGCGTACTCCATTTGTTTTTGTGTGTACTTTGCTGCAGCCCCTGGCACAGGAGGGTGGGGGGTTAGGGGCCCCCATGTTTTTTGTTGCGGCACCTATTATGAAGGTAGACTCGTTATCTTAACACATGCGTTGTTTTTTCTAATTAAACTATTTTTACGAACTGCAAGTATTTATTTGTTTGAAAAACGGAACGACCGCACAGTGCCTGTCAACCAAGTGCACTGCGTGCGTTAGCGCGATGCCGAGCAGGTCCGCACCCCCCTGCGAGGCTGAGCCTAGAAGCTGTGTCGCCGCATGCGGAGGTGAGTCTATCACATCCCTTCGCCCCCTGTCTATCTAAGGGGGGTGGCTCCGAGGTTGCATGTGTCCTTCGGTTAGAAAACAAAATGACCGCACTTCGCTTGTCAACCAAGCGTACTATGTGTGTTAGCGCGAGGGCCCCTCCCCACCCACTGCGAGGCCGAGTCTGGAATGAGCCGGAGTAGGCAGCGACGTGGCATCTGTCTTAGGGTGTGGCTCCGGGGTTGCGTGCGTCCTTTGGTTGGAAAACAGAACGGCCACACTACGCTTGTCAACCAAGCGCACTGTGTGCGTTAGCGCGAGGCCGAGCGGGGGGGGGGGGGGGGGGGG